>KN831773.1:0-596121 GCA_000827355.1 Hebeloma cylindrosporum | reverse complement strand
GCACCCTCTACCGCTGGACTTCCCCATCGCCCCGCACATCCCACCGCCGTCACTCCCCACAACCACCGGTCACCGGACTCGGAGCACCGGTCTTTACACGCCTCCCCACCGCCGGTCTGCAGGACCCTGAGGACCCTTTTATTTATGGTTCCACTTTATCTATTATTATCATATCACGCCATTCCGCATGCCCTCGCGCTTTTCCTTTATATGTACCTTCGCTAGCACGGGATCCCCATCCTTTCCTCTTTGGATCCCCTGCTAGGTGCGTTGACTAGTGTAGTCTATTATCCCATAATATACTAAACTTTGGATCCCCTGCTAGTTTGTGCCTATTCCGGTTATCCCGGATTGTCCAGCCCGCGGTTGCCCTTACAGGCTTGGGATTCCATCCTTGCACAAAAGGAACAGGGTGAATTGACGGAGAAGCAGGTTTATGCACGTTGGGCCCAACTAAACGAGACAAAATGGCGACTGGATGACGATCAAGTATTGTCTGCCATCAAGCTGCTCGATAGCAAGCAAGGCCGTGAAGTCGATATTATTCCAACGGTACGGGAAGATGGAATCGACGCCGTTGCCTTTGCCTTCAAAGGGGTTCTCGAAGAAATCGGAGAAGAAATTGCGGAGGTGGCCATGGATTCCACGTGTAAGTCGTTCCTTATCTTGTGAGATTCTTTTTTTAACAATCTGAATACATGCACATAGGGAAAACGAACGCGGCTGGCTATGAGCTGTATGGTATTGTCAGCGAACTAAACGGACGAGCAGTACCATTGGCATTTTGCTTTACTGCATCAACAGATGGAACTGCATTGGATGGCGCGAAAGATCGACTACTACGAACGGTCATCAGGTTTATGTCAGAGAAATGCCCTAACATCAAGTTCACCTTGTCCGACAAAGACTTGACCGAAATCAACAGCTTCCGAACGGAGATCCCAGATGCACGACATCAGCTTTGCTATTGGCATGCGATTACCTACATCGAGGAGAGGCTCGCACAGGATAAGCCACCCGCAAAATATAGCGCTGTCAAGGCAAACCAGATCTTCCATTTCATCGATCCGACGTGGGTTCCAGGTGTCAGTTCTGGATGGTTAGAAGAGGGCGTGCACGAGAGTGATGCCGAAGTGGAGAAAACCGGAGATTCCGAGCCTCAGGACATCGAGGTCTTCAAGGTCAGGAACTTTCTGTGAATTTAAACTGATGTAACTGATAATGCAACTTACGATAGCCGTCCGAAGGAAAGACGTGTCGACCACCAGTTTTGGTTGTGAAAGCCGGCGAAAAAAGAATACCAGTCTGGCCGGCACCGCCCAAGGTATCGGAAACCGAGCGTCCGATATTCTGCCCAAAGGAATACCGCTCCACAATCATTGCGAAATTTCGCATCCACTTCCATCAGCATCCAGCCATTCCCCTCGATGACGACGAGGGAACATATCTAAAGGCCGAGGAAATTCATGAGGGCGCTGTCAAGGACATGTATCAATATTGCTTCGAGAACAATCTCAGCCAAGTATGGGTGTACATGTGGAACCGATGGTACACGACAAAACAATGGTCACTGTGGGCGCGGTCAGCATCCGACTCTATATCCCGTCTGAAAACGACGATGGTCGTCGAGAATTTGTGGAAACATCTCAAACGCCGCGACCTCGCACAATTTAATCGGCCTAGATTGGACCTCGTCACGCACCTCGTTATTACCAGCGTCCTTCCACGAGTTCAACTGACGATAGACTCTGTGCTCGAGAGGCGACACATCGGTCGTGCGAAAGCGCTCGTGCCATGGCAGACTGAATTTAAACGACAATGGTTAGACATGGGCAAGTCTGACGAAGAGCGCCTAGTGCAGAAAGAGCTTGCGGTACGGAAAGGTCATCTGAAAGGGAAAGCACTGCAGAGAGATTAGCGCAGATTGAGGAAGAGGAGACCCGCAGCGCAGGGACTTACCACACAAGCACCGAAAACTGGACATGCAGTTGTCCATCATATCTAACGAGCAGATTCCTGCTCTGCAAACACCTCGTTAGGCAGGCAAATTTGTCATTAAACGACGAGCCGTGCACCGACCTTCTCTTTTTTTCCAAGCTCTGTCGAGCCCGACATGCACCCTTCTACAGCATACCCGGTATCCATGTCTCGGCGGGATCTGGTGAAGAGGACGACGAACATGAAGTTGATATTATTTTGCTAGGCGGTTACAGCTCTCGAACACGAACACGTTCTCCAGAAGGGAGCGCACATTCAAGGTCAGAAACAGCAAGCCCATGTAGCGGGGGTGAGGAGAGGGAAGCAAGCGACAACGGCAATGCAACAAGAGAAACCGCCGCAGCTGACGTGGAGGCGATGAGTGGCGATGAGTTACCGGACCCTGACGATGTGACAGAGACCCGGGTGAGAAATGCCATAACATTTCCGAGCAATTTCCGAGAACATACTTATCTTTCTCCAATAGATATTTTTCTCCCCAGCCAAGATATTGCATTTGAAAAGATGCTTTGATGACATGCTAGCAACGGCAGCAAGTAAAACTGGTATTCACCCAAAGATGGGGTCCATTTTAGACGACGTGTTCCGGAAAGTGGAGAAAGTTGGCGGAGACATTGGAGAACATAAACGACGTCGGAAAAATCCCGAGACTTGGAAAGACAGTAACAAAAACACACTTTATCTTGACTAGAATATCTTTGTCTTTCTAATTTTTTAAAATAAGCCTCTCTGAACCCGCAGCTACGCCCCAAGTACGCCCGAATGTTGTGTGGTCCCCGAGTGGTCCCCTACGGCCAATGCCGTACCCCACGTGATCTGCATTTTGCAGGGGTGGTATTGGATGTGTGTCCACAAACTCCTCGACAATCTTTCTCTCACAATCGGAATGGAGATTTCCCGACGAACAGTCCTCCGCATGCTTGCCCGCTGAACAACTGTCGTCCCAATCAGCCTAACAATCCCGCACCAACGATTATTTACAAAAATCGCCCTTGTCAGACCATTGCTGGAGGCTCAGCCGGGACCTCTCCGACATCTGTTTCTAACAATGACAGCTTGAATACCACAAATACCACAAATGCCAATACGACAACTACCAGAAACACTGCTATTGATCTTTCTGAAGTTCATCACCATTACCATAATTACCATATGCAGGGCAATTTCGTGTTTCCACATGGTGTAGCATGGACCACCATTGATGAGGACGATGAGGACGCGGGCGTAAATATTGGCCAGGAGCAGGAGTGCGAACCGAGCGTAAGTCCCTCTCGTCCTAACCTTGATGCTGACTGATGGGAAATGTTAACGCAGGCCGGCAATGGTACAGATATTCCGATAACTCCAGTCGACCTCGCAATTTCTGAAAGCCTTAACACCGCATCAGATCTAGACACACCGGCGAGGAAACCCATGCAGGCAGTAAGTGGTCTTTGTTCCTCAGCAACACTTCATCATTAAGTGGAAAAAGTCCCGCCCCTTATCTAGCACTTCTACCACGCATCACAATGAGGGGTTGACAACTACACCCTCATTACATACTGGACAAGAAAACTCCACCGCCAATGTGAGAGGCCAATGGGATGCAATCTTGACTACTAACAGACTTTCATCTACCATTAGACCGCGACAGGAGTCCCTGGGGTTGATGCCTCTTCTACAGCTGCTGATCCCTGGCTTAATGACGCTGTTCTCCGGAGAACATTGCCTGAACACCATCTCCCTATCCTAAACCTTCATCCGTATCTCAGGGATGGACTCCAGGAGCAAGATATTGTGGGGGAGGTTGACCGACCGCTGCCGCGGCATGCCTTTTGAACTATTTTCGTACGCTCGGTCAGCCAACTCAGATATTCAGCCGAAAGTATCAAATCGTCGGTCAAGTCTGGGGCTCAATCAATGTCATCCTTCAAGCCCTTTAGTTCCCTTGCAAGTCTGGCAACAACGTCACAAGGTATATACTACTTCATCTTCTGTTGAAACCCGTTCTTATGACATCTCAGCCGCCATGGATCCACTTCGGATTGTCAAGGTAGGTATTGATCAATGGCTGGCCCAAAAAAACAATTTGCTCACTTTTACCTAGCGAGTACCCATTGTGCCGCTTCCGGGCGAAAAAAAAGAGCTTTTTCGAAAGGTCAACGTATACATACATGCTGAAGTGGACCCAAACCCAGGATTAGAGCCCCTTCGCCTTCTAAGAGATCCCAACATCTCATACAAGCGTTCAAATGGGTTTCTCCCACCAGTATACCGTGTCAATGTTTATGACGTTGGGTATTTCGATGGTGGTGGGCGATTCATTCTTCTATTCAATCTCCAAAAGACGAAGGAAGAAAATGAGAAATTGCTCGACTTCCAATTTAAAACAACTTCCTTTGTACCCCTGCCAGGCGCCCTCGTTCAATCGACACAATTGAACAAGAAAAAGTTCCAGACCTTCGATGATGATAATATAGCAACTGATTTTATCAGCCAAATCTCGTCAGGACACCATCTTCTTTCTATGAAGGCCAGTGACTGACGAAAATTTCAAGGAGTCGACAATGCATGGCCCGTTTCAAAGTGCGTTCGAATATCGGAAAGGGCACAGCGATTGCTCTCCTGGGCCAAGTTACACACGATCGAGATTCGAAGGGAGTCGTCAGTCGTTATCAGCCTTACTTTGCGGCGCAATCCATCGAATGGTACCGTCACGCAAAAATAGATCGGAGTGTCAAAAACCTTCAAAACGGCGACCTAGTGATGATCATCCAGTGTTATAGAGCACCAAGCTGGGGTTACATTAACTACTTTTCTGGGAAAAAGACGACTAAGGACTACTGGGCTGCCTTTCAACCAGGAATGGAAGGTCAGTACGGGTGGGTACGCGAAACGCCACTTAAAAAATTAGAAACAAATTATCATCAATCCACGGAAGAAGATCCAACAGCAGGCCTCGCGGATCAGTGTATCGGCGTCAGATCCT
Source organism: Hebeloma cylindrosporum (assembly GCA_000827355.1). NCBI lineage: Eukaryota > Fungi > Basidiomycota > Agaricomycetes > Agaricales > Hymenogastraceae > Hebeloma > Hebeloma cylindrosporum. The sequence goes on along the minus strand of KN831773.1, from coordinate 591,155 downwards.
ACTCAATTCATTGCAAACCCGAGGATTGGAGGTCCTTGTGCGATGAACTAAAAACTCGTCGTACTCCAAACCCTTAAATTGTTTGTGGTACTTTGCAAGTCATGAGACCCAATCAAGTCGAGAACTTTTTACCATATACTTAGATAACATTCTCAAGGCATATGACCTCATTCTACCGAGTATCCAGCTATTAATTAAAATGTGGGAATGGCTAAAGCAACATTTAACGGAAACGGAGGAGACCTTTTTTCTTTTTATCGCCTTTAGCTAGATGGCGCACTAGTAGAGCTCACTGAGCCCTGATAAGAGTTCGTCGGCGATGGTTGGATTGTTTGTATTGGCTCAGGTTGGCCGGGCGGGGCAAGATCCTTGGGAGGCTGCTGTTGAGGTGGGGGTGCATGTGCATCTTTGACGTAATATTTTTCACCATACAGCTCTCCTCTCATGTTGGAATCGGCCCGCTCTACGATTCCATTCCTATCGCTGTTGTTGTCATCCACTCCGTATCTATCAGGACAGCAACCGAGGCCTGAGCTATCCCCCCGCGCACAGCCTGTTCCAGCCACATTTACCCCACTTCCAGATGATATATATCTCCCGTTCATAGAACGACCAGCAGAGATCGCCGCCCTCATCTCTTCGCCGCCTGATGTCAAACTTTTTTCCCCACTTGCACAGACATTTTCATCCAAACTCCCTGGCCAGCCTTCAGACCCTAGTTCTGCCATCGCCACTTTTTCAGACAAGCCCCTCGAACTTCCACGCGATCTGACCCAGCGGACATATCCTCAGCTAATTTATCATCTCACTCGCATCGATAGACGATAGAGATATCGCCCCTGATTTCATTTGGGCCATCGCGCTCGTAAATGCATCTTATCCCACTCAGAACTCATATGGGAGCGCATTAAAGGTGCTCTTGGTATCCCTCCTGAACTAGATATTGAGTACGATGTTTTGGACGATGACCAGGAAAGTCCAGACACAAGCGACATTTCGGATGATGAGGGCCGTGGTGCTCGAGGTCATTGGTCGGATTGGGACGCCGTCATGGATTCGCCCATTTATGCCCGGAATCTAAAACGTCTCAGTGCAGAATCCCCTGCCGCTAGCATATATTTAACCCGCAGGGAGGAGCAGGACGCACAATTCCGCTCTCAGATTGACGACAAACTCCAAGGTCTCCAGGAGGGATTCGTGCAATCGTCAACTACCCCACATACAGCGGAAGGTGGAGAAGACACCATTGTTCCTACCCCACATGGTGTCCGTAGTCCCTCTGAGCATGGTATTGTCGTTGGTGATTTTAGCCCCCCTTTGGATACAGGCGTTAATGAAGGCGATTATCTATCTATCGAGCCTCTTCTGGCACCAACGAATAATCCACCCCCACCTTTGCCCGCCTCCCTTGGAGCCGCCGATGGCCTCGGTGATATTGCGGAGGGAGCCGAGGAAGAAGAGACCGAGCAGGAGTCGACAACAATAGAGGCGCCAACCCCAACAGTTCCAGTTCCTGGAAGGACGGAAGACGCGAATCTCGTATCGCCATCGCAAATTCAGGGATTGCGCATCTCGACATCGCCTATTCCACCTTCGAGTTCATTTGGCACTCCACCAGTCTTGTCGCCAATCTCACCTTTACCTCCATATCCTCCCGTTGCGGCCAGTACCTCTTCTGTCACCACTGTTGGTAATAGTGCCACTCTGCCTCAGAATATCCCTTCTTCCGGTTCGTATAGTTCATCGCGCTCGCACTCTCGAGCAAGTTCCTTCTCCTCCATTGGACCCTTCCAAAGGTCAGAATCCACTGGAAATTTGGCGGCTTCATGGGGTGCGGCTGCAGCTGTAGCGGCCGCCGCAGGTTCTGGTAGCTTTGGTCCTGGAAGCTTTGGTGGAGGCGGTGGCTCGCAATATGCGGGCTCTGTCATTGGTAGTGACGCTGGTGATAGCAGTGGGTATATGAGCGATGGCGATCGCCTACCCGGACACCCCTTATTTGTGAGTAATTTCGCGAAACTGGCCGGTGGGCCAACCATGAAAGCCAAGTGAGTATTCCTCCCTCGTTCCCTTTTATTGAGGGAATCCCATACTAATGAAATTTCCATCGATTTTTTTCTAGCAATCCAACTACACGCAAGTCGCACCACCTTCCACATACACGCTACGTATCGACCAGCACGTCACTGGCAAATCGACCTGGGAAGGTTCGCGCATATTCACATGGTGCGAGTACCATGGGTTCGCGATCGAGCGCCGTCAATAGAAAGAGCTGGGGCACAACACCTGGTGTGGAGGGACAAGAGAAAGGAAAGTCTGTCGTTGCTGCTGGGGGGAAGGCCAAAGAATGAACTCTGTCATTAAGGATTGCCACAAAATGGAAGATAAACGGTCCAACATCCCCAATCACTCTATGGCCACGGTACTCGCACTGATGTTTGGGTGCCGCGCACGATAGCGCTATATTTTGCAATCCTATTGGGGTATTTGAGCCCATACTTATTTTTGCCAGGTCAACCAAACGTTCACATGCAGGTTCTTTATTTTGACGCTCGTAAATAGTAAGTAGCTGTTGTTTGTTTTGTTTTCTCTTTACGTTGGATCACTGTTGTACAATGAATTGGGGTTTTTTTGCCTGGCTTTTGAATTTTGAAACTTGAAGCTTGAAGAGTGGTTAGCGTAACAGCCTGTGGTCTTTGGCGATTTTTGACATAGTGTTGGTACATTCATCCTCAAAAGGAAATCACAAACCTTACTCCTGCCAGTGCCATTCCCACCATGCATTACTTGTGGGTCCCCCGAAACTGTACTGAACCACATTCTTGTCATACTCGACATCTAGGTAGGTAGTATTCATGCCTATCCATGATTTTGAGGCCTTGCTAACGAAGGTGTCTCCGGGGTAGTAGGCCCAAATGGCTGAAGTCAGCTTGGCTCTGAGCGCAGCGTCCGCTCTTCCCGATGCAACGGAGGAGCCTACGCCACTTAGAGAGGCCGAATTACACCCATCGCAACCGGTGGTGGAGAATCCTGAAACTGAAGACAAGAAACCGCCCAAGAACCCTCAAATTTCTTGTGAGTACCTTGCGTTTCATCCTATACTACTATCTTATGCTCAACCATTCTAGTCTCTGTTTTTGGTCACGTTCCAGGATTTACCCATTTCATATCACAGCGCAATCCATCGAATCCAGACAAGATTTTCGCTAGCGCGTTATTTGCTGCAGGGCATGGATATCCGTTATTTTATCCGGACACCATTCTCGAATTGGATGACGTCTTCAGAAAGACGCGTGGAATCAGCATCCGCGACGGCATTCTGAACCCCAGCAATCAGTTTATATTTGCATTCAATATTTTTCTCCCCGCAGAGCATCCTTACAACAAGGACAGAGCCCGGAATCATTCCTTCCATTAAGCCTTCTACAAGAGTCGGAAATTTGTACCACAGCCAACTACTTTCCACGTGGTTATTTTATCGCAAGCAAGGGTGTAAAAGTGATGCGACATTCAGAAGATCCGCTGTGAGTCGTTGATTTGCAACCCGTTGAGTACTTTGCTAACTCCCTTTTTTTCCTCGAGTCACATAACATTTAGTTCTTCGGAAAGGCGAGGGGCTTTTATGATTTTGCCAGAGGGTGCCACCCGCCATGATATCTCCCCGACAAATACCAGGGCGTTTGATTACATTCAAGAGAATGCTGTCAGTTGGGCCCATCATTTCGCCCAGAATCGCCGCTATGCGGGAGCCAATGGATCTCCTTACCTTGTCACGGGAGTTGACAAAACCAGTGTATGCGCAAATTTAGCCTTCCCTATTCGGCCTCCTGCAGTGAACATGGCTGCGACGTACCAAGACGAACTGCTCCATCCGATGGAAAGTATGAGCATTGCAAGAGAGGCAACGGCTGACTAAACTTTATCGCCCATCCCCGATAATCTATGTATTTCTATGCGAGGCATACGGATTGGACTCGGCAGAACCGAATGGATTGAAAATGTCGATGAAGGGACCGAGGCACACACATTTTACACTGGAATTTTCGTCGACACGCCTCGGCTTAGAATACCCTTCCTCAAAAACCATTGTTCAATGCGGCAAACATGAACAGGAGCTATCTCTAACCGACAAGTCTTTTTTCAATGTGGTAACCTTCCATCCTTATTGGGCCGGATTTCGTTTCTCAAGCGTCTGTTCTGTTCCAGCATCCATTCCACCCATCGGATATTGCTGCACAGCTAATGCTCTGCCTGCTGAGTGAATTATATCTCTCGGTGAGCTTAGCGTTGAAGATTATGACTTGTCGTCGCAGAATTGAAACCATGCAACCACGGCTTTGGTCGACGATTCTGTTCGGTCGATCTTCTCTCAGGCAGCATCTGACAGAAAAACCGAGTTTCAACAAGATCCATTGACATTCACTTGCTCGAGAGGTTGCTCTTTTGATGATCTATGCTCAGTGTTCGATGATGTCTTCGCCTTGTACGAGGTGATCAAGAGTCGAGGTAAGCTGGGTCCTCCATGCACAGCATAGCTTATTCCTCACCCCCAAAGGTATTTTGAGATTGGCTCGAACCTCAGTGGAAAGGGTAGCCAAGGTAATTTGTCTGCATCACTTTTCACCATCCTACCTTCGCTAAATGCTTCTGCTAGGTCCCTTGGCATTTGAAATTATGGCTCTGGCTTTCTGGCGTCAGAGGGTTCGAGGAGGCACTGTATTTGAAGAATTGTTCTGCCAAGGCCAGTTTCATTTCAAAACCAATGATGATTTGCGGTCTATATCTCAATTGCAATCCCCACTTACCTCGGACACATACAAACTCTTTGTGTAACACTCAGACGAGAAAAACACAAACAAAAAGAAAAAAAAAATTATTGGCTTGAAGTACGACCAGGTTTTAGTTGTCTGCACATGGATTTCCAAGCCTCGCGGTCGCAATGGATCGAGTAGCCTCTGATGCCAATACACTGATCGGGAGGTCCTGCTGTTGGGTCATTTCCCGGAGCTTGATGTTGAGATGATTCTAATCCATCAAGTTGTAATTCAGATATCCATCCGTACTGTCCTTCACCTTTCACTCCTGGTTGGAAGGCAGCCCAGGTGTCCCGGGTGGTTTCAAGTTCTCCCGAGTCGAATTGATAATTAATGTAACCCCAGCTTGGTGCTTTGTAACAGTGGGTGATCAATACTAGATCACCGTTTTCAATATTGGGATTTCGCTCTCCTTTCGCATGACGGTACCATTCAATGGATTGCACCTCAAAGTAATCTTGCTGAGTTATGGGGACGTCCATTGCATCCATATATTGCTTGAGTTGACCCATGATAGCAATCGCTGTGCCATGGGTGATCCGCGATCGCACTTTGAAACGGCACAAGTATTCGAGAGGTTGCCTTGAAATTTTTCGTAAGTCATTTGGAAAGTCACAGAAAAAGAGGGTGTCTGATGATTTATCGGGTCGATTGTACTTGAGTCTGTCGGGCGCTATTTTTTTGTCATGCCAGACTTGAAAGTTGTCCCTGTTCAATGATACGCAACTGACATCGCCACCAGTTAGGGGTAGAAACGATGTAGTTTTGAATTGGAATTTGAGTAAATTTTCATTTTCCTCCTGTGTCATTTGGAGATTGAATAGAAGCTTAAATCGCCCACCACCGTCAAAATACCCAACGTCATAAACATTGACGCCATAGACCGCATCGAGCGAGTCATCTAATGAACGCCGGTAGGTCATGTTGGGATCTCTAAGGGGGTGCAACGGCTCTAAGCCTGGTTCTGGATCCAGTTCAGTGTGCATGTATACGTCCACATTTTTGGGGAACCTTCTTTTTTCGCCCCGGAGCAGCACAACCGGTACTCGCTAAAGGTGAATAGTGTTGAGAAGTTCGTAGAAGTGGCCAAGAATAAACCGGTACCCACCTTAACGATTTGCAGTGGCTCTGGAGCTGTTTACTTGTCAGAAGCATTGTTCAAACACGGGAAAATTAAGGGGTATACAGACCTTTTGACGGGCTAGCAATGGAGCTAAAAGCTTTGGAGGACAGTATTGATTGAGTCCCAGACTTGAGCGATGATTTGATAGTGTGTTTGAGCTGGATGACTGCGCGTCTAGTACTCCGCGGCTTGGGTTCATCGGCACTCCTGATTTCGGAGCCAACGCCAAGGAGGGAACTCCTGAGCAATGGATGGAGGCTTGAGGTGCCGGGAGAGCATTCAGCTATGGAATAATCCGCAGGATATAAATGCAATGCGCATGGAAGAACAGTCCTTGCTCACCCGAGGAAACAGTAATCACAGAAGGGGCGTCAACCTCGGGAACTCTAGTCTAGTGGTCGGGGTAGCAAATGAACTCAGTTAGGATTCAACTAGTAAATTCGCTCACATTATTGATGGAGGAGTGGTCAGCAATGTAATCTCCTTGCCTGTTGTGCAATGAGGATATAGTTGACAGACCATTCGGGACATGGTGGGTGGTAGAGGTGCTAGGTAAGGGGCTGGACTATTTTCCCATTAATGATGACATATCGTTGAGGAGAAAGAGTAGAAAGATCACTTACCCCCTATGTGTCTAGTTGTGATGTCGATATCTGGGTGTTGAGGCTTTGAGGAATTGTGAGGTCGGTTTTCGTCATTGGGATAGTCGAAACGTTGCCAGCCTGAGTTACATTTCCATTTCCCATCGGTCGGCATCAAAGTTAGGACAAGGGAGGGATACTTACAGAATAGGATAAAGGGGGACTCGGACTGGGGTGGAACTCCTGCTTCTGGCCAGCATTAATACTTGCATCATCATCGTGAATATCATCCTGCTCCGGGATGGGGGTGCATGCCATATTACCACTCGGTGGGTGATAGTGATGATGATGATTAATAGTAACGGAATTGAAGCTGTTTTCGTTTACGTTGGAAGTTGGAGAGGCTCCACCAATAGTCTGACGAGGGCTGCTATCATGGATAAACGCGGGCTTGACAATTTTAGGACGGCTAGAAAAATAATTATTCGGCGGAAAATTATGCGGAGGATTGTTCGACGGAGAGGAAGATTGTCGAGGAGGTGGAGGATGGTTGCTGTCTTGGAAGAAGGGAGATTGCATGGGGACGTTTCCATCCTCGCTCTCCAGTTCATCAACAGAAGGAGGATCAGCCGGTTTGCTTTGAGGGTTGTCATCAGTGACTCTGCATTGTTCAATGCCTGTAATGACCTAAAATGACAAAGGTAAACATTGTTGCATTTATGACGGCCTTGTCAGAAATATTGCCTTCTGTACAATGTCTTTGTTGGAAACTGAAATATGAGATTGGCCGAGCCAGACATACAGAACAGAAACGCACATTGGTCCTGGTGCCCCATTGCGGTATGAAGTGTATGGTATTACAGGAGGATAAGAGTCGCGAGCATTCAAGCCTCATATAACAGGTACTTATTATAGAAACAAAGACAAAAGCAGAAAAAAAAACAAGGAATCCGATCTGTCAAAAATGACACAGTGGTCAAGGAGTTGCGAACCTGAGAGAAGCAACTCAAACTTACGGTAGCGAGTCACAAAGTGAAATTCCTCGGCGTGCACTGATCCTCGTGGACAAGGTTGCCATGTATTTTTAACTTCAGAGTCCAGATGACTGCAAGGATCGAGGAAATGCGGCGCATTCTAGTGCATTACGAGGTCCTCCAGGTTAAGGGTTGCGTTGGATGTTGACAAGGCGGATTCGGCCGAGTGTCCATCATGTACGTTGAAGCTGTGCGCTGAACCTGTGCATTGATCCACAATGATGTGATTACATTATCTCGTGCCTTTATTGATCATGAGGTGTCGCTTCAGACTCGAAATCAGTCTCTTTAGGTGCTAGAGGGGAAAAGCCTGGCAGGAAATAGCACCTAGAATAAGTGTTCTCTAGAGGTAATTCCATATGCAGCCAATAATTAACGGCGGCTGGTACTTACTTAGCGATCCTGGCGTTCCCCTGGCTTTCCCCTGCCTTGTCCCTTCATGTACATTCGTAGTTAGGCAGCTAGAACTTCCATTTGAGGCATTTGTGTTCCATCAGCAAAGAACAATACGAATGTCAAGCGTGTACATGAGCTCCCGTAAACTTACACCGAAAAGATTCCTTCCCACTTCCACATCTAGGTAAGTGTATTCAGGTGGTTCTGACGACTTGTGCTGAGCACTGAGCACCTGCATTAGTCGCGAATGACCGAGGTCAACTGCAGTCTGAGTGCGCCGCCTGTATCCGACATACCAATGGAAGAAGCGTCAACTCCAATCGAAAATAACTTCAACCCATCGAAGCCTCTGGAGAGTACTGAAACTGAATCGAACGACAGGAAGCCGCCCAAGGATCAACGAATTCCATGTGAGTACTTTTCCGCCTGCCCAAGCTTTTCCCTACCCACTGATTTCAACCATCGCTAGTCTCCGTTTTTGGACACCTCCCAGGCTTTACCCATTTCATATCACAGCGCAACCCGTCAAATGCAGACAAAATTTTTGCTAGCTCTTTATTTCCTGCAGGTCATGGATATCCATTATTTCATCCGGACACAATAGTCGAATTGGACGACGACTTCAGAAACACGCGCGGAATCAGCATCGGCGACGTGGGCTATCTGAACACCAAGAATCAGTTTATGTTTTTGTTCAACATTTTTCTTCCCGCGGACCATCCTTACAACAAGAAAAAAGCCCCCGAATCATTCTTTCCGTTAAGTCCTCTCCAAGACTCGGAAATATGCACCACAGTCAATTACTTTCCACGTGGTTACGTTATCGCAAGCAAGGGTGTAAAGGTGACATGACATTCGGAAAACCCGCTGTGAGTTGTTGATTTGCAAGGTGTTAAATTCTTGCTAACCAGCTTTTTTCGCCTCAAGCCACCTAACATTTAGCTCCTCAGAAAGGCGAGGGGCTTGTATGGTCTTGCCAGAAGGTGCCACCCGTCATGATATTTCTCCGACAAATATTAGGGTGTTTGACTACGTTCAGGAGAATGCTGTCCGTTGGACCTGCCATATACAGGGCCTCCGCTATGCAGGAGCTAATGGATGCCCTTACGTTGTGACGGGAGTTGACAAAACCAGCGCTTGTGAAAATTTAGCCTTCCCTAACCGGCCTCCTTCGGTGAACATGTCAGCTACATACCAAGACGGCGCCCTTCGTCCGACAGAAAGGATGAGCATTGCAAGAGGGGCAATAGCGGACGAGACTTTATCACCTGTCCCCAGTAATCTATGTGTTTTCATGCGAGGCCTGCGGATTGGACTTGGCAGAACAGCATGGGTTGAAAATGTCGATGAAAGGGCCGAAGCACATACTTTCTACACTGAAATTTTTGTCGACACTCTTCGGTTTAGGCTTCCCTTCCTCAAATCCACTGTTTGTGGCAGAGATGAACAGGTGCTATCTCTGAATCCCAAGTCCTTCTTCAATGTAGTAAGGCTCCCATTCTCATCTGGGCAACAATTATTTCCTCACGCGTCTGTTCCAGCATGCGTTCCACCCATCGGACATTGCTGCGCAGATAATGCTCTGCCTGGTTAGTGATTTTCCCCTCTCAGCACGCTTACCATTGAAATTTGTCCCAGGATCAACACGATGCAAGTGTGGTTTTAGTTGACGATGGTGTTTGGTCTGTTTTTCGGGCAGTATCTGACAAAAAGACCGAGGTTCAGCGGGATCCGCTGACACTCACTTGCTCAAGAGGCTGTTCCTTTGATGATGTTTGCTCAATGTTCGATGATGTCTTTGACCGTCATAAGGTGGTTAACAGTCAAGGTACGCTAAATTCCCTCTATCTACATATAAGTTGTTGAATTTCCCATTCACAAAGGTGTTCTGAGATTTGTTCGAGGCCCACAGGCAACGGTAACCGAGGTAACCTGGTTGTATCGCTGCTCGTCATCCTATATTTACTCAACGCCGTTGATAGGACCCTTGGCATAGAAAATTATGGTCCTGGCTGTCTGGACGTCGGGGGGTTCGTGGAGGCACTGTATTGAAAGAATTGTTTTGCCAAGGCCAGTTTCATTTTAAAACCAATGATGATTTGCGGTCTAGATCTAGGTTGTAATGTCTACTCCCCATTCATGCTATTTTACAAACTCTTCAAAACCATGAATCAGTGTTTGTTCTCTACATACTCTACCTGCAGGGCCCACCGTAACATACTTGCATGTATCTACGGACGAGGCAAATGGCAGGTCTGAAAAAAATATAGAATGTTGACAATGGGAGTTTATGTAATGGTTAACACTTGGCCTGCACCTGAGTCCGACATGGCCACTTCGAATTCTTTATACACACGCTGTGGCGGCAATGACGATTCCACCTGCTGTTTCGGATTTCCACTCCAAGGAACAACCCAATCTCACACCTGCATCACAGAGCCTGCAGGCCAGGCTATCGCCAATCTCACGGAATGTCACCTTGACCTCCGCATCGTCAATTTCACATCGTCAATTTCAACACTACTCTTCTCCGGTGTCGATAATGGCCGTGCTCAATCACATAATATCACCTCTCTTTCGTGCTCGCACTCACGACCAAAGGTGCTACCCTTGGACCCTCCACTGGACCAACTTCCAGATAATTGATGAGCTTCATGGAGTGCGCCTGTAGCGTCTGCCTTACGTTCTGGAACTCCTGAGGAAGCCACGGCTCGCAATATGCGGGATCCGCTCTGCATTCTAATGCCAGCGATAGTAATGGGTACTTGGGCACATCAGCGATGGCGATGGCCTACCAGTGGGCCCGTTCCGTGCAAATTTTCGCTGGGCTGCCAATTATGAATGAGTGGAGAATAAGTGAGTATTTTCTTTCGGTCCCTTCACTGAGTTTAATATCTTTTTTTGTTTGCCATCATCTCTCTAGCAGTCCATGTCCATCACGCTCGAGTTGCACCATCTCCCGCATGCACGTCGCGCAACACCCGTGGTTGCGCATTGCTAGAAAATTAATCTGGAGTACGGGTTCTTGGCTGGGTTCCGTAGATAGGATGAGCGTTAACAACTTCCAGCTGGGAGGATAAGCGAACGACCTCGCATTCTGTTGGGAGCCAGGACGGAGCATGTACTCCATGACTGGGGCCCCAGTTGCTGCGGACATCACCAGGAGACATCAATAAGCGAAGGTCGCAATCACGAATTTGGGTAGCAGTCTGCATTCACGGAGCTTTCTGCCACAAGACGCGCAGCTTGAACTATTGCTTTTTTGACCCTGTTATCTTGTTGTTTGTATGTAGGGTAAGGGATATTGTTATACTTAAATCGGTTATTCTGAAGATTGCATAGAATCGCTTGTTCCTTTTGAGGATGTGGGCCTCCATCAGAGGGGAACAGTAGGTTTGTTACACACATAGACACACTTGTCCATTGATAACTCCCTTTTAAACTTAACCTCATCCCTATCAATCTCGACATCTAGTTGGGTATCGTGATATTAACTTCGGCGCATATTTTCGACGATGCTAACTACCGTGGCAGGTGCGAATGAAGAGTACTTGCTCCAGTGCGACTTCGAACGAATTCGCGAGTGGGCCTTCTAAGGAGGAACCTTCGTCACAACTCGAAAGCCCTTCAACTCTCCAGGGACCTGGTATCTTGAAACCAGTTGGAGGAAATGTGAAAGGCGACGCAGACCAAAGTGGAACTGAGCGAAATGTCACTCGAGATTAGAGTAAGTTGAACGCCTTTTCTTGGTTGGCCTCAATTTTCTGATCCCACTCAGTTTCAACTTTCAACCACTTTCCGGGATTTCCTCATCTGGTTTTGCCCCGCAAATCATCCTTCATAAACCAGACTTATGCCCGGTCTTTTTTTGCGTCGGGCTACGGATATGCATTATTTACGCCCGAAACAATTGCCATCGTACCCGATGACTTCAAGCAGATACGTGGGATTTGCATTGGCGACGTTGGTATTCTGAGTCGGTATAGCGAGTTCATTTTTGCATTCAATATTTTTCTCCCTGCGGACCACCCTTACAACAAGAATAAAACCCCAGATTCCTTCTATCCACTGGATCCTTTAGAGGAGTCGGAAGTGTGCACTACAGTGGATTACTTTCCTCGTGGATCCATCATCGCAAGTGCGGGTATACAGGTAACAAGACATTCAGAAGATCCACTGTGAGTATGCCCTTCTTACTATGCATCGCCTGACAGCCGTTCTTTTAAGTAACTTGGCATTCCATTCTTCGGAAGCCCAAGGCTCCCTCCTACTGAGTACTTTGGTCGCTCTTTTATTGGAGTTTCGAACCAGTCTCAAGACACCTTCAAAGCATGAAAAAGAGGCGTGAAAGCGGGGGGCCTGGCTCACCCTGGCTTTCAATAACATCAAACATGCCAAAGATCTCATCGAACATCACCCCAAAATCGTCAAACGACGCCCTTCTTAGGCTGGTAAATGTTAATGGATCTAGCGGGGCCGCCGGCGCATCTCTGGATATTTCTTCGGAAAAAATGGACCATATAAAATCATCCACCAAAACCACAGATGCGTCTGGGCTCTAAGATGCGTTGTTCATAGCCAACTTGTCAAAGAATAAATGGAACTCACCTTGGAAAGCATGATTTGGGTAATAGCATCAGATGGGTGAAATGGGTGCTAGAGCATGGTTTTGAGAAAACAAACGTTATGAAATTATAATTGGAAGGTTTACCGTAATGAAAGGAGGATCTTTATCCAGAGGCTGTCTATGGGTATGGTTACGGTTAGACTTGACGATGAATTCGGGTAAGGGAAGATGCCGCAAAGGCGTGGCTATAAAAACCTCGCTATAGGGGGTTAAGTGTTCTGGCATTTCATCGACAGTTTCAGTCCATGCCATTCCACCAAGGCCGATCCGTATACCTCGCATGAAAACACATAAATTGTTGTGAACGGACGACGAAATCTCCGGCCCGCTTTCATTGAATATTTTGCTCATGCTCTCCATTGGGAGAAGCCTCCCGTCTTCATACTTAGCAGACATCTTGATTGTCAGTGGTCGAGAAGGGAATGCTAGCATTGAACATGCACTGGTTTTGTCCACCCCAGTGATAACGTAAGTCGCTCCGTTCGCTGCCAAGTAGTCCTCGTCATTGGCAAAGAAACTGGCCCATTTGACGGCATTGTGCGTGACATAGTCTAGCACCCTTGTGGTATTTGTCGAAATATTCTGACGCGTAGCACCTTCTGGTAAGATTACAAGAACTCATTCATGCTGCTCAGGACGCCAACATCGCCGATGCTGATTCCACGTATGTATTGAAAGTCGTCGGGCAGACGACCGACCACTGTTTGAGGCGTAAATAACGCGTACCCGTGGCCTGACGCAAATAGAGCGCTGGAAAAGGTTTTGGACGGAAATGATGGATTGTGGTGCCGCATAAAATGGGGAAATCCCGGGAGGTGGCCAAAAGCAGAGACTTGCACACAAAGGACTAAGCTAAGAACCTTGAAGGGAATGTATACTACTCACAGGGAAGACCGGAGCTTTCATGTGACTTCTGGGATCCGCTGGCAGTATCACTATTCTCCACTGTTTTCGATGAGTCATGTTTGCATTCCTCGCAGCTCGATGCTAAAATGTATGAGCATGCGGAAGTTGTGTGGAAGTTGTGTACAACTCACAGGGAAGTCGAGGACATTTAGGCGACTTCGGCTCTTTTTTCTGGTCTGCAGAAGCTCACTCGGAGCATTATCACCAGCCATTCGTGCCTGTGGGGGGACTCCTGGGAGCTTAGCTTCCTTGAAAACAGGTATTCGTTCGGAACCCAAAGATGCTCGCTTAGATGAGAAGGTTGATAGCAGGTTAGTTAGAGGTCAAGTCACTGTAAGTCGACGTTAGTGGACCCACAACGATGCTGAGTTTATTGTTCCAAGGCTCCTTCATCCTCGATAGGTCAAGTGGTGGACCCAAAAAAGATGGCCGAGTTTATTGTTCTCCACCGAAAAAACAAACAACCATCCTAAACAGATTCATCCCTTGTACAGGATCTTCTGCAGAAGAGCCTCATCACAAGCAGCTTTTCCTGATTTTGTCAAGGACTCAACATCCTCAGGCAACAGCAGCAGATCCCCGAAACGCTCCCCCGCCTCGTCCATCTTTATAAGGAGGAATTTGAAATCCTCCAGATCCTTATCCTCGTCCCGTCCTAGCCAGCTCCTCCCTTTCATAAGCGCAAGCTCCCCCAGCCCAGCCCTCATCTCGCCGCTGCGACTGCCGCTTGAGTCAACCTCCCTTGTCGCACGTATGACAGGCGCAAAGCCTCCTTCCTGAACGAGGAACTCAAAACGGACAATGATCCCCTCGATGCTTGTGTAATCTCAATTGTCCATGCTGCCTGTCCGGAACCTAGAGTGGTAGCGGCGAAGAAGGCGTGCAGGGAGAGAGACATAACGGCGATGTCGACGTCCTCGGTCTTTCTGTTGCCGCCGAGCGAGAGGAGGAAGGTCCCACCGACAAGAACGAAATCGCGTCGAAGATTTTCTCGCATGAGAGCCGCAGCAGAACGGAAGGCTTCGAGGAGGGCTCGCCAGAAAACCAGCACCGAGGAGAGACATGTCGTAGTCTTCCAAGACAGAAAAAAGACGGTTAGAAAGAGCGTTTCGAGGATGGGTGTGGGAATTTACATCAGAGTTCAATCTTATAGCGCCTCAAGCTTCAAGGAGCCAATGCTACCACTTGGCTTTCTCTTGAATTTATCGATAATCAATTCCATCTCTCCCTGATCGCGCTCTGCGAGTTCTGGAAGGACCTTTGCCCGCCGCTGTGCCTTCTCCAGGTGAAGATAGCGGACAGTGATATTTTGGCCGATTGCCCAGGGCCCAGCAGGAAAAGTCGCAGCATGGGTGACACGATAGCGAGCCTGATGCAGGAGTGCACCCAACATTCATGGAATGGAAGGAATGTGAACGAGATACTTCATGTCGGCGATCTGAGAGAGTACCGGAGGCAGAATTTGCACGCCAATAGCTATCCTTGTTGTATAGCTGATCGAATCCGCTTGCCATGATGGGTGAAGATCGAAGCGCTCCTCCATGAGAACCACATTCCACGGGGGTGGGTCTGGGACTTCAACCTTTTCACCGTCGTCCACGCTGAGCATGTAGACGTGTTCATTCCAAAGGCTGATGTCGGTTTTGCGAGGAACGTGTATCGAACAGTCTAAAATCAAGGGTCTTCAATTCTCTGACCAGCATGTTGTAAGTCCGTGTAAACGTACGCGGTTGGTGTGGTAAATGAAATTGCACTCACGTGCTGAGGTCGGGACTCGCAGAAGCTTGCAGAGGAAAACAACTTGGAAAATCGAATTATTCAGGAAAGAGATAGAAAAAACGAGTTTAAATTTTGGTTCTCGACAATGAGTATAACATTAATCGAGGTCTACGAACTCGGTTCTACTTTTACGATGAGGCGAAAGAAGAGACGTGGTCCTCAACGACCTTCTTGATCTTGGCCTCAAGCTCAGGGGTGACGACACCAGTGGCGATCTCCTTGAGGAGGGCGTCCTGGGTGGCGAGATGGCCACGGAACTCGGCTTCCCACTTGGTGATTTGGTCGACGGGGATGGAATCGAGCTATGGGCAATGCTGAATTAAACGCCATGTCGAAAGAAATATTCATTAGAACTTACGAGACCGTTGACACCAGCATAGATGATAGGGACCTGGACCTCAGTGGCAAGGGGTTGGTATTGACCTTGTTCTGTACGCAACAAGTTGAGTATATTTTCGAGTAAATCCTTGAAAAACTTACTCAGGAGCTCAGTTAGACGGGCACCACGGGACAAGAGGAAACGGGTTGAGGCATCGAGATCGGAACCGAATTGAGCGAACGCAGCGACTTCACGGTATTGGCGAGGTATAGCTTGAGCGAACCAGCGAATTTCTTCATGATTTTCCTGAAGAAAAACAGAAATAAATTAGCAAGAGAACCTTCGCCATGACAACGGTCCGATGCTTACGTCTGGGCAGCAGATCCGACACGAGACACCGAGAGACCGACGTTAATGGCAGGGCGCACACCACGGAAGAAGAGCTCAGCCTCCAAGAAGATTTGACCATCGGTAATGGAAATGACCTGTACACATTGAAATAGATTAAAAGATGTCAACATGAACCTGAAGAGAAAAACATACGTTGGTGGGAATGTAAGCAGACACATCACCACCCTGGGTCTCAATGATGGGGAGGGCAGTGAGGGAACCACCACCGAACTTGTCGCTCATCTTGGCGGCACGCTCGAGCAAACGAGAGTGCAGGTAGAAGACATCACCAGGGTAGGCCTCACGACCGGGAGGACGACGGAGAAGGAGGGACATTTGACGGTAATCAACGGCTTGCTTGGACAAGTCGTCGTAGACGATGAGAGCTAGAGAAAAAATATAAAATGAGCATATATCTGAAGATTATTGAAATACGGAGGTATACCGTGTTTGCCGTTGTCACGGAACCATTCACCCATGGCACATCCAGAGAAAGGAGCGAGGTATTGAAGAGGGGCAGCCTCGGAAGCGGTGGCGGCGACAATGATGGTGTATTTCATGGCGTCGTTCTCCTCCAGAGTCTGGACGAGCTGAGCGACGGTGGAACGCTTCTGTCCAATAGCGACGTAGACACAGTAGAGCTTCTTGTCCTCGTCTTGGCCGTCATTCCATCGCTTCTGGTTGAGGATGGTGTCAATGGCAACGGCGGTCTTGCCGGTTTGACGATCACCAATGATAAGTTCACGCTGACCACGACCAATGGGCACCATGGCGTCGATGGGCTTGAGACCGGTCATCATGGGCTGGTTGACGGAGCGACGGGGCAAGATACCAGGGGCCTTGAGGGAGGCACGGCGACGCTCGGCAGCCTGGATGGGGCCCTTGCCGTCAATGGGGTCACCAAGAGCGTCGACGACACGACCGAGGAGACCGGGACCGACAGGGACATCGACAATTTGGCCGGTACGTTTAACGGTGTCGCCCTCCTTAATGAGACGATCGTTACCGAAAATGGAGACACCAACGTTGTCGGCTTCCAAGTTCAAGCACATGCCACGGACACCAGAGGAGAATTCCACCATCTCTTCGGCTAGAGGCTACGTGAGCACACAAGGGGGGAAAGTGGTGAAGTGATAAAAGTTTACCCTGGACGTTCCTCAGACCCCAAACACGACCGATACCGTCACCGACACCTGGGATACCAGGTGAGGACGAGATGTACGTTGTTGGTTAGTGATAGAAACATACTCAAAACACGACCGGTTTCCTCGACGTTTCCAGCAACAGCTGTGCCGGAAATGCGGGCCTCGAGAATAGAGGAGACCTCGGAAGCAGCTGACGTGACGTGGTACGTGTTGGAGAGAGGGGAGCAACAGGAAAAGAAGAAATCGCGTGGTCAACGGGTGATTCTAGGATGTGAAAGGCGTAAGAAGGTCCTACCTGGCTTTGCGGTGGCATATGAGCGAGCGGCGACGGATGAGGTCTGTCGTGTAACACCGGGTGAGGAGGCTGGGATAGCGAAGGACGAGGAAAACAAACCTTTGCAGAGGCGGCCAGCGCACGAGCGCGCGCCGAGTTAATAAGGGCAATTCGGTGCATTGGAGAGAAGGAGGGAAATGGGAATGGGTATGAGCAGAGACTCTGGAGGGAAAGTTTTTGGGTAATGTCGGCCCTACTCGGAACATTCAGGCGGAGTTTCAATTTGGGAATTTTCACAGTGCGTCGCGTCACTGAACACCAGCCTATGTCGCTTGCTAATATTCTCCGCTGGTGTAAGTCCTCCTCTACTTCGTCCTCGTTGTTGGGCTCATATCTCGCCAGCGTCGCCACTGCGGTACAGGGCAATCCACACTGGCTCAGCCGTGCCCAACTCCACCGCCGCCGCCCTCCAACTTATTCGCTCACAACCCTCCAAATATGTCGTCGCCTCGTTCGTAGGCAGGAAATATATTCTCACCCCACGCGACTTGCTCACCGTGCCCCATCTTCGCGACGTAAAAGTCGGCGACGTCCTCGTCCTCGATGAAATCCATGAGCTTGGCTCACGCGAATATACACTCCGTGGGAATCCTGCCATCCCTCCAAATACAGTAAAAGTCGAAGCTACCGTCGTCGAGCACACAAAGGGCAAAATGGAATTCATCTTCAAGAAGAAGCGGAGAAAGGGTTATAGAAAGACAATTCAGCACAAACAACCCTACACTAGACTTCGCATAGGCGACATTGAGATTCCCTAGTTTATATTTCTCCCTCCTCTGGAGTCTCCGCACGAGCTGAGTCCTCGACCTCCATGTGGTCAGACGGTTCCTCATATCGAGGTCTCTGTAAGATTATTTTGTTTAGCGTCGAATTCCTGTTTTTGAAAATTCACAAAACCTTTTCTGCACGATCACTCTCATCGTACTCTCGCTTCTCGTGAATTGACGCACTACGTTCCCTCTTTGATGCATCATGGCTCGCCCCCCTTTCACCTCGCGACATCCTCCGCTCCTTGGTCTTGCTTTCCTTCTTCTTCTCCTCTTTCTCTCCTCCATCCCGATGATATTTGGACGACCGATACCCGTCTCTGTCCTTCTCTCGCTCTCCATCCTTCTCCCTCTCCCGCCCATAATCCCTCGAACCCCGACGCTCATCCGCGTACTCATCATATCGATGATGGTGACGCGAGCTCCGTGACCCCCGCTCGTAATCTTTGCCCCGGTCTCTCTCCCTTTCCCTGTCCCCTCTATCCCGGTGAGAATCTCGCTCTCGCTTCTCTCCTCGATCCCGTTCGCGATCTCTGTCCTTTTCTCTTTCACGATCCTTGTCACGGTGCTCATCGTCTCTCTCGCGTGGAGGTTCCTTCCTCTTTCTGCTCGTAGTCGATCCACCGTCATCCGATCCTGCTTCACGCATCCTTTCCTATCATTTGTTTGAATATAATAAAATACAAATACAACATGCATGCTCACCTTCTGCCGCTTGATAAACTTGGCAAACGCTGCTCGTCGCCCTTCTTCGTCTTCCAAGGCCTTGTATTCGGGCAAGTCCTCAATCAACGGCACGACCTATTCCACCATCAGTGTTATGACCAAAGAAATACTTTTCAGGGCGACTTACATCTTCATATCGCATATTAATGTCAATAGGTTCGGGCAGTTTCCTAATCGCATAGCGTAAATCATCCTGGAGATGACGCTGCTTGCGCTCATGTCTCCTCTTCTCGTCTGCTTCACGCTTCAATGCCGCGTCATGCAGCTAGAACAAAGATAAATTAGTTTTCAATATCCAAATTTACCACGGAACTAACCGTCGTAAAAACGAGACGCAGCTCCCTATTATCCAACGCCTTCACTTGCGCGTCAGCATTGACAACGTCCGCAAACTGTTCCCAAGTCGTGTCTGGAGCAACGATGAACGGTGTTTCGCCACCCTCGTCCTTACTCTCAGCAATCTTCGCATTATGCCGCGCAATAACATTCTCCACGATGCCCACTTTCGCGTCCAGCTGCTGATCCAGCGCATCTACCGCGTCCCAGAAGAGTTCAAGAGGGTTAGATCCGGGATTGCCGAGAATATCAAGATAGCGCGAGTCTTCGCGGAACAGAGGGTACACCTCTTTCCATTTCGTGCGCGCCTTGATTGCGCCAGACTGGACAAGCTCATGCAGAAGAGCCTATTTAAAAGTGAGCTCTAAAGGATCTTTCACACTGCAGGAAATAACACACCTTGAACGCCTCTCTTGCCTTCCTTTCCTTCCTCGTTTTCTCTACCTGGGTCCTCCTCAGCTGCTCCTCATATTCCCTCTCGCGAACCCTGCTGTAATCCTCAAACGCCAGCAAGATATCGAGCGTAGGCAGCTTGCGCAATTCCGGGTCCGAACGCCACTCCTCTGACTCGGTGAGGTAACCATGGGCTTGACGCCACCTCGTCACAACGTCGACATTGAGTTCTTTGAAAAGGGAGACGACTTTAGCGACGCTCCGTGCCCGTGACGCACGAGTTTCGTTCTACATACACCACAAAAGACATCAACTTAGCCGCAAGGAACAAAGAAGAAAGCACGCACCACTTCACGCTCCTTGAGCTCGGAGACGTATTCCTCGAATATCAATTTCCTCTCTGCTTCAATTTTAGCTTGTTGCCAGATCGGATGCTGAGCAAAAAGTCTGTCGGCAGTCTTGAATGTGCTATAGTGGAAAACACTTGGATTGCCTTTGAGCATGTTCCGAAGCGCAGGGCGAAGCTTGGAAAGCCTCGCCTCCTTCTCCTCTTGTTCCTTGACTTTCAAACCGTTCGTATACTGCAACAGATTCTTAGGCATCAGAAACGTCAGGTAAGAACAGAACACAAGACACACCTTTTCCCAACAAGCCTTCTTCTCAGCGAGAGTATTGAGAGCTTTATAAAGCGGATCAGTGATAATAGCACGCATCGTCTGGTCCCAAGTCCAATTCGCATCCACCCCTGCCTTCCTCAACAAATGTACAAACGCCTTTTCGCCCTCCTCCACAGTCATGAACCCGTTGTGCGGAATGACCGGATCGTCTGGCAGGGTGGGCCGCGCTGGCAAGACGCTGTTCGCAGCCAGCGGGAGGGCACCCGTGTGTGCTCCGAGGGCGAGGCTTGAGGAAGAACCATTTTGCTGCTGGTTAGGCTGAGAAGTGGGTGTGGATAATAAGGACGGATGAGCACCTCCCAGGGGGTTGACGGCGGTTCCACCTTGCGTTGCTCCTGTTACTGGAGTGAAGCCTGGAGCGGTCACCGCTCGGGGAGCGCTACATCAAGAATGAAGTTTCAGCCATATAAACGAATGAACGTATGCGAATACTCACGCGACCGCAGCAGCTGGCGCCGGTTGTTGCGCCTCTTTTTCCACCTTTTCTAGAACAAGAAGCAGTTCATCGGGCATGTCCCATTTGGATTCTTTCGTCTCGGTCTGTCATCGCACATGTCAATGTTAGGTTGGGCGCCAAATACATCTGCATGCTACTCACGTTGTAATAATATTTTCTACCGCCGGAGAAGTATTCTTTCCATTTTGTTTGGTTCAGAGCACGCTATATATTCATCAGTAACTGTCGCGAAAGTAGCTCTAGAAGCATCTTACCTCGAAGGGACTTTTCAATTCTAAGATTTTCGATTTATCAGTGAGTCGTTGGCTAACCAGATATAAAGGATAGGGACGAACCATCTGGCTTCTCCCATACGCTCTGTTTAGTTCCTGTGTTGAACCAGTAGGTGCGTCCCTCGGGGTTTCGGTGTTCGGTCTAATGAAAAGTGGTGAGCTCCAAGGCATAAAGTTGTGCAATGAGATGTATGCGCACCCAAACGTTCATGACTGGCTGCAACGCGACAGAGGAGAGGGAAAGTCAAAAAATGCGTGGATAGAGAGGGCAACACAACAAACCGTCAAGGTTAGAAGAAACTGAGATGGCCGTTGTAATTTATGTGAGCACGACTCGCGAAGATTCACAAAGTCATTTCAAAGTCCGCAGTTCTTTAACCATGATATCCCAAGCCAGCTTCAAACGAATTTTGTTTCGTTCTGACCTTGCTGTTCCTCGACTTTGACCCGGAAAGCGTACCATTTCATGTGCATGACCTCTGGTGGCATTCATTCATCCTCAAACGTCACCTAGATATGAAATCTTAGCTCGCGGAAACGCCTCGCGAACCATGACTGGCTATACTTATATCACTTGCTGGCATTCCTGGGGTATAAATTGCTAGGCAGATCCGTCTCAGGACCCAACGTTCGAAAATGCATCAATTGCAAGACCTCCCCACTGAACTTTTGCTCTGGATATTCTCTCGCCTGCCTTACTTTTCTTTGATATCAGCCTCTGCTGTTTGCCGTTACTGGAGAACTCTTATCGATGGTGATTTATCGCTCCGCCAAATAATGTTCAAGGCGGCTGAGGATTGCTGGAACCCTGATAATTCTGCGTCGACCTCACAAGTTGTAGGCGGACAAGGGCGATGGGAAGGAAGGTGCAGTGATATCGAAGAAATCCAAGTCAGCGGATGATATTCTACTCCCAATTCATCAAAGATTAATCCTCTTTCAAATGAACAACAGCTTCATCCCGCGCTCTCTAACATATCCTACCGGATTGGAGACGTCCTGGATGGCGTAGAAGTTTGGGGAACACGCGGAAGATGCAACCAAAAGCTCATTGACCTTGAAATTTCAAATGATCTGGCCTCAATGCCTCCCATGAATGCGTTCAATATCATCATCGCGCCCCTCTCAGTTGTTGACGAAAATATCAAGACACGGATGTCCATCCATATCACTGTGACCAATCCTGATGGGGTACGCTTGCTGGATATCTTTTCAGCTATGATCCTCGAGTATGCCGTCGGAATTCCTTTCTTTTCTACCTAATCACTCAAGAGATGTCGGGATCATTAGATCGAGAAGGAAGTGCGATTTGCTCTCGATGATCAGCGGAGGCTCATTCTCTCAACGGCTACATTCGAGTCAAGCTCCTGGTCTCTTCCTGAAGGCGAGCCTGCTAGGTGATCGAAGGTCTGGATTGTTCCTATTCTTCTTAGTGGATATCCAAACTATTCAACAGAAATTTTTCGGGTTTTGGCCGTCCGCAAAGGATAGGAAGCCGCTCATTGTCCGTTTCGGTAATGTTGAATTAGTCAAGTGCTTGTTCCCAAATTGTATGACCGAGTTCAGTATGTATCGCAGATTTTTTTAATCAAGTATCAAATATTTTTGGAGGATCTGTGAAAAGAGATCTGGAAAGAGACTTTTGTTGACTTGCAATTACATAATGTACAGAGTCCGATTGAACCTTTCAGTGTTAACGACGACCACGGCAACGAGAGACCGCAGACTGTTTTCATCCTTAGCCTGTTGTATATGCCTCATTATACTCCTCAAGATGATGTCTTCACAGGCAACTCTCACTTCCTCAGCGCGCCTTCCACTTCCTCCGCTCGGAAATCACCATCGCGACAAAGCATAAGTGCTCGCCGTTCGACGGTTTCCCTCCGTGGCCCATCGAGTCTGGCCAATATTGTCGATGACGATTCGGCAAATGGACGACACCATTCTCTTGCACACGAGCTTGCAGTGGCTTTGATGCCCGAGCCAAGCGCAGGCTCAAAATTGCTCGCGGAGGAATTCGGCATCGAATTTGACGACGGTGCTGAAGGAATAGATGAAGAATCCACCATTCAGGGCGACCTCAACGGCACTCAGATTAGTGATGCTGATCCCGCTATTCTGTCGTTCGCATCCGAACTAGTGAGCTCGGCAGACGACGCGTCATTCCACGACCTTCCTCCGGAGGTGGAAGATTCATTTCATGAACAAGAACACGAAATTGATCCCATTTTTGATACCCCCACCGTTTCGAGGAAGAAGGTCCACGAGAAGAAGTCCGAGCAAGATGCAATGGAGGTTCTTGCGCAAGATCTGGAATCAACGGACAAGTTCCTTGAATACCTTCGGACAATCGACACGGACCAAGGCTCTTCCGCCCCTCAAAAGCCAACATTAGAGACACTTGCTTCCGACGTCATCCGCCGAATAAATGTGTCAGCCAGAGATAGAGAAGGGCATGTGCGAGAGCTGTTGGAGTATGAAAGAGAATTCCGGAAGATTTCTGGGGAAGTGGGAGGCAGCGACATTTTGGGTCAACTAGACGAATTGACGCGCATCGAAGATCTTTCCGACAAACCCTTGAACTACGATATATCCAAGCCTGTACGACGAGGTCTTGAGGTTCTGGAAGAGGAACCTAGATCTCCTATCGGGCTACACCACCCTCACGCCTCAGACTGGGAACTCGACCCAGATAGACATCGCCTTGGAGATGATGACGATATCTCCGAGCCCGCTACTTCACCCATCAAGGACTCATTCCCTCCGCCCCCTTTAATCGTTGGCCCACCAACACCAGCAAGCGCAGTACCTCAACTCACACACCTCCGGACATTCACGACGTCGCTTGTTTCTTCACTTACCACAATATCCGAACAGGCTCAGGTCAATGGTGCGGCGACAACTGAAGCTGGAAGAAAGATCCGTGCTTTGAAAAATAAACTTGGTGGTTGGAGAACAGAGTGGGATAGTGCTGAACGCAGTCGGTTGAGGATAGAAAGGTGGGAAGCTGGCATCGCCGAGGGAGAGGGAATAGAGGGCCCCCTCAGCCCGGTCTCTCCAGGTCGGTCAAGCACCAAGCGAGTCGATGGAAGGAGGATTGTAGAGGAACACCTCCGCGCTTTTGAGCTTGCACTCGCCGATGCAGCTTTGAAAACACAGGCTATCATGGCACGGTGATCCATACCTCGCTGCCTCTATCTATCTGTCGTTGAATAGCATTGTTCTTCTAGTTTGTGTCCTGCATTATCTCTCTATAGCATATCGGCCTATTAGCCTGCCATACTGTACTACCCCGCGCCATTACATCGGTACAAACGTTTGTTCCACTAGAAGGAGACCATTCAATACCCGTTTTCTATATCGCCACACGCTCGCCTATCCCTTGTATTTGAACCTGAAGTATATTAGCACTCGTTGTTCCTTCCATAGGTAAAATCATACCAGTTTGTCCTATCAATCAACATTAACAAGGGGAATTTGGGGTTTTAAAAGGTGGGAAATTTAAATACCTTGCATCTACGGCTTCCTTGCGAACCGACCGTTTAGGATCGTCTAAAACATCTGCTAATTCCCGAAGGACTGTGGACTTGTACGGATGTAGCACATCGTATCGGACGATACTGGGCAGAATTCCGAGATAACGTAACGCAGAAGTTCGAACTCTCTGTTGATATCAAATTATCGAGAGATGTCTTTGTGGAGAAGAAATAACAGGATCGTACCGTTGAAGTCATGTCGCCGACTTTGCTGTTTCTGAGCATGGCGTTCACAAGGGTAACACTGTGCTCCGATACCAGGCTTTTCTCAGGTGATTCTCCTTCGGCAGCTGCCAGGAATGTGTCAATGACGTTTCCCCGTATTTCTGCGTCGGGCAAATCGAGCCCACGGAGGAGAAGAGGAATAAGCTAGAAACGATAGTTTAAGGCCAAAGGCAAATATGGTTCACCAATGCTTACCGAAGGCATTTCGTGTGCATATGCCGCTCGCGGTATGGACTTAATAAGTGAGGTTAATGCAACCAGGGACGCGGTCTGTTTAGCTGGATCTGCAGAGCTCGTCAAGAAACGCAGTAGTTACAACTTGAAGACAACTGACTGCTCGAATCCTTTGCAAATGCTAGGATTTCTGGGAGGACAGAACCTGCGTATTTTTGCACGAAAAGGATCTACAAAAGTCCATTAATGCATATTCTTTGACAAGTCAAATCGTGAATTCCACCTTGACTTCTGCGCGATTCGCTTTGGTCAAGACGACGTCGGTTGATGGGATTTCGCCGATTGCCTTTGCAGCTTCCCAGCCTACAGATTCGTCGTCAAAAATCCCGTATAGCCGTTCAACAAAGGTCATAGCAAGGGGATGCTTGCGAACTAGCAATCCTTTTGTAATCTAATTACGTTGAAGGTTAGCATTCGGTAATAATGTTGGGTGTCAGAAGAAATTACCCATGTCCACGATTTTATGGCCCAGATGCGTTGAATCGTAGCCAAAGTCCGGCCAGAGACTCGCTCGCTCCAGTATACGTCAAGTTTGTTTTTCAAGAACGAAGTCAGTTCTGGGAAAGTAACAGATGATAAAGGGATATTGCCGAGTACATAACTAACATACCGTCAACGTGTTTATTTAAGATCGAGGCGATCATGCGCAGAGCAGATATTCTTTGGAGGTCCGTGTCGGCGATCTCGAGGACCCATGTGAGCAAGGAATCCAGAAATTTATCGATATCTCCCAATGACAGTCGGACCTAGTGGAAAATAAGCAAAATGAAGGATGTTGGTCAAGGTAACCATACTTCTTTGTCAAGAGGGATGACAGCAGCAGTCAACAGAGAAAGTATATTTTTCTGTGCAGAAGAACTGGTGTCCTATAAAATATATTAGATCCACGCATTCGAATGGAAATTGTAGAAATTGATTCCACCTCAAACAAAGAGAGTTTTCGTGTGGATGCAATTTTCTGGAACCCACTGGCGATATCCGCAACATCCCCGCTTCTCAACGCTTTACCTAGGCCAACGGAATATGCTTGCTGTCTTCTGAAAAAGGAGCAATCAGCTGCAGATCGATCATAAAAAGTCATGTCCTTACTGAGGTGACAACGACTGCACAACAAGGGTTATAATTTCTCCAGCAACCTGAATAAGACGTGGGTCCGTAGCTATCATTTCTCCTTCATCAGATATGAATGCAGAAGCAACAAAAATATTGAATAAGCTAGGGACCAGGCGATCAATGTATTTCGAAACATCTGCATGCTTTTTATTGACTTTGGTGGCAAGACATTGAGCCAACGTCTTCAAAATCATATGGGCATACGCTGCACTCGGCTCCGGGTCATCAGAAAGAGCGAGTGGCTTCGCCGCATAGGGAAAAGAAATTAAATCGAGTTTCGTGATGAGGCGGATGACCATGTTTTCAAACAGGTCCGGAAGAAGGCAGAGGGAGCGTAAAGTAGAAAGTGTAAGCCAACATTTTTCACGTTCGGCAGCTGCATCGCGCAAGGGCGCTTTATCGGGCAAATAGCCAAATAACAGCGGTAGAGTCTGTTCAGCGAGGTGATGGGGCGCGCGAGCACCAACCGCCACCAAAAGATCTAAAATTGCTTCGCTGACGGTGAAAAATGAGTTTTAAAAATATTCGTATAATGAAAAAGTGAGCACCTTGAATCTCCATAATCGGCACCCTTTTCGATTATCTGGTCAGCATTATGAACGATGAACCCAAGCTCTTCATCAGACAGGAGTCCTTTGGTGGATACCAAGGCCTTGAGGCCCGATAACGCAAAAGTTCGAGTTGCAGGTAAACTTGCCCCAGTGGTCAAAACTCCTATAACTTCGTCTTTGAAAGGAAGGAGTGGTGGATCAACCTTCAAAGACGGCTCTTTATCCATCGCGTCCCGCGCTGATGCAATTAATTCGGAAAGTAAGAATGTAGTGGGAGCACGAGCAGATATCTCATCTGGATCATGAAATAATCTGACAAGGTGTGGCACAGCTTGAGAGATCGTGTAGCGAGAAACGGAGGCTATATGTATACTGGCATTAAAAATATGAAGATAATCTAGAGGGCGACGCACGTGTAGTTGACATAAAAGTGCAAAGGATTTTTATTGCCGGTTTCGCCTGGCTCTTTTCCGGTTCCTTGAGGATCTGTATGCATTCTTCGCATGCATCTCTTGCAAGACCTTGTATGTCATCGTTAGATTCCATGGCCGCTTCTTCGTCGGCGTAAATAATCTTGACCAATATTTGCATCGTCTTCAGGGCCTCTTCCTCAGTTTCAGGATCTACAGGTTGAAATATCTTTGCTCATAATTACGATGCTGAAAAAAAGCTTCAGTTTCCGCACCACGCACCTCCAGCTTCAGCGCATTCCATAACTTGCGTGCGGATACCCGTGCCAATGCTGGACCATATACAGGAAGACAAGAAGCGAGGGACTGAAGGGTATCCTTCTAGGGAGAGAAATCAGTGTTGGGTTGGAGAGAAATGGGAGAGATATGCGCAGGAATATATACCTTGGTGGTTCTTGAACCAACAGATACTTTCTCCAGAAACACTGGGATCGCTAAAGGACCAAATGATGGTGTGGCGTTCAAGCATCGACTGTGGATAATGTGGCTAAGACGTGACGACGAATAGGTACACCAGCCTACCGTAGCGATAACCTCAAATCCTCGGTGCTGATACCGTACCGGTCATTGGGTGGAGGTCGGAAAGTTATCGGGAAGTAGCAGAACAATATGTTGAACATTGACTGCATCGATTGAAATCCTTCGAATGTCAGTGAAAACAAGGGTGCCGAAACAATTCCTTCTCTCACCTCAACGTGCAAGGTGATGTCGAATTCAATCAAGATAACTCGAGCGATGGCAAAGGCCACCATGAGATTCCTTGGGTCTTTCTCGCCCTCCGCAAGCCCTATGTACCCGTCTAAAAAATGCTTTCCCATTGATTTCAGGACTTTCGGGCAGTTTGGTTTAACGCGGTGCGGATATATGGGAAAATTGCGTACCATCGCGGTGGAATGCCATTAGCGAGTCAATAATAGAGAAGACTTCGAACCGAACTCCCTGCACGATCGCTTTCATTTTTACATGCCTAAAAAGGCTGAAACGAGATGAGATTGGAACAGAAAGAACCTCGTGTGAACGACCTACCTATCAACGATTGTTCCCACTTCAGCAGGAGATAAGGTTGGAATCTGCGCGAGTGTTACGAGGCCACCCAGAGCAGGTTTGAGTGTCGCGGAGTCCTCCAACTTGCCGCAGAAGAATCCGCTGAGTACCCTGGCTAGACCGTTGCTGAGTTACGACCGGCAGGAATTATGAAGCATAGTAGAAAGATACGTACCGGATTGGCGGTTTAATTTCTCCTGAGGAACACGAGCCACGATTAAGGATAATAACTCGACGCCTGGCAAACATGAGATCGGGATGGTTTACTGCGTTTAAGTACTCACCCTTTTCAAGCAAGTCGCCATCCTCGGAAGTGAGATAATATCCAAGAGCTTTAACAACGGTAAGTAGGGATCCTCGATCCTCCGAAATTTCTACCACGATCGGATTATTCTGGGTTCATTATTAATTGAGCAGATTCCGAGCATGCCTGAGACGATTTCTTTCAATTCTTCTTCGCGACCTGAGGCCATCCAAGTTTGGACCAGCCTCTCAGTTGGGTCCATGCCTCTGTACCGAGTATTTCCTCAAGGCCTAACGATGCAACACGAGTAAAGTGAGGTGAATAAGTAAGATCTAGATCGAGGCAGAATTAAGATCTCAACGCGGCCCGGATATCCGCTACCACGTGATCTGAGCTCTGCAAACAAAGCCGCCGGTCTTGAAGTTGTTACAAGTTAATTCCTACGTCCAGTCGTCCACGGTCTCACCCTTCTTCAAGCTCTGGTCGGTCCGTCGCAGAACCTGCTGGACAAGCAAAGGCTCTGCCTGGCCCATGACATTGTTGGGCGTCTCTGCGGCCAGATGTCTCCTGAACCCGCACCTTCGTTGTTCCACCGTTCAACGATTAATTTCCTCCAGTTCATCGGCATGGTCGAAATCCACTCACAAAAGGAAGAACCTTGCAGAACCCAAGGACAAATGGAACTACAATGCTAGTCCCTTTAATGGAGATGTCGATAACGACCTTCAAGTACTTCGCCATGTTGATGCCAACATGCTTGAAAAGGAATCCACACCACCCCATGGCGTAAGGATGCTGGTTCGCGACTTTATCGAAGATTCCCTATACAATCCAAACTACGGATATTTTCCCAAGCAAGCCACCATTTTCAATGCCCAAGATACTACCTTTGACTTTTCTCGGTTTCGTGATTCCCCCGAGTTTCAGGAAGAGGTCGCGGCGAAGTATGCTGCTTACGGGACAGATAAATACGACGGGCCTGGCCGCCAATTATGGCACACTCCCACCGAGCTGTTCAAGGTTCGTTCCTTTGCATCGTGCCGCCACACTGTTGTTGTTAATCTTTGTAAACAGCCTTGGTATGGGCGTGCAATTGGTCGATGTCTTGTCTCAGAATACTTATTGAAATACTTCCCTTACGAAGATTTCGTGATATACGAAATCGGAGCAGGCAATGGAACTCTTGCCATGGATATCCTCAATATGCTCCAAGAAGACTACCCAAGTGTCTACGAGCGAACACGCTACAACATCATCGAAATAAGCGAGAGTCTCGTGAAACTACAAAAGAAAAAACTCCAAGTTGCTCACCCTTGTGTGACGGTCAACCACAAGAGTGTCTTCCATTGGGATGTGACAGAGCCATCCCCATGCTTTTTTGTGGCCATGGAAGTTGTTGTACGTCTCCACGCTTAAAACGCTTTCATTAACTCACTGAGTAAATAGGATAACTTTGCCCACGATCTGGTGCGGTATGATATGACCACCTTAAAGCCGTACCAAGGCCTTGTCACAATAAGTGAACAAGGAGACTTCGACACTGTTTATACACCAGTAACAGACCCATTGATCGCCTCCTTCCTTGAAGTTCGCCGCCGTTTGCAGCACCCGCCGCCTATCAACAAACTTTTCCTGGGCTCTGAAACCCTCAGAAAATTTTATGCGTCGATGCCTTTCGCCCCTAATTTATCACCTGCTGAATATGTTCCGACCCGTCTACTCAGCCTTTTGCAGACCTTGCGAAACTATTTCCCGCGGCACCGCCTCCTCCTCTCAGATTTTTCATCCCTTCCCGACACGATACCTGGAGTCAATTCCCCTGTTGTTCAGACGAGGTTTCAAAACGTTACAGTACCATGCACTACCCTTCTCGTAAAACAAGGCTACTTCGACATTTTCTTCCCGACAAATTTCGAAAGGCTTCGAGATATGTACGAGTTCACTTTGATCCAGCCTAGGAAGGACCTCATTTCTGGACGTATAACACCAATGATGTCCAATGCATCATCCTTCATTCTGGGTTCTCAATTCTTTTCGTCGTATCAACCGAGCAACAGGCGGAGTCCAGTCGATGGAATCGCTTCTGCCAGTGGGCTTCCGGTTGGAGAACGAAAATCAAGTGTCTTCGACCATGCCCACTTTTTGGAGACATACGGGGAGTTGGAAAAGACTCGACTGCGTAATGGCGAAAATCCAATGCTGGATTTTTACAAAAATGTCAAATTTTTGTTTTAAAATGGGCTTGTGTGATCTCAACCACTTGCGCACCTATTTTCGTAAAATGTACAAATAGTAATGGAAAGCCTCCCCTAATTCCTTAACTTCAAGGGTGGTTTTTTCTCTCTGTAGATATCGTCGTCGGAAATGCGGTTGCCCAAATGTCAAATAGATGAACACCCCCCCTTTTCGAAGCACTCTACAGGGTTCACAGTGAGAACAGAGAAACCATAAATTGACATACTCTTGCCTTAACGTCTCGTCGACTTCTTTGTTACAGTCATGAATAACTTGATGGGGAGGATCCTGCAGAAATGTTTGGATCCAGTGGCGATTACCGCGGTTGAGAGAGGCGTACCCATACATCGCCCTTGGTTGTCATCATGGCGTCCATTGTACCTGACGGAAATAAATAAATGAAGCGGTTCGCCTGGATACAATGATGCAAGTTATATGCTTACCTTTATCGATCGCGACATCGAATGACTCGTCCTCAAAGGCGAGATCGCGAACATCCATCTCACGCCCTGCTCAGCAGTTAGAAACCACATGAGGTTATGTGGGGAAGAATATTACATTCCATCTCCGGTCGACATTGGGAGTGTCTTTTCTGCATTTGTTCGATGAGAATCCCGGAATACTGAAAGGAACAGTGCAGCTGTTAGAATTAATCTCGCTGACGGTGGTGTGCAACTTGTGCTTACGTCGATATTGACGATATTGCGATATCCATCCTCCCACATCTTCAAGGGGCACGCAAGCGTGTCAGCACTCCCTTGATAAGTCCAAGTCAGGAAATCGACCGCAACCCACATCCTCTGAAAGCTTCGAGTTGCCGCAACCGAGCATCAAAATCCTTGAAGACTTCTCCGGGATGAGCCCATGAAGATGATCCGCAAGGTCAGCGTAGGATTTAAACCAATCGAACGATTCGTCATTTCCTTCCCTTCTGATCTTCAGTTTGTTGAATTGGCGAAAGGAAGGACGGCTCAAACTGACTCTGAATATCGTTGGTCCCTGTCGCAAAAGTGTGTTTAGAGATCACCGTCACAGTCCTTCAGAAATCTAGGACGCACCAGTATTCTCTGGATCCATATTGTTCATTCTTTGCTGGTAGAACTTTTGACATACTTACTTAGGTCTCAATGCAAACGCCGAAAAGTCGAACTTATAGATAGGGTTATCTAATCTTTCTTATTTGCCTACGGCTGTTGATATCAATAATCCTCGAAATTAATGTTCTTCAACCCGTTACTGCTACCTCCTTTTCCCCGGTGCCCTGCAGAACAAGATCTAACATGCCTACCAGTCGTTTCAAACCCTCGTCTATCAAAAACAAAATCAAGCGAGAAGAGGTTGCTCAGAAAAGCAAAAAGGCGAAGAACCAGCTCAAGCTGGAAAAACGACTTGCCCGGGCCAAGGCAGAGGCCAACGATCCTGCCGCAAAGAAGGTCAGACTGTATAATAAATGTAAAAGATTTTAATTTACCCCTACTTTCAGAAACGTTTGGAAGAAAATGTACCTCGCACCCTTGACAATATGCGGGAATTCGATGCCTCGATTTTAACGGCTAACCCTTCAGTTCCAACCCTTAACGTTGACGGTGAACCTTCTAACGAATCACAGCAACTCGACGATCTTGAAAAGGATCTAGCGAACGACCCCTTCGCTTCCTATTTTGACTCAGTCGACGACCCTACAATTCCACCTAAAATTCTAATTACAACCTCACCCAAAGCTTCGAAATCGACGTATGATTTCTGTGATGAACTGGTTGGTGTTTTTCCCGGCGCAGAATTTATTCGAAGAAAGAAAGGGAAGGGGTTTGAGGTTGGCCGTATAGCAGGCTGGGCTGCGGACCGAGGGTATAAACACCTTTGTGTGGTGAATGAGGACATGAAGAAACCCAGTCAGTAATTCATTCAACTCTTCCTGCACTTGACCTAACATGATCCATAGACGCTATCACCCTTGTACACTTACCCAACGGCCCCGCGGCTTATTTCAAATTGACCTCGGTTGAGCTCACGAAACAAATTTTCGTACGTTCCACATTCAAAAGTTTCTCTCCCTTATATTCATCAGTGAATAGGGACATGCTCGAGCTACACCTCACCATCCTGAACTTGTGCTCAACGGCTTTGTGACACGGTTAGGCCATGCTGTAGGCCGCATGTTCCAAACCACTTTCCCCCAACTTCCCGAGTTCCAAGGTCGTCAAGTCGTGACTCTGCATAACCAACGCGACTTCCTATTTTTCAGACGGCATCGGTTTGTTCGCGTCCTTCCTTTTACAATTATGCATCAATTTACCCCTTTGCAGATATGCCTTCCGTTCAACAGAAAAAGTTGCTTTACAAGAAATTGGCCCCCGTTTCACCCTAAAACTCCGTTGGCTGAAGAAAGGGATCCCTGCGGTATTCCGATACGGAGAGGAACCCCAACCATTGGTGATTAATTCTCATTCCCCACCTGCAGAAGAATCAGAAGACCAAGGCCAACGGACATCCACCGAAAAGCCCAAGAAAGTAGTACCACCCAAGCAGGATGAGTTCATATGGGCCTGGAAGGTTGGCAATTCATGAGCATTCATATCATTTATAGTTTCTAATCTACTCCGACAGCCCGAATTGGAAACAACGAGAAGGACATTCTTCCTCTAGTTTTGTAGGAGTCAACTTCTGGTCAGGGTCCCAAGTTCGTGTTCACTGCCTCCATTGAAAATATATGAATGGAGGAAGGTAACACTTGTCTTAAAACCGAGTTTGGCGAAACCAAGAAACCGTCAATACACCTCGTAAACCTCGAGTCATGATCCATGCACATCCCATCACACAATGTGTACCGGGCTCGGTGTTTAGGTTCTTTACATTTTAGATTTCGTGTTGGTTGTGTCCCGATGCAAGGCTTGGATATCTTGTGCTGCCCGGGCAATTTCCTGAACAAAACGAGCATTGGGCATCTCCTTTCGGGAAGTGATGGTGAACTGCAGGCGGTCTAGGCAACTTTGTTAGATTATTGGAGTACAAAAAGGGGAAGTTGTCCTACCATCATAGCCAGTCATGTAGGCCACCCCAAATCCATCTGGGACGACCTAGAGAACATACATCTCAGCTGATTTTGTCTCGAGAGCTGGTGAACTTACCTCGCCCCAGCCATACACTGGGAAATGCTTTGAGAAAATAGCCGAAGTGCTGAGAACCCAGTATGACGACCTCTTGAACACCGAGTCATCATAAAGTTCGGGAAGCTCTTCGCCTTCCTTCAAAAGTTTTCTAAGGCCTGAAAAAAGTTGAATTGGAGAAAAAAGTCCTTCGCGCTGTGCTTACCGAAAAGATGACGATCGACGCCTTGTCCCTGGCCACCTGCAATCGCAAGGCTGACGTGTTTCTTGGTTGCATGGTCGAAGAGTTTCTTGCGACTCTCTTGGGTGGCGTTCTTATCATCCATGCTTTGGACCCAAGTGTCGGCCTCGGCTGTTACAACTCGGATCGCTTCGGTGCGTCCCTTGAAGAATGTGCGTGTCGATGCAGCCTCATATGTACCACCGATCCTCTTCGCTGAACCCATGAGTCTCTTGTAGGCTAATTGAATGATCATCTGTGCCCAAGAGTCGGGTGAAACACCGAATGCCTTGATTGCAGCCTTGCCGTAGGTAGTAATGTGGAATCCAAGCTCCTGGCTTTCCAACAGCTTTGTGGCAGCTTGGTCCGCGTTGTCAATGGCCTCGGTAATTGCTGGAGAAACTACCCAGTCAAGTGGGGTAGGAAAAGTGGTAAGAGCGCCACGTAAACCATGGTCAAAGGCTGGATCGTAGAGCATGTCGAGAACCTCGTCACACATGCGAGCCGTAGGTGTTCCATCCATGACCGAATGCTCTCCCATGAAACCGGCGTATCCGTTGTCGAAAACAATGAATTCAAGTGGTTTATCGACCCACCGATTTCTTAAACCTACTGGCACGCCGCCAACAACGTCACCATGCCACAAGGCGCGACTGTGGTGAATGGGATCTTTTGGGCGAGAATCGTCGAGACATATTACAAATGCCGAAGAATGTATATCCTCCAAAATTTTTGCGTTGTGCGGGTTCGAGGCCAATTCTGCGTAGTCCTGCCCAGATCCTCAGCCCAGCACTGGATGACCCGATAGATCAGAACGAACCTTAGCCCAAATGTCGCGATTCGAGGCCGATAGAACGCCAACGCCAGGGTATTCCTGCAGGGTATTGTCGTAGATATATTGAATTTGTCTGTCATTTGTTCGTCCGTCAATTAAATGTGTGTTGCTCTCTTGAAAAAATAGGACATACTCCTGTATTTCCTCTGTGCTTAAAATCCTACCTTCCTGGGCAACGTCGACTCTCCATGGACGATTCTTTCTGATAACTACAATATGGCCTGAATTACCCAGATCGCCTGGATTGGAGTAAGATACGCTCCAGTCGAATCCTTCCCCTGGAACGCGGCAACAATCGAACATCCAGCTACGCGGAAATAAATCGAAATGCTTCACTTCCAAGGTGCGTGAAAAACCTACCGATAGGTGTCCATGCACAGAGGGCCATTCTTCGTCGACTCCGGTTTAATTAATCCCTGCTTGAGTTGCTGCCTGAAAACCATAGTAGCCCTAGCAATACCAGCAGCCCTGGCGGCAGGTGATGAAGACAGGTGGGGTGGTGGTTGGTCGAATCCATCTATCAATTTCATTTTTATATACATGTGAGAAGTGGTCACCGACGCGACGAGGAGCTTTGAGCCTTACAATAATAGGAGACATTGATAACGACCTTGGGACATTAGAATAAAAGCCATCGATCCCTAAAGAGTCACACATACAGAGTCCCGATAGCCCAGATATCCGGCATCATCCCACCATTCCTCTAGCCAGTGTGGACGACCGCTAGCATGGTTCAACAAACGATCGTGAAGCTCTCGACCCTTCCCAGCCTCGAAACTGTCAATCTTCTTCAAAA
Source organism: Hebeloma cylindrosporum (assembly GCA_000827355.1). Lineage (NCBI taxonomy): Eukaryota > Fungi > Basidiomycota > Agaricomycetes > Agaricales > Hymenogastraceae > Hebeloma > Hebeloma cylindrosporum. The sequence continues at coordinate 555,472 of KN831773.1, read as the reverse complement.
CAGAGGCATATTCCGAGTCTGACCAAGCGATGGGTTTCAAACTTTCTTTCAAGCGAGCCAAAGTATCTTGGAGCTTTGGAATCGGGAGCTTCGGAAGGTTTTGTTGAGCACGAAATGTGAGTGTGCCAGGCAATGGTTCCGGCGCAGCGGCTTTCCAATCAACGGGTCGACGTTTCGTCATTGTGGTCGATATCTGCCTCTGCGTGGTGCCTCGAAGGATTGTAGAGAAGGGCCTTTGCGACCTACGCAGAAGCATCGCTCAGATGCTACGGGTTTGGAGGAAGGGATTAACACATGATTATGTTCACCGCTCCGCATCAAGCCGCGATCAATCGATCACGTTTCATAAGCAACCCATTACAGCCATCAATGCCACCGTTGCGGGTGTCCAATTCTCTTGCAATTCTCCCAAACTTCTTCTCTGCACACCACTATCTTTTTTTTCAGCTGGACTCCTACAAGTGTACTCTAGACTATCATGAAAAAAAAAGCGTGGTATTTGATACGGCACCGACCGAAATACTAGGTTGGGTGATGATTACCACGAGGCGAATCATGTGCAGGATGAGATAGGTGCTAAGCGCCCAAAGGTAGGCAAGTTTCCATCACCACTATCATCCAGAACTCAGGTCTAGGAAAGGGACGCTTTTATCACAGCCATGAATCAACTCGATCGAGTCGATCTTAACAACATCTTAACACAAGCTCTCGATGGGAAGCAACAAATTGTATCATACGCTGGAACGAGTCAGTATCATGTGCAAGACATCGGGAATCCTGGATCACAGAGGACCACAATTTCAGCTTGTGGACTTATCGCCCTGAATTGTGCAAGAACGGTATTTCGGCTTCACAAAGAGGCTAACCTCCTTGACACCGAGCGCGAGCGCGATCCTGTTGACCTCCTCCAATCTGTTTTATCCGAGCAAACAGCTGAGGTACGAAAATGGCATTGGTCTACCCGTGACATAGCTGATTGCAATTCTTCAGGAAATCATATCCATATCGTCTTCGTGGCCCAGCAATGAACATCTCGAGATCGATGATATCTTCGATATTCCAATATTCAGAAATTCCTTTACGGTGGCAGAGACCTTCTATACGCAGTGTCGAATTTCTGAATTCTCGCAACTCCTCAAGTAAGAGTATCGAGTGTCTTTTCGGAAGGAATTGGTCACGCTCATCCTCATGGCAGAGATACGGTTGATACCAAGAGGGACGCCAGCGATCCCGTCGCTGTGATCATCACACGTCCCCCAGAAATCCTTGTCTGTTTGGTAATGCCCACTTCTTTGGGGAGCTTCTTCGTTGTATTCGATTCCCATCCCCGCCCATTACATCCTTCGGGATCTGGGTTTATCATCAACTCCTCCCTCGAAGCAACATCTAGATATCTGGACGAACTTCTTGCAGTCGACCCCAAGCTTTTCTCGGATCGCACCATACGCTGGCAATCTGATTTACTCACACATTTTTCAGGCCATATTTTGGTTCCAAGGGAAAACTCTCCTTCGGATAATCTTGATGAAATATTGATGGCGGCAGGCAAGACCATCTTACAACTTAAAGCGGAGAAGGCAGATTCCCGACGGCGGGAATTATCCCACGAGGAGGACAAGGAGACGTTAATCAACAAAATTATCAATCTCGAAAGGCAGCTTGAGGCATCTCTCGATCGTAAAGGGAAACATAAGGCGACTAATTATGGCTTTTGGGCGCCTTTTCAGGGCGATCCTTGGTCCAAGAAGACCAGTAAGTCACCTAGCGTGAAGGCTGGTCAAGGTTCAAACCGTGGTTGGGAGGATATCCATCGAAAAGGCGCTATAGGTGGAAAACCATTAGGTGGAAAACCATCATACCGCCAGGGCTGGCATAAACATGACGACGAGCCATCAACTAGCCACCATAACGAGGTTAGGGACTACGGCATGCTAAAACCTTTTTCAATATGGTCAACCCGCAACCATAACGACCCAATGAGGACACCTGGGATCAAATGGAATCATGATACTCAAGACCGCGAGCTTGCTACAGCGCTCAGAGAGTCGAAGCATAACGAACCAGGAAGAATACCTGGGAAGGACTTGAATCACGTTGCCGAAGACCGCGAGCTTGCTACGGCGCTTAGAGAGTCGAAGCATAGTGAACCAGGAAGAATACCTGGGATAGACTGGAATCATGATGCACAAGATCCTGAGCTTGCCGCAGCGCTCAGAGTCTCCAACCGTGATGAATCAGGAAAGAAACCCGGAATAGAATTGAATGGCGATGCACAAAATGGCGATCCCTCCAAAGCGCCTGATTACTCTGACCTCGATCGACAAATGGATCTGGACGATCCATCTCCGCCTCCCACTCCTCCAGTACAGGTGCGAGTGGACATATCCGACGTAGCAAGTTCAAACCTAGCTATGGAATTGCAACGGCTTTACGACGAGGAAGATCGACAGCTTGGCGCCGAACGCAGTGCTTTGAAAAAGGACTCGCAAGTCGACTTCTTCGATTGTGGGATATGTTTTGAAAACCTTCACCGCGACAACGTTGCCCAATTTGCAAGTTGCAAGCACCGTTATTGCCGTAGCTGCCTCCGCGAGCATGTCAGCTCTACCTTGGAACAACGACGATATCCGATTATCTGTCCTGAATGCAAGGCGAAGAAGGATCCCAATCCTGCAGGTTAGCAAATAGAGGTTATGATTGATTTCTCTTGTCTGACTATTTTCTGCACCTTTTGTTGTATTAGAAGTTGAAGATGTTCTGTTCCAATCTCTTGGCCCTAGTCCCGAAGATCTACGAGTTTTCTACGAATTACAACTCGTCGCACATTCGGTCACGCTCCATTGCCGAAGGTCAATTACGACTTGACATGGTTGTTCATTCGTCCCACACTTACTCCTTGTCCTGTAGGTGCCAGCAGACTATGAATGTCGATCGAGGCGAGTATCAAACCATTACGATCATCACTTGCCCGCTGCCTGGGTGTAGTCATACCTGGTGCAAGGATTGTCAACAAGCAGTTGTTCTAGGGGGGCCGGAGCACTCGTGCAATGGCATTTCCGAGCTTAAGCATCTTATGCAGAAGAAAGGCTGGCGTTGTTGCCCTGGTGAGTTTTGTTCCACCAACTGAACACGGGCAGGCTAACAGCAGCATTTTTTAATGCAGGTTGCGAGATACCGATTCAAAAAATTGCAGGATGTCATCATATGACGGTGCGCTCTGTTACAAAAAATAGGAGGGGGATGGTTTTTCTAATTGTTGATGCAGTGTTCATCTCCAGGTTGCAATACGTGAGCACCCTGTTTGTTAGATTGCATTACGGGCATATCTAAGCAATACTCACTCTAGCCACTTTTGTTATGTGTGTGGCGAGAAGATTATCAAGTCAGCAGGGCCAGGAGTACAGGAAGCTATTGGGATCCATTATCGCAGATGCCAAATGTTCGACCATGACACCGCGACCGACTCGGATAACGATTAGACGACATCGATGTCATAGCCCAACAACATTGTCGGTGACAACCTTACTCTACCTTACTGTTGACATCGCTTAGTTACAAAATGTCAATCGAGCCAAGCGAGTTCTGAGGCTAGGAAGAGCGAATCGCTGGTGCAACAATCTCAGCCTGTCAAATAGCCTTAGGCGAGAGGATCCTGGCTTATGTACACGAATGGTTTGCGAATGGTAATTGATAGTTCCCTTCTCTCTGTACGGATCGTTATGTTCTGTCCAAGCTCTGTCCTAGCACTTGAACTCATGTAATTATAACTAGGGGCATGGAGATTGTTCAATTATAATGCCCTGGTTTTACAGAAGGGACCGCGCGCCCCATGCGTTTGGATAGAGAAATGAGAGCTACAAGTAAAGATTGATATGCATCACGGCTGACGAAGGTGCTGCGGAAGATTCGTGAGTCCGGCGAACCAATATGTCATTTCCAATTCCAAACCTTCCACTTCCATAGGTGAACACATGTATAGCCCGCCCGACAGGCCTCTCATCGTCAAATGTACCTTTGATAAATGGCATAAACGAATAACATTTAGTTCGGCGCGGAATTGTTCGTACGATCTACTGCGCCGAAAGGTATAGTTATCCTCTGTTTAGTTCGAGGGATCTGCGTTAACGGATCCTAGGTTGAGCAATGCTTCTCGCTCTACGCTGCTTCATATGCCATTTCATACAAGGACGACGATGGAGAAATCACTACAATTGCCATGGACAATGATCTCATCGAAGCCATTCAGTATTTCCAAGCAGGCGACGACGCCCCTTTATCTTCAGCGGCTTCCATCCTATCAGGCAGAAGGTTTGGCGCTCGTAAAATCACGCTTCGAGTCAACATCACCGTCGATTACGATGGCCCTAGTCTATCAGATACATCATCGCTGGCCAGCTTGGAAGACTTCGCGGGACGGAACCGGAGTCAGCAATCGTTCTCATTCGGCTCACCCTCAGTCGATCTTGACGATGATTCTGTTACTGTTAGCTCCCGGGACCCGGGAACGTCGTCTTCACGCATTGGACGGACACTTGGTGAACTTCCGAGATCCTCAATTGCGAAACAGAAAAGTTTTACAAATTCTGACAATCGGAACACTTCGACGGGAGAGAGCAGTCGCACTAAATCAGATCAGGAAGAGGACCACTCACGCCACAGACCCAACTTCAACTCAATCGAACACAGCGAACTGACTGCAGCAGCAGAACGGTTTCCAGCGGACCCATCGGCAGTATTTGAGAACCTCAAACTGGCGGAAACGCTACAAGATGATTCTTCAAGTGTAGATTTTGACTCTCTGGCAGCGAGCGAACGTGGTGCGGCTTGGTTGCGAGACCAGAACGACAGAGCAATTCGCTCAAAGCTGGGTGCGTTACCTGCGCCTTCTGACTCCGACGAGCTGTCGCTTTCTCTCAACTCTCAGGATGATCCTCTCGGTGGTGACCTCGCCCTCGAACGTGATCCCAGGGGAAAGTATTATTATACATATACCTCAGGATCTTTGTCGCAATTTCAGGGATCGCAGTACGATGAGGGCCAGAACGGCAACACAGAAGGAGACATATATGTTAACAATGTTATGCGCGGTCCACGCCCGACATCTATGCAACTCAACTGGCTGGCTGCCCAACGAATCGAGTCAGCAGAAAATAGGCGTATAAACAGCGATCTTCGGTCCCTTTCTATCGAGGAAGAAATTCCGGTTGACGTGCCCCACCCAATCGACAAAGACCTTTTCCCCTTCCTCCCTGTCTCCGGCCCATCGCCTGAGATACTAACTGACTGTTCAAATTGTGGGCTTTTGCTGGATGCCATCAGATACGTTTGTTCCACATGCGGAGAAAAGGCCCCAGTCAAAGCAATCGCGTCGGCGTCAGAGAAGGGCAAGGAAAGTGATTCGCCGATATCCGCTTTCACTTATCCGCCCACATCCCATATTCACCCACCCGCTTCACATACATTATTCTCCAGCCCGAATTCCAGTTCGTCACAAACATATATCGCAGGTTCTGACTCACAACGCTACAAACCATTACCATCTATCCCATCCGTTCATTCTCTGCCATCTCTTCACTCCCTTTTTGGTGGTTCCCGAACCCAATTAAATGCCCCAAGTTCTCCTCTATCCCAGACTTCATCGGGTTATGAACTATGTTCAGCTTGTCTCGAATCCGTCGGAATCAACCACGCGATTGAAGCAGGCCTAAGCGCTCCTGGCTCTTCGCCAACCCTCAATAGCCCAGCTTACGATGACCCACAACGAGCATCACAGTGGAGACGAGCAGCCCCGAAGAAGGGCCAACTTCGACACGCTTATCGAGAAAAGGTATGGGGTCACTTGGGTTGGGAAGACGTCGGTATGTCTCGCATCTTTAAAATAAAACCCACTTTTGATCACGGTGTTCAAAATTTTACAGTATTAGACGAAGCACAGATATCACAATGCTCTACATGCAATGCTCTCACTGGACGAAAGCGATACAAATGTGCCTCATGTTCGAAGATGCATCTGTGTCGACTTTGCTACAGGTTCGTAACTGTTTCTTTTCGTCATGATTCTGGTTGTAACTCGAGTTCCCCTTGTCAGTCATGTTCATGAACTACATCCCTCACATGCATTCCTTATTGTCCCCGATAAGCCTGTGGACATACCTGATGGCACTGAATGCAGTCCAAATGCACCACCCGATCAGCATGAAGAACTCTGTTAGTATCTTAATCCCTTGTTCCGAGGAAACTTTCTCAAAGTTTTTTAGCTCTAAAGCACCCCGGAGTCAAATGTGCACAGTGAGTTGACCATGTATAATCATTCCATTCTCTTTTACTCAGTTTCCACAAGCTGCCTTCTTGACATTGTCGGAGCGCGGTTCCACTGCGCAATATGTGATTTGGTGGATATCTGTTCCAACTGCGAATCTGCAGGTTTGCCCGGAAACCTGGATTCGGCCGATGGAGGGCACAATTCATCACACATCTTGATCAAGGTGCGTTTATTATGGCAGAGAGCTGTGATCATCCTCACGCATTCCCCTTAGATACCTTATCCTTTGGAAACCACAGAGGTTGGGTCTAACGACACTCGTGCTGTTTCTCATTCCTAACGTCTTGTTTGCATTTCAACAGCTTCAGAACGCGAGCCGTCGGGCTTTACACTTGTGGACCGGAAGAGATGCTGCCAGTGTCGGGTTCTCTGTGCCGCGGTCTAAAGCAGAATCAGAGATATCCTCATATGCGCAAACTTTGATTGGCAATGGGTCAAGGGATGGGCTGCCCTACTCTCCCACTGACCATCGACTATTTTGCAATGGCTGTGGCCACGTATGTTGTTCTTATTTCTCCAAATGTTTGAGAACTCACTCGCATCAGCTGATCGTCGGGACCCGCTATCAGTGTGCACACTGTCCATCAAAACCATCTGCGTTTAGTTTGGTATGAGTTCCTCAATGTTTAGTGGCCAGTCCCACTAAAATTTGAAAATAGTGCGCCAGCTGTGAAACACGGTCGTACACACTCCATGACCCAATGCATATATTCTTCAAACTCCCGAGGCCAGTTTACCGGCCATTGGAATCCCCTTTTCCACTGTTGCCACCTTTGTACGTATCGTTCTCGGAATTCTGGTTTCTTTTGCCAAAATCTAGTTTCAGATATAAAACTCCAGCGGGTCCTCCGCCGAATGCTCCGAAATCTAATGACCCAAGAGGTTGGTGCAATTGGTTTTCGTCTTCGCATAAAGGAATCTGATATACATTTTTTGTAGCGTACCTTGGTTCACTTGTGAATTCCTCAGCGATCTGCGATCGTTGCATGACCTCCATCGAAGGCGAATGGTTCAGGTGTGCTTATTGCGCTTGTGATCTATGCGATGCCTGCGAGGAGATGGACACTCATGATGATACCCATGTTTTCATGGTTTTCAAATCCCTTGTAAGTAACTGAATAGTGCTGTAATGTGCAGTTGGTCATTTTTTTTTTTGCTCTCTAGGTTGACATGCAACTATTCAAGTACGTCGCATTCTTCCCCCAGATTTCAGGCCAACTGACAGGTTAAAAACAGGGCCTTTGCAAATCTACAGAGCCCCGAGGAAAACCCACCCGTAATCACATATCCCGTTTATCGTTGATTTATTTAGACACACGTATTGTATATTCCTGTAACTTGAATGAGAGTTGTATTATTTGCAGTGAACCAGAGTTACGGGTTAGCGGCCGCCGCCGTTCAACTTGTCCTGTGGGTGGACTAGCCCTTTTTGAAGCCTAACAAAAGCGTCAACCACGTTTTTCTTTACATATTGCGCGAAGGACATACCTAGTCTACGCCGTTCGTAGAATAGATCTGTCCTACTAGCACCAAGGTTGACGATCTTGGGACATCCGTCGCGGTCTTTTTCCAGCCTCGTGCACTCGGCACAGTAGTATGCATCAGAAATACCTGACATGTTCTAGTAAGGTGCTATATCATGGAAATAAAGGGACTCACCAGGAGAACCGCAAATAATACACCGGCCGCCATAGGTACCGAAATTGCATTCATCACATATCCGAACCAGAGTTTCTGGCCTCACGTACGAGTCGCAAACAGGGCTTAAACAGGACATTGGAAGATGAATAGACCAATAGAGTAAAATGCGCACCATTTCCCGTCACACTTTTCGCAGAGACGGCCGATTGCTGGAAGCAGAGTGAGGAAGTAGAGGGTGGTTATAAAGCTTCACTCACCAATCCCGGGTTGCCTGCGACACATAATCAGATCTGTGATGCAAAAGTAAGAAAAATAGGACGAATCCGATTTGAGGAGCTTACCAGGGTGGTGCTTAGACATGATGTATACTACAGTATAGTGGAGGAGTTGGTCAAAGAGTCACCGCCTTGTGGTTCAACGTGAAAGCTTGATTATATTACCATATTAGTAAGCAAATTTCGTCACACGTCGAACAAATCATCCTCCAGAGTTTCAACGACAATATATTGATTGAGAATGTATGCAGAAAAAAAAGGTTATGTAGGTAGTATACGTGATGGGTTCTAGGAATGGACGAAAAGCGGCGATACGTGGTGTTCGATGACAGTAGTGGATGAAGAGACGTGTAGAATTCATGAAAGATGGAAACTTCCAACTCCTTCCTGCATGGCGATTTTCAATTTTTCCCTCATCACCAATTTCGAGCTATACTCCGGAAGTTTGAGATAGTTAACGCAAGTCATCACGCTTGGAAGGTAATCATCAGCAGACAATGGCGCTTCATGGGGCTTGCGAACGACGGTCAGAGATGGATTCAGTCCTCGGAAGCCTGGTTGCATGTTTGAGCTAGGAGATTGTAGAGAATGGAAGGACATACCGCCTATCGGTAGTTTGGGGCTACCGGTAATGAATTGCAGATATGCACGTCGAGTTGGGGGCTCAAAGTCTGACATGATCTCGATAAGATCTCGAATGGCTCGACTTTCGACATTGAAACCGTGATCCGCTTTCAATGCCTCCGAGAGAGCTAGGAAAACATTAACATCAAACTCAAGTTGAGAAGATGACAATTCTTACTTTCGATGCTCCAGTCCTCATCAGAATTTCCGAAGAGCATGACCAGCTCGTCCGCTGAGAAAGCTCGGAGATCGGTAATCGGGAAGACTTTCGAAAACCCATCTCTGAAAGCTTTGGCTTGTATCGCAGCTCCTTTCCCAAGAATCGCATCCAGGACCTCGGCGATGTATTCGGTCACATTCTCGGAAGTCACCAAGATGTCTCTTCCGTTGGGCTGGCGAACAGTTGAGTAGTACTTTTGGGGATAGAAACCAACGCGCTCACCCGTAGCTCGATATCGTAGCCAGGAATTGTAAAGTCGAGCGCGAGATCCTCGATGTTAACTCTCTCGATCTTGGCGACTTTCTGCGACATCTGCCATACTTTATCAGCGCCTCAAAAATCGGAGGTGGGGAGCATAACGTACTTTATCCTTGAGCGAATTGTTGTCAAGCGCTAGACTTTGGACTTGAGCAAGAGAGTTTGCGAGATCAATGTCAACCAACTGCACGAGAGCTTGAGTTCAGTAGTTGGGAATTTCAGCAACCAAAAACTGACTTTGAGGGTGGCAATTGATAATGGAATTTCCTCTCCCAGGACAAGTTTCAAGAAAATTTTGTTGAATGCCAGATCGATAATTCGTGAATCAAGCATCGCCTTAGCAACAAATTGACCAATGACACGTAGAATATGGGTGCGTTTCCTACAGAAATGTCAACCAACGACGAGAAAGAATGGGTTGGAAGCGAGACGTACTGTCCCCCGTCAGTTTGAATATCTTCCCGACTCAGAGGTGCTGGATAAAGACCGTTCGGATGATCCACATATATCCCAGGACCAGAGGCCTCTGCATCCCTCCAGAGCTTCAAATCTTTCCTCGCAAACTCCTTGGAGACCAATGAATAGAACTCAAGGGTCGGTCCCAGCCCCGTGCCAACTTCTTCAAAGTATTCGACTTCAAGGATAGAAGATGAGGAGCCGTAGAGCTCGAAGACTTTCACCGCCGATTCAAGGATATGTTTGCGAGAGATGCGGACTTTTTGTCGTTGCAAACGTCCTAGGAAGCCAATTCCTTCATCTCTTCTGGAAGAATCCTGTCCCCGATTTTGCTGACTTTGCCACTTCAAGATCAAGCGAGCATAGCCAAAGGATGTAGATTGCAGGAAGTTGTAGCGAGTTGCAAACGGGAACAAGAACGGGAAATGTTGAGGAAGATCGAGAGCCCAATCAGGTAGACAAGAGCTGGCAACAATCATGGGCTCCTCTAGCTGTCTCGTTAGTTTGGCCGTTAGTTTGTTGTTCACAAATGCTGAATCAGGAAGATTTCGCTTTTCGCTGGGGAACGCTACGCGCTCGGCCTCGATGGTGTTTAGATGACACAAAACGCGCAGCAGACGAAGGATTTTCGCATGAGGAGCGTCATCAGGAAGCGATGACAGAGTTGGACTCTGAGACCTTTTCGCTCCAAGATCAGTATCTGCTCGGTCTAATAGAAATTAGTGATAGCCACGATAGGTGATAATTTGGGCCTACTCTCAGGACCTGGTGCGGGGCCGGAAACTTTCTTGAACTTGATTGTGTAGACACCTTGCCAGATCATGTTGAGAGGCATCGCGCCAGTCTTTTTCCTCATTTCGTGTTGATGAATTGCGCCATAAATGGTCAGGTCTAATGGCAGAATATGGTCGTCCATGGAAAATTCAAGATGCCAATCTGTGGGCTTGGCCTTCAATGCAGCGGCGTAAGAGCCTCGAGTCGATAATGAATTCCTTGTCATCGCCAGAAGCCCTTCCCTGGTTTGGGCATTAGGAGTTGTTACCCTTGTCCCATCCGGTGTTTGGGCTTCTACTTTGGTGCCATCTATACTAGAAATGAGCGACAGCTCCAAATACAGTAGTAAAGCCTGCTCACCATCTACCACCGAAAGAGTAATAGTCTTTTCCGCGACTGGGCCATCATGATCGATTTCGTCGTCAAAGACTTCAGCATCCACTTCTTCATCATCAGTAAAGTCTGCATGAAGCTCTGAGTCCACGGCTGTATCACTGGGAGCAGGTTCAGCAGAGGGCATCGGGTTAAGGGGAAGCTCTAGAGAAGGAGAGAGATTGTTATTTGGTGGAGCATCCGGTCCAGTGCCAGAAGACGATGCATCTGCGTCTCCTGACGAAGGATTACTCCCCTCCGCTTCCGCCAACAAATTTTCCGAAGAGGCCGCTTGTTTAGCGAGACGTTGGCTGCGACGACGTTGAACGGTAGGAGAAGAGGGAACTGCACTGGATTGCGTTGGCACACTTGAACCTGGAGGGGCGGATGGCTCTTCCCCGGAGGGTCTGGACGAGCCGACAAATCCTGAGGCAGCTAATGCTGCAAACATTCCAGATAAACGAGAACTGCCGTTCAAAAGTCCAGCAACCCGAGGTCGATGGTAGTCGTGGAGAGCTTGGAACGTCGCAATAGCGTGAATGGAAACTACGATATTATGGAGGTTCTTTGGAATGTCCGAGTCATCCCCGGCCACGAGACGAAGACGAAGTTGCCGAGCCAGTAACGAAGGTGAGCTACGTTTCGAGTCTGAATAAAATGGTCAAAGGGGCTCCCGGATAAAATAAATACGATAAAGGCTCACCATCGCTGTTCTGAGCTACTGTGATTACCTCGAATGACTCCATTCTGGTGAAGCTTTCTTGCAACTTCTTGACTAGCGTTGCAAATGGAGTTTGGCTGGCATTCACGTTTTTGACTCTTCTGTTGGCAAAAGCATCTAAGAGGATCTCTTTGCGCCTCTGGAGGCTCACTGAGATAAAATAGTCAGAGAAAAATTAAATATGTATTCGGTGTTTTCGTACCAGAACGAGTTTCATCTGTGGCAAGCTGTAGTAGACCATCAACGACGCCGCTCTTCAGTAGCTCGAAGCTCGAGACAGAGGTATGCGGGGATGCAAATAGGTCGGCAAGCTCATAAAGTGCTGCAGAGTATTCTTGGTCAGAGGCATTCGGGGCAGATATTTTCTCCACAACAAGGCGAAGATTCTCGAAGGCACCGTTCTCGTCTACGCCCTCCTTCTCCGACAGATACTTGAACTGAATCACACGGGCACGAAGAGTGATAGCATCTTCAGGATCAAGTGTCGTCGAAGAGGCCTTCTTATATCCTGGAATAGCGACGGGGGAATTGGCTGAAGCGTCATCAGTAGGTTCTGAAGTTTCTTTCTCTTTGGCTTTGGCAGTGATGAGAGAACGTTCTGCCAGCGCCTCGATTTCGTGGGAAACCCCTTCTCTGTGGAAGGTGGGTTTATAGAAAGACGGCAATTTTCCGAGAAGTAAGTCAACCAATTGTAGGGCGCCAATGACAAGGGAAGGATGATCTTTAGAGGACAAAACAGAAGATGCAAAGCTGGCCACAGGCACATACTATAGAGTTTTCAGATAGAAACTGTTAGACATTGTGCCGATGATTCTGATGCATGAACTGACCAATAGGACCGACTTCAAACCATCTGGGTCAAGGAAACTGACAGCTTTGAGCAACCCTGTCAAAGTCTTTATCCTGACTGGGGTAATGACGCTTGCAGCGTAGACGTCGACGAGGATTGGCACCAAAAGTTGCATAAACCGTCCAACAACACCTTGTTTTGACCGGAGCATCTCTGTTCGGTCTGGTGTAGCGGCTGTGGCTTCAATGGCCGGAAGCGCAGCAGAGCTATCCATATTGTCTTCAACATCTTGCGAAGGCGTCTCAGGGTTCGTTACAGGAAGAAGAGCTTCATCAGCAACCGGTACAGGCGCAGAGACAGTGGAAGGTTCAGAATTTGGAGTCGATGCCTGGGCAGTCTGGGCTAAACGAGCGGCTGCTCGGTCTGCCTTGGCCCTCGCCTTCACCAGCCTTGATAATGACTTCTCTGTGTATGCTTTATGGTCGAAAACACCATCTGATGATGATTCCCCGCGGTTGAGATGGCATATAGATGTGGTTAAGTTGAAACTAGCTTACCTTTGGGCAACGGCGGAAGTAATTCCGAGACAAGGCTAAGAGCTTCTTCAACTTGCTCTTTTGGTCTGTGCGCGAGATTCTCCATGACGGTCATGTCTGCAAGTCCTCCTCCGAGTCCTTGTCCACCCATAGCATCTCCTTGTTCAGAATGATTTTCTGATGCAGAGGGTAGAACACCGGTCAGAATTTGATAGAGCGTGTCAACGATATCAGCTTCCAAAAGCGCCAAAGTGATTGTTGGGCTGGCACGAGCGGAGGTTGCAAAGCCCGAAGTAACAGAGTATATGTGTTGGAAGCAATCAACGGCGATCCACCTGCTGGTAAAAGAAGTTGGTTAACGGCCTTGATAAGGTCGGTGTCCACCAAGGACTCCAGATTTTCAACTGAGGATCGATGGTATGAATCGATGACCCGGATGACGGATAGACACGCAAATTCAACCAAACGTTGATCAGAGTAGGCGAGACAGTTGCGAATGATGGGCCATACACCGCGAATCATGGTGAAATGTTCAGGGGATACATTGCGACAACAATTTGACGCTGCCTGTAATGCTGTTCTTTGAACCGCAATGGAAAAGAAGTCCAAGTAGTTCAGCAATGCGGCTAAACCCCCTTCGCGGACAATTGAGCTAGGGAATTCTTCCGAGATCTTTTCCATGGTCTAAGCAAATATTATGAGAATCACGGGGAATAAAGGGGAACAGAAGGCTTACGCTGAGAGTCTGCTCTGCAAGGTCGATGTATGATATTTCAATTAGCTTACTGCAGAGAACTGGAATGGCGCCATGATAGACGACAGTGTGAGCCACGCCTGGTAGGGCCTCCATGAGGTTTGCGAGACATCTGCATGCCAGAACTTGGGCTTCCAGGTTGTCATCTCCTTGAGCTGCCCCTCCGGAGCTCATGGCAAGAGCAGCTGCCAAAGCCTCGTCGTTGTCCCGATCCCCCGAGTCTTCATCTTCGTCCTCATCCTCATCCGCACCACGGCCACCCAAAATCTTCACAAGTTCCCTAACGAACTGTTCGACTTGGAACGATCCTGCCAGGGTGTCTTCAGTACTGATACTCAAGAGTTCGCTCAACTCTTGGAGCGTGAGCAACCTCGTCGTAGGATCGGCAGTAGATTTGATGTTATTTAGCATGGTTTTCAGACGCGAAGATAGCGACATCATGTAGGACCCGAATTGACGATAATCACCGAATATCGCCATCGCTGTAGCCTCGTCCATACCACCTGGGATCGGTCCTGCGTCACTTGAAGGATTTCTGGGTACATCCCCTCCCCCATCGTCACCTTCGCCCTCGTCTTCATCGTCATCATCATCATCTTCGTCTCTGGCCCCATCGTCACCAGCTCCCTTATCTTGCTCTTTGGTAGCATATTCTTTTGTTTCACTGTCTGGGACTGTTTTTTCCTCGGTATTCTCTTCGATGTCTGAATCACCTTGCTTGGTGTATTCTGCGTCTAACATTTCCACATCCCGCTTTCAATGCGAGAGGAGCTTGCGACTGTCATCTTTGATTTCAACGCGGCTTTGCCTTTGGCAGCAGACGTGCTGAAGAAGGATTAGTGAAGTTCACAAATGCAAGAGTATATACAAACCGGGATTTGCGTGGCATTTCAGAAAGGTGGGTAGATGCGGAAGTAGATCTTAGTGAGTAAGCAAAAGTCCTGGGGCGCTTAGTGGAAGGGCCTGCGATGTCTTCGTCCTCTGGTTCTGGAGCCGCGCGCTTCTTGCCTTTGATATCTCGTACTGGTTCGCGAATGGTAAGGGGGATCTCTGCAGAAGTTGGGTTTCGCCGGGGACTGAACACGGTCTTGTCAGTTAGACTCACGATACCGTGACCTCACTGCGTACCGTTTGTTACTACGGGAGGATTCTGCTGGAACTTCTTTCGCTTTCCCTTTTCCTGCACCTAATTCACGGGAACGATTGACTTTCGCTGGACTGCTACGAGAGGTTCGTGTGCTGATGGATTCGAGTTGGAAAGCCGTCGAGGGTCCCTGAGCTTGCTCCGGATTTGACGAATCGCGATCTTTATCTTGGACAGACTGTTTCGCTTTCTGTTTAGCAGCTTTGACCCTCGCACTGGAGCGTATCGTTTTGGTTTCTGAGGTAGACACTCTCGTGGGGTCTTGGTTCGGGTGAGCGGCTGATGGGCGAGAGCTGCTTGTGGCTTCTTGATATTGGATTGGTGGTAAATCCATTTAGTGCATGCACCCAGCCATCGATCCTGGAGTCTGAGCGTAGAAGGGAAAATGACTTTGCACAAGCAGTGTGGTGGGTGGAAGGAAGTTTCACGAAACGCCCTAAAGCAATCTTTGGCCCCTTATATAAGCAGGTGGCGTGAAATGCGATCAGCGCTTGCCAACCCAAGTACATCGTAAATCCATGGCTACAGCTATTGTACATTGTATTCTTTCAATACCTCCTCCACGCTCTGGGAAAAAATATCAGCGATCTTCTCAATTTGCTCCTTCGTAACGTTGTAGGCTGGTGAGAGCATAACGTGGTCGCCTTTTGTTCCTTCGAGATTGGCGCCTCCTGTCATCCCCATCACGATCAAACCGTTGTCCAGTGCACGCGCTTGTACGAGCATTGCGAATGAGTCCCCTTTGAAACCGGCAGTACCAAGCTCGAATTCAACAGCCCAGAAGCCTCCGCCACCTCGAATGTCGAAAATGTAGGGCGCCGCTAGCTTGTTTGGTCCCGTGAGGCGTTGTTGCAGTAATTTGTCTATAAAATGTTGTCAGAATCAGAAAAGACGAGGGTTCGAGGAAGAAGGCTTACCAAGATACGCTCCTTGCTTACGAATATTTTCTAGCAAGTTTTCTTGTTCAATGACATTTTGTCCAGCCAATGAAGCGGCACAGGCCAATGGATGCGCCTATCTCCCCTATGTAAGTTTGTCTTGCACCGCGAAAAATTGAAGAACTTGCCTGGTAAGTATGTCCATGCTTCCACAAACCTGAGTGATCGCGTATGCCATCGGCGATCTTCTGCGACATCAAGATGGCACCAATCGATGCGTATCTATTACGATCCTGTCATTGCAAGATCGTCTATGCATGACTGGGCGGATTTACGTACCCTCCGCCCAACCCTTTTGCGACGGCTTGAATATCAGGCTAGAAGCTCTTTAAACTTGATTGCTATCGCAGGAAATTTAATAGTCGTACCGCAACATTGTCCCCGAAAGACTCCCAAGCATGGAGAGTTCCCATTCCTGAAGAAAAATACTGTTACTGAGGTATGTAAATGGATTTGCGTAATGACATACGTCCCATGCCACTCATCACCTTAACCCAAGCCATTAAAGATAAATCAGGGATATAGATATGGGGCTTACCTCGTCAAGAATAAATAACGCGCCATATTTGTCGCAGACAGATTTCATAGCTGATAGCGAAAGACATTCAAGAAGATACCTCAAGGAAGAAGGAAATGAAAAGATCACCTCTGAAGTAACCTTTAGGGGCTGACACGACTCCAGTGGTGGCTCCCACAACTGTCTCTGCAACAACTTGGAAACGCTTGTAAATCATAACAAGATTGAGAGGGGAAACACCATACATCCAACGACTGTATCTGGACCAAGCTGAAGGAATTTATCCTCCAGTTCCTGTCGCAGGCGCTCAACGTATTGTTCTTCATTCTCATCAGCCCGTTGGAAACGCTTTGCATATGCCGGAGAAACGTGGTGAAAATGAACATCATCGAGAATATCAGCATAAGAGCGCGCCGAATAGGATGATACGCTAAAGACAATGTCCCAAGCGTATTTCCATGGAATGACAATTGTCTGGCAATAAAGTTGGTGCGTTGGGGTTGACCAGTTTCAAAAAAATACTAAAATAATAGAGCTGTCGTCGAAAGATTTGGACATCGTTCACAGTTATTACACACCTGTCTAGCAAGCTTGAGGACACTCTCCATGGCCTCGGACCCTACGTAGAGTTAGATTTCATAAATCCTACGAGCCAGAAGAGCACGGACCTCCAGAAGCGAACCCACACAATGCGAATGCGCCGTTGCTAGTGTCAACAAGTCGCTTCGCAAGCGCCTCGGCAGGCTGGTTGGATAGCTGCATATTATAGACATCTAAACGAGATTTATTTAGCGACACTCAAGTAAGGGTGAGATTGAATCGATCCATACAGGAAACTTTGTCCACCTGATCCTTAATTGCCTGCATTACCGCTGGGTGGCTGTTACCCAGACACGCAACTGCAGCGCCGCCAACGCCATCGATGACCCTTCGTCCATCTTCTAGATCAATGTAAATTCCTTCAGCGGCCAGGGCAATAGGGGGCTGCCATGGAGTTCGGTGAAGAATGCTGGTAGGTTTCAAGGTCTTTGAGTCCTTGAGAGCATTAAATGAGTGGGATTGCTGAGCTGAATCGGCAGCAAGACCAGGAGACATGGGGTTCGCTGAAGATGAGTTAACGAAGAAAGCTTGGGAGAAAATTTAGTTAGGGGAGGTGTTCTTACCACCTTGATTTGAAATGAAGAGGTATTTATACGTCATATGGTGCAAAGGGCATATTTATCAAGGATTTCAATCAGAAGGCTGTCCCTGCACGCTATATGTTGGCATTATCCAGATTCCAGGGGTTCCGTTCCTCCTGAACTGTGAATCGAAGAATGGATAAGAGTAATATCGCTTCCAATCGTGGCGATTGGAACCCTGTGTGGGAACATGTACGAAATTCGGTATGAGATATCGATGCCTAGTAGTAATATAAGAACTATCGACATCTGCTTTGGGGTTGGCTACGGGAGAGGAGTTGACAGGTGCTCCGGCAACCCGTGAGCCGGGCCGTGAACGCCAGGAATGCGTCGTGCGAACCAAGTCGCCCAGAAATCCGCGTCTTCCAGGTGATAATAATCATAATTCCATGCCGGCCACGAAACCCAAGAGAGAAAAGCCTGCTCGCCAAAGAAATACCTTGCATGATTTCTTCAAATCAACACCTCTCGGAACTTCTTCCGCGGTCGAACGCGAAACCGCTCAGAAGGTGGTCGTCAGATCCTCTGCACGCGCCTCCTTGCAACAGGAAATTATCGAAATAGATTCTGGCAGTGAGGATGACATCGAATTTGTCGAAACGAAGCCTTACAAGCGCCGGAAATTGAGCCCCAGGAATAGCGAAGAATGTTCCGACCTCCAGATTCCTGACTTATCGGATAAAGCGAAGTTTCTTGTACCCGGAAACTCCCTGGATTCAGATCACCTAAACTCTCGAAATCGCCCGCGTAAAGCACACAAAGCTCCTTCCGAAGATCGCATTTCCTTTGGAGTCCCCACTCTCCTCCTTCCGAAGGCATCTTTAGATGTTGAGCAACAACAGACGTCTGTTTTCGGGAAACCATACTTGTTTCAAACAAGTTGTTTTATCGAGAGTTCAGATGCAACCCCCTCATTCCTTCCCACCGTTGCATCGAGTTCGAAGGAGGTTTCGACACCCACGAAGGAGTCTGTTGATATCGACCTTACAATTGGCGATTGGGAAACTGGAGACGATGAGGGAGGAATATCCGAAGTACATGAAAGCGGCAAGGACGATTCATCTGTCGATATTAACATGCCTGGTCCCAGCACTCGCAAAACCGAAGCAGGTTTGGAAGATTGGGAAGCGGTTAGTCTTTAACATTTCTTCCCAGAAATTTGAGCTCAGGCATGTTTGATTCTCAGGACGCGTCCTTGATAAATGATATATCTTCTATTCCATTTTTTGACGGTGGACCGGAGCTAGAGACACAATCATCTGGGGCACTTCAATCAGGACACTTAGAATTTCCGCCATCCATGTTTGGGCCTCCAGTGCTACTCAGCTGTGATGGGAAGCGTCCGAACAATGGCAAGAGTAGCAGCGGTAATGCCTTTTCAGTTCTCATGTCCTCCTTCAAGGAGAATGAGGTGTGCCGAGAGGCATCGGCGGTAGAGCACAAGACGAATTTTCCCCAAACATCTAATGGAACCCGTAGAAAGGCGCCATTCTATAAGGTTTTGCAAGGGATGCCTGTCGCCGTCGACGCCTTCAGATATGGGGCAATACCAAAAGTTACTGCATACTTCCTGACGTTAGTCTCGCATTTTCAGTTGTCCTGTTTCACTCATTAATGATTTACTTTTAAAAAGACACGCACATTCCGACCATTATACGAACCTCTCTTCCACCTGGAAGCATGGCCCAATATATTGTTCCCAAGGAACCGCGAACCTCATCGTGCATATGCTTTCCGTTGACCGGAAATGGGTCCACCCCCTACCAATGGATACCCCGACTCTAATTCCCAATAGTGGAGGCGTAACAGTGACCCTCATCGAAGCGAACCATTGCCCGGGTTCATGCCTATTTTTCTTCGAAGGTCCTCAAACCGTCAATGCCGGTGACAGCAATTTCCAGTCGTCCTTCGTTGGCTCCTCAAAGACATTTCGATACCTTCATTGTGGTGATTTCCGTGCATCTCCAAGGCATAATCACC
The DNA here is from genome assembly GCA_000827355.1 of Hebeloma cylindrosporum. Taxonomy (NCBI): domain Eukaryota; kingdom Fungi; phylum Basidiomycota; class Agaricomycetes; order Agaricales; family Hymenogastraceae; genus Hebeloma; species Hebeloma cylindrosporum. The sequence continues at coordinate 535,969 of KN831773.1, read as the reverse complement.
ACCCTTCTGTTAAGGGGAAAACCATCGATCATGTCTACCTTGACACAACCTATCTTGACCCGAAGGTCAGCCCACTTTCATCCTTACACTTTCAATGACTTCTAAAGATGCATAGTATACATTTCCTCCGCAACCTTTGGTGATATCAGCATGCGCAGAACTTGCGAGGCGCTTCGTACGAGGGCTGCCGACGCAGGAAAAGAAGGCCTCGATGCTGTCATGGGTATCAACTTCCGAACCTAAAGGGAAGGAGAAAGAGAACTCTAGACCGTTGGTCGTTGTTGGGTTCGCTTATCCCTTTTTTGGATTATGTATCAGAGCAAAACTAATCTGCATCACCAGTACCTATTCCATTGGCAAGGAGAGGATAGTCAAAGGTGAGGCCCGAAACTAATTATGTGATGTGATCAACAATTTACGGTGGTGCAAAGCAATCGCACATGCTCTGGACAGCAAAATTTACTGCGATGCCAGGAAGACTGCGATCTTGAAATGTCAAGAGGATCCGGAGCTGAATTCTCTTCTGACCTCAAATCCCAGGGATGCCATCGTCCACCTCGTCCCCCTCTCCACAATCGCCACCGACCAATTGAAAGTCTATCTTGACCGCTTTCCGGGGACTTACAACAAAGTTATCGGGTTTCGACCAACAGGTTGGACGTAAGTAGCTGCGAGGACATTATTATTGAATTTTGACTGAATCGGTGCTTAGGTTTTCTCAGCCTGCAGGGACCAACCAACTTCCATCCATCGTGAACATTTTAGCGGATTCATCCATCCACAAATACACGCACGCCGATCTTAAGGTATCAAAACAGTCAACAACCACCATGCAGCTCTATCCCGTTCCTTATTCAGAACATTCGTCATTTTACGAATTAACATGTTTTGCAATGTCCTTTAGTTGGGTGAAGATGATCGCAACCGTAAATGTGGGCAGTGAGACAAGCCGCGCGAAGATGGCAAAGTGGGTGGCGAAATGGGAGGCAGAGAGGAAGAAACGTGGCAAGGATACAATTGTACAGCATCATCATCCAGATTACTGGTAAATGGTAGTAGGAATCATGGATTAATTTCTGCAGTCACGCTAGACAGCTCGACAGGACCATGGACATGAGTGAAATTGCGCATTGACAAGGTAGGCATAAAAGAAGGAAAAGGAAGTAGTAAAAATCCCAACCCTTACTCTGCAGCCCGCTTCCTTCTGACATCCCTCTCCTCCGAGATGGTGAGCTTCGTACCTTTGCCCTTGGGCAGTGATATCCAAGGCTTGATGCCCTCACCAATGACAAAGATGTTCGTTACGCTAAAATACGGTTAGGGTAAGATGCACCCGGAATTGAGGTTTAGCTTACCGGGTAGCGAATGTCCTGTCAAGAGAATCCTTGACGTGAACGATATCAAAACCTCCAATGTGCTTCTCCCGATGCACAATGATACCAGCTCTGCCCATGTTACGTCCACCGGTGATCATGACGATGTTGCCTGTGTCGAACTTGACAAAGTCGGTGATTTTTGCCTGATCGATGTCATATTTGACGGTGTCGTTGACACGGATATGGGGGTCAGGGTAACGGATGGTTCGGCCGTCGTGGGTAACGATGTGCGGGACTCCACCGTTGCCGATAGCCACGCGACGGACTTTCAAGAGCTTATAGGTGGCCTCCTCAGGTGTGATACGGTGGATCGTGAAACGGCCCTTGACATCATAGAGGAGACGGAAGTGCTCTCCGGATTTTTCGATAGTGATAACATCTGAGGAAAACTGGGTCAGATTTGCTTCCTAGATGGATGAATTCTAAACGCACCCTGGAAGCCAGCAGGGTAGGTTGGGTCGGTGCGGACTTTTCCATCGATTTTGATCAGGCGCTGTTTGACGATGGATGTGACTTCTCGTCCAGTCAAAGCGTACTTTAGCCTATTGCGAAGGAAGACGGTGAGTGGGAGGGATTCCCGGAGCTTATGGGGACCAGGAGAGGGACGGGTAGCCTGTGAAATTGAAAAAACGAAACGTTGGGTCTTGCGCCAGTTTCCAGATATCTATGTGAACGTACATAAGTTCCGCCCAACTTGTCCAACATCCATGAAGAAGGGGCGCTCAGGCGCTTCAAGTGCTTTTTGGGTCCGCGAGCCTAGTGAACACAAAGGATCAGTTCCAATCCGCAGGCAGGGAAGAGCACATCGAGAAAAGTCATCCAAGATGAAGTCGGTGCATCCATCGAATAGAACCCGGATTTCGTTCAAACAACCACCAAAACGTATTCTCGTGTAGCGCCTGGACGGAATGTACGCACCATATTCGAGTGTTCTTGAGGGAGGCGGAGGGTGTCGGCTTGCCCGTTGTCGAGAGGCTTTTGGCGTCTCGTGTGGAAAAGCTAAGCGTTACTTGTCACATGATTATGTCAGAATCGTCACATTCGACCATTGACCTCATTTTATTTTGGAATATAAATAAATTACCAGTACAGACGTCGTAAATAAGTTGAGCACTCTATATGTGCACAGGATTGAAAGTCAAAAATTGTGGTAGCGTGTTGGCGGAGCATCCATAATTCGCAGATTAAATGAAGGTCTAATTATGACAGAACAGGTGGAGGTTGGTAATTGTGATGATGGTGCAAATGCGGATTCTTTCTATCATGCTGTCCATGTCCATGAGAAATTGGCAGGGGAATGGTTTCAGAAGGAGGTGAATCATTTGATGGAGGTGGCGAGGGGTATAAGTCTACCGGCGATCCGACAGTATCATTGACTGTCGGTAGCTTTTCTGAAGTTTTGATATGCAACGATGTAGGTGGTGGTCTATGGTGTTGCTGAGAGAACGGCGATTGTCCGTAGGTAGATATCGACACTCCTCTTGTGCGTCCGTATACCGAGCCAGACCCAACAGCCGTTTGGTATTCTGAGCTCACCTCGGGAGGGGTATCCGTTCCCAGCATCATCTTCGAGTCTTCCTTTGTTGTAGGTAGCATCATGTCCCGTGCAGCCTCTATTCTTCGCAGTTTCTTTTCGCCTTTTTCGACATCGCCCTTCGCGTTGTTGTACATGTAAAGCCCGGTGAATGTCATACAAATTCCAAAGGCCTGCATGGGATGGACAGATTGACTGAACCACACGATGGCGATGCAGATGACAGCGACCCGCTTGATAAGCGAAGCAATGGAATACGTGACGGGGGAGGTGGACGAAAGGATGACGAATGCGATGATGTTCTGGGCATAATGGACGGTGCCGTTCATGAAAAAGTAATACACCACAGAATGGGGTGGGGGAGTTCCCTTTGTCGGAGTCGTTGTTGTTGCTGCATTACCGGACAGCAGAATAGGAAGATCGTAGTACATCCAGATGGGCACCATTAACAAGAACGCCATTCCTGATGAATATAGTAGAAGATTCAACTTGTCGAGCTTGTGGTGGGATGATGTCAACGACGTTCCTGCAGTATTTGAAGGCATTATTTTCTTAAAGAAAATATTTGAGCTAACAAATACGAGGGCGGAGCCAAAGGCGCAGAGGAGACCAATAGTGTTGGAAGCCGAGACGTCGAATGAACATGCCAGCATGACACCGACGGTAAGAGGTAGAAGGGACAGGTATGTCTTGCTTGAGTAGCTGACTCCAAAAAGTAAGGCGTAAGCGGCCACGGTGAACAAGGGAGAAAGAGCCTTTTGATAAAAAGAGTTCGGTCAAGTGATTCTCTCCAAAATCAAAGGTGGTTTACGGCATACCTTGATGGTGTGGACAGTGCTAACTGGTATTCTGGAGATAGCTATGCTGGAGAAGATGTGACCACCAACTTGAAAGAGTCCCATTGGGAAGGTGCTTCTGATGATCGCCCATGTAGGCTTCTGCAATTTTGAGAAGCGAACTAAAGGAGACATGAACAAGAGACAGTAAAAAGCGACGAAGCCGAACTGGACAAAGGTCAAGGTGATAGGGTACCGGAACTGATTTAAGATGGCCTTTCCGGTGTTGGATGACAGGGCAGATGATGCATACCAAAGACCGCACAATAGGATGAAGAGGAAGTTGGAGGATGTGTGTGAGGAGGTCATGGAAGGTCGCCCCGATACCAAGGACCTCACAGATCGTTTGCTTGAAAATGGTGTAAGACGCGAAATAAAATGGGGAAGCGCCGCCAGTGATGCATTGAAATTGTTGGCTATCCTTTGAATCCATGACTTATCGTTGGTCCAAACAGGACTGTACATTGGCAGTCGCCCAGCGTGCAGCCCCCAACCTTGATCTCTGAGCCGTGGGTTTTCATGGTGTGTTGAGGGAAAACGTGATGGATAGTCGGGGACGTGGACGGGCGGGGGCGGCATGGCAGGTATTACTGGGTAATTGGGAGCATCCAGAAGGGCGATCGTTGCAAGTTGCTAACGAATGTGAATGCTGTGTTGGAATTCTGTTAGGTAATCACATCTTATCAGATTCCTTCACCTGCCCTCGACACATACGCATGCACCTTCCACCACCACTGCAACTTCTTCGCCCCCGATGACGACAGATACCCCAGCACCCGTTTCTGCCACGGTTCCTCTAGTGTCGGCTACTGCCACTTCACCGATGGCTGCACCTGATCCCTCCCTCGTTCCTACCACAACGATTTCTCCTGATCCTGCTCAAGTGCCAACCCCTGTCTTGGAGGCTCCAGCACCTGTAAACACTGTTGAAATTGCACCTCGTTCCAGTGCTCCCTCTGGAGGATCAGATAACAAACCCACAGATACATTGACTGCTCCTAGCACTGCAGCAACCGCGGCGGGTTCCAGCTCCGTTCAGCCTCCACAAGATGAACTCCAAAGCTCGCTTACCAAGAAATTTACCGCCGATGAATGGAAAGCGCTTGTTGAGTTTCGCGTATGTGTCTTCAAGCTTCCTAAACGTGTCCAAGATTCGAGTGCGTTACCGTAGAATGAATTGCCCTCCATCTTTTCATCCGCGTTTCCCGACATCGAAAAGGCCAAAGCTGAGATCACCCCGATCACTATCTGGGGAGTTAGTGTAGACCCAGTCAATCCACGACAGGACCCACGCGTCAGCGTAATCCTGATGAAGTTCCTCCGGGCCAGGTTTGGACCCACTACAGACCCCTTCTGATCCTTACTGACAGCAGGAATTAGGAATCTGAGCATTCGAGAGGCAGGAGCGATGCTTATAAACACTCTCCGATGGAGGGCTTCGTTCAATATTGAAGCAGCCCTCAAGGAGGAGTTTCCTCAAGAGGTCTTTGGTAATCTTGGCCACCTCTTTGGACGCGACAAGGGAAAGAGGCCAGTCGTGTAAGTACCATGCCTTTATACGTCTTTGCCTCTTTCAACTCGCCCTGGCCAAAGATATAACGTATATGGAGGGAACCAGGACCTCAAAGCAGTATTTGGCGATGTGGACAGGTTTATTCGGTAATATTGGATATTCCAGGGATTGAAGCTTCAGCTGATCAGCGTCTCGCCTACTAGCTGGCGTATTGCGCTGATGGAAAGGAGCGTCGATCAATTGGATTTCCTTGAAGTTGATCAAACCGTTCAAATCCATGGTGAATTGTATCTTTCTCGAACTTGGGAAGGTCTCTGACCCTTGCAACAGACTACGAAGGTGTGAGCTTGACGAGCAGAGATGCGAACTCCAAAGCTGCGGCCGCAGAGGCAACCAATATATTCCAAAGCCACTACCCCGAACTTTTGGTTGGTTGACATTTGCTAATACTTTCGCCAAATCCTTACTAAACTCCTTCTCTAGTACAAAAAAATTTTCATCAACGTCCCTACCATCCTGAACTGGATTTTTTGGGCCTTCAAACCCCTCATTTCCGCCAACACCCTCGCTAAGATGTCTGTTGTTGGCACAAGCCACCATTCAATCAAGAAGGCGCTTTCCGAGCTCATCGACATTAGTGAATTACCTACTCGGTATGGTGGCGAGGCCAACGCTTTCTAATGCCTTCAAGGCACCGGCATCGAAATGTGCTCCTAACTCATTGCCGAACTGTGCTGGGGACTGGTATTCATTGCTCGAACCCTAATCTTTTTAACCTGGAGGAATAACCTATCTGATACCAGCATCTGTGACGACTTTTCTCCATACACATTGATACACATGATATCCCTCAGTACTTGTTTCCTAGTTGCTTGTTGCATTACCCCTTAATTACCCCTACGACCCAAGTCTTTACAAACTAATATGAAAAGGTTCCCAGAACGGCTATTTCTTTTGATATCATGATTTACGGGCTTTGGTTAGGTAGGCACTGACAAGATTGAAGATAATCGCACCAGCCATGGGCACGGAATTTATTCCAATATCTGGGAGCGACAAATTAGAAACGTGTGGGTTGACTTAACAAATTCAATGATGGATGAAACAGTAGGACAGAAAAAACCAGCAACTTCTCGATCAGGATATCAGTAATGCAAGGCAGGGGACCAGGAGTGGACCCCACGGCATGTTTACCCGATGGGTGCGTCAGTTTTGGAGGCGATTATGCTCAGTACGAGTCCAAGGGCTGCCGCGGTATATCCGAGTTCCAACATGAAAATAGATTGATGGTATTCAGTTATCGACACTGTCAGTGTATATCATCATTGGTGGCGAAATGAAACTGGCCTTGGCGGACCAATTCTTTAAATACGGTTCCTCCCCGAACCCTTCTGCTGTTGGGAAGCCAGAGCCAGAACCGTCTATGCCAAAGGGTCCTAAGTATACACGTTTGAACGAAGACTAGAACGAAAATATGGAAAGGACGAGAATTCAGTACCGGTGCCACCCTTTGCCTCGAGTTTCGAACTACTCTGTTTATTGAGACCCGAAAGTTTGGAAACAAACTGATGGGCAAAGCACTCCAAGGAGAGTCGCCTCGTATACGAAGTCGACGATACAATCAACCAATTGTCTGGGGTATGCAAAGGATTTGTCAATTCCGAGCTAACAACTACGAGCTATGTCGGCAGCATAGACCTGGACAGTAGATCATCATTGGTGGCGAAATGAAACTGGCCTTGGCGGAACAATTTTTTAAATACGGTGCCACCTCGGGCCTTTCTGCTGTTGGTAAGCCAGAGGCAGAATCTTCTATGCCAAGGGTCCTATACATGTTTGAACAAAGACTAGAGTCTAGAAGGAAAGATGGAAAGGACGAGAATCAAGTACCTGTGTCACCCTTTGCCTTGAGTTTCGAACTTGCCTCAAAACACCTTTGTGGAAATAAGCTACAATGTATGGCAGAAAACGAATGGGGCTCACCTCGATTCTTAACCACCTTGTGAAGTTGAAAGACATCATCGAGTATCGAGCAAAAATCATTGAAAGAACCACCCCTTAAGCAGATGAATGTGAGTGCATCTTGCTGAACATCGGTCTGTCTATCGGCTATCGCCTGTGAAGCAATGGCCCAAATAGAATCTTCGACCAAAGCTGCGGATGGGTCGTGTTGATTCTGAAACAAAATACAACACGAAGCTTTTTGAGAGGATAAAATCTACTCACCATGCAGAGCATTATCGCGCGACAATATCAGATGGATGAAATGCATGCTGAACAGATGTGTGAGGAAATGTATTGGGGTACAATTAACAAATGGAATACCTTAGAGAAAAAGGACTTGTGATTCGGGTATGCTGTTTGTTCGTCCTTGCCCCAAAGACTGATTTTGAGGAAGGGCAGTCGAGGGTAGTCGAAAAAAAATTCAGTGTATGGCGTGTCTGCTTCCGGTCTTTCTTCAACATTTTCAACCCATTCGGTTCTACCAAGCCCAATCCGTATGCCTCGCATAAAAATGCATTGACTATCGGGTACAGGTGATAAACTGGGGTCTGCGCCTGCGTTCTGGTGTTGGTCATTCGTTCCATCGGTTCAAGCCGTCCGTCTTTAAATCTGGCAGTCATTCTACGCGTAGGAGGCCGGGATGGAAAAGTCAACATCGAACATAAACTGGTTTTATCAACCCCCGTGACGACATAAGGGGACCCATTTGCGGTTCGGTCATTCTGGCCGAAATAGCGGGCCCAATTGACAGCATTATCTTGGACATATTCAAAGACTCTCGTAGTTGTTGTCGAAAGGTCATGGCGGGTGGCACCCGCTGGCAAGACCACAAGAGCACCTCGCCTCTCAGATGAACGAAATGTTAAATGGCTAGAGAAAGAGGTGGTTGGCGTAACGGCTTGATTTCTGGAAAATACAACTCACAGTGGCTCTTCTGAATGTCGTGTTACCTTTATACCCTTGCTTGCTATAACGAAACCGCGTGGAAAGTAGTCGAGTGTGGTGGAAATTTCTGACTCGTTTAAAGGACTCAATGGAATGAATGAGTCGGGCGTGTGATTCTTATTGTACGGGTGGTCCGCGGGAAGAAATATGTTGAACTCAAATAAAAACTGGTTTGAGTTGCTCAGCACGCCAACGTCGCCGATGCTGATTCCACGTATCTTTCTGAAGTCAGCGGGCAGATGACTGACAACTGTTTCCGGATAATGTAACGGATATCCATGGCCCGACGCAAACAAAAGGGCGGCGTAAACAGTGTCGGGTTCTGATGGATTTCGTCGCGAAATGAAATGTGGAAACCCCGGAATGTGGCCAAAAACGGAGACTTGAAATAATTGAGTTAATATGGTGAAAATCTTGCATAAACGGGTGTTCGAACTCACTCGAACGTCTGGGCGCCTTGGGTGGTCTCCCTTTTCGGAAGCTTCAGCGTTCTCGACTGGTTGAGATGGTTTGGATTCCTTGGAAATATTTTCTGCTGGTGGTGAGGGTTCAACCACCGTTAGGAATCCCCTCCCCTCGTCGTCGGGCGCTTCGTATACACCGGAACTAGTACCCTCCATTCGCATCTGCCAGAGAATCACCCTCGTTAAAAATATTGAGACAGCCACTAGGGTCTCGCGATTTGGAGTTGGAGTCTGGGGTCAAGTTCAAGGCGTTATCAAAACATAATCGAAATTTGAATGTGTGTGCAACGGACCTATTGTTCCCTTCTGGTGAAGACCTTCATCCTCAAAAGGAAGCTTCAATATTGGTGCTGGTTAGTCCAGCTTGAGATTCAAATAGTTTGTGGGTATTCATTATCTTCAAACGGAATTAAAATGGACAGGATCCGTGGAGACCACGGGGCACGATCATGGGTGTACCTGGGGACATGTCTTCAGAGCATCCTTCCTATGCTGGCCTGTGGTGATGATGGTGAGGGATTTGCAAGATGACGCGTAACTGTGACGCATTCTTCGAAACCGATTGAGCCTTTGTGACCCGCAAACGCGCATTCACTGCAGTGGAGTCCCAAGGGTTTTCTATCCATGAGAGACTGCACGGTAAGTAATCTCGTTTCAAGGCCGTCCACTCGAAGCAGCAGAGAGGCGGATTGAGCCATGCCGGATGATTGTGGATGCTGAATTGCCTTTATTTACATAAAAGATGAAGGACAATAAACCCCAACCCATCTTCAAACCGCGACACCTGGGTAGCTATCTTAACGTTTCTGACGAGGATGCCCTCTGATCTCTGGCTGATTCGAATGGAGGGTAGCGCTGGCGTTGAGGAAGCGCCCAAGGCCGCCAACGACGAGGAGAGGGGGGAATTCCTAACCGAGGAACCCTCACGACCAGCCGAAAAAACCTCCAAGGAATTCAAGCCATCTAAGACAGTTGAGAATGCTCACGCTCCAAAGGGAGGCAAGAAGGTGCCTACACTGCCATCGCGTGAGTTGGAATAGCCGTTTATTCAAAGATTTTCACCGCCTCATCATCATCTCATATATTTCAAGTCTCCATTTTTGGCCACATTCCGGGATTTCCGCATTTTATTTCACGACGCAATCCATCAGAACCCGGGAAACTTTACGCCAGCCTTTTATTTGCGTCCGGCCATGGATATCCATTATATATTACGGAAACAGTTGTCAGTCATCTGCCCACTGAGTTCAGAAAGATACGTGGAATCAGCATCGGCGACGTCGGAGTGCTCAACAACGGAAATGAGTTTGAATTTGCATTCAACATATTTCTACCCGCGGACCACCCGTACAATAACAACTACACGCCCGACTCATTCATCCCGTTGAGCCCTTTACACGAGTCAGAAATTTCCACCACAGTCGACTACTTTCCACGCGGTTCTGTTATAGCAAGTAAGGGCATAAAGGTTACACGACATTCAGAAGACCCACTGTGAGTTGTATTTTCAAGAAATCAAGCCGTTACGCCAACCACCTCTTTCTCTAGCCATTTAACATTTCGTTCATCTGAGAGGCGAGGTGCTCTCGTGGTCCTGCCAGCAGGTGCCACCCGCCATGACATTTCGACAGAAACTACGAGAGTCTTTGAATATGTCCAAGATAATGCTGTCAACTGGGCCCGTTATTTTGCGCATACACATACCCGGACCGTAAATGGATCCCCTTATGTCGTCACGGGGGTCGATAAAACCAGTTTATGTTCAATGTTGACTTTTCCATCAGGACCTCCTACGTCTAGGATGTCTGCTGGGTTCCAAGATGGACTCCTTCAACCGATGGAATGGATGTCCCTTCTAAATAATCAAGGCGCAGACCACAGTTTATCGCCTGTACCCGACAGTCAATGCATTTTTATGCGAGGCATCCGGATTGGGTTGGGAGAACCGAATGGGTTGAAAATGTCGAAGAAAGATCCGAAGTAGACACTCCCTACACTGAAATTTTTTTCGACTACCCGCGACTGCCCTTCCTCAAAACCAGGCTTTGGGGCAAAGACGAACAGACATATTACCCCAAGCACAAGACTTTTTTCACAGTGGTAATTCCTTCGTTGATTGTCCCACAATTCTTTTCCTCACACATCTGTTTAGCATGCGTTCCATCCATCTGATATTGTCGCGCAAATAATGCTCTGCATGGTTAGTGGATTTATCCTCCCAAAAGTCTCCGCGTTGGATTTTGTTTCAGATGCAAAGCGAGCCATCAGCGGTTTTGGTTGAAGATTCTATTTGGGCCATCGCTTCACAAGCAATAGCTGATAGGCAACCAGAGGTTGGGCAAGATGCACTCACTTTCACCTGCTTGAGGGGTGGTTCTTTCCACGATTTTTGCTCAATACTTGATGATGTCTTTCAACTTCATAAGGTGACTACAAATCGAGGTGAGCTCCGTTCACTTGATACTATACACTGTAGCTTATTTCCGCAAAGGTGTTTTGAGGTTAGTGCGAAACTCAAGACAAAGGGTGATACAGGTGCTTGATTTTTGTCATTCCATCTTACATTCTAGCCTTCGTCCTAACAAGTTGAATATATAGGACCCTTGGCATAGAAGGTTCTGGCTCTGGCTCGCTAACCACGGAAAACTTCGGGGAGGCACCATATTCAAAGAGCTGTTGCGCCAAGGCCAGTTTCATTTTGACACCAATGATGATCTACGGTCCAGGTCTATGTTGCCCTTTCTTCCCCGTTCACCATCGCTTTTTTTCAAGCAATCTAACTACACGTAAGTCGCACCACCTCCCACATACACGCTCCGTGTCGACCAGCACTTCACTGGCAAATCGACTTGGGAAGGATCGCGCACATTCGCATGGTGCGAGTACCATGGGTTCGGGATCGAGGAGAAATTCATTTCTCTAATCATGTGTCAAGGTTTGTAAAGGTTTTGTAAATCAAGAATACATACTGGAAACCCGCGAGGCAGTAACACTAAGCAGTGAATGAATACCTAAGTTGAGCCAAAAGAATGGAATCGAGATGTGATTTGTGAGGCCAAGAAAACAAAGACGAAGTACAGGAACAAGAAAGAAATCCTCGAGATCTCGTTATGAAGATCTCGTACAAACATGGGACCCCTTATAACCACACCACCACCCTACGCCGCAAAGCATCGTTGGTCTTGAAATGAAACTGGCCTTGGCGGAACAGTTTTTTAAATACAGTGCCTCCATGAACCCTCCGACGTCCAGTAATCCACAACCATGATCTCAGGTGCCAAGGAGCCTATCAACTGCATTGAGCAAAGCTAGATTGATAAGTAGTAATGCAATCAAGTTACCTGGGGTTCCCTTTCTTCAAGTGATATTGGAGCTAATGTCAAAACACCTGCGGATATGAGGAATAAGCCTCATTGTGCATGGAGGACATAGCTCACCTTTCCGCTTGATCACCTCACGCACGACGAAGATATCATTGAACATGGTGAAAAGGTCATCAAAAGAGCAACCTCTTGTGCAAGTGAGTGTCAGTGGATCTTGCTGAACCTCTGTTTGCCTGTCAGATACTGCCTGAGAGAAGATTGACCAAATGAAATCGTCGACCAAAGCTACTGTTGGATGGTCTGGATCCTGCGACAACTCACAAATTTCAATGCTAAGCTCACTGAGGGACACAAATCACTCATCATGCAGAGCATTGTCTGCACAGCAATATCTGATGGGTGGAATGCATGCTGGAACAGAGGTGTGAGGAACGGAAATCTGGCCCAAATAAGGATGGAAGGTTTACCAGTGTGCAGCAGTAATTTGGGTATGATGAATTTATAGTATTCAGTAATCAATTGTCCAGGGTATCCGAGTCTCAAAGATCCCTATTTAACTACAAGTTATGCTAGCAACCTAGACCTGGACAGTATATCATCATTGCTGTCGAAATGAAACTGGCCTTGGAGAAACAATTCTTTAAATACGGTGCCTCCCCGAGCCCTTCCGCTGTTAGTAAGCCAGAGCCAGAACCTTGTATGCCAAGGGTCCTACACAGCATGTTTGAGCAAAGACTAAAATGAAAGATGGATAGGTGGAAAATGAAGCACCTGTATCACCCTTTGCCTCGAGTTTCGAACTAGTCTCAGGACACCTTTGTGGGGATAAGCTACATTGTATCACAAAAAGGCTCAGAAAGAACAGCGCTCACCTCGAATCTTAACCATTTTATGAAGTGCAAAAATATCATCAAGTATCGCGCAAAAGTCGTTGAAAGAACCGCCCCTTAGGCAGGTGAATGTGAGTCCAGCTTGCCGAACATCTGTCTCTCTATCGGCAATTGCCTGTGAAGCAATGGCCCAAATAGAATCTTCGACCAAAACCGCTGACGGGTCGGTTTGACTCTGAAAAAAATCCAACACGAAGCCGTTGGGAGGGTAAAATCCACTAACCATGCAGAGCATTATTTGCGCAACAATATCCGATGGATGAAATGGATGCTAAACAGGTGTGTAAGGAAATGAGTCTTGGGACATTTGACAAGTGGATCACCTTAGAGAAAAAGGACTTGTGATTCAGATATGGAGTTTGTTCGTCTTTTCCCCAGAGGCTAGTTTTGAGGAAGGGCAATCGAGGGGCGTCGAAAAAGATTTCAGTGTAGGGGGTGTCTGCTTCGGGTCTTTCTTCGACATTTTCAAGCCATTCGGTCCTACCAAGCCCAATCCGTATGCCTCGGATAAAAATGCATTGACTATCAGGCACAGGCGATAAACTGTGGTCCGCGCCTGCGTTGTTGGTGTTGGTCATCTGTTCCATTGGGTCAAGAAGTCCAGCTTGGAACCTAGCCGACATTCTACACGTAGGAGGCCGGCCGGGAAATGTTAACATTGAACACACACTGGTTTTATCAACCCCCGTGACGACATAAGGGGACCCATTTGCTGTGGTTCGGCCGCGTGTCTGGGCAAAATAAAGGGCCCAATTGACAGCATTATCCCGGACGTATTCCAAGACTCTGGTAGTTGGTGTCGAAATGTCATGGCGCGTGGCCCCTGCTGGCAAGACCACAAGAGCACCGCGCCTTTCGGATGAACGGAATGTTAAATGACTAGAGAAAGAGGCGATTGGCGGGACGGCCTGATTTCTGGGAAATACAACTCACAGTGGCTCTTCTGAATGTCGTGTAACCTTTATACCCTTGCTTGCTATAACAGAACCACGTGGAAAGTAGTTGACCGTAGTGGAAATTTCTGACTCGTGTAAAGGACTCAATGGAATGAATGAGTCGGGTGTGTTATTCTGGTTGTACGGGTGGTCCGCGGGGAGAGATATGTTGAAAGCAAATAAAAACTCGTTTGACTTGCTCAGCACGCCAACGTCGCCGATGCTGATTCCACATATCTTTCTGAATTCAGTGGGCAGATGAGTGACAACAGTTTCCGGGTAATATAATGGATATCCATGGCCCGACGCAAATAAAAGGCTGGCGTAAAGTTTATCGGGTTGTGATGGATTTCGCCGCGAAATAAAATGTGGAAATCCTGGAATGTGGCCAAAAACGGAGACTTCGTACAAGTGAGGATGATGTGTTGAGAATACGGGTGTTCAAACTCACACAGAAGTCTAGGCGCATTCTGGCCTCCGTTTGGAACTTCAGCGTTCTCTACTGGCTTAGATGGCCTGCATTCCTTGGGAGTATTTTTGGCTGGTGGTGAGGGTTCGTCCAGTAGGAATCCCCTCCCCTCGTCGGATGCTTCATGTATATGTACACCGGAACCAGTACCCTCCAATGTCATTCGCAAATGCCAGGGATCTGAGTCAGTTTGCTAAAAATATTGATATGGCTACCCAGGTGTCGCGGTATTGTGGTTGGAATCCGAGGTCAAGTTTAGGGTATTATGACTCTACATAATTGAGGGCTTGTGCAACGAACCTATTGTTCCCTTCTGATGGAGGCCTTCATCCTTAAAAGGAAGCTGCAATTCTGGCAAGTCCAGCTTTGTGGGTGTTCAGCATGATCAACCGTCAAACGGATTTAAAGCACTCCGGAGCCAAGACGGAGCACAATCGTGACTTACCTGTCATGATATCACGTGATGGTTCTGGGGCGCTTAATGATTATAAGTTAATGTAAAAAGACAGTCCCAGTTCTTTAGCCAGTATGTTGCACGACAATAATTTGCGACTCAACGTGGTGGTTGGAACAATTGAGAAGGTTCATGACCAATGTGGGTAACTAAATGCCCGAATCATCTCACTATACTTATACTCCGAAAGATCTCAGGGCACCGTATGGCCAGCAGTAGTCAAGTTTGGTGTCCCAAATCGAATACTTCACACTTTCAGGCTCTTTTAATCTGTCAGACCAGACCCGCGAGGTAGTTGGCAACTCAGAAGAGAAAGTAGAGTACTTGACTCCATCCATGATGTACAGAGGAAGTGAACCGGAACCTCCAAAACCACCACGAATACAGATTTTGAAGAAGGTACTCCAAAAATTCATTTGTATTCACAACTAGTCATCACCAAGGTGTGCTAAGTGTTCGTAAAGGATTTGTAAATCGAGACTATGGCATCCTATTTCTAGACCGCAATGCATCATTGGTTTTGAAATGAAGCTGGCCTCGGCGGAACAATTCTTTAAATACAGTGCCTCCACGAACCCTCCGACGTCCAGAAGCCCAGAACCATAATTTCATATGCCAAGGGTCCTATCGACTGCGTTAAGCAAAGAAAGAGGATGAGCAGTAAATGCGGCGAAATTACCTTGGTTACCCTTTCTGTTGAGGTTCGAGCCAATCTCAAAACACCTTTGGGAATGAGGAATAAACTATGGTGGACAGAGGCGTAGCTCACCTCGACCTTTCACCACCTCGTGCAAGACAAAGACATCGTCGAACATTGAGCAGAAATCATCAAAAGAACAACCTCTTGAGCAAGTAAATGTCAGTGGATCTTCTTGAACCTCGGTTGTTTTGTCAGATACTGCCTGAGAGAAGATGGACCAAACAGAATCGTCGACCAAGGCCGCGGTTGCGCCGTCTGGATCCTGCGAAAATTGTCAATAAGCTTGCCGTGAGGCGTAAACCCACTCACTAGGCAGAGCATAATCTGCGCAGCAACATCCGAAGGGTGGAATGCATGCTGGACGGACGCGTTAGCAACTCAATCTCCCAGATATGGAACAGGAGGTCTACCTTAATGAAGAATGATTTTTCATTCAGAGACAGCACTTGTTCATCTTTTCCCCAAATGCTGATGTTGAGGAAGGGTAGCCTTAGCCGGGGTGTGTCAACAAATATCTCAGTGTAAACAGTACGGGCCTCGGTCCTTTCATCAACATTTTCAATCCATTCATTTCTGCCGAGACCGATCCGGATCCCTCGCATGAAAGCACAAAGATTCTTGGGGATGGGTGATAAAGTTTTGTCCGCTTCTGCCTCTCTTGCAATGCTCATCCTTTCCATCGTATCGAGGGAACCGTTTTGATACGTAGCAGACATCATCACTGAAGGAGGCCGAATAGGGAAGGCTAAATTTGCGCATGAACTCGTTTTGTCAACTCCCGTGACAACGTAAGGGGATCCATTCGCTGCTGAAAAGCGGATGTGTTGGGCGAAATGGAGGCCCCAACTGACAGCATTGTCCCTAAGGTATTCCAACACCCTGGTAGTTGACGGCGAAATGTCATGGCGGGTAGCACCTTCTGGCAAGAGCATAAAGGCGCCCCGCCTTTCTGAGGAATTAAATGTTATGTGGCTTGAGAAAAAAAGTGGTTAGTAAATCCCCAACACCCAGATCACGACTTACAGTGGATTTTGTGAATGGCGCACTACATTTACGCCCTTGCTTGCTATAACGTAACCGGGTGGAAAGTAGTCGGGAGTGGTGCAAATTTCTGACTCTTGTAAAGGACTCAACGGAAGGAATGATTCGGGGGTGTTGCCCTTGTTGTAAGGGTGGTCCGCGGGGAGAAACATATTAAATGCAAATGTAAACTGATTGCGGGGGGTCAGCACACCGACGTCTCCGATGGTGATTCCACGGGTTTTTCTGAAGTCATCATCCAATTGAAGCATTGTTTCCGGATAGAATAGTGCATATCCATGGCCTGAAGCAAATAACGCACTGGCAAAAATTTTGTCAGGATTTGAGGGATTGCGCTGTGATATGAAATGGGTAAATCCTGGAACGTGGCCAAAAATAGAGGCTGGAATGGTTGAGCATAGTAGGACTTCCTGTAGGTGGAAACGCAGGCTACTCACACGAAATTTGAGGAGCCTTGGGCGGCTCTCTGCCTTCAGTTTCGGTAATCTCCGCCACTGACTTCGATTGACGGGATTCGTTGAAGGCATCCCCAGATGGAACGTTGGAAAGACGAGGCGCTGGACACGAGCTACCTACAGCCATTTGAACGCATTCAAGATGCCTACCTAGATGTCGATGTGGGTACGTGGTTGCCTACATACTTGTCCTTGATGGAATCCAAACAAGTTGTACATACATAGAACAAAAGGAAGTTCCGAGTCGTCTGACATGTGCGTGGTCATGATAAATAATCATTTGGAGCGCTAATCAACGGCTGATCGCGGCAGTTTGTGGCTTGGTTGTTATATACAGTTCCCGCAAATTGCCGGTCCTTTCTCACGGACGATTCCCAATTATCGTTGAGAGCACCTCACGTCGCATACTCGACCCAACTCCGTAATTTCCTCAAGATGGTTCGTAGCAACTCCATATGATCTGAGAATACGAGCTGACGGATTAACAGACAAAACGCACAAAGAAAGTAGGAATCACCGGCAAATACGGTACCGTGAGTCTGGTTTCGAGCCATCCCTCGAATGGACCATCTAATTAATCTTCTGGATGTCTAGCGTTATGGTGCTTCGCTGCGTAAGCAGGTCAAAAAGATGGAAATCTCGCAGCACGCGCGATACACCTGCACTTTTTGCGGAAAGGTAATTATTCAACCTTCGCTAGGACGAAGAGTTGACATCTTTGGTTACTGTAGGACTCAGTGAAGAGGACGGCCGTTGGAATCTGGCATTGCGGTGCTTGCAAAAAGACTATCGCTGGGGGAGCGTGGACAGTTTCAACGACGGCGGCTGCTACCGTCCGTAGGTGCGTAAATGTTTGCTTTGTGGGATAGAACCTAGTCTCATTGGTTTGCTCTCCCTTGTTTAGCACTGTCCGTCGGCTGCGCGAACTCACGGAGGCATAGAGTTCTATGGTCCCATTTCCCTTCACCATCTCTTTCATCGTTTGTATGTTATGCCCCATGAATTCGATGAGCTATGAACATATAGACCACGCCGACCGTTTGAGATACTGATGTGAAATTTAATGAACAGCGACATTTGCTGGCCTTCCACCCGCTTCGTTCGCGGAAGGAATTTTGGCATATGTACAAGTGATTCTTACTGTGCACACCAGGGGGATATATCGCCGACGGGATGGATTCTAGTCCGTCTGAACCCTCCGTAAGACGTTGGCTATGATTCCGTGACAATATCAATTCCGCCAGTATCATCCACCTCTCCGTCGGCATCCACATCGGCCCTGTTCAGTAAGAACATAGGGTCAATGACTTCCGCCAGCGCTTCCTCCCGCTCGTCCTCCTCTTCCTTGCTCATAGGAGCATGCAGCACTCGGATGATTTCCCATTTGTCCTCGTATTCATCATAGGCCTAGGAAATCCAGGCTTTTAGCACTGGAAGGGGATGCAAACGATGCAATTAATGCTTACATTGACGCGTTTCTTCTTCAAGTGCATCTTACGCTCTATATTCTTGTAGTATGCTCCCCGTTCTTTGCGAGGCTTTTTAGAATCGGGGTCCCGTTGATCTTCGCTATCGCCCTCGTATAAAACCAGTAAGAACTCATTGGGAACCTCTTGCTCGACCTTGACTGTTTCATAGTCTCGCACGAAGTGGAAGGTCGTTTCCTGCATACGTGTCAGCGAACAAACTGGAAGTCAACAGCGTTTAAATTTACCTCTTCATTTTCTGGAACCTCATATGGAGCCAGCCCAAAGCGCGTCTCCTTGAACGCGACAGCAGCTTCGTCGGTTTGCGTAAGATAAAAGGCAAGGAAGGAATCGTGTTCTGTTTTCATTGGCCGCAGAATAGCGCAATCCAGACGTGGGTCTTCAACCTGTTTTTCAAAAAGGTTACAATTTTACAGAGCCGAGGAAAGAAGATACGTACATCGAGAGGCCTATCTCCAGGTCTCTCAGAGAACCTAAACAGATCATATTGGTTTGCCCAAATGTCTTCGTCCGGTAGTAGTGGGTACGACTCGACAGCCACGACATCTGGTTTGTTAGGGTGCCGTAGCTCCTCAAGCGAGAAGGTTTCGTTACAGGCTGCGAAAGAAGCTTCAATGTCGCGCAATTGGGCGTTTCTCGAAACATCGATGGTCGACGACGCTGACTGTTTTCTGTCACGATTTCAACATGCAAAATCATTGAAGAGAAAGGGCAAACGCACTGTTCTGGTGCCGCGGCGCGTTGCACACCCTCTCTACTGATATACTCTGTCTTCCGTAGCCATGTCACGTTCGCAATGGGTGTTTGATGTGCAGCAGTGCTTGAATTTGGATGGTTCCCCCCGTTGACAGGGTATGCACCTGCCGATGATGATGGGTCTGTAAGCAGAAATGCGTCTCTGGGATCGACCTTCGGAAGGATTTTAGGGTCGGGGTTGAGACCTATCTCGCAAATTTCATATCAACACCTTAGGTGGGTGAAAAGCCCGGCCAAGACACATACTTGAATCATCACCCTTTTCCTCCCATAAGCACTCCCATTTGCCCAAGTCCAACGGCATGCCGCACTCAGCGTCGACAATCATTGGAAGAGGAGTTTCATTTGCAAGGACATTCAGGAATTCAGAACGGGCATATCGCATAGGGTTTGTCGACACATTCAAAAGTTTTGGCGGACATGGAGGAGGAGGTAGTGGATTCGAATATCGGACGCGCACTAATAGGTCAAGTTTGGAGCTAAGTGATTCACAATCAGCTACGTATTAATTTTTTGACACAAGTCTACAGACCTTTTCTTTGAGCTCATTGTGCTGAATATCGGAGAGGTATGGGAGGTGAAGACCTCAGTAAGTTCGGGAATTAGAGGCTGCGAAGACTTCCCCGATTGCCCATTCTGGACGCCTCGGAAAGCAACTGGTCAATATAGATCAACAACACCAATCTTCTCTCTGCAAGCACCACGGAAGAAAAATGGATTTGACTGTGGCAACAATTACACAAATTATCATGAGGATCTTAATACCATGTCTTCCAAGCTAATCGCCTTGAACTCCCCCGATTCTGGGTTGATCTCGTCGCCCTTGGGTGCCCACACAGCATCGTCTAGAATATACACCAACAAGCCCTTCCTTCCATCTGTTGTCCTACTAACTCTGAAGAGTGGCATTCTCGAACGTTCGTGGGCCTTGCCTGTGGGAATGAACAGGAGATTGTGAGATGCTGCATATTCCTCCACAATAGAACGGAAGGTAATTTCGTGGGTGCGAGCTGACGGCCTTGCAAATTTCTCGTCAATTTTCGCCCGGGCAGGTGAGCTAGGCTCTGAAAGTTCTCCTCGGAAATCAGGTTTGGCAAGTTTGGTGGGTGCATCAGGACCGAACTCGATGGCCTTGTTCATCAACTGCAGCCCACGCATGAAGCCTCGATTGACCCCAGGCAGGGAGCGCACGTCCTCTGGAAAAGTCTCCTTCCAAAATGAATACCACTGAGCAACCTCTTCGAAGCTGACGCGGGGTTGTATAAGCCAGATGTGGAGTACATCCAACCACTTGGGGAAGAACTCCGTTTCCAGGATTTGTGAAAAGATGGTGGGCCGAATAATATTTGCCCAGACGAGGACCCGTTGTAAAGATTCCATTTTCTGATCGCGAGGGTTGACACGGAAATCGTTGCGTAAAGTGGCTCCCAGTTTTGGCACAACATATTTGAGCAGCATGGCATCCCATTCGGCGAGATCGAAGATGTCTTTCCAAGCTGCCAAATCCGCTGGTATCGGTTGGTCGACGGTCCAGCTTCTGAGAAGATTCTTGACTTTCCTCTTAGCATCGCCCATCACGTCTTCAAATCTCAAGCCGACGTGAGGCAGCCACGGGAAAACAATGGCTTGTAACGAGACGTTTGCATGTCTTGCATTCCAGTCCATCACCGCTTTCTGTATCTTTGGCAGGATAAGTTGGTCAAGGAGGTTGTCGTGGATGAAGGGCGGGAGGAACGAGGACCAGACTTCGTAAAATCTGACGGCTGGCTGAGGGCTATCCGGCAACCAATCGTTATTGATTGAGGTTCGCACTTTGGGCAGCCAAATATTCCACAAAAGGCTTTCGAATGGGGTCATCGATTTTTCCCTTGAATGCAAATTAGATCCTGGTTGCAAAAGGAAATCGAAACGGTGGACATACGCTTGACTGGGGCGGGCGACAGTGGTTTTGGAGCCGTACATGTCAATCTGAGTGTCAGGAGGCTCTTCTTCGTTGATCTTCAAAGCGCGTCTCCAAGATCTAAAGGTGGATAGGAATAATGCCGGGTCCTCCAAAGGGTCCCACTTCAGCACCATCCGTCGCATGACCGGGGCAATGGCGGCGACCACAACTTCATCCAAGCGATACCGATCGTACTCGGTGGCATATTCATTGATCAGTTTCTGAATTGATGGCGAGAAAGGCTCGAGGGACACTTCGTAAACAGATGCAAGCTCTCTCGCAGTCGCATTGATATCATTTGCAACCTGCTGTATTTGCCGAAGCCGTGTAATCACTGTGGAGTAAAATAAATATGATATTCGACAAGTAAGGACGAAATATAACTTACTTCCAGCCTCTTCTTCCACTTTCTTCCGTAGGCGTACATCTTCCGAGACGACGAATTTCTTCCGCTCCTGCAGTGCTCTAGCTTCGCGTGCAAGTCCATCGAGGTCGCTTTTACAGGCATCCGTGATGAGTTTTATATTATGCCGTACTTCTGGAATTCGAGATTGGATCGTTGGAAGGGGACCACGCGTTTAGCGAGATATGGGCGAGGCTGGAAACTTCTCTGGGCTGAGTGAGAGACAGTTAGAATGATTTTATATAACCCAAAAAGATTACACACCACTGCACCTGTAGCATCGATGATCTGGCCAATGCCTGAAACTGACGCTGGCTCCCCTGCTTCAGCTAAGATTTGCTCATATGTTTTGTGTTCGGTTTTAGTTTTGACTTTCTTTGGGCGTTTCCATGCATCGGATCGTTTCTCTTGCTGTTCTTTGGCCTTCTTTCGGAACTTCTTGGTCTTCTCGTCTTCTTCATCACTCACAACCTCTCCTCTCCTTTTTGCCTCCAGTTTAGATTGCTCCGTTTTCTCCTTGAAACCCTTGAATGCAATACCCATCTTCTGAGGCCGGAGTTTGCTTTCAATGGGAATCACGATGCCGTCTCCGGTGGTGCCCAAGCCGGTGCCAGCTTGCCACCCCATCTTTGAGAGCATCCGAGCACCAAAAGATCCCTGCAGCTTGCTGAAATGAGCAAGTTCTGCTGTAGGCAAAGCCACCGGTTTCGGCGAGTCATTAGCAGCACGAGTAAAGCTTTGACTTCTACCTGCGAAGGCGGAAGGGGTAGAGAACGTCGAGGTGGGTAGACTGGGTGAGGGCTCTTGTGCTGTTGGGAAAGATTTTGATGATTTGGACCCAATCCCCCCTCTAGAAAATCCAGAAGATTGTTGGTCAAGTCGTGAAGAACCAATACCGCCTGCAGCGGAGAATGAGGGAACTTCGTGAGTGTGTGTTGCGGCAGATCCAATCCCACCAACGCGATGTATCGGTTGTGATTCCTCGTCCCCTTCGTCCTCTATTCGTACACGGGGAGAGGGAGCTCTGGAGGGTTCAGAATCGTCAGAATATTCTGCATCCTCTCGAGGTTCATTCTCG
Source organism: Hebeloma cylindrosporum (assembly GCA_000827355.1). Classification (NCBI taxonomy): domain Eukaryota; kingdom Fungi; phylum Basidiomycota; class Agaricomycetes; order Agaricales; family Hymenogastraceae; genus Hebeloma; species Hebeloma cylindrosporum. The sequence goes on along the minus strand of KN831773.1, from coordinate 513,364 downwards.
CCTTCAGATCCATCATCCTCACCGTCAGCGTCTTCCTCTTCGAACGAGTTCCCATCGGAGCCCTCGTCCTTGGCGTTATCTGAATCGACCGCCATTGATTCCTCCAGTTTTGCGGGCTTGTCCCCGGTAACAAAGGCGGGGGCTTTGGCCCAATCGCTCTTCTTCGCTCTAGAGGCCTTTCCTCTTCTTGGCCCATCTTCCTCGTCGCTATTCTCTGCAAATATTCCATACAATGCATCTTCTTTGCCGTTTGTTCGTTTCCGCTTGTTTCGATATGGGTTCTCAAATAGTGCTCGTTCTTCTCGCGCATCCGCGTCATTTTCGAGGTCAAAGTCGAGATCATCCGAGTTATCGTTAGAGTCCGAGTCGTCGCCGTCGTCCAGTATGCGCTTTCGCCTTCCCATGTTGGCAATGGTATTAGTCAAGGATTGACAATGAAGGAGCCGATCTTGTGGGAATTTATTTCCATCACCTGACCCCCAAACGCGTTCCCAATTGTCGACTCGTTGTGACGGTTCTACGTCAGTCTCCTGGCCATAGAGGGATTTAGAGACAATAAGCAATCTTAATCGCTTGCTCCTTTCCACATGGCCAAAAATATTTTTAGCAACCCAATTGTCCCGAAGCATGGACATGATGTCGAGATCCTCATTTCCGTCTCCATATAAGTCCCTCCTGCAATTATATCCAATATCTTCACGATACCCCCCATACGCCATTGACTTTACGACTGTGTTGGCATGACCTTTCAACGACTCGCATGCTGTGCGCTAACTCTATTATCTGTTCCCACTTTTGCCGCCTCCCAGGACCCAACTATTCTTCCAAGCACGTTCCCTCAAGACTATCCAGGCAAACCATCTGGAGACCTCAGCCCCCAGTGGCAGAAATGTTCGTGTTTTTGGCCCATTTTACAGGAGCATGTCACAATAACGCCTCACCGCTCGTCAGATTTTGAAGTCACTGCGAAGCTACCTAATGTAACATTTCCTCTGGGAAGGAGCTTTGCTGGCAACATCCCTGTCCAACGTCCTGGCCATCCTAACGATACTCTATTTTTTATCGGGTTTGAAAAATCCAAAGGGTCGCTAACGGCCCCGTCGAGTCCAAGTAATCGCGCTCCATGGGGTATATGGCTGAATGGAGGGTGCGTACAGCATTAGGACCTTGTGAATACCAACTCATTATATTGACGAACAGGCCCGGATCTTCAAGCCTTCTTGGATTATTCTTTGAGGTTAATAACGCCTCCTATGCTAGTCGCCATCCAGACCATTAATCTTTCTCCAGAATGGCCCGATACAAATCCAAGGGGATTATTCTGCCTCACCCAACAAGTACAGCTGGGATAAATTGGCAGATTACTTCTGGATTGATCAGCCAGTGTGCGCTTCTCATTCCCCCGAGATCATGACCTTCACTGACTGACATTCATTCTTCAGTGGGGTCGGTTTTTCAACCGCAGACTCGGGAGGTTATGGTAAGTTCCGCGGTCATGTTTCTATTTCCACCAAAAGGTAATAATTATTTCTCGTTATGCAGCCCCAGATGAAGATCAAATTGGCAGAGACTTCGTACGCTCAACTTAATGTCGACTTTGAGGAGAGACCTTATTATATGATTTTGTAGATGGGATTCTTGGGAAATCTGGTCAAAGTATTTCCTAGCCTGGCCACTCGACCCCTCCATATCACTGGGGAAAGCTACGCTGGCCAGTATATTGTAAGTTACAACCTTACAACCACTTGCGTTGACCCTCGGCTTACATTATCCCACTGCTTTTTAGCCGTACATCCTTAAAGCTTACTTCGACATGGAAAATCCACCCGTAACTGTTGCCAAGATTGCTATCGGAGATGGCACGTATACATCCGAACAGGTTTTTGAATTACTGCCTGCCGTAAGTCCAGGAAATAGTCTCCGAATTGATTTTAGATTATAAACCTAAACCCTACAGTTGAGTGTCCTGGAAACTTACCCCCAAATTATCGGTTATGATCAAGAGGTTTATAAATATTTCAAGGAACAGTAAGCACTTTCACCCCTAAAGGATGTCCACATTCTTTTAACCACTACTTAGAACTGCGCTATGTGGATTCAACGTCAACCTCACATATCCACAGCAAGGAACAATACCTGACGTGGACTTTATTTTCCCAACGCAACGTGACATACCTTTCGCAGCGAGGCGGAAATCATCTAAAAGGCTGTTTGCCAAGGAGATTGCCCGTCGTGCAGCTGAGAAATCAGCATTTCCTGTTAAGCGCGATGACGAGACTGATGGCAGTGAGAGACGCGAGGCTGAGAGGCAAGTGTGGAAACGGGATCTTTCTCTTCGAACGAATGGGACAGTTGACCCTTGGGTAACTACTCATCTAAGTTCACGACATGCATCACCCTGATTCTTCATTTCCTACTTATGTACAGTACGGTTGTTTCCTCCTGGACATGTTCATTGATTACGCCATCAACTACACCTTTCCCTGGAGTATGTATATGGCTATTTCCTTCGGATCCGTTTTTACTGACCCAAGGCAACTATCAGACTTGACAGATAACCCTCAAGGATTCCCATTTAATGTAAAACTCTCGCTTTCTTTTTTTGGAGCTCCAACCAATGGCTCCTTACTATAGGTTTATGACATTCCAGACGCTCTGAACCCAAAAGTGGCCACAGACGCCAGCGTCTTCTTGAATGGTGAGCGTGTCTTCACACTAATGCTGATTTCTAAACCCATATCTTGGGTAGACCCTCGAACAAGATCTGCTCTACATGCACCAACTAGCAAGGATTGGCAAATGTCGTCTGACTTCCCATTTGGATCCAGTGCGTGATAGCTTTCTTCACTGGAGCTTGTGATTTTTTACCGTCCTTTGTAGACATCAACGATCCAAGTAAGCATAAACATGTCTGCAATTGAACGTTCCTGAGCGATTTTGTCACTCAATTTAGGTCCAATGTGTGTTCCAATTTATCACCTCCTTGCCTTGGTCTAAATCTCACGTTTGGCTGGTGTCTTAGGTCCATCAATATATTCAACGATCTCGCAGGCTCAGCCAATGCGACGTCCAAGGGTGTTGGAATTGTTTTATTTTCTGGGAATGATGATGCCCTTATTCCTCATCTGGGTACAGAAGGTATATCCTTGATGAATTTTATTATCTCGTCGCATTCACGAGCCTTTTTTTTACAGTCGCGATCCAGGTATGCACAGGTAGCAGGTCAATAATTATTAAATAACCTCCACAATTAGAACACCACCTTTGGCGGGATCCAAGGATTTACCAGGAAACCTTCCACCCCTTGGAAGAATGACTTGGGCCAGCTGGCTGGCGTCGTTCATCAAGAACGAGGCTGGACATATGTTTTAATCCTCGGTGCCGGCCACTTGGTTGCACGGGCTAACCCAATTTCGGTCCGTTTCACAGGCTCCTCTCGGTATTTTCAAGTTGTTCATTGCTCACGTGTTTCAGGCCTTCGTATTTTTGCGCGAGTTCATCCTTGGGAATAACAAAACCGGACTTGTCACGAAGGGCAAATCAGGCGTTGTCAGTGTCGTCGGCGGCGAAAAGAAATCTCTGGAAGGTGTCATCCCGGGAGGAGACAAGATCTACTATGGTAATGCTGCCACCCAATCAACTTACATCTTCCCGTCCGCAACCCGCGCTGCGTGGAAAACGTTCATTGCAGGACAGCATCCAGAAGCTAGGCCGACAGCCCTGTTGAGCGTCAATGGTGCCCAGCCATCCCAGTACCGCTCCTGGATAATCGCTCTTCTCTTTGCCGTCGCCGCAATCTGGCAACAGATTTGAAAAAAGCACAAATTTAGGAGTGCGCATTTCATGATGTCCTGACGAATTAGGTCTGTGAACGCAGCATGTTAATCTCTCGTTCTAGTATAACACATACTTGCATCTTCCTGTTGCAAATCCTGCCAGGAACAGTAACTTCATTTTGTGGGAAAAACTTATTTAACTGTCCCTTATTCCTATCCATGTACCTACCTTTGGGTTTTCGAGACAAGAGGAGCGAATGCAAGATAGAAAGCATTCTCGCCAGACTCTCAACGTCACTATTTTTGACCTTCTGTACCGGAGTGCGTTACGAGTACATGGGCTAGGAGACAGTAATTAATCATTAGCGGGTAGACTAAGAGAGGCTGTAAAATGATGTTCAGTGGGCACGTGCCGTGGGCGCCTAATTTATCCCAGCTTCGCACTTTTTTTTTGGAACTGCCGAGCTGGGATGCATATATCGACTATAAGTGAAACAGAAGCGGAGACAGATCAGTCAAATTTCACTACATAAGGGCCTGTGGCGGAATGGAGATACGCAACACTCACTGGAGCATGTCGGCAATGCAAGTCATTGAACCTCGGTGCAGGTATGCTCATTCAGTGTGTTGGCATCAGGGAGTACCTTGTTTATTGAGACTCAAAGGTTTGAAAATAGACTGACGGGCAAAGAGCTCCAAGGAGAGTCGCCTCGCATATCAAGTCGATGATGAAATCTTTAATAATCAACTGTCTAGGGTATGCAAAGGATTTGTCAAATTCCGAGCTAACAACTACAAGTCATGTTGGCAGCATAGACCTGGACCGTAGATCATAATTTGTGGCGAAATGAAACTGGCCTTGGCGGAACAATTCTTTAAATACGGTGCCTCCACCAGCCTTTCCGCTGTTAGTGAGCCAGAGCCAGAATCTTCTATGCCAAGGATCCTATACACGATATTTGAACAAAAACTAGGATGAAAGACAAAACAGGACGAAATTGAAGCACCTGTGCCACTCTTTGCCTCGAGTTCCGAACTAACCACAGGACACCTTTGTGAAAATAAGCTACGACGCATGGTAGAAAATAAACGGAGCTCACCTCGATTTTCAATCACTTCATAAAGTTAAAAGACATCATCAACTATCGAGCAACAATCATTGAAAGAACCACCCCTGAGGCAGGTTAATGTGAGTGCATCTTGCTGAACATCATCTGTCTGTCTATCGGCTATTGCCTGTGAAGCAATGGCCCAGATAGAAGCGTCGACCAAAGCTGCGGATGGGTCATCTTGATCCTGAAAGAACATGCAGAGCATTATCTGCGTGACAATATCAGATGGATGGAATGCATGCTAAACAGATGTTTGAGAAAATGAATTGGGGGACAATTAACAAATGGAATACCTTAGAGAAAAAGGACTTATGATTCAGGTAAGCTGTTTGTTCGTCTAGCCTGATTTTGGGATGGACAGTCTAGGGTAGTCGAAAAAAAATTCTGTGTAGGGCGTGTCTGCTTCGTGTCTTCCTGTGACGTTTTCAACCCATTCCGTTCTACCAAGCCCAACGCGTATGCCTCGAATAAAAATGCATTGACTATCAGGTACAGGTGATAAACTGTGGTCTGCGCTGGTGCTTGACATCCGTTCCATCCGTTGAAGCACCCCGGCTTGGAACTAGCAGACATTTTACGTGTAGGAGGCCGGTTGGGAAATGTCAGCATTGAGCATGCGCTAGTTTTATCAACGCCTGTGACGACATAAGTGGACCCATTTGCTGTGGTATCGCGACGCTTTTGTCCAAAATAACGGGCCCAATTGATTGACAGCATTGTCCCTGACATATTCGTAGTCGTCGTCGAAATATCATGGCGAGTAGCACCTGCTGGCAAGACCACAAGAGCATCTCGTCTTTCAGATGAACGAAATGTTAAATGGCTGGAGAAGAGGCGGTTAGCGTGACGGCTCGATTCCAGGAAGATCCAACTCACAGTGGGCCTTCTGAATGCCGTGTCACCTTTATACCCTTGCTTGCTATAACAAAACCACGCGGGAAACAATCGACACTGGTGGAAATTTCTGACTCGTGTAAAGGACTCAATGGAATGAATGAGTCGGGTGTGTGGTTCTTATTGTACGGGTGGTCCGCGGGGAGAAATATGTTGAACTCAAATAAAAACTGGTTTGAGTTGTTCAGCACGCCAACACGGTCGCCCATGCTGATTCCACGTACCTTTCTGAAGTCAGCGGGCAGATGACTGACAACTGTTTCTGGATAATACAATGGATATCCATGGCCGGACGCAAACAAAAGGGCCGCGTAAAGTTCATCGGGCTCTGATATATTTCGTCGTGAAATAAAATGTGGAAATCCTGGAATGTGGCCAAAAGCGGAGACTTGAAATAATTGAGCTGAGGCGGCGAAAATCTTGAAAAAAGGGTTCGAACCTAGTACGAGAACGTCTTGGGGCCTTCTGATCTCCCTTCGAGGCTTCAGCGTTCTCAACTGGTTGGCATGACTTGGAATTATTTTCGACAGGTGGTGAGGGTTCCTCGGCTAGGAATTCCCCCTTCCCCTTGTCGTTGGCGGCCGTGGTCGCTTCCTCAACACCGGGGCTACCCCCAATCGCATCTGCCAAGGATGAGTCAGGTCGTCATTTGTGGAGTCTGAGGTCAAGTTAAGGCCCAGGAGTCATGAATGCATAATTGAGTGTTTAGTATGCAACGAACCTGATTGTTCCCTGATTGTTCTCTTCGACCTTCATCCTACTAAGGATGTTCCAATGTTGGTAAGCCCAGCTTGTGGGCGTTCATCACCCACAAAGGGAATGAATTTAAGTGTCCAGCTTGATGCATTGATGGGTGACTGGAGTACAAGGGATTTCAGCTCTGCGCGCACGTCACTGTAAAAAGGTTGAAGTTTAGCAAGCACCCGCAAGCGTGTCGCCTCACCGCTAAATTGACACCAGGCAAAAATTCACCAGTGGGCCTGACCGGGAATTGAACCCGGGACCTCCTCGAAATTCCCCAAAGGGCCCTAACAAGGAATCATACTACTAGACCATCAGGCCGATGAAAGCTTACGCCCAACAGGTCTTACTCAACTTGTGAACGCCGAATAAGGAAGGCGAAGAACGCGTCACACTTACGCGTCGCTGCAATCCTTAATCCCTCCAGTCACCAACAGTCATGGACACAAATCCCTCAACGTCTTCGGGCGCCATGGATCAGCGTAGGAAGGATGCTCTAAAGGCGTACCGCGAGGTACTTCCCTGCCTCATCTTGATCTCATCAGGTATTCACCGCATGACAGAAATTACGCAGCCATGAAGCGAGCAGTGAGAGCCTGAAGAATCGTAAGTCTCGAAATTGTCATAGGCTCTTCAAATTCCCTAAATATGTTCTAGTCAGATTCCTGCTGAAAGACCTTGAGAAAGCCTATGAAAAGACGGAAGACGATATCAAAGCCGTGCAATCCGTCGGACAAATAATCGGAGAGGTCATGAAGCAGCTCGATTCAGATCGGTGTATGTGCCAAAGAAGTTATTCTTGGTCTTTGACCTGACCATTCCTGTAGTCATCGTGAAGGCGTCTTCAGGGCCACGTTATGTCGTCTCCTACCGACCAACCCTTCCTGTTGCCAAACTGAAGACGGGGACGCGTGTCTCGCTGGACATGACTACATTAACAATAATGCGAATTCTACCCCGAGAGGTAGATCCCCTTGTGTACAAGATGAGCATGGAAGATCCAGGGGGTGCCTCATTTGCTGGAATCGGAGGACTGGGCGAGCAAGTTCGGGAGCTTCGGGAGGTATTCGCTCCCAAATGGTTCCTTTAATCACAGTCCTAACAATCTTACCTTGTAGATCATCGAACTCCCTCTAATGAACCCTGAACTCTTTCTTCGTGTCGGCATTAAACCCCCGAAGGGCGTGCTCCTATACGGCCCTCCTGGAACCGGCAAAACCCTGCTCGCTCGTGCAGTGGCCGCGACACTCAGTACCAACTTCCTGAAGGTTGTTTCATCGGCTATTGTTGACAAGTACATTGGAGAGAGTGCCCGTGTTGTTCGGGAGATGTTTGGATACGCCCGTGACCATGAGCCTTGCGTTATCTTCATGGATGAGATTGATGCGATTGGTGGCCGTCGTTTCTCCGAGGGTACGAGTGCAGATCGTGAAATCCAGCGCACCCTTATGGAGGTATGTTCTCACTTTTGATATTTTTTTTCCTTCGCTTTATCGATTTCTTTCCCAGCTTTTGAACCAAATGGATGGCTTTGACTCCTTGGGCAAAACAAAACTTATCATGGCGACAAATCGACCTGATACCCTTGACCCTGCTCTTCTTCGTCCCGGCCGATTAGATCGTAAAATTGAAGTTCCGTTACCCAACGAACAAGCGCGCCTGGAGATCCTAAAGATCCATGCGGCTCCTGTCAACAAGGGTGGCGATATCGATTACGAGGCTATTGTGAAGGTTTGCACTGCTTAGAATTAGTATCTTTTTATTGCGTTGACCAACCCTTCATCCATCACCAGCTCTCCGATGGTTTCAACGGTGCTGATTTGCGAAATGTCGTGACAGAAGCAGGGATGTTTGCAATCCGAGACGACCGCGAGTACGTAAATCAAGAAGATCTCACCAAAGCTGCCCGTAAAGTGGCAGAAGCGAAGAAACATGAGAGTAAGCCTTGTCATTGCAGTACTGTTGAACAATACCTGATGAGTTTTATAGCCAAGATGGAGTACTCAACATAGATCCATTCATTACATACCTGATCTGCGTGGCTATATTCATGTCGATCAAATCCCTTACTTGCGGCGAGCCTGAGCTACTTCGTTGTTGTTTGGTATGTATATATATTCTCAATCGAACCATTTGTCTGCAGGGATCGTGTCTGTTTTACTTCCATTTGAAGACGATGAACGCCCACAAACTGAACATTTGATCTCAAGCATACGTATATCCATCTCGCTTGCCAGCATCGAACTTCCGTTTGAGGACGAAGGCCTCCATCAGAAGGAACAATACCTACGGACGAGTGGAAATTCTAAGGAAGAACCTTCGTCGCCAGTTGAAAGCCCCTCAAACCTCTTCCGCGAACCCGCTCGCTCGAACCAAGTTGAGGCAATGTGAAAGGCGACGGAGACCCGAGTGGAACTGAGCTGCGAACAATGTCTCCAAGAAGTACGTTCCTTTTATTTGTTGGCTTGGAGCTTTCGCATCCGCTCAGTCTCAAGATTCGACCATTTTCCCGGATTTCCCCATCTTGTATTACCTCGCCAGAATTTCCACGCGAACCAGACTTACGCCCGGTCTTTTTTTCCGTCGGGCCATGGATTTGCGTTGCTCTCGCTGCAAACTATTACTGAGGTCCCCAAGGACTTCAAGCAGACGCGTGGCATCAGCGTCGGTACTGTGACCTAGTGATTTCACTTTCGCGTTCAATATATTTCTGCCAGCGGATCACCCTTACAACAGAAATAAACTCCCGATTCCTTCTATCCATTGGATCCTTTAAAAGAGTCAGAAGTTTGCAATTCAGTGGATTACTTTCCTCGTGGCTCTGTCATCGCAAGTACGGGTGTAAAGGTGACAAGACATTCGGAAGATCCACTGTGAGTACTCTCGTCCTAATGTGCTATTGCTTTCCCTGAGAGCCATTCTTGTCAGTCACTTAGCATTTCATTGTTCTGAACCCCAAGGTCCTTTTCTGATCTTGCCGGAAGGTGCTACGCGTCAGAGCACTCGAAGGGGTGTTATTTAACATTGGTTCGGAACTCGAACGAAACAGTGACCAATGTCAATTTATTTGGCCGATATGGTCTGAACGTTACTTACGAATGCTGTCAATAGGATGCCTGGTTCGTGAAGTTTTGGCTCTGGATTACTGAATGGAGAAGACATCAGGTATATGACGCTTTCAAGCAAAGTCTTCACCAAGGCCAGTTCCCCTTCGAAACCAATGAGAGGTTGTAAATGAATTCTGGCTACTGGCCGAGCAGACTTGGGATTTACTGAAAGTCAATGTAAAATTTCCCCGTTGTTCATTCATACTCCATATTTATTCCTCGTTTAATGCCCAGTTTTCGGCTCACGGTGGTTCCTTTTTCTTTCGTCCACTTCGGCGATTTCATGAAAACTACAGCTTGTATACACTACGAGTACGCGGACTCCTGGAGAGCTTACTGGCCCACTATCATGCTCCGAGGGCATCAGGGACCGTGTCTGTTTTAATTCTGTTTGAGGATGCTGAACGCCCACAAACCATTTGAATCAAACTGGACTAACCAGCATTGAAGCTTCCTTTTGAGGATGAATGCCTCCATCAGAAGGGAACAATAGGTTCGTTGCACGAGCACTCAATTGCATGTATTTATAAAGCCCTAAGCTTGACCTCAGACTCCAACCAAAAACCGCAACGACTTGGTAACTATCTCAGTATTGTTAACGAGGGTGACTCGGATCCCAGGCAGATGCGAATGGAGGGTAATAGTTCCGATGTACATGAAGCGCCCAACGACAAGGGGAGGGAATTCCTGACGGAGGAACCCGAAAGTACTTGTAGAGAATCCAGGCCATCTGATCCAGTTGAGAAGGCCTCTACACGTCCGTGTGAGTTCGGACACCCGTTTGTTCAGATTTTCACCACATCTTATCTAAATTATTTCAAGTCTCGACTTTCGGCCACATTCCAGGATTTCCACATTTTATTTCGCGACGAAGTCCATCAGAAGCCGAGAAAATTTACGCCAGCACTTTATTTCCGTCGGGCCATGGATATCCATTATATATTCCGGAAACGGTCGTCACTTATCTGCCCACCGAGTTCAGAAAGATACGTGGAATCAGCATCGGCGACGTCGGCGTGCTAAACAGTAAAAACCGGTTTGAATTTGCGTTCAACATATTTCTCCCCGCGGACCACCCGTACAACCAGAACCGCACACCAGACCCATTCATTCCATAGAGTCCCTTACAGGAGTCAGAAATTTCCACCACGGTCGGCTACTTTCCACATGGTTCTGTTATAGCAAGCAAGGGCATAAAGGTAACACGACATTCAGAAGAGCCACTGTGAGTTGTATTTCTCAGAAATCAAGCCGTCACGCCAACCACCTCTTTCTCTAGCCATTTAACATTTCGTTCGTCTGAAAGGCGAGGTGCTCTTGTGGTCTTGCCAGCGGGTGCCACCCGCCATGACATTTCGACAACAACTACGAGAGTCTTTGAATATGTCCAGGATAATGCTGTCAGTTGGGCCCATTATTTTGCTAAGACAAATGTCCGAACTGCAAATGGGTCCCCTTATGTCGTCACCGGAGTCGATAAAACCAGTGTATGTTCAATGTTGACTTTTCCATCCCGGCCTCCTACGTCTAGGATGTCTGCTAGGTTCCAAAACCGGCTCCTTCGACCGTTGGAATCGATGTCCCTCACAAATAACCAAGGCGCAGACCACAGTCTATCACCTGTGCCCGACAGTCAATGCATTTTTATGCGCGGCATACGGATTGGACTTGGTAGAACCGAATGGGTTGAAAATGTTGAGGAAAGACCTGAAGCGGCCACGCCCTACACTGAATTTTTTTTTGACTACCCGCGACTGCCCTTCCTCAAAATCAGGCTTTGGGGAAAAGACGAGCAGACACCATATCTGAATGAAAAGTCCCATTTCTCTAGGGTATGCCATTTGTTATCTGTCCCAGAAATTCATTTCCTCACGCATCTGCTTAGCATGCATTCCATCCATCGGATATTGTCGCGCAGATAATGCTCTGCATGTTCTCTGACGATGAAGACGAGCCATCCATAGTTTTAGTCGAAGATTCTATCTGGGCCATTGCTTCCCAGGCAGTAGCTGATAGACAAACAGATGTTCGCCAAGACGCACTCACTTTCACCTGTCTAAGGGGCGGTTCCTTTAATGATTTTTGCTCCATATTTGATGACATCTTTCGGCTTCATGACGTGACTAAGAATCGAGGTGCGCTCTGTTCTTTTTCGAATATACATTGTGGCTTATTTCCACGAAGGTGTTCTGAGGTTAGTTCGAAACACGAGAAAAAGGGTGACACAGGTGCTTCATTCTTGTCCCGTCTTTTATTCTAGTTTTTGCTCAACATGGTGTATAGGACCCTTGGCATAGACGGTTCTGGCTCTGGATTACCAGCAGCGGAAGGGCTCGGGGAGGCACTGTATCCAGGGAATTGTTCCGCCAAGGTCAATTTCACTTCGATACCAATGATGATATACGGTGCAAGCCTATGTTACGCAGCTCAACTTGTAGTAAGTAGTTAGATAGGAATATTTGAGATCCCCGGAGAATTGTTTGTGTTGACTACCGAATACCTTACATCTATCGCGACTCCTTATCTACCTAGTGAAAGTAGGCCAAAGGTTTAGCTTCTCTCATCGCAGTTAATATATTCGCAGCTCAACGTTTTAAAAAACACAGTGTCCAACACAGAGTCATCATTCAAAATGTGATCCAATTTAACAGTCGTTTTTCATGACGGTACGATTCAATGGGCTTGGCGAACTGACCTTGGTGGCTGAATACGGTTTCCTGGTCTGTACAAGCGTACTTGGATCAAGGCGATCCGAGCTGCTAATCACCCCCATCCTACCTTCATTCGGAAGAGTTATTAGTTTTATTATGTCAAGTCAGTTATGGTTACTTTTGTGACTTTCCTTCGCTCCCGGATTATTGGGAACAAATTAGGCGCCCACAGCTCGTGTCCGTTAACCAGTCACGTGCGTACTGAGTGATTTGGCTGCGAGGAATTCTGCTCATGAAATCATAGTATTCACCTGAACAGACGCAAGCGGGCTAATATAAATTCATTCTGGAAGGTTTTCTAGTCTCCCATGCAGGGAAAATTTGGCATTTACCATGGATAGGGGAATCAGAGGGTCGAGTGCATAATTTGAATTTGGGCAACTCGTCCTCGTCGTAAACTTGAGTCTGGTAGCCTCGGAGAATGTTTTGCTCAGGTTGAGTGTGTTAACGATCATCGCGAACTGCAAGAGATATGTCCAAATTAGCTTCCACAAAAAATGGCAGGTCAAATCATTGGAATGCAAAGTTTAAAGGCATATTTCCACTTGGCGGTGAAAACATCGGGCCGGTTGAGGGGAACATCATCATGCGTTTTGTCCCTTTCACGAAAGGAACTATTAGTATCAATCCGCAGTCGGACCACAGGAACGACCACGGGCAGGCACTGGAGGTCGTTGAGCTCCCTTGGAACGAGGTGTCGACAGATGTTTATCCAGAGGGTTCAGGTGATTTTTAAAAAATGACTGGAAGGTTACCGAGTGGGAGTGGAAAAGACGAGAAAGAAAGGTTGCGGAGACAGATGACGTCGATTATGCGATGTGCAAAATGTGGTGAAAGATACGGAGCACGTTGAATCGGCGTTGTTGACGTTTGGGTCAAGTGACCGGATTTGGACAGGCGTTGCGTTCTTTTCGCAGTGCCGCCATGGACAAACCGCTCGGGCCCCGCCAACCGCCGCCCGACAAACGACACGCGGCCTACGAGTCAATCTTTGGTCGTCCAGGTCCCTCCAACCAGCAGGCCCCTTATCCGCCCCAGGACCGTCGTACCTCGTACAATTCTTACACACAACAGCAACCTCCCCGCCAGTCTTACTATCCTCCCCAACATCCTCCTTATGCTCCTCTGCACCAAGGCTTTCCCCCCCCACCACACAATCCAGCGTTGGCTAGGGCGCGATCGGTTGTCTCCAACATCCCGAACGACTCTCCCAACCATTCCCCCGCTCCTTATCCTGGTCTTACCGCTGCACAGACTTACCAGGCACAGGTGTTCATGAATGTACCAAATCATATTAATTCACCGCAATGGAATCCCCAACGCGTCTCTCCTGCACCCTCGGATCGACATCTCCAGCGCCCAAGGTCAAATTTCAATGGTGGCTCCGTCTCTTCCAATGACTTTCCACACCTCGGTATAAGTCTCGAACATGATGACGGCAGATTGGGTCTCGACTTTACTGCTGCAAATACCAGTGCGCCTTCTGACCTTTCTGCAGACGACAGCAGTGAACTCCCTTGGGCTCGTTCAGAGCCTTCCTGTGCGTTTGGCTCCTTATTTCTTCCAGCCCCTTCCTTTCTAAATTGCTTTGAACAGTACAACCTTCATCTCGCCAGCATCAAAGACACTCTTCTGCATCGGATTCTGTGCATCCCGTACGCCACCTTCTTTTTTGCTCCCTCCATTAAATTGCTTCATATTCATTCGTTCGTAGATTCTACCCCTCCATGTAGATACAGTTGCAGCCCATTCAATACGTTCTTCAGTCCCCAATTCCAATTCCTCTCCTTCGCCTTCTTCAGGCGCCGATCACTCTTACTCTGCACCTTCCACTACTCTAGTCGATCACAATCACGATATTCGCCGTTCCTCCGATTCTGTACGCACAATTCCCAAATTTACCAACCAACGCAGAGATCGTACCTCCCAAGATCGTTCAATGTCCATGTCCGCGAGCACAAACGCCATTCGTCCCAATGTCGACCAAAAGCGTGGCTCTAGACCAAATGTATCATCCATGCTAGAGGGCCGAGCCTCCCCCACATCTTTCCGAACTCCTGTACGCAAAACACCTATCGTATACCCCGCACTTCTCTCTCGCGTGGCCCAAGCATTCCGCGACCGCATCCCCATCACCGATCGCGTCAAAGATGGGCTGACGTACAAGGATGCGTTCGACGGACGCGAAGCCGTGGATAAAATCGCCTACATCATCAAAACTACCGACCGTAATCTTGCCCTTCTGCTCGGCCGCGCTTTGGATGCACAAAAATTCTTTCACGACGTGACATATGATCACCGGCTGAGGGACAGTGCGAACGAATTGTATCAATTCAGAACGATCCTGCCGAGCCCGTTCGTCAGCGGTGACCTTCAAGGAGAAGATGCCCTTATGAATAAGCCGGATGACGCCTTGTTCAACAGTTCACATCCCTATTTTGAGGTAGGGTGTACAATTTTGTGGTTTTTACTTACTTTTTTTCTCATATCTGGGAATCTCTTAGGGTGATGGTGCTTCCCCATCGCCATCTCCTGCATCACCGCAGCCTCGCACAAGGAAGGACTCTGTTTCGTCGGACGAGTTTACGCTGCCTTCTGGGGTGTTTACCCTTCTTACGGATTGTTATTCTCCGACATGTTCCAGGGATCAGCTATGCTACAGTATCGCATGTCCGCGGCGGTTAGAACAGCAAGCACGATTGAACATGAAGCCACAACCTGGTCTGTCCAAGCAAATAAGCAGGGACAGTCTTAATGACATTCCGGTTAGTGCTCTTTGGCGGGGATTATGGATATTCTTAATGCTCGCCTGGAATTAGGACGCTGGAACGCTATGGATCCACTCTGTGCCACAGGAAATCGTTAATAGCGTATCGGATCAAGAGAAGAGACGCCAGGAATCCATCAATGAAGTCATTTATACGGAGAGGGACTTTGTGCGCGATATGGAATACCTACGCGACGTGAGTATTTTTATTTAGACATCACATCATCACTTCGGTCGTCCAGAGATTGATTCGATTCTTTAGGTCTGGATAAACCGACTCAAGGACGATGATATCATCCCGCAATCGCGGCGCACTGACTTTCTTGCGCAGGTGTTTTGGAATGTGCATGATATCATTGCGGTGAATACGCGTTTGCGCGACGCGTTGTCGAAGAGGCAGAAGCAGTACGCGGTGGTGGACCGGATTGGAGATATTCTCCTGGACGTTGTGCCACATTTCGCACCGTTTGTGTCATATGCCATCAGTTGTATGGAAAGTATGAGTTTGAGAAGGAGAAGAACTCGAATCCTGCATTTGCGGCGTTTGTTGAGGTTAGTGGATTCTCCTTATGGCACAAACCATTCTCCTTCCTACGTGGTGATCGTGATCTATTAAATTTCTTGTTCACTGCATAGGCCACCGAACGACTTCCTGAATCACGCAAACTCGAACTCAATGCATATCTGACGAAACCGACGACGCGTCTTGCACGTTATCCACTACTGCTTGAAGCCGTCCTCAAACATACACCTAACGATAGCCCAGACAAGCAGGCCCTGGCGCAGGTGGTGGTCATGGTGCGCGAGTTCCTGGCCAAGGTCAATACTGAGACAGGGAAGACCGAGAATCGGTTCAATTTACTGCAGTTGGATCAACAGCTGATCTTCAAGCCTGGAGAGGAAGTGGTTCGTGTTCTTTTTTTGCATTTGCGATCGGATTTTTGCGATGCATTTTCAGTTGGGACTTTTAATTGACTTTTCATTCTTCTGTGATTCTGGGAACTTTTAGAACTTGCGACTCCGCGATGAAGGTCGAGAGATGGTATACAAGGGTAGCTTGAACAAGCGGGACGGAGAGATACAGGTCTATCTGTTTGATCATGCCCTTTTGTTCACAAAGTTGGTCAAGACGAAGCAACATGAACAATACAGGGTGTATCGACGGGTGGGTGTCTCTCACAGTTCCTATTCTCCATTGAATTCTTATCGCTCCTTTCTCGATAAACCTTCAGCCGATACCACTGGAGCTTCTCTTGATTACGTCACCTCCTGAAGAAAATGGCAACGGTGGCACTATGCGGTCACAACATCGGAATCGACAGGCTCTTGTTCGAAAGTCGTCCTTCGACAGAACACGTAGTGTTCCCTCTGTTGTATCCGCCGTCGCTATCAAGCACGACCATAAGGGCCAGCACTGGATAAACTTCATTCACCTAGGGCGAAAGTATTACAATCTCATGCTGTGGTCTACATCGCCCATGAGCCAAAAAAAATGGCTGGAAGTCATATACAAGCAACAGCAGGTCATGAGGGAGAGGAGTATTATTTTTGATACTTTCAACCTGAGCGAAGGATTTTTTTCAGGGCCCAATAAAGTCAATTGTGCGGCACCATATAGTGCGTTTTCTTCTTCTTCCTCTCGAGCTATGATCTAAGGTTTGTCTTAGGCGGCGGGCGGAGAGTGGTATATGGTACAGATGACGGCGTGTATCTTTCTGACCTCCGCGAACCGAACCAAGATCCCGTGAAAGTGTTGGCGCTTCTGGACGTTCTCCAGGTGGATGTCTTGGAAGATTATCAGCTGCTCATAGTCCTCTCAGGTCTCTCTCTTATTTTTCTTGTCGGTCTCTGTGGGAATTGACAACGCTCTAAATTTAGAACGCCAAGTTATCACATTCCCGCTAGACGCCCTGGACCCGCTGGATCCCATGGCTGGCCTAAAGCGCGCGAAACGGATATCATCACATACTTCTTTCTTCAAGGCTGGATTCTGCTTGAATAAAGTGTTAGTATGCATCGTCAAGTCCAGTCAGCTATCGAGCACGTTCAAAACGCTCGAGCCAATTGATCAGAACATTCGGGGACGTGCGAAGCCAACGTTCAAGAAACTGTTGCAGGGTGGGAACGACACGCTTAAGCTGTTCAGGGTAAGCACTCCTTCGATGGGAGTGCGCTCAATCGAACTAACATTTTTATGGTGCAGGAGTTTTATATCCCAGTTGAGTCGACGTCTATTCACTACCTGAAAACCAAGATGTGTGTTGGATGTTCGCGGGGTTTTGAGATTGTAGACTTGGAGAGTTTGGATACGCAGGGGTTGTTGGATCCGAATGACGAGTCTCTGGAGTTTGTGAGGAAGAAGGAAACTTTGCGTCCAATGGCCATTTATCGGATTCAAAATGATTTCCTCCTTTGTTACGATGGTGAGCTTTACATTTTCTCCGGTTCTTTATTTATTAAAAAAGAACTTATTGTAGAATTCGCTTTCTATGTCAATAAAAGTGGCCGTCGATCACGGAAAGAATTTATGGTGCATTGGGAGGGCATGCCAACCGGCTTTGGTATGTCATGTGCATTACCATCTGTGATGCTGTCCTTATGGTTTTTCGGTGTTAGCGCTGCATGAGCCCTATGTGCTCGCTTTTGAGCCTTCCTTTGTAGAGATACGGCATATCGAGACCGGATTGTTGTCACAAGTTATCCAGGGCTCGAATTTGCGTTTGCTCTTTGCGGATACCCCTCCTTCTGTGACGAACACGGCTTCAGGGAACCAATACAATCCATATCAGCAACATGGGTCCGTATTTCATTTTCGTTCTGATGAGTCAAACTTATGTCTTTCGGCAGTGCTGTTGGTTATAACCCCTATGCTCCTCATCTAGGACATCCACCTCCACACCATCCACACCACGCGTACCCTGACCAGCATCCGCGACACCCGCAGGGAGTGGGACGAGAGGAAATTTTGATAGTTTCTGACGACCGAGTGCTCGCACTCCGACCACGGTCAGGGGGACCGCAACGATTCATGTCGGATAATATTTCGATGGCGTCGATACCTCGATGATTTATTGTAAGATGTATAACATGCTTTGACGAAAGTCTTTTCTTCCTGTAAACATCCCGAATAATGTACTCTGGATGTAAGATTTCGCTCGGATCATCGTTGTCCTCCGCAGACCATCCGAACCGAGCGCTGACACATGGAATGTGGGAAGAATAAATATCTTGGCAGTGATGCCGCGCCAATTCTCGTTCTGGTTGTTCATCCGTCCTCCCTTTTTTTCCGCTCACCGTCCCTCTCGTTCTTTTGTCCTCAACGCGCTGTCGCGACTCACCTTCCTTTCCCCCAGTCGTCATGAAATTACACACTTTGGCCCTAATTTCTGTTCTCCAGCTTTCGCTTATCGCCGCAGAAAAGATCAATCCAAGGCACCTCCATGCGAAGCGACAACTTCCAAGCAATTCTGTCGCCTCGTCTCCACCTCCGACTCCCGCACCCCCGCCTCCAGCCACCTCGTCCTCTGCAGCACCTCCTCCTCCACCGGGAACTCCAGCGCCACCCCCAGCGGCTACGACCACGAGCCCTGCTGCCGTTCCCCCTTCGCCGAGTAGCGTGGTTTCCGTAGACCCTAGCCCTGGCGTGACAACCCCACTCAACACCGTCCCTCCCTTGGCAACCTTCACTGGAGTCCCCCCCTTGGCGGACATCTCGTTGGGCATGGCCACTAGGCCTGTCCCACCCGTCACCGCCGTCTTCACCCCAGGTGCGACCCCACCGATCTCTGGTGCCCCTGTCCTTCCAACAGCGCGTATGTTTTTTTATATCAAGTCCAATTGCTGAGATAACATGATATTTCTTAGTTGCACTTGGCACTTGGCCTCCCCAAGACAGAGTTCCCCCTACCGGTGGGTATTAACAGTACTGATCCGTTTTTATTGAATATATTTACAGTTGCTTCCTCGATACAGATTCGGCGGAGGTTCAACGATGGATGAAGGAATTGGATGGCTTCAATGTCCCTGCCTTGTCTCCCACCATTAATGGTTCTTGTCTGCTCGACCCCGCCAATGCTGCCAACGCCGCGAGCCGTGGTTGGTGGACTTGCGGTGGTTACACGCGCGATACTGGTGTGTCCTCTCTTTGTCGACCAAAAAAAAAGACTTATCCCTGGCTATAGACATCACTGCTTGCCCTGACAAGTATACCTGGGGTGTCAGGTAGGTTAATTGTATCCATCCGTTTGGAATAATTCATTACCTTTTTATTTAGTTTCGATGATGGCCCTTCGCCGTACAGTGCGTGGTTTCATCATCCACCTTTGATTCTAATAACTGACACCATTTGCTTTTTATCCAGCTCAGTGAGTTCGGCGTGGACAACGACGAATCACAGGCACTGACCTCGCTGTTCTAGATACGTTATTGATTACCTTGCCGAAAAGGACCTTAGCGCAACCTTCTTCGTTGTTGGTTCACGTGTCATTGAACGCCCTAATCTCTTGATCGAAGAGTACATGGCTGGTCATGAAATCAGCGTTCACACTTGGTCGCATAGTGTGAGCGCGTCTTTATAGCATTTTATTACGGATACTCATGTTATTTTTTCCTCAGCCCCTCACAAGCTTAACCACGGAACAAATCGTGGCTGAGTTGGGCTGGACCCGCAAGGCTATCAAGACTGTTCTCGGAGTGACCCCCACCACTATGCGTCCCCCTTACGGCGATATTGGTGTGTATCCCTCCCTTTTTCGCTGTGCCAGACCTTGCTGACACCCTCGAAAGATGATCGCGTTCGTGCAATTTCTTTGGCCATGGGCATGGTCCCTATCATGTGGACAAACTCTCCCAGTGGTGGCAAGTTCGATACTAACGGTACGTGGATGTTCTATCCGATGCTTATAAATCTAACCAACGTGAAACCAGACTGGAGGGTCGCTGGTGGCCTTGTTAACGGAACCGATTCATTCAACACCTTCCAATCGATCTTGGGCAATGCCACCCTTCTTGACACTGGGTAAGTCTCTTAAACCACGTCCTAATTTTTGCGTACGTTAATCGTCAAACCGAAAGATTCATTGTTCTGCAACATGATCTGTTTGAGATCAGTGTTGACCTCGCTGTTGGATACACCCTGAATGCTGCTCTGAACCACCAACCCAAGTTCACTGTAAGAGAATCTCTCACTGCCTGTGCCATAGGTTCTCACTGTTGCCGTACCTGTCTAGTTGAAGGCCATTGGTGAATGCCAAAAATTCCCCGCGGGAAATCTCTACTTGGAGACCAACAAGAATGAAACCTTCCCTTTCCGTAACTCGACCTCCGGCGGCGTTGACGTCAGCGGAGATGGCACCATAGACACAAAGTCTGGAGACGGCGGATCGACAACGGCGAGTGCTGGATTCATCAACTCCATCCCCTTCTTGACATCAGTGACTGCCATCGCTCTCGCCGCGATGGGCATCTCGCTTTGATTCCATCCGCGTTATGATTTGCTCTTTGGACCAAGCAGCATTCCAACTATCACGATGAGCCATGTGGAACCTCGGACTTTTATTATAATGTGCACTTTTTTCTAAGGACTTCTTTGCCATTGATGTGATGCGGGTATTTGCAAAGTTTGTCTAGAGATGGTCGCAGTGCCTACAGCACATGTTTTTTGGACTCATTATTTAGTGGATAGCATAGGTAAATAATATCTTGTTTTCTGTCGATATTTCAATGGAAATTTGGATATAGAGAACGCGACGGGTTCTAAAATTAGTTCGCCGAGCAGCGGCGGCACCGAGCCACGCTTGGGAGATAAACCTATATATCCCTCTTTCCCCGTCTTCCCACTGCTTGAATTGCACGTTTTGTTACAAGGAAAAGCCAAGAAACCCCAGACCTCAATCGAGACCCAGTCGCCAAGGACATATTTATGGGCCGGCCACATTCAACCTCATTCAACTTGATGAGCGCCGGAGGCATCGACCTCATTGAAAACAACGTATTGGTATTGGGGGATGGAAAAACAACCTGTACTTAGCTCGACGCTTTGAAGTGCATACTTTGCGAACTCCCTGCCCTGCCCGGGCCCCCGAGGATGCCCTGGACGAAAAAAACATCGTCCTTAGCTCTTGGGACCACGTACGACACGACACCGAGGAGTTGCCGACGAGTGCTTGCGGGACATTTTTTCCGCGGGCTCAGGTGGCCGTACGTCGTAGAAAATACTCAAGAGGAGTTGTAGCCAAGTTGTGGCCCTGGAAACATTTGGGCTTGGCGAATGATGCCACGAAATAACATCCTTAAGGTCACCAAGTCACCCCTTGTTCCCAAGCGTTTTTTGTTTTCAACAGAGCGAGCACTCATATACCCGTTCCCTGTTCTCCGGACCTCTCCTTTTTCCCTCTCCCACATAAATCATGAAGGTCCACGCCCTCACATTTCTCTCGGCCATACAGCTCTCTGTCGTTTCCGCAGACAAGCTGAATGGCCGCCACGCCCATTTCAAACGACAAGGTGCTTTCGGGGCGATTTGTTCTTTGTTGTATCTTTCTGACGCACTCCCTCCTCCCCCCATTTCCCTTGACCTTCGCGTCCTTTCCTCAGCGACAACGACAGCACCGCCTCTCGCGACTGGCACTGAGATCCCCCCTTTGGCGAGCATTACCCTTGGAATGCCAACCAGAGTGGCCCCGCAATTTTCTGCCACCTATAGCCCAGGAGCTACACCACCGATCAAGGACGCTCCTGTTTTGCCCACTGCCCGTATGTTTGTCGCGTCTCGACATTCAATGTTTCTTACATGAAGGTAAACTAGTGTCCCTGGTTGGATGGCCCCCGCAGGATAAAATTCCTCCAACTGGTTCGTTTCTCGTTGTTTAATTCCGCCCTGACCATCAGTTTCATCCTACGTCAGACTCGAAGGAGGTCAAAGAATGGATGAAAGAATTGGAAGGCTTCCATATCCCCGATATCCCGCCTACCAAAGATTCTACGTGTGCAGGAGACCCATCTGCTGCTGCCAACGCAGCGAAGAATGGATGGTGGACATGTGGAGGATATACTAGAAGCACTGGTTTGGGTTCTTTTTTCATTAGCTGGCGGGAAACCTCAAGTTTCTTTTCCCAGATATTGTTGCGTGCCCCAACAAGCTGGACTGGGGTGTCACGTAAGATTTGCCTTCAAGTTAAATTTCCTCCCCAAGTTGACCTTCTTTTCAAAGTTTTGACGATGGACCTTCCCCTCATAGTAGGTTTCCTCATTTATCCTTTTTTTTTCTCGATTTGACTAATATTTCTTTAGCGCCGTCAGTTCGATTGCCCCGCTCAATTTTTCAAAATCTTATCTGAAAGGTTGTTCTAGAACTCTCCTCAATAAATTGAAGGAAAAGGATGTCCGCGCGACTTTCTTTGTCGTCGGTTCTCGTGTTATTGAACGGCCTGGCATGCTCATTGAGGAGTACATGAGCGGTCATGAAATCAGCGTCCACACTTGGTCCCACAGCGTACGATACTTATCCTTTATGGAAGAGGCCATGCTCACGAGTCCTTAGGCCCTGACAACTCTGACGAATGAGCAAATTGTAGCTGAGTTGGGTTGGACCCGTAAGGCAATCAGGACAGTCCTTGGTGTTACGCCTGTCACGATGCGACCCCCCAAAGGTGATATCGGTATGTATCATTTCCTTCTCTCAAGGATCGGGGAAAGCTAAACTGAATATCTTTATAGACGACCGCGTTCGCGCCATCTCGCTGGCCATGGGCATGATTCCAATCCTCTGGACCTCTACTCCAGACGGTGGCAAGTTTGACTCTTTCGGTGCGTTTATGCTTCCGTTCTCACTGTGCGTTGAGCCTGATCATCTATATTGTAGATTGGAGAGTTGCTGGTGGCGAGGTGACTGGAACACAGGCGTATGCGGTCTTCCAAACTATTATGCAAAATGGAACAAATTTCCCTACTGGGTATACTTTTTCGTCGCTAAATCTCTGCCCTCTTACTCAATACGTATCTTACAGATTCATCACCCTTCAACATGACTTGTTCGAAATCACCGTCGACCTTGCAGTTGGATATACACTTGATGCGGCTTTATCCCATCAACCCAAATTTGCCGTAAGCTATCGGTTACACGCATGCCCGTTACCAGTTGAAAACCCAACAAATTCTAGCTGCAACCCGTTGGAAAATGTGTTGGCCTTCCCGCTGGCAACCTCTACCGAGAGACCACCAGCAATGCCACTTTCCCATACAGGAATCTCACCGCCGGTGGCCTCGATGTTGACGGTGATGGTAAAGTGGACATTAGAAATAGCGCCGCTTTCGACATCTCTGCTCCGGTCTGGGCTGCTGCTCTCTCTGTCATCGGCCTGGCAGCGGTTGGTTCTCTTTGGTAATCGTCCTACCTTAGGTCGAAAGGAACGTGTCGGACAATCCACAAACTGCTAAACTTGTTCTTTGTAACTTATTAAGGATATATTCCCAAGATAATGTTATTAATCCTTGCCGTCGTTGAAAGTTTCCAAAACATATACATAGATAAGATTGACATAACCGGCAATAACCGTGTTGTCGTAGGTCTGTATACACATAAACATAATATCCTTGGCTTCCTTCTCTCATCGCCAACATGGCTTCGTTGATCACAATTGTGCGCAACAGTAGGGAATGTTTTGGGCACCTCTTGCGTACTGATACTGAAATTCATCCCTCTCTAGAGTTCTTGGAAGCGCTACGATCCGTCAACCCGCCCTCCGGATGGAAGATTCTGGTCGTCGATGAATACTCCCAAAGGCTCTTGAGCGCAGTGCTCAAGCAGTTTGATATCCTTGCAGAGCGTGTCACTCGTACGTTGGTTATCTGGAACAACCCAAAGTGCGCGTCGCTCACGACGCTGTCATCCAGTGATCGAATCCATTACAAGTATTCGGGAACCCCAGCCAGAGTTTGAGGCAATGTACCTACTCATGCCAACAACGCAGAATGTCGAACGTATCATCAAGGACTTCTCGAACCACAAGCAATACGCTGGTGCTCACCTGTTTTTCACCGAAGGTACTCGCGTGTTTGCAGGCTTCCATTCGGGATCATAACTGACCTGCTGCACGAAAGGATTACCGGAACACCTCTTCGAACGACTAACATCGTCGCCAGCAGAACCACATTTACAAGCACTCAAGGAGATTTTCCTCAACTTCAATGGTATGTGTGGTTATCACAGACAGCACCTTCCCCTCATGTTTCGACCCCAGCAATCGAGGCACAGACCTTTTCCATGCAGGAACCGGGTTACTTTTTCAGCATATACAGCCCTCCGCGAACGGAGGCGGGATATAAACTGGCTCGTCAACGCTTGGAGGAGGACTTGAAGTTTACCAGCAAGATGGCGAGTTTCAGCCCTTGGTTGCAATCCTGATAGATACTGATGGCTTCACCTAGATTGCGAACGTCTGCATCACTCTGAACGAGTTTCCTTACATCCGATACTATATGCCTTCCAATCACCTTCCCCTAGGACCCTTGAAACCTAATGCTCAAACCCGCCCTCCGCCTCCGCCAGAAGGGGCCAGTCGATGGCGGACCAACCTTGCGCGTGGGTCAGAAGCCCGAGCCTACGAATCTGTGGAAACGGATTTTGTCACGAAACTGCTTGCTTTCATGGTTCAGACCACCTTGGAGGAACATAAAAAGCTGAATCCTGATTTCGGGGTTGGTGATCTCCCAAATCTCCTAGAACAATTCCCAGAACGCTGATGACCTCTTACAGAAAGCAGATCCTGCACGCCCCAAGGCAACATTACTGATAACAGACCGAGCTATGGATATGATCGCGCCATTTGTCCATGAATTCACTTACCAGGCCATGGCTAACGATCTCTTACCGATTGAAAACGGGACCAAATATTCGTTTGTGCTCTTCAGTGATTGTTCTTTTTCCAACTCACGGATATTTATAACATTTCACAGATACAAGTTCCAGTCATCCCTGGGCGCTTATGAGGATAAAGTTGCAATTCTTTCCGATGCTGATACTATATGGACTACCGTGCGGCATCTCCATATGCGAGAAACCATCGACAAGCTAATGCTTGATTTCAATAAATTCTTGGAAGACAATGCCGTTTTCAAAGGGTGAGTAATACCTGCAGCTTCTTGATATAATTTCTGAAAAAATCCCTCCCATAAAGTGAAGGCGCTGCCAATCTCAATGACATGAAAGATATGCTGGCCAGCCTACCGCAGTATCAAGAGCAGCGTGAAAAGGTGGACTTTCTGCTCATTTCCGCCGGTGGTTTGACGTTAAATCGTGATCACAGTTCTCTTTGCATTTAAGTATGGCGCAAGACTGTATGGCATTATTCGAGAAGGAGAAGTTGTCCGATGTGGCATCCGTCGAACAAGTATGTTAGATCCTGTCGCTCTAAGTCACTTTTGCGACTTTGCATTCCCCGCCAGTGCTGTGCTACTGGTCTTACTTCGGAAGGAAAATCTCCAAAAGGTTTGGTGGAAGAGATGGTGCCCCTCCTTGATAGCAGAGAGATTCTGTAAGTCGTCGTCGCAAACCATCGATCTGGTTAGTTCATTAACCTCGAACAAAAAATCAGAAACATGCACAAAGTCCGGATCATCGCTTTGTACATTCAATATCGCGATGGCGTTCCAGACGAGGACCGACGGCGGCTGTACCAACATGCAAGGCTGACGCTTGCCGAACAGGACGCAGTCAATGCACTTGTGCATTTTGGTGTGAGGATCACAAGAGTGCGTATTTTTAACCTATTAATTAATATTTCCGTAATTAACTCTCACAAGGGTGCTACCGATAAAGACGTTAAGAAGAAGATCAAACAGAAACCCAGCGCCGGCGAAGAGTACGAGCTTTCGAGGTTCAAACCCGCATTGAAAACGGTTCTTGAGGTATATTTTGCTCTTGCAGGAGCGATGGAAACTCCCTTGCTAATTTCCCCCTAGGATCAAGCCGGGGACAAGCTAGAGACTACGATGTTCCCATATGTCAAGGACGCACCCTCAGTCACTCCGCTGTCCCCTCGTTCGCCTCCACCGCAAACAACATCCCTTCGTAGTCAGAAACCGGCCTGGCACAGAGCTCCAAAATCATCAACACTCGTTGACAATCGCCAGCGAATTTTGGTTTTCGTTGCCGGAGGGATGACCTACTCCGAAATACGGGAGGTCTATCAGTTATCTGGTGCTTTGCAGAAAGATATTTATATTGGTAGGGAAATAAAATATCTATGTTCCACCATTCCTTATTTACGGTTCTGCTATAGGATCTACCCATGTGATCACTCCAAAGGGATTTGCTGACGACCTCAAGGTTCTCGATCTCGGAGGTGCAGGTTCAAAGGCTATACCCAATGGACTCCGAGACATGAGAGGAGAGCCAAAGTCGCATCAAGCACTGTATGATGAGAAATATTACGTCAAAGATGCACCCCCACCTCAACGACAGCCCCACAAGAATCTTGCCCCTCCCCGCCAACCTGAGCGAGTACAACCAATCCAACCATCGCCGACGAACTCTTATCAGGGGTCAGTGAGCTCTAGTGCTCCATCTAAAGACGACAAGAAGAAAAAGGGTCTCTTCCGTTTTCGTTAAAAGGCACTTTAGCACTTTTAACGTTGTAATTATAATATTTGGTGGTCAGTGGAATGAGACCAGCTATGGAATGTCATGTAGGTAAGGATAACGTGCTTTGTGATACCTCGTTGGAGGGTCTGCAGTCCGTGAGACCTAGTTTAAGGGGTGAGGACCGTGGATGCTGAATTCCCTTTAAAGGATGAAGGCGACCAGAACAATAAGTTGCCCCATCTTCCCCCAACCACCAACCCCTACACCTGGGTAGCTATCCTAATTTTTTCAACGAGGACGAGGATGGCCGCTGATCCCTGGCAGATGCGAATGGAGGGTAATTCCGGTGTGAATGAAGCGCCCACGGCCGCCAACGACGAGGGAAGAGATGAGGAACCCTCACCATCGGCCGAAAATAATTCCACGGAATCCAAACCATCTAAACCAATTGAGAACGCTGAAGCTTCAAAGGGAGACCAGAAGGCGCCTAGACGTTCGTGTGAGTTCGAACACCCGTTTATTCAATTTTCACCACATTAACTCACTTATTTCAAGCCTCCGTTTTTGGCCACATTCCGGGATTTCCACATTTCATTTCGCGACGAAATCCATCAGAACCCGACACCGTTTACGCCGCCCTTTTGTTTGCGTCGGGCCATGGATATCCGTTACATTATCCGGAAACAGTTGTCAGTCATCTGCCCACTGACTTCAGAAAGATACGTGGAATCAGCATCGGCGACGTTGGCGTGCTGAGCAACTCAAACCAGTTTTTATTTGAGTTCAACATATTTCTTCCCGCGGACCACCCGTACAATAAGAATCACACGCCCGACTCATTCATTCCATTGAGTCCTTTTAACGAGTCAGAAATTTCCACCACAGTCGACTACTTTCCACGCGGTTTCGTTATAGCAAGCAAGGGTATAAAGGTAACACGACATTCAGAAGAGCCACTGTGAGTTGTATTTTCCAGAAATCAAGCCGTTACGCCAACCACCTCTTTCTCTAGCCATTTAACATTTCGTTCATCTGAGAGGCGAGGTGCTCTTGTGGTCTTGCCAGCGGGTGCCACCCGCCATGACCTTTCGACAACAACTACGAGAGTCTTTGAATATGTCCAAGATAATGCTGTCAATTGGGCCCGCTATTTCGGCCAGAATGACCGAACCGCAAATGGGTCCCCTTATGTCGTCACGGGGGTTGATAAAACCAGTTTATGTTCGATGTTGACTTTTCCATCCCGGCCTCCTACGCGTAGAATGACTGCCAGATTTAAAGACGGACGGCTTGAACCGATGGAACGAATGACCAACACCAGCAATGGAGGTGCCGACCCCAGTTTATCACCTGTACCTGATAGTCAATGCATTTTTATCCGAGGCATACGGATTGGGCTTGGTAGAACCGAATGGGTTGAAAATGTCGAAGAAAGACCCGAAGCAGACACGCCCTACACTGAATTTTTTTTCGACTACCCTCGACTGCCCTTCCTCAAAACCAGGCTTTGGGGAAAAGACGAACAAACACCATACCTGAATCACAAGTCCTTTTTCTCTAAGGTATTCCATTTGTTAATTGTCCCAAAATTCATTTCCTCACACATCTGTTTAGCA
Organism: Hebeloma cylindrosporum; assembly: GCA_000827355.1. Taxonomy (NCBI): domain Eukaryota; kingdom Fungi; phylum Basidiomycota; class Agaricomycetes; order Agaricales; family Hymenogastraceae; genus Hebeloma; species Hebeloma cylindrosporum. The sequence goes on along the minus strand of KN831773.1, from coordinate 485,059 downwards.
TGCATTTCATCCATCTGATATTGTCGCGCAGATAATGCTCTGCATGGTCAGTAGATTTTATCCTCTCAAAAAGCTTCGTGTTGTATTTTGTTTCAGAATCAACACGACCCATCCGCAGCTTTGGTCGAAGATTCTATTTGGGCCATTGCTTCACAGGCGATAGCCGATAGACAGACCGATGTTCAGCAAGATGCACTCACATTCATCTGCTTAAGGGGTGGTTCTTTCAATGATTTTTGCTCGATACTCGATGATGTCTTTCAACTTCACAAGGTGGTTAAGAATCGAGGTGAGCCCCATTCATTTTCTGCCATACATTGTAGCTTATTTCCACAAAGGTGTTTTGAGGCTAGTTCGAAACTCAAGGCAAAGGGTGACACAGGTACTTGATTCTCGTCCTTTCCATCTTTTCGTTCTAGTCTTTGTTCAAACGTGTATAGGACCCTTGGCATAGACGGTTCTGGCTGTGGCTTACCAACAGCAGAAAGGCTCGGGGAAGCACCGTATTTAAAAGATTGTTCCGCCAAGGCCAGTTTCATTTCGCCACCAATGATGACCTACTGTCCAGGTCAATGTTGCCAGTGTAGCGCGTAGTTGTTAATTAGAAGTCTTCGAGATACAATGCACAATTAATCTTGTTGATTATTGACATAAATTTACTCTTCAAGAGGGTTCACTTTTACTTTCTTGCACATCAAATCCCAAGCCTTGTCGTCGCAGTGGATAGAGTAGCCTCTGAAACCAACACACTGATCGGGTGGACCTGCCGTGGGGTTCTCTATCTCGAATTGGTGACACTTTGCGGTCAGGTCAGGGTTCGCTGGATGTGTCCATCCATACAGACCATTCCCTCCATTTCCATAACGAAAGTAGACCAAAGTTTCCGGTGTTTTTTTACTGATGTCGACGATATATCCCCAGTTCGGCACTTTATAACACCCAGTGATCAACACAAGGTCACCGTTCTTGATGTGATGTCTCCCCAGTCGTTTTGCATGGAGGTACCATTCAATGCATTGCGTGGCAAAGTAATCTTGATGCTTGAAAGGGATTTCCTTATCTTGCTGGCATGTAAACTGACCAATCACAGCAAGCGCTGCGCCAGGTTGCGGCTCGCCCTTCACTCTGAAGGTGTATTGGTAGTCGTACGGTTTGCTGTAAGAAATACTATCAGTGACTTTGCCTCACAAAAACAAAAAGACAGGGGCGACTGACAATTTGCTATATTTGCTCAAAGATGAATCAAGTAGAATTTTCCGGCTGCTGTAGGCTTTATACTGTTGCAATGGTTCCAATACCTCCGCAATAGGAGTGGTTACATTCGTTAATGGTAGAAATGGTCCGTCAAATTTGATTTTCAGTTCTTCTTCGTTTTCTTCCTTGGACATTGAAAGGTTGAATAGAAGGACAAATTCCCCATCGACACTGAAATAGCCGACATCATAGACATTGATGCCATGTACACGGGGAAGTGAACAATCAGATGACAGACGCCGCTTGTCGCCGAGGTTGGGATCCCAGAGAGGGTGAAATGGTGGTCCCTGCCATGAGGATTGGTCCAGGTCCAGTCGGGCATGCATATAGACTTCTACATCCTCGGAGAATTTTCTTTTTTGGCCTGGGCAGCGCTGCACTGCGGGCACTTGCTAAAGATAAATAGATGTTAGAGGCCTAGTTGAGTGTCTCGCGCATTAATCAACCTACCCTGAGAGGCCGCAGTGTCTGTGGAAGAGAGCGTGCTGTTGCCTTGTTATGAGTGAAATTTCCAACGCAAGGAGTTGAATGGTACAAACATCTAGAGTTTGTTGTGAGACTTGCAAAGGAACGTTCAATACCAGATATGAAGGACGTTCTCAAGGATGTTCTCATCCTTCTAACTGAGTCTTTGAATTTAGTGGTCGAATTAAGGATTCGGCCGGATTGAACGTTTCCGTCGGGCTCATCAAAAGTGTCCAGTTCGTCTGAATTAGACGCCGACTCAACTCGAAGGGCTGTAGTATAAACATCAGCTTAAAGGCGATTGCCAACGAGAGTAGCACCACGCTCACCCAGAGGGCCAGTAGTTGGCGGAGCCTGTTCACCTGCCTGAAGCATGTCAGTCTACAACGAGTCGTTACCAAATGGAAGGCATCTGTGGACATATTGAGATGAAAGGACTCACGTTGGAGATAGAGGCATTGCTGTGATCATTTTCTAGATGCAATGGAAATGCTCCAGCATTATGATCACGATGCGCGGTAGAAGTGCTAGGTGAGGAATCGAACTAATTTTCCGTTAGCGATGACATGTTGAGGCAACGGAGTGGAAAGTCCCCTTACCCCCTCCACAGGTTTGCTTGGGGTATCTGATGTTGATATCTGGTTGTTTAAGCTTCGAGGAACCGCAGGGCTGACTCTCGTCGGTGGGGTTGTCGGGACGTCAGTATCATTGCCAGCCTGAGACATCGCCCATTAATTGCTATCAAAACCATGGCAAGAAAGGGATACCAACATGATGTTCAAGCTCCCCCTGGTCGCTATTTTTGGGCGCATTATAATCCTCAGGAATAGAGGGGAGCGCAACAAAATAATTGGTAATCTGGAGGGAAAAGGAGTCCTTGTTCTCAATAGTTGATGGGGAGGCCTCGGCTGAAGCTGAGGCAATATTTTGGGTAGGGGAAATATTAAAGATGCACTGGGGACTGTTCGCCTGAGGAAGATTGTTCTTAGAGCTATTTGGCTCTGGAAGATGGTTGGAAGGATGGTGGTTCGACGAAGAATTATGCAGAGGCGGGGAGAAATTTCCATGTGCCATAGAAGAGGAGGATTGTCGTGGAATATGATCGCCGTCTCCCTGTTCATTCGCAGTGGGGGCATCATCATCAGTCGCATCGTTTCGAGTGTTGTCATCTACAAATCCGGCCTGGTGGCCTGGGTTAGACTTTGTCGGAAACATTGCCTTCTGCCCACTGTCTTTAAGGTTAAACGGACCATGAGATCCAACTTGTCCAATGCACAGAGAAAAGCTTACATTGGTTCTGGTGTTCCATCGCGGTTTGAAATATTATAGGATGAGATAGATGGTCGGAGGGGTGAGCATTAGATGGTGCATAACGTAGGTTTATAGAATCGAAGACAAAAACCGAACAAGGGATCTGTCAAACAGCATGGTCAAGCAGTTAGTTGGTGTCGCGAGCCTGAGAAAAACATTTACGGCAGCGACTTACAATAAAGCTGGATCCTTCGATACGCTCGCGACCAGGATGAAGTTGCCATTTTGAATACAATTGCAAGGTACCGCGGCGAATTTTGCCCACGATTCCACATTGGCAGTGCTATGTAATGCTTGAGATGAACAATGTCGGTGCTACCGGGATTGCGACTTGCAAAGATTTCTAGCTACATAACTATCGCTCGCCTTATTCCCTTATGTCAATAATCCTGCCACTCGCTACCTGGCCCGACGTTCACCCGCTCATAGAGCAACCAGAGATCTTAGCCAAGTCTTTGGCGGCAGCGACGACGACTGCAGCCGCCGTCCCCAGGAAACTGAGCCGCATCGGATGCAGGTTCCACTCGTCATTTTTGGGTACATAGGGCGCTCAATCCTCTGAATCCGGCGCTTATCAGTCGCTCTCGCATTGATGAGCAACTTTTTCTCTCGGGCCATTGGTCCAACTTCCAGAGATCATACTTGATCCACTGGTAATCTATCGGTATGCTGCGGCTGCCTCAAATTCTGGAAGTCCTGCTCTCGGAAGCTGTAGCTCAGAACTCTCGCTCACCTAAAGTTCTCGAACTTCCGGAGGTGCAGTTTTTTTTTGTTTGATTTAAAACCGGCGGAGAATACTAGCACCTTGCGTTTCCACTTGCTTTACTCTGTATCCAGTTTCCATATTTGGTCACGGAATACCTCCTTCTCCGCTCCCCAGTTGAGGAGGTTTCGGCTCACACCCTCTGCATCTTCTTCCGTCGGTTTGACAACACAGCCAGCTAGGACAACAAGGGTTCCTTCCCCGTCAGTACCAATGACCAGAAAATCATCGTTGCCGCCATGTTTCATCAAGCGCCCACACTGGCATTATGTGATTACACCGGGAGTAATTTAAAAATGAGACAAATACTAATGAACAATTGTCTTTTTGTTATTCTTTGACAGTATTGCTTTGATGGACTGTATGCAGATAATTCTTTTGTTCTAAGCGCCCACAACCGTCAAGTTACTGATCGTATTTTGTCATTCGCGACCGGACAGTGGAGAGCCCCGATCCCCTTGTTCTCAATCTTGCCCACAAAGTACTCCATAGTTTCCAGGCTGCGTTCGAATCCTTGTTTCTTGCCGTAATGCTGTCACAGGTTGTCAGTTCTACTGACGTATCAGAGATGAACAATCAAGGAGGTCTTGTATGTAGTAAAAGTCCTTTGTCTTTCGTGTCTCAACCTTCTTGCTAAGCCCTTGCTTCTGGACCTTCACATCTGGGGAGAAAGATCCGGAGCGCCAAATGCCGCCAACGGACATGTCTTTTCCGCATCGTCGTCGACGTGGGTACTAAGTCACAAGGTCCCCGCAAGCGTTCGGAAGTAGCTGTAATGGTGTTTGCAAAACGAAGAGTTCACATGGCAAGTACGACAATTTCCTGACCGCAAAATCATGCATGAACCATTTCCTACCATTTCCAAACCTCTCCAGAGCAGCATGGCAGCAGGGATAGAACATATGTGTTCAATCTAGTCATCATCATCCTCATTTCGCGGAGATTGCGGAGTCAACCGATGATTGGTTTTGAGGTGAAAGCGGCCCTGACGGAGCAATTCACTGAAACCGTCACCTGGCTGGAGTCCTCTGTATCTTCCCAGCCCACGCCATACCTTTGTAAACCATGCAACCTAGTGGAAATGTCTGTAAATGAGAATCAGAAGACAATCAGAAGATTGTCAAAATGTGACATCTCGTTCAATATTTTTCTCCCTGCGGATCACCCGTACAACGAGAACCATACCCCGGACTCTTCTTTCCCATTGGATCCCTTGGACGAGTCAGAGATTTGCACCACAGTTAACTACTTTCCACCTGGATCTGTTATAGCAAGCAAGGGTATAAAAGTAACGCGCCTTTCTGATGACCCGGTGTGAGTCCCTGATTTGCCAGATATCAGCTTGCCTTGCCAACCGCATTCCTTCAGACGCATGACATTTCGTTCCTCAGAAAGGCGAGGCGGCTTTATGGTCTTGCCAGAGGGTGCCACTCGTCAAGAGATTTCGAGGGCAGCCACTAGAGTGTTTAACCATGTCAGGCACAACGCTGTCCAGTGGGCCCGTTATTTCGCCCAGAGACATGGTAGAACTACAGCAAACGGATCCACTTATTTCATCACAGGAGTTGACAAAACCAGCGTATGTGCAAATTTAGCCTTCCCTAGCCGCCCTCCAACAGTCAAGATGTCTGCTACATACCAAGATCAATTGATTGATGCGACGGAAAGGATGAGCAACGTCAATAACGCTAGCGATAGGAGGGCGAACCGAGGATTATCACCCCTACCCAAGAACCTATGCGTTTTCATGCGAGGGATACGGATTGGGCTTAGTAGAACCGGATGGCTTGAAAATGGCGATGAAAGGCGCGAAGCCGACACTCCCTACTCTGAAATATTCTTCGACGCTCCCCGACTAACTTTATTCAACCGGGTTTGGGGTAAAGATGAGCAAGCCCTGCCTCAGAATCACAAGTCCTTTTTCGCTCGGGTAACCCTTTCATGCTTTATCTGCGTCAGACCTCTTTTCTCATACCTATGATGCTCTAGCATGCATTCCACCCATCTGATATTGTTGCCCAGATAATGCTCTGCATGTTGCTCTCTCCAAGACCTTCGCATTGGATTTTTTTTTCAGGCTTCAGACGATGCAACTGCGGCTCTGGTAGATGATTCGATTTGGTCCATTGCTTCGCAGGCAATATCTGAAAGCAAGTCGGAGATTCAGCCCGATGCATTAACAGTCAACTGCTTAAGGGGTTGCTCTTTCGATGATTTTTGCTCAATACTTGATGATATCTTTGACCTTCATAACATCAGGGAGGATGAAGACGGTGAGCTTTGTCTTTTCCCTCATCTGCATCGTGGCTTATGTTTGGAAGGTATCATGACTTTAGTGCAAATTCCGAAGTCAGAGGTGAAGAAGGTACCTGATGCAGTATCATTTTGCAACCTTTGCTCAAGCCCAGCCTGAGTTTGTGTTGTAGGACTCTTGGCGAAAAAAGCTCTGGTTCTGGCTCACGAATCGCGAAAGTCTTCGAGGAGGTACTGTATTTCGAGAACTGGTCCGCCAAGGCCAGTTTCATTTCGACACTAATGACGATGTAAAGTCCAAGTCTCTGCTGTAGCGCTCGGTCGATATATATGCCAAACCCTTGACGGTCTGGATTATTTTGATGATTACTCGGAATTCAAGCGATTTCTCATACAAACTTTAAATACGCAGTTCGAAAAAGAAACACTTATGATCTCAATTGAGGGATTTCCAATCTTACAGCTTATTGTGACATCGCAGCTTATTGTAAGAGCTTCTCGATCCAATTCCGATTCCGGCGGCCTTGAGCTTGAGGGTTGCTACATATTACTTTTCTCCAAACCGCATATATATTCTCTATCCACCATTTTCGTGGGCGTTGGATGAAATCCGGCAACAAGGCGTCTCATTCAAAATTCCTGAGAAATTCCCCAATCTCGACGACCGTTGATAAGAAGAAGTGTCCCTTTCCAATGTACCACCGTCTGTTATTCCGAGTCTTGTCCTTGCACGGATTCAATTTGTATAACTCTCCGGACATACACAAACTTTTCGCTACTTCTGATTCCCATCATCGTCCATATCTGATAACCTAGAGCAGCCACAAAATGAGCTCAGAAGAGATCGCCAAAGCAGCAAAAATCGCATTCGGGGAATCACAATTGATTCCTTCAACTGAACGCGTCAAGGCGTTGGAAACTATCCGTCAGCAACTTGAGCGGCAGAAGGACGAGATTCTGGCGGCGAATGTCGAGGACCTCAAGGTATGTTGTGCCTACCTCCGCTATCAGTGTTGCTAAAACGCTCATTCATCATAGGCTGCACGACTTGAAGTAGAGGCGGGGCGTATGTCCGAGTCTCTGCTGAGCCGCCTCGACCTCAGCCGAGGTGACAAATGGGATTCTATGCTCCAAGGGATCTTGGATGTCGCTTCGTTGCCTGACCCCACGGGTGTCGTGTCGTATGCGTCGGAGCTGGATGACGATCTGGAATTGTATCGGGTTTCGTGCCCGATTGGCGTCCTGCTTGTCATCTTTGAAGCTCGGCCGGAGGTGGTGGTCAACATCGCTGCTCTCGCTATCAAATCAGGCGAGTGTACAGATTCAATCGGATTCGCAATATAGGGTTAACAGTTGTGTTTTCCACAGGAAACGCTGCGATCCTAAAAGGCGGAAAAGAATCTAACCGGACAACATCGCTCCTCTCCAATGCCATCTCTACGGGACTCGCTCAAACGGCCGTCCCGGAGAAGTACATCCAAACGGTTCAGACGCGGGACGAGGTGGCCTCGCTGCTTAAGCTTGATCAATACATCGACTTAGTAATTCCGAGGGGCAGCAAGGACTTGGTCCGTAATATTCAAAATAATACCCGCATACCGGTTATGGGACACGCAGATGGGATATGTTCGGTTTACCTCGATCAACAGGCGGACGAGGAGAAATCGGTGAGGATTGTGGTCGACTCCAAGGTACGCTCTTTCCATGTTGCGATTCTTTGTGGAGGATTTTGATTGGCATTTCTAACTAGATCAACTACCCTTCTGCATGCAACGCAGTAGAGGCGCTGGTGATTCATGAGTCCCTCCTCCAAACGATCTGGCCGGCGGTCGCCCAGGCGCTCTTAAGGGAGAACGTGCGGCTGCTCTGTGATCCCCCTACCCTGAGCGCGCTCCAATCCCTCTCCCCGCTCCCTCCCAATCTAGATTCCCATGTCCGAGCATCTACCGCAGGGGATTATGGGACAGAACACGGTTCTCTGGTTCTTTCGGTCGTCACTGTCCCATCTTTACAAAGCGCCCTCCAATTCATCAATTCACATTCTTCACACCATACCGATTCGATCGTTACGGAGTCAGACGAGGCGGCCTCCATTTTCTGCCGCGCAGTGGACTCTGCGGGGACGTTCATCAACGCCAGCACTCGCTTTGCGGACGGCTTCCGTTACGGGTTCGGAACGGAGGTGGGAATCAGCACGGGCAGGATCCATGCTCGTGGTCCAGTCGGCCTAGAGGGATTGGTCATCTATAAATATATGATGAAGAGCAAAGACAAGAAAGGCCACATCGTTGGAGAGTTTGGAATGGGAGTAGGGAAGAAGCATTTCAAGCATCGATCGATCAACGCGAAAGCCGTGCCGTTTTAAAATTAATCCATACGGATTCAAAGCGCAACAAGAAGCTCGAGTAGGCTTATTTAAATAATGGTCGTAATATATCGTAATCTAGGCAACCATCTACCAGAAGAATAGACGCATTTACGCATCTGGTGTGTCGAGCTTGACCTTTTTGTCTGCGTTTGTTGGCTCAGCTTCACTTTCGGCCTTGCGTTTGCCGGCACTTGGATCTTCTGGGGCAACTTTCTTCTTTTTCTTAACTATGGATGTTAGGTCGTTGACGATGGCGGGTGCTGCTTTCGATGCGGATGACGATCCCCCAGCGTTCAGTTCTCGATCGAGGGCCTGGGCAGCCAGTGCAGGTGCGCTAGTTGCAAGAGATTCGTTTGGTGACGTCTTCAACTCCTCAACCTGTACACCATTCTCAGCCAGGTTTAAATTATACAGTGTTGCTTCAACCAACCTTGAGCGCCAGATCGTCTCGCAGGCCAGAGAGTTCCTTAATTTCGCCTTCAATTTGGTTCTTTGACATATTTTGTACGTAGTCGTCACGGATAAGGCGTGTCGTTGACTTCCCCTTTCCTTTCGTATCTTTGGTGTTGACGGGTAATGGAGGCAGCTTTCCCTCGAGACCATTGCGGAGCTCAGCCAACCTGCTTTCAACGCTTTCCAGAGCCTTGATAGCATGGACAATTGCATCTGATAGTCGACCCGATGTAAGGTCGAGGACCATACTCAGTTTATAGTGAGCTTCGGCAATTTGTCGAGATGAGATTGGCAGTAGCTCGACCTTGAGTCCAAGGCCAGCTTCATAATCGGTAATAGCTTGGTCAAACTTTTCTGTGTTCGCAAATCAACGGCACGTCTTTAAGAGAAGTGTATTTCGCACCTGTCTCCAGCGACACGTCCCCTAGTGCGATGAAAGTATCCGCCAGTTTGAGGTTCACCTCCTCATCGCCGTCCTCCTCCTTTTGCTTTTCGTAGATCGCACGAGCAAGATCGAGCACCTCCCAAGCAGCGTTGAAGTCATCTTCAGGTTCTCCATCATCTTCCTCCCCTTCTCCCTCTCCCCCGCTGTCGTCTTCGCCATCTTGTTCAGCCGAAGCCTGACCAAAGAGGTCGATCGGGTGATCTTCCCCATCGTCTTCCATATCTCCAGTAAACGATAGAATTGGCCCAGAGGCGCCCACACCAGAACCCGAGACTGCATGTCAAATCAGAAACGCGTTCCTTACCATTCAGTTTTTACTTAATAACTCACCTTGAGCTGCCTCCTCGGCGGCCTCCTCTGGCTGTTCCTTTCCTAACACAGAACTCTGCACGATCGCGTTTTCGAGGAGCGCCTTTCCATATGAGAAATACAAGTCTGCGATCTCTGGTGCATTTTCGCCGAGTTGTTTCGTTCTGGAAAATCATGAAGGGAAAAAAGAGGGAGAAAGAAAACGCGTCAATACACTCTTCCCTTCAAAAGCGCGTCTGGAGCAGTAGAATTTATGATAGACGTGACTTACGCTAGTTCGAGGGCTGTGGCGTAGTGGCCTATGGCTTGTTCGTATTTTCTCAGCGCAAAGGCGCGTTTAGCATGTTCAACGGAGGTTTCCACTGTGACATTCGGAACGGCGGGGGCGTTTCTATCAGGAATTTGATCGGTATACAATAGCTGGGGATCGTTCAAGCTACTTACGAAGTCATTTTCGAGGATATGAGAATAGTTATGAAGCTTTGTGGAAGGCGCGAGGGAGAGGGCCGATATGGTGAATGGGTGAGAAAGTGTCACAAGCAGTTACTTATGTATGGATCATTCAAGCAAAGTGGCTAAAAACAAAGCGTGACGAATACGAGGTAGAGAAAAAGGAAATGTTATTAACGGCAAAGAGGGTGTACAGTGATGCTAAACAAAAAACAAAGGAAAACGCGTAAAGGAAAGACTACATGGCAAAGGAAAATGTCCCAAAGATCCAAAGTGCGCCCGTAAACGCCTCCCAGAAAGGAGACCTTACAAACGAAGGACGTCCCTTTGAAATGGTTATATTAGGGAGGTCATTGTGTTGGCTTGTTGTTGCTGAGGTTGTTGGACTCCGTACATATTGGCACTAAACGGTGGAGAGGTTGCTCCTGTGGGTTGAAAAGCCGATGTCCCAAAGTTCGGTTGCCCAACATTACCGACGCTTGATGCTCGGAATGGGTTGGCCGAGCCTCCTCCCGTCATTTGTGGGCGTAGTCCAACACCAAGTGTTGAGCCAAAAGAAGGCGGGTTCCCCCCAAATCCGCCTGTTGCCCCTGTTGGTTGGCTGCTTAGGAAGCTATAATTGGTTGGAGGAGCGCTGTTTGGAGCGGCGCCGTTCTGAATGGGCGAGGTGGCTGAAGGGGGAGAAAACATGCTGCCTGCTGCGTTCGAGCTAGTTCCTGTTTGAGATGGAAGGCCAGAAACGGCGGGTGTTGTTGACCCGGATCCAGGGATTGGGGGAAGCGATTCCATCAACGAAGCACCAAAGGACGAAGAAGGTTTGAAAGCTTTCAGTCCTGAGAACCCAGTGAGCTGAGGTTTGAGAGGGGCCGCTGAGGGAGAAAATGAGCTATTTGTTGTGCCAGTAGGTTGGCTAGCCAAGGAAGAAGAAAAGAGTGAATCGGGGAATGTTGAGCCGGAGGTCGTCGTGGTCGTGGTATTTGAAGTGCTTTGTGATGACAAGGGCATCGTAGTAGTGGCTGTGTTCGTGTTGGGTTTACTAGTGTTGGAGAAAGAGAAGGAAGATGCAACGCTAGAGATATCTGTGGCCCCAGGGCTTAGGGCGCCGTTTTCGAACGAAAAAGCACCAAAGCCCGTAAATTGTTGCTGCTGTAGTTGTGGAGGCGGCTGCTGCTGTGGTTGTTGTTGTTCTTGTTGTTGCTGCTGCTGATTTCCCTGATAGGGATTGAAAGACCCCGCAGCCGATAACTCAAACAAGGTAGGCGCTTTGGGAACTGGTGGCTGGGCAGTTACAATAGGGCCAAACGGATTTTTAGTTCCTGTTTGATGAGTTTTCACTGGTTGGAGGGGGGCAGACGTATTAGATGATGTCAGGGGAGTAGAAGCTGGCCGTGCCGGTGTGTCATTATGTCCAGGTCTAACAGATGAGGGGTTTGGTGCAGCAGGTGTAGAATAGTTGGGTGACTGTGAAAACGAGGGTGATGCCTGCGCCCCTTGATTTGGTTGGGGAAATTGGCCTTGATTAACTGGGAACTGCCCTTGAGCTCCAGCAGCGCCGAACAACGCCATGCCAGTACTTTGTGGCATCAGCATACTCTGCCTAAAAGGATTGAAACCTGTAGCCTGGGGTTGCAACAGGCCACCTTGTTGGGGCCGCGGGGTGAATCCAGCACCTTGCGCCTGAATGACACCAGTAGCTTGAGGTTGTTGTATGAACCCAGTTGGTTGTTGTGGCAAGTAAGTCGAAAATGGGCGATGGCCAGTCTGCTGTGGGGCTTGCGGACTCAGGAAATTTCCAAAAGGATTGGGTTGTGGCATGGCGGTTGGCTGAGCAACGAGGAAACCTGTTGGTTGGGAAGTAACCTGAGGCTGCATCGATGGTTGGCCATTCGGCATTTGGGAAAACGGGTTCGGGGCTTGCTGTTGCTGGAAATAAGCCGGGCTTTGGCTGTCGCAATGAATATCAGCTTTCAGAAGCAGATCCTGAAAGTGGCGATATTTACCTGTTTGTCTGTGAGTCAAACGTCGTCGGTTGTCCTTCCTCGATTGAATTGAAGAAGTCCGTGACATCGTTAGTTCCTTGTTTGGCAGTTTTGGCTTCCGAAACGGACGAGGATGAAGGCGGGTCTTTGGCTGTACTCGCAAAGGAAACCTTGGGGGTAGTTGCCTTTCCATTTGGCCGGGACGAAGTTGTAGCAGCTTTAGCGTTAATATTATTAAATTAGGCAAACTCTCATGTTGCAAGATAACCCTCACCTGGTTCTGATTTCTTTCCATTCGGCTTGACACCACGCTCTGAGGCATTTTTGGTGGTTTTATATTCAATTCGATTTTGTTCGAAATTCGGATCTTCGAGATATTCTTGAAGGGCACCAGCCAACGACACGGGAGCCTGCAGCTAGGCTCAGGGACGTCTTACGGGAATTGGGAAAAGTCCAGGTACGCACGTGCTTCAAGTTAGGCACGGAAACGTTAAGCAGGTTTTGGAGCTTCTTCGCCACGCCGAGATATTCAACAACGAATTCCGTTTGTTTGCAGAAGTGGCGATATATGTTCAAGGCTTCCTCTGCATCGACATGCGACATTTCAAAGTAATTTTCTTCGTGAGGAAGATAAATTTGATGGAACATAACTGATCACAAGAGAAGCGCACCCAGAACATTTATAACGCCCTCATTTCCTGCCTGGAACAGAATTAATAAATCCTTAACGAGCATTCGCAAAGCCGTGATAGTCAATTCATCCTCTAAGTCATCAAGGTAAAACTAGAATTGTATTAATAAGCAGCAGGAGATGAGAAAGGGGGATTGCTCACTCGGCATTCAACCAGTGTATCAATCATGTTATGGACTGCCTTCGTCTCTCGCAGAAGTCCCTTCTCAACAGTCATAGACCGCAGCTTCCTTCCCATGATAGTCTTGCTTCTGGAGGGTCCTGAGGCCATGGTGGGACGATCTTTCCGACCTCGATAACCTTCCTCCTCAATCGACACGGAATTGCGCATATCCCGATTAGACTCGGCTTGAACTTTCACTGCATCGTGCTTGAGATCTTTATAAGCGTGTATTCTGGAATCGAGGTAGAGCGCATAATTTTGAAGGTTCAGGGGGGTAGCATAACCTGTTGAAACGTGCATTTGAGAGGCAGAGATAATAAGATGGCATAGGTATCCCCCACCTTCCCAATTTCCGGTAGAAACATTCCGTAGACGCAAAACTTCCGAAGATGATAGATAGGTTAGAACGTTGTCCGTTGCGCCGTTTCGAATCATGGTGTGAAGAACGATCAAAGCTTTGAACACGACCTGAGCGGTATACAACAAATAAGCTAGCGACAAGCCGAAAGAGTGCGTGGGGACATACAATGGCATTGGGCTCGCGAATGCGAGGGGACAGGGCCTTGCACACGTCGTGAACAGCACCATCATCGGACCAAGTCGCAGCTATGATGGGGTCTATGTACTGTACGGAATTTATTCAGTCGACCGATATAGCAGGGTAATGAGGGGGTTACGCACTTTCGCCTTGGGAGGCGCAGCCTTTGGCTTGCAGGCCAACTTGACGACTTTGTCGTAGCTGGACATGGTCGCGGACACGGCTGAGATTTGGCCAAGACGCTCATGCAATCAACATTGAAACTCAGCCGCCAGGGTCATGTGTTGTGATCAAACGTGCACTCTCCTTATCTTTCTATTACTTCTCCTTGTCCCATCACCGGTTCTTCCCATCTAGTAGCTGCGCCAGGTCGACTCGGTTATTGGGAGCCATTGAAGTATACGTCGAGGGAAGCATTGGAAGGTCCAAGTGGGTCGTAAAAAGTACTTCGGAATTCAACTTTTGGGACAAGGTCATACGTGCGTGGCTCACTTTTTCTTCCTTCAAACCTTTCTCATGCCCCGTCTTTTTAATTCGAGCAGGAGGATGCTGCACCGATAAATTCATATATACATGTCCCCGGCAATTATCCGGGTGGCCCTACAATCAGTACCTTGGAATGTGCGAATGGTTGTCCTTCAGAGATGAAGGATTTTTCGCTACTCCTCAAAAATGGCTCTCATGCAAGTTGGAAATCAATCTCCAAAGGATGCTGCGAAAGAATGCTGATCTATCTGAAGAATTTTTTCTCGTCTCCGTTGATCGAGGTTTGGTGTAAGCTTCATTCCCTTCCGCGGATTATTCACATTTGTATGTGAGAATAGAATTTGACGGCCGAAAGCATCTTTTGCAAGCAACGTCTTGTCGAAATGGGCCGCCAAGGACTCGAGTCTCATGATTTCATACAGAAGATGGGCTGCTTGATGTTGCTACGATCGCTATTCGGTTTGAGCTCCGTCGGCGCCGCCATTCTCCTCTTCTCTGCAGAAGCTACAGAAGATTGTTAAGCACCCATTATCTGTCGTTGGTGGGATCTAGGCACGAGAGCGAGTCCGACGCGTTCCTGTGCCCTAACAAAAAACATTCCTCCTCCGGACCTGGGCATTGAACAATACTTACCGTTGCTCGTTAGATCGGATTATGTCGCACCCGATTCGCATATTGGATGGAGCCTGCTTCTCGATTCAGGCAATGTAAAGAGCATACGAGAGCTCATGGTCTGCAGTAGTAAGGAGCGGATTCCCATACTTCCAATGTTGAAGCCCCATCATCATCGTCGTCGATTTTTCCCATTTCCTGCAAATCCTGTTCACCATTCGCCATCATCCATAGTTTTATATGATGCTCGCGATCTATCCTAGGTCATTCATACCATGGCTTGGGCTGCTCACTCTCGAAAAAACCCGCTATCCCGCGAGCACGACAGTGCTGCATCGACGATGAAGAACATAGGAATGAAGATGTGGAATTTGAGATATATGGAGGCGACGTATGTAGCAACGAAGATGAGGACCGCGAGGACCGTAGGAACGAAGGCGAGTGAGTCGAGAATGTCTTCCAAGCCGCACACTCCGATGGCTCTGTGGTAGAACCTGTTATCATGTTGGCCTCAGATGAAGAGGGGGACATCGTTGAATTATTTCGCGTCTATCACGCGATGTAAATGCACATCTGTCCCTGGCTGCGAGTATTGTCTTTCGAAACCATTGAGAGGCCAGAACTCTCTGCATCTCCAAAGAAGAAACCTCACAGTCGACGGTCGTTAAAGTTTGTCGTCCATTGATCCCTCGTTTCCATATATCAACATCCTATTGTCGACCTACTTATCCAGACGTCCATACCAGTTTATATCACGATTCCACGGCTAAAGATACCTTCGAAGCACGGCGTCTGCCTCCAAAATATTCAAGGCCTACTCACATCATCCATATCCCTCGAAATTTGAATCCTTCCAGCTTTCGACCTCAAAGTCCCCCGCATTCCTGTCGCAACGCCTATGGGGGGCAATGAACACCATCTCCTCCAGTACTTCTCCGAAGGTATAAACCCACCTGGCCCATTCAAGCGAAGACCTGTATTATTTCCGAGCTTCCAATTCAACTCTCGACCCGGGGTCCCTTGTACAGCTCGCGACGCGAGATAATATCCAAGGGTCCCTGAACGCTTTTTGGCAGGCTCACAAACCACCCCTCCTGGGACTACTGATCTCGTGGAATACAGCGCTGTGATGCTGCTACGGTCCGTCTTCAGTTGTGCCCCGTCAGTTCTCCTGTTCTCTGCAGAAGCCATAATTGAATCCTAAGCACCTGTAGTTGGTGGGATCTTGGCACGAGACGCGTTCTTGTGCCTCCAGTCAAGTAACCGTGGGAGGCGTGATAGCGCAATGTCTGTGATCGGAGTGCCCATGTGCGCATTTAAAAGCCAACATATAATTATCGGAGGTTAAAGCACGTATATTCAACTATATTCCTGCTTCATGATCCAGGTGGCCGATCGCAGGTAGCTAGTTCTCCAAGCAGAGGCACGAGGTAAGAATGTCCGATGCCCCCTATTCGATTTCGAGTCGATGATCAGTAAATAGAAAAGAAACCCGATATCAAGGCCAGCAAAAGAGCGAGCGCCATTGAACTCTCAGCGTGTGGACTTAGGGCGGCCGCGCTGTTGCTGCCACTCCCACCAGATGTACTTGAAGCAGTCGAAACAGAACCTGCGCTCGTTGGCGATCCACCTGCACAGAGACAAGGCGTGAGACTCCAGGTTTTTAAAATGCCCCGCATGGCATCATGGCAACAGAAAGGGAAAATAACTAATAACTAAAGCTTCAACGCACCTGAATTCGAAACCGATGAAAGTCCAGCAACCGTACCATTTGGTCCATCTCCGAACTTGGCGCCCGCTAAACAGGGAATAGGAGCCGTTAGTCCCACAGCACACCATCTACTCGAGCGCGAATGCAAGTCTTACTTGGGCAAACCTTGCTGAGTGTGTCGATACCGGATGACTTATCAGCAGCGCTGCATGCTTGATTGTTGAGACACTGTTTTGCCAGAGTCAAAAAGTTTGCCGTGCAGTAGCATTGTGGGGTTCTAGATAATATATTAATGAAAGTCAATCAATATGCGAGAGAAAAACATACGCCTGCGTGCAATATAACTTGGACCCCGTCACCGCTAAGCAATCTGAAATACAGCCCGAGGACGAGTCCTGCGCGGGAATCTCCCGCACAATGGAGAAGACCCAAATAAAAATGAAAAGAAAGCAAGAGGTATTCAGGTTTCTGTGGAGCATGGGGGAAGAGGGACGGACAAAAAAGGAGGTTCCTTGGGTTTTTATACCAGCTCCCCAGGCAAATCTTGTGTGCCTCGGTTTAATAGCGCTCGACATTGGGAGATTACATAGGAAAGAGACCAGGAATATGTTTGACAGATGGGATCATGGAGGACATAGAATTTTCGGAGAAGAATCGCCCAAGCTTCAGTCCAATATATGAAAGCTGAATTCGAAGCAAATGGCTTTGAAGAAAAGTTCGATTTCCAGGAATCCCAGACAAGATAGGTAGGTGGGCAAGGCGCGAGGTTCTGGTCAGCAGAGACTTTGACATGGAAAACAGATGCCCATCCAATGTGAGAAGACGAATGAGCTTCATGGGTGGTTTGCCAGTGGTGAGTGCCACGGTATTTGATCGCTGTTATTTTTAGGCTCGACAACCCTGCACTCCGAACCTCATAGAGTGCTTATGCTTTGCTGAACCGACCGGCGATCCGACTCGCATTCATTCAAACGTGTATTGTACTGGCAGCTCCGCAGGTCATCAGGATTGGGATACATACCCCTCAACACGAACCGATACCAACTTCCGAGCACGGACTTCTCCCTTTAAAAACCTCTCCAGGCGCCCCGCATGTCCGCCTCGGAGTCTCATCTCAAACTCACGTTCGACATGCACCGAATGCGCATCCAGCGGCTCTTCCGTACCAGACCAATATACCGGAACGTCTTCTACGGCACCATCGTGTTCATCGCGCTCTATGGTCTGATTAACGTATTCACGCCGCGCAGCGGCATGATGTCCCTCCTGCCACACTCATGGCAATCGGGGTCGAGTCCGACGCCCACACAGACGGCGAAATTATGGGAAGAGAGGCAACAGAGGGTGAAAAAGGCGTTCGTACATGCGTATAATGGATACGAGAAATATGCTGCCCCGATGGATGAGCTGAAGCCACTGTCGAATGTGGGCTTGAATAAGTGCGTCATTTCTAATTCTCCTGGGTGGCGATTTTTTAATGCTCCTTTGCAGCTTCAACGGATGGGGCGTAACGGCGTTTGACGCTCTAGATACCATGCTCATGATGGACCTCAAGGACGAATACCAGCGTGCTTTGAACATTGTCCGAGATGCGGATTTCACGACATCACAGGTTAGTCCAGTCGTTCTTGAAAAAACAAAATCTTTAAATTGAGCTTTCATTCATTTTCATTTGGTTGTGCAACAACCCCAATATCTAGCCACGATTCGTCCCATTCTTTGAAACCGTTATCAGATACCTTGGCGGTCTGCTCTCCGCATACGCGCTGTCAGAGGACCGGATCCATCTTGAGCGGGCGGAAGACCTCGTGCGAAGCCTCGACCGTGTATTTGACACGCCTTCTGGGATGCCTTACTATGCCGTAGATCCTGCAACGTGCGTATATATGCTGTCCTTATCAGCAATTCTCTTTTGATAACGAAATGACAGGGGAATGCAGGACGGCCCGAAGATTGGCATTTTAGCAGAAATTGCCACTTTACAACTCGAATATACGTATCTGGCCAAGTTGACAGGGAAAATGGAACATTTTAATCGTGTGTGTTGGGATATGTAAACTCATGGGGAACTTTTTTTCTGATGCACTTGAGGCAGTCCCAGGCGATTATGAACACCTTTGCGTCTGCCGACCTCAAGGAAACTAATGGAATGTTTCCCATAAGGTGGAATATTACTTCCGGGCAGCCGTTTAATTGTACGTTGACTCATGGTCATCGGAGGTTGTGATGTTTATTCTCTCCTTTAGACCATCTTTCAGTCGGGGCGCAAGCGGATAGCGCCCATGAATACCTCCTCAAACTTTATCTGCTCACAGGAAAGACGGATAAAGCTAGCCTGGAAATGTGTACGTCATTTAAACATTCGATTGCATTGCCCTGTATTTATTATTCTGTCCTAGATATCCGAGCAACGACAAGTATCATTATGCACCTTCTATATCTTTCTCCGGAACGGAACCTGCTCTATGTGACAGACACGGATAACACGATTTTCGACTCAGCAGCGCGGCCGAGTCATATTTTCGAGCATTTATCCTGTTTCCTGCCAGGCCTCTTAGCGCTTGGGGCGCACACCCTACCACTAGATAACCTGGACGATTTAGGGATCGACCTTGACAAACTTGGGAATGAGAAGATGTTCGGGTACGCAGGGAAAGGATACAAGACGCTGAAGGGATATAATTTGAAGGAGCTGCATATGTGGGCAGCGGAAGGACTGGCAAATACGTGTTGGGTGACATACGCGGATCAGCCAACGGGGTTAGGGCCAGACGAGATATCAATTATCGCGTGGAAGGGCGCGCCGCCAGAGAATAAGAGCTATCTGTGGATAGACGCTGTGGACAGGTGGAAGCGCAGTGGTGGGCGAGGGACCATTCCTGGGCTGGCGGACCCGGTACCGGTGATCTACAGCGAAGAGGAGAGGCTGAGCAGCAAGAAGACTGAACGAGATTACGTTCTGAGGAAAGCAGGGTATTTACTCCGGCCAGAGGTGAGTCAGATGTACGGGAAAGGATTAGGTTGCTAAGTGAGGTTGACAGACAGTCGAGTCGCTTTATTTGCTTTGGCGTATCACTGGGGACGAAAAGTGGCGACAGCGAGGGTGGGGGATCTTTGAGGCCATTGAACGAGAAACGAAGACAATGAGTGGCTACGCGAGTCTGAGTGCAGTGTACACCACTCCAGGGATAAGGATTGACAGTATGCCGAGGTGAGCCCTATTTTTCGTTCAAGGGTGGACGTTTGCTGATTGGAGAGTGTTAGTTATTTCCTGGCAGAAACGTTAGTGTTTGGATTAATAGGGGCGAACTCACTGACCTTTTCCTTCCTTTAGACTCAAATACCTCTACCTTTTGTGCACTGACAAAGATGTATATCCTTTAGACAAATGGGTGTTCAACACGGAGGCCCATCCATTCCCAATATTTAGCTGGACCGAGGCAGAGCGCACGCAGTTTAAATTAGAATAAATGCATTTTACCCACCGGGCCGCTCTTGGACTTGTGTGATTTCGCCGATGATTTCGAGCAGATGGGCAGCAGGCCTTCTCCGCAGAGGAGCGCCTATAAAGCCCTTGCTTCGCCCTCAGTTTCCCCGTTTCTCCTCCGTAATGTCCTCCTCTCTCAAGCAAGGCCAGTTCATCGGCTCCCTCGACTGCGGTACAACGTCCGTTCAAGCCCTCTTTCCCCACTCCCCTGCTCACATCCTCCCAGCTCTGTTCGGTTTATCATCTTTAACCAGTACGCCGATATCCTAGCCCAACACCAGGTCGAGTTTCCTCAATACTACCCAAACCCGGGGTTCGTGGACTACTTCTCATTTTTTCTGGCCGCCTTTTTCTGACATTGCACTATTAGATGGCATGAACACGACGCCGATGAAATCCAGGAACACGCTGACAAGTGTATTGAAGAGGCCACTGGCGCGCTCGAGGCTGCCGGATGGGCAAAGGAGAGTGTGAAAGCCATAGGTGCGCTCTCCCGTCTCCGTCGCCGTCACATGATAGGAGCTACCGAGCTCATGTCATTTGACAACTTCTCTTCTTCTCGTAGGCGTCACAAACCAACGCGAAACTACCGTCGCTTGGAGTCGCAAGACCGGAAAGCCTCTTTGCAAGGCTATCGTCTGGGCGGACTCTCGCACCAAAAACACCGTTGCACACTACGAGACCAAGCTCAAGGACACTGGTATCCAGGTCTCCCCCGGTGTCTGGAAGAAGGGCCAGGATGGTATCGATGCTCTCAGAAACATGTATGTTCTACTTCCGCAAAAATCATTCTTCTTTCAATTGCATATGATAATTTTTTTTTCCCGTTAGAACGGGACTCCCCCTATCCACCTACTTTTCCGCGATCAAGTTGCGGTGGATGATCGACAACTATCCGGATGTCCACAAGGCCCATGAGGTGGATGACCTCCTCTTTGGAACCGTCGAATCTTGGGTTGCATATGTTAGTCGTCAGAGCTCAGCTTCTTTCTCCCCGAAAACACCCATTCTAATACAAAAATAGAACCTCTTGGGTGGAGTCCAAAAGAACGTGCATATCAGCGAAGTCACCAATGCCTCCCGTACTCTCCTTCTAAACACCGCCACGCTCCAATGGGAGCCCTCACTGCTGGAGTTCTTCCAGCTCCGCGAAAGCATCTTGCCCAAGCTCGTCTCGACCTCAGAGGTTTACGGCAATATTGCTTATGGGCCCCTAGCCGGTGTACCCATCGGTGGCCTGGTTGGTGACCAACAGGCGGCGCTGATCGGGAACAAGTGCTTGACGCAAGGCGAGGCCAAGTGTACATATGGTACTGGCGCGTTTCTGCTTTTCTGCACTGGCGGCGAGATCGTGGAGAGTAAGCATGGGTTGTTGAGCACGGTATGTGAACCTTTTGTGTCTCTTCCTTGAAATTAATCTTGATTATCTCTAGGTCGCGTACCAGGCTGGTCCCAATTCCAAACCCGTATACGCCCTCGAAGGAAGCAGTGCGTCGTATTCCCCTTTCCTTATGCCTATTCTCACATCCAAACAGTCGCCGTCGCCGGAAGCGCCGTCAAATGGCTGCGCGACTCGATGCAAATCATCGAGACCGCCGCCGACATCAACACCCTCGCTGCACGCGAGAAAGACACTGGGGGCGTCTACTTCGTCACCGCTTTCTCTGGGCTGCTTGCCCCATACTGGGATCCCGGTGCCGCGGGGCTCCTCATCGGTATATCGCAGTACACCAATCCCTCACACATCGCGCGAGCAACCCTTGAAGCCAACGCGTTCCAGACCCGTGCCATCATCGAGAGCATGAAGCTTGACTCGGGGAGTGACCTGAAGTACTTGAAGGTGGACGGTGGGATGACAAATGGTGATTTGGCGATGGAGGTCCTGGCGGATATTGGGGGATTCAGCGTCATTCGCCCTGAAATGAGAGAGTGCGTTGTTTTTCTTTTCGTTCCTTCTCCCTAGCCCCAATTCTTAATTCCATCCAACAGGTCCACGGCTCTCGGCTCCGCGATTTGTGCTGGTGCTGCCATTAAGCTGTTTGGATGGGATTTGTCCAAGCCTGAGACGCTCGCTGAGGTCAATACCAAGGGAAACCGCGAGTTTACTTCTCAACTTTCAGAGGTCGAGCGTTCAGCAAGGTGGAAGAATTGGCAGAGGGCCGTGGAGCGCTCAAGAGAATGGGAAGAGGGCGTTGATGCTGAGGCGTAAAGCTTTAGAAAGGGTGATACCGATTTCGGCTTTGGGCTGGCTGGGCTGGCCCTCTTCTTATGGCTATCTATCGGCGGGAGGTTGTATGTATGTTTTGCTTCTGTATCCAATACCCCTCTTGATCTCTCTGCTTTGGATGTCATTCCTGTAGTTTTATTTTAACCCAATCATAGATGTAGGAAATAAAATTGGCGATCCATAAACACAGAAAGAAGATTTACTACTACCGTCCAAACTTCTTCAGTGGGTCTGATTTTTTCTTACCGCCACGACCACCAGTGCTACGACCCCCCCGTCCGCCACGTCCCCTTCCACGACCGCCACCTCTCGCAGGGTCTTTCTTGAAAGGTACAAACCCTTTTGGTTTGCTCGTCTCATCGTCATAGCCGACGTTGTCACCTCCAGACACAGGAGCGATCCGTGGTAGCAGGTATTTTGGAACGTGCTTCATGTGCGGTTGGATTCGCGTAGGATGTAGGGGCTTATCGTGTCTAAGGAATTCAAGATCGAGAGGATTGTCTTCGAAATGGGCCTGAGGAGCAGATAAATAAGAACCTGATCAAAAACAAAAACGAAAAACTAAGAAATATCTTTCACCTTAAGTTTATCCGAATTCATGATCTCCGTTTTCAGCTCCTTCACCCTCGCCTCCCGAATCGCCGACCTCGTCACGCTCCGCAGTGCGTCCTCCATGCGATACCTAAAAGCCTCTACCTGCTTCATATCAAAATTGTACTCCTTGATCTTACTCCCTCTCGCCCCTTGCTCCTTTTCGATCTTCGCAAACACAGCTTCGTCCTTCGCCGCGCTCGGCAAACAGCCAACAACCTTGTTCTTTCCCCACAGCTCCTTGGGAACGACGAACGATAGCGACATCCCCGTGCGCCCCGCACGGGCTGTACGGCCGACGCGGTGCGTGTATGAGCGTGACGAAGTAGGCAGGTCAAAGTTCATAACGCAGGCGACGTCAACAAAGTCGACGCCACGCGTAACGCCGTATTCCTTATCTTTTCCCTTGTTGTTGTGTTCTTTACGGTCGCGTTTGCGGGATTTTGACTTGTTGGCAGGAGGAGACGGCGAGCGTTTTCGTTTTCGGGTGTCAGGTTTTGACGAGCTTGGGTCTGAGGAAGGAGATTCTGAAGTTGGATCTGGTACAGTTTCACGTTGAGTGGATATGACTATAACTTCGTTAGCAAAAAAAGGAAATTTTCGAGAATTTGCGATCAAGTTACATTCTTCTTCGTTTTCTTCCTCCTCCCCTTCTTCCTCTTCCTCCTCTTCTTCACCATCATGTTCTTGACCCGCGCCACTCTCGTCCGTAGCAATAATGTAGTCATACACACCCTTGTTGAACTCTTGCACAACGTGGTATCTAGAAATATGTCAGAAAGGTTTAAACCAGAAGGAGAAAAACACATATATCCACCTTGAGTTCAGCGGCAGTTCCGAATTCAAAACGCATGATTTTATTGAAAATTGTTCGAGGAAAAGTTTAAGCCGATAACTTCGATCGACGTCGTTCACAAATATGATGCATTTGCCCCTTATGAGTTTGAGTTTGAGGACGACATATGTGAGAAGGAATTTATCGACTTCAGAGCATCTAGGATTTAAACATAAACGAAAATATAAGCCGTGAAAATTAATTCGACCAACCTGACAGCATACTGGCTTAGCAGGGCTGCTTCGTCTTCTCCTTCTTCCAATTTTAAGATTGCCTGGATATGCAATCAGTAGGAGGGAAAGACAGAGGGATGGAGGACTACCCACTGCATTTCGGAGGGCAAGGCCTTTTAACAGTTCCACGTCCTCCGTCATGGTAGCACTCATCAAGAATGATTGGTATACTTTCGGAAGGTATCCGCCGCTGAATATTTGACGAACGTCTTCATCATGCCCGTAAGACAGTATCAGGTCGGCTTCGTCGATCACGAGAGATTCGAGCAGGGACAATGACAAGACTTTGGATTGCAAGAGAGCGAGCGCTCGTGATGGTGTCGCTATTATAATGTCGGGCTTGTCAGAAAGTAATATCCTGCATAAAGAAGGTTTGGGGTTAAGATTATATATATATATGATTCCTAACATGTAAAATTTACCGTTGCAGATGTGAGCTTGTGCCAGATGCAATATTCGAAATGACAACATCTTTATCACAATATGTGATCAACCCTTTCAGAGACGTTGACACTTGCTCCGAAAGCTCTCGGGTCGGCACAAGGATAAGCGCCCTCGTAGCCTGACGACTTTCATCTTCGATGGCCAAATTCTATCAGCAAAAAAAATTAGGGAATCAACGACATGCAATCGGAATGGCAAAACCCACCCACACTTTTTGCACTCAAGATCTTCTGTACCACCGGTACACAGTAGGCGGCCGTCTTCCCACTTCCTGTACGTGCACGAGCAAGAATGTCGCGGCTTTCGAGGGCGAGAGGTATTGCCTTGGCTTGGACAAGGGTCGGTCGCGCGAAACCTGCATCTGCAAGGGCACGGAGTATACGAGGATCAAGAATATGTGAAAAGGAGGCAAATGTGGCCTTTTTGTCGACAAGGTGAGCCTCAGCCATAGTAGTACAGTAGTAAACCGCGACAAAATGCGAAGGAATGAAAAAATAGATTATGTAATCGATAGCTGATACAAAGATGCTACATATGGTGTTTCTACACAAGTCGTACTTACGGTCTAGATGATACACTTACACAAGTCTGTCGTCCATTATTGGATACTGCACTTCAATCTCTTCTCAAACAGCTGACAGTTCACATAGTGGTCTGTAACCGCTGTCCCGACATCTCCTCCATTGGTGGTATCGATGATCAGCACCCCGCATTTATAACAGAAATGTCTAATGATGCATTAGCAAAAGCAAATTTTGTGGAGGGAAAAGGTCTCACGTATTGCAAGCAGGGCTTCCGCACTATGAAAACGTTTGCGTTCAGTTGAATCCTAATGAATGTATGACATCGCTCAGCTTACTGTCATATGGTTGCAACCTGATTCTTTTTGCACGGGAGTCGTACATCCTAGAGCGAACATCAAGAACCGCAGGAGATTTGAAATGATTGGATTTTACCAGGGCAATACCTCCACCCCTTCCTTCGCACAAGCCGGTCGATATTGCCATTCTTGCAGCGATGAATTTCCTCGGAGCTTGCGACGGTCTTGTTACAGCTCTTACACCACTTGTGTCCGCATCTGGGAAGCGGACAAACAAGTATATTTTCTTCTCCGTACTGCTCACGATCGACATTCATGGTCATCGCACATCTAGATCTTACGGATTATGCTTGTTGGGTTGAAAACGTGATAAAGATCAACCTTGGACATTGCAACGTAACCGAATGGGCTATCAGCTGGAGCTCTGCCAACCTTTCAAGTTCCTGCACCGGAAGGTTGAGTTGATCGATAATTTCCTGGGTAAGGTCTGCAACAAAGGAAGATCAGTAACAACAACAATTCATTTCTGTGAACGTTGACGAACGGGGTTTCGTGGTCCTTGTTCTATCTGGAAGGCATTCTGGGCAGAAAATAGGGTATCGACCTTCCTCTATCTTCGTCTTGGTGAATGTCCCAAGACAATCCTTGCAAAAAGCATGTCCACAATCGTCTAGTCCAATCTTCTCAGAGATATTATGAAGCTCGCCACAGACACCACATTCAAACGTGGTGGGCGTGTATGTAGGAAGTTTAACTGTACGGAAGGTCGACGAACTGCCGACAGCGTTGTTCGTGTTGTAAACATCGTCATTGTCTGTTTCTTCCGCTTGCAGTTGCACCGCCAACTGCCAGTCGAGATCGGAGCGAGTAAAAGATGAAGACGAGGTACCATGGCCATTGCCGTGTGATTTTTCCTCTTCTTGGATCCGTTTCTGCAATGCCACGATCCAGACCTTGTCTCCGGATGAATTTGGTGCAACCGAGGCAGCGAGTTCTTCCTCCTCTTGAAGCTGCTGTAAGAGGGCTGTTTGCCAAGCATAGTCGCTTCTAGCAGAGGAAGAAGGGGCCCTATCGTGTCGTTCAAGTTTAGACTCCCCTCCTGCATCAGAAGAATCCGAAAGCGGTGCTGTTCTCCCAGTTTCCTTCTCCGTTTCCAGTAAAGTTGTACCCTCTAGAGCTCTCTGCCAGCTGAACTCTTGGCTGCGCAGGTGCGAAAGTCCCGAGGGTCCTGCCTTTGTCGTGTTCTTGACCACAGGACAATCGATGTCACTTGTGGGGTCTCCTTGTCTGAATTGCGAATGATCTGGAGGGGGGATCAGGGACTTCATCCAGGTAAAGTCACTTTTTCGAGAGGAGGAACCAACAAATGGAGGGACGTTCTCCTTGTTCTCCTTGTTGTCGCCTAACAACGATGCAGACGGTGGTAAGTCTTCGCTTCCCTCTAGGTCATTGCCCTTTTCGTCGTCCTGTGCAGGATCGGGAATCAATAACGACAATTGCCATCCAAACTCGCCGCGACGGTGTGTTGCAGTTGGATTCTGCACTCGCTTAGTTTCGGAAGGAGTCCTCGAGGTACTCCGCGACCTCCCGTTAGAGGTGATGATGGAGGACTCGATGCGTTGCTGTTTCCTCCAGTTCTCGGCTTGGGCTCGTAGTATGGTCACGTGTTCACCTCCAACAGAGTGCGACGTTGCTTGCGGCGCACCGCCGTCTGTATTCGAGGACATAGCAGAGAGATGATCAATGCTTTCCATTATATTATTTTTCACGTCCAGGAGGGAAATATTGGGCCTGGATTCAAGGAGATGCGCAGAAAAATGAAGTTTAGAATTGGTATCGGAAGGAGAGCTATTGGGGGATGTTGGGAACAGAGCTTGTTCAAGAGTTGTCAAGATTTCAGCGAGCTGGCTTGACATAGTGAATGCCGGTCGGTTCGGGTGGCTTGGACGAGAATGTGGGTCGAACATGGCATAGATTGACGACTCCAAGACAGGCATCCTCAAACACACAACAATCTCCCCTGCATTGCTGAAGACCGCAGCATGGACCTTGGTGGGTATCAATGGAAACCATTTCCTTGAGTGTAGGATAAACAGAGGCGAAAAGGACAAGAGGAGAGACAACGTACGAAATAACGTCATTTAGACTGTCAGCGTGCGGGACGGTCGATAGACTATCTGTCGAGACCAACGACTGCTTGAAGATGGGGACATTCAAAAGCTCCTCGACTGATAGATGGCTATCGGCTTGAAGATCCTTGGTAATGCTCATGACCTCCTAGAGATGAATATTTGATAAGGCCGAGCATCAATGGAGGCAAGAAGGAAGACTAACGTCGTTCAAGGAACTCGAGATCACGCGCTCCACCAGTTCCATATCCAAGAATCCCTCCGCTTCAAGCTTCAAGGCCAAGCGGATGCAATTAAGAGCAACAAAACCACAGATCGGTCGACTGCCTCCAGACTGAGAAGATGCACTGTGGGAGTTGCATGTGGATGCATTGTAATCCACGATTCGAGGGTTGTAGACATAAGCATAATGTTTCAATGAAGGAGCTGAGACCTCGATATCCTGGTAGGCAAGCGTGGAGGTGGCCATATTGTGCCCACCGTTGTGGGCAAGTACGCCCAGGAAAACGAGCTCGGAGGAGGCTCTGCGGAGGAAGGTGCTTAAAGGTGACACACGGACGGCACCGTCCTTATATACACATCTGAGATCTCCGCACCAACCTGCCAAACTTGTCCGTAATTTGACCCAAGTATCCCGAAACGTACCAGGGCACTGAAATGGAATACGTCCGGAATCTGGGTCCGGTGCTGTTCAATGTGTATCGACCTTCCTTTCATCGCGAATGTAGCTGATCACCGAGTTACCTTCAGAAACTACAATAGACGCGATGTTTTATTTGCCAACGGTGATGGCTCCGAAGATTTGAAGAACTAACCTTGGCGCGTGGCCGGAGAAGAAAGCTGGGGACCAGCCACGCCGTGCCGTGGCAGTGATGACACTGAAGGGGAAAGGTGGCAACCTGAGCCATCTTAAGTCGGAGCTATGCAGCGTAATGCTGTAATACAGCGGTTGATTGATTCGATTTGAAGCGTAGAAAGAAGAGGAATAGAGGTAACAAAACACCTTGTGAAGACCATGGGTTTGGTTTGGAAGATTTGACTGTCGGATCACACCGGACCGGATAGCCTCAGGTTCCTTCCATCCCGCTGAAGTTGCTCTCGTTAAGTATCACTTCGCAGAATTCTACAAAATAGATCCTGCCAAAGACGACATGGAAAAACCTTAATCACCGATCTTGCACGATGATAAAGTAAAACATTTGTGAAGAGATCGTCTCCACATCTGTAACACAGACGTCTGACGAAGAGCAGATTCTTTCCGAACAGTTTTCCCACCCACACGGATCAATAAGATTCGTGGTCGGTACACCATGGATGTCGACAGCCCAGCTTTAGACTGTAGGCAAGATATTCTCCATCCCCCCGCCTAGATTAACTGCTAGATTGTCAACGCATCAGGATTCAGCAATCAATTTTATTTAACAGAAAAGATTGGATGTTGGACGGAGGTGGTAATTAGAGGAGCTTCTCTGCAAAAAAGCGACTTTTAGGACATCCCAACGTTTTTTTGCTCACCGACTATTGTAATGAGCAAGAAAGAGAGAGCGCAAGACTCTTGCGTATGCGAATCTGGACGCAGGGAATTTTGATACCCTGCATAATTTGTATTAGATACCCATTTCCAGGGACATGATTTCCGAGCTCGGGGCCGACGAGCGGGTAGTAGTAGTAAGAGATTTCCAGGAGCTTTTTTCCACTTCTAACACCAGGGAGTCCATGTTGAATTGTCGGTGTCACTGCATGCACGCCGACAATTATGAGGGATTGGAAGGAGCAAGACTCTCGGTGTGAGGTGGCTGATCATGAGGACCCTCTCCCCTGTGAATCCCGCCTCCATGGAGGAAGCTTCCCAGGGCAGGAAAAAAATCTCCCGAAACAGCTGGGAGCAAGGGTAGCACTGGAGTTTGCATGAATGAGTGTCATACTGGCGGTTGAAAGAGGCATTTGGATCTTGCCAGAGTTTTTTAAGAGGAACGGGAGGGTTGACAATGTTAGATACACGGCAGGGTATAACCCGGATTATCCACCAGAACATAGTACGTATAAATCCGGGGGGACGCGCGCCACCACGTCATTCTGTTGCGTGGGGTAGGTAGATATCGTTCATGTATCGGTCAGTCCATCGCAGCTGTGCTCGAAGGGGAGCTGAGCTTCAGCCATACCAGGATCAGATGCAAGATGAAGGCAAGGGGGGGATGAACTGGGATATTTGAGGGTTTCGAGAACCTCAATCCAATCAGTACTGATGGGGACAGCACAAAGGGGTCTTTTTCTGCACATCGTAACGAGTGCTCGAAGGTGCTCCGTATCTGTTTTCTTGTCGGAAGGGATCTGGGTGTATTGCAGGTTCCGGATATATCGTTGATAGTTCTCCGTAACCCAGGTCTTAGCAGTAAACCCAAGCTTGCATAATCTGGGCTCCTATCGATCCATGCCATTTTCGTCACAAATGTGCCCTTGGATTTGAATACCTCGTCGTTGTTACTGCTCAGCCACTCCTCCAAAAATTTTGGTCGTTCAGACAACTCCTGGCCGTCGCGTACCCACCAAGACACCCAAACCAATACCCACGAAAACGATTTTGTAGGCCTTGGAGTTCGGGTTTCGGGCGCCAGGTTCTATGATACTCGATAGGCCAAAGTCGTTCAGAATACCGTATCTGCTTGTTTCATTGTACATGAGGTTTGTAAGACTGACATCGCTGTGCGCGATCCCAAATACGCCAGAGCAGGGCGTGGCCTACTACAGTTAGTCAATATCGGGTTGACGGAGAAAAAGAAGGGCTCACAGCGAAGGATATGCCAAAAGGCCGTCCAGAAGTCACTTGGCTTGAGAGCATAAATGGGCTGGAGTTTCCTCGAGAGCATCCACAGTTGGACACGAAAGCCGTCTGTAGTGCTGGACTTCACAAGGCCCCGAATTAACTTTGTGGAGGTATAGCTGAGCTCTTCAAAGTTGAGGATGACTGGAAGGTGCTCCGTCACGCTCCTTGCTTCCGTCCCGAGATAAAGTTTGGCACGTTCGTAAGCTGTCCTGATGCCTTCAAGTTCCTTCTGGCGTTTGCTTTCTGGCCAGGCGGATTTCAAAGAAAGAATATCCTTTGATTGTTCACCTTCTGGTCGGATTCTGAATCTTTCTCGCGGGATGATGACGGTTGAGCAGGTTGGTCAAGGTGGGCAGAGGGAGCGGAGATAGAAGCAGTCGCAGTTGTAGGAACAGTAGCAGGCTGGGTTACCTTGGTGGCGTCTGCGGTGAAAGTTCTGCGGCCTCTCAGTTGAAATGATCCAACCTCGGGGCCTTGGCGCTTATAGTTTACCTTTCCCTGGTGATCATCCTTAGCCCAGATGTCGATAGGTGTCTCACCCCACATCCCAAGAGGGAAATCCTCGAAGATCACGATCATCACAATCAATAATGGGAGGTCTGTAATGATGTTGATCTTGTCGGCTTCGATACAGCCCTGCGAATCATACCAATACAAAGTCAACTGCTCATCTGTCATCACCGGTCAGTATTAAAAAAATATGCAGAAGGTGAGAGTTCCTCACCGCAGAGCAGGACGGTCATACTATGGGTCATGACCGGGGAGTGACGAAGGCGTTCCAGTCCATAGTAAGCACATTGCACATCTTTTGGAATTTTTCTGACGAGCGGTGCAAGGACTGGTCCCGGTTTGGACTTCTTCGCTGGGGGAATGCTTTTGGGTTCTTTTCTGTTTGACCCCGGCGATCGCAGGAGCTTGAGGTGGAAAAGAATGAGTCAAGTCCATGGCACATATATGTACGCACTTACACGTAGATGTCGATGGGCTAGCGGGCTCATCGATGCTGCTTTCCTCCTCATCCTCACCTAAAAAGTCTTGAGCGTCGAATTTTTTAGGTATTTTGGTCGTGATAACTCCATCAGCCTCCAACTCCCATGTATGTAAAACGTCGCCCCAGGTTACGTTTTTCTTTTTGAATTCGCTTTTTTCATGCACTCCTTAAAGCTAGGGTCCTCGTCATCGATAACAGACCTGAATTTTGCACCAAACAGGCAAATCAGA
This sequence comes from Hebeloma cylindrosporum, assembly GCA_000827355.1. Taxonomy (NCBI): domain Eukaryota; kingdom Fungi; phylum Basidiomycota; class Agaricomycetes; order Agaricales; family Hymenogastraceae; genus Hebeloma; species Hebeloma cylindrosporum. Next base: position 453,997 of record KN831773.1, on the reverse strand, counting down.
TCCGGTTTCCGCTTGGTCTCCAATACCAGATGACGGGATGCAATGACAGAGGGGTCGTTAATTAAGAAGATGATGTGGAGATCGCGCATTTTGTCATCCCGCAATTTCGAGTTTCGGGCACAAAGCAGCATTTCGCTCAGTGCAGCGACGAAGGGCAAATATCTTGAGTTTTCGCGAGCACGCGAGCAACTGCGCAACAGGTAAGCGCATGCTTTAACCCGCGAAACCGCATATAAACATACTATGTCGTGAGTGGTGCCCGCAAAGCCTGCCCATCTGGTCCGTTTAAAAATTGGATAGCACCATCCAGGAATTTCCGAAAGTTCTTGTCGACAGCCATCCAGTCCTCTGCCGTTGGCTCGAAGACTTTCCAACGCTCATTCATCATCGCCTGCCTCAACATGAGGGCCTTGAGCATTGTAATAAAAGAGCAGTGCTCTCGGTTTTTCAAGCCTTCCTGGATGCGCTCAATGTTCTTGGGAGTCCCTGCCCTATAACAAAAGTACTTGTCAGACAAGGCGTCTCTCAAAGATGTGATTATTAAGTACCTTTGACTCCGTCAACTAAAGGCTCAGTATGTGGGGCAGATTCTGGAAGAGGGGGCAGGAGAACCAGCAGGAGGTGTTTGGATGGACATACGCGTTGAATCTGAGAAGGCGAGCATCGCAGGTGTTGGGGATTCAGTACCAGTGCCAAGCTCAAGTTTCCGATACAACGCGTCGCGTCTCGTGTGAAAATCGGCATTTGCGCTCTGGTTCCTGGGCTTTCCTGGGTCCACCACAGACACGGCCATTGTGCGAGATCCCCACGGTCCCAGAAATCAGGGATTTTGGTGCGGTATCCCTTTGCGAAGATACGTGTAGCGTATTGCCAGATTAGATAGAAGCTTAGGAAAGAGAAGGTCATTTACATTTCAAATATGTATACCTCTGCCTGTACTTGGGGGCTATCCATAGAGACATGCCTCTATTACCTCGGTAAGGGGTCAGTGCTCACGCATCGCACCAATTTCTGTAAATCAAGTTAGCACACCCTAGAAATAGGTTCCAAAATACTTGGGCTGTGACGTAATATCTGGGTTTTCCCTCCAACCACGATCATGTCGTCAACTATTCTTCTGCCTTCTTCTGCAGTTGAAGAACCAAAAGACGTGACTTGCCGGTTGTGCGTCTTCCTTTTCTTTTCATCGCTTGCAACCGGGTCGCTCATTTACCATGTAGGTGCCGAAGACAATTTGCGAAATACACCTGCCCGACGTGCAACGTCCCATACTGCTCCCTCACCTGCTTCAGGTCCCAGGTGCGTGACGCTCCTCCGGTCACCACCACATGTATGTTAACCACCATCATTTCTTTTGGGGAAGGCTCACAACCAATGCTCTGAGGGCTTCTACAAAAAAGAGATCGAGTCGGATATCCATGGGGGGCCATCTAGAAGCGCTCAAGAACGGCAACAAATGATGGAAGTGCTCAAGAAATTTGAAGAGCAAAGCGTGGATCCGCTATCGTTGACTGATGCCGATGACGATGACGAAGGGAATCCGTCGGATTTAGCAAATAGGTTGGAGGCAGTGGATTTGGGTATGTCGTTTCGAAAGAAATAACATCTAAGCATACTGAACCATTGATATAGATTCTGTATCATCTGATGTTCTGTGGTCAATGCTTACACCTGAGGAACGGTCAAAATTCACGAAACTGTTCAACGACCCTACCAGTGAATTAGCGCAGCAACTTCTGTCAAGTGAACGGCTGGAGACGGAAATCCAGGAACCTTGGTGGGAAGCATTGGTCGCTGGAAAGGCTGAAGATGACGCTCCTCTTGGGAGCCGTGGGCAATTCGTGCCTCGACGATCTGGCACACGACCAAACATGATGAAGATTCCAGCCTCAATGGTAAAACCGGGATCCCATCTGGTCATCCGCTTGTGTATAACATATGTGCCATATGGTCCGTCCGTATAATTGTTGCCAAAACAGAGTGAAAATTTACACAAAACTTCCAGTATTTCCTACGCCTATATCATCCGGCACCTGGGGATATCTGCTCTCCAGAGTCTCACATCCGATGACCCAGAACATCATGAAGCTCGGCGACTGGTCACCAAGCTTGTACCCTTCTTGACGGACCGAAAGTCCATGGAACTTTATCCAAGCCTATCAACCGTCATCACTGACATTTGGTCAACATTCGACCTGGTGCGTCGCATTACTCGTCCTCGGGACCGCGGTAACTAGCTGATAATTGTTACAAAAGGGGGATATGACCAGTGACCTATTCTCGCTCCTTTTGCGAGATGCAGCCTATCTATTGGAACCGATGCGTATTACTCAGGTGGAGCCTGCACCAGAGGCACAAGAAATAGTCCCTGCTTCACATCCCCACGTCGGATCGATCCTTGTTCTGTCAGACCTGAGTGAACTATTCTTGGCTGGGTCAACCCGGGCGAAGGGCAATCATATCACCCGGAAGTTGCTTTTTTACGCAGCCCATATTGCATCTACGCCGAGCATAACCTTGCGCGGGCTGGTGAAAGAAATGAGTACCAGAGCAGAGATATACCGCGCTCAGGCGAACGACAAGACAAGTGCCTCGAAGGTGCAACGTGTAGGGGATGGGCAGCAACAGAAGTTAATGGAGGAAATGTGAAGGGTACCCGCACAGTAAGTTAATTAAGCGACTGCCAGGGTACTCAAAAAAATATCACACGTGATCTGTAGCCAATAGGGATGCAATAGCCAAGAAACTACAGAAAGGAGAACCCGGGCAGTCATTATGATTGTCGCCGTATAAGTCTCCGCAGATTTCTAGATCTCCTCTCTCCATCCACCTTTCCACCCCGCTCCATAGTGCAATGTCAGACGAATCCCTCAACTGCGGCTCTGGCGGTGGCGATGACACTCACCTCAATCTTCGTGTTGCTGCCGTCTTCGTCATTCTCATTGGTTCTTCCTCTGGTGCTTTATTCCCTATCTTCGCTAAAAGGTCTTCGTGGCTCCATTTGCCCAAGAGCATCTTTGAGTGTGTATCAGTATCCTCACATAAGCTTTGTCTAATACTTCCTCCAGCTTTGCGAAGTACTTTGGCTCGGGCGTTATTGTAGGCGACCTGTTTCGCTCCGGAGGGGACAGTGTTTCACTTTTTTTTTTCTTCCATAGATCGCCACGGCCTTCATTCATTTGTTGTCGCCTGGGCTAGATGCTCTCTCTAATCCCTGTCTTTCGGAAGGATGGAGCGAATATGTAAGTCCCTGTTTGTATTTCCCATCCCGCTCACTGATTTTCTTCGATCAAGCCATACGCTCTTGCCTTGTGTTTGCTGAGCATCTTCATGATATTCATTGTGGAGCTTATCGCTTTTCGATGGGGTACCGCGAAGCTTTCAGCAATTGGAAAGTCACATGGTGAGGGTTCCCGCCGTACAATCTTAGCATTGACTGATTTTTCTGGTGAAAAAAAAAGACGCACATGGACATTCACTTGGATCACACGCCGCGCATGGTCCGGAAACCAACTTCGATCCAAAACTTTCCTCCAAGAAAGAATCGAGCTCTGACATTGAGGCCTCTGGACACGAAGATCATGGCTTTGAGGACACAATGACCACCCAAATCATCGGCGTTGCAATCTTGGAATTTGGCGTTGTTCTCCACAGGTAATGCCTGCACTTTGTGGATTGTGACATACATCTAATAAATTCCCAGCGTATTGATTGGCTTAACTCTCGCTGTAGCAGAAAATTTCAAGGTTCTCTTCGTCGTCCTCGTCTTTCATCGTACGTCAGGGAGCCAGTGTCTATCAATGTCATCTGACCAATTTTTTAAAAGAAACATTCGAGGGTCTTGGGATTGGTTCTCGACTTGCACACCTAGACCTCCCAGGAAAATATCGTTGGCTGCCATTTGCTGGGGCTGTCCTCTATGGTCTTACCACCCCCATCGGCATTGCCGCCGGGCTTGGTGTGAGAACAACCTACAACCCAGACAGCACAACAGCCTCCATCGTAAGCGGAGTATTGGATTCCTTTAGTGCCGGTATTCTTGTATATACTGGACTAGTCGAGGTAACTTCTCTCTCTTTCATCGCGCCCAACGCAGCTCACCACGTGCCTTACAGCTCCTCGCCCACGAATTCTTATTCAACAAGGAGATGATGAACGCCTCCAACGGAAAGCTCGCTTACGCCCTCGGCTCGATGTGCCTTGGATGTGCTTTGATGGCTCTCCTAGGAAAATGGGCTTGAACGATCTGGGACTATACCCCCGCTCCCATTAAAATTTAATCTGCAAATTGCAAACTTCCCTTGGTCCTCACCAAGCCTCTACAGTAGAATTATTCTACGTACGCTACATTGTCCTTACCATCGGTCATTCCTAGGATATCATGCCGTGACGATGAAGTGGGCACTCGCCGTAACAGATTGCCCTCGAGTTTTACTTATTATTTAAACACTTAGCTCCTTTTATGCACACGAATTTAACGCCTATAGACGATCGGTTCAACCTTGCTTTTTCTGCGAAATCTGACTAATACACAAATCAACGGAACGGAAGTGAGCGCGAGGCCCTGTGACCTCATCCATCATGGCTGCAGACAATACGTCCTCATCCTCACAAACGCAGAAACCTGTGATGCCTCCAGGCATGGTCATGGGTCCCGACGGGAAACCATGCAAAATATGCACCGCGTTCCGGAACTGGAGTCCGGGCAAAACGAATCACACTGAGGCGGACTCGGATAGAGATGCAAAGGCACGGAAAGCAGGGAGTCAGGCTTCGTTCTCAGGTGGCCAGAAGCAAAAGGAAATTGTGTCGGCTGGCCCGATGGCGGGATTTGCTGCTCTGGCTGCTGTTGCCTCTGAATCATCGGGAACTGCGAAAAACGTTACTCCTACCGCGTATCGCAGTGATGAACCTCCGCCTGGGTGCCCTCCAGATGTTGAGCAGCTCGGTCGCGCGACATGGACATTCCTGCATGCCACCGCTGCTTATTACCCCGAGAAACCGACGCCCACGCAACGTGCGAATATGCTGATGCTCCTCAAATCGTTGCCCGTTCTCTATCCTTGTACGTGGTGCGCGCAGGATTTTGGCGAGAGTATCGAAGAGAACAAGCCGGATGTCAGCGGGCGCGTGGCCCTGAGTCGTTGGTTGTGCGAGAGGCACAATGAGGTTAATGAGAAGTTGGGGAAGGAGAGGTTTGATTGTGCGAAGGTAGACGAGAGATGGAAGGACGGGCCACCAGATGGCAGTTGTGACTAGAGAAAGAATACCGAGGTGCGATGTCATACCAGGTATGTGGAACTTCATCCTCCAGAAAATCTAATTGGGCTCATATGATCTTTTTTCAGGATAGAAGCTGTAATACCGCCTACATATCATCCTCTACTCCAATGACAATGGAACCCAGGTGGCTTCATTATTATAGAAGCAACATGCTAATTATTCAACCTCGAATTGAAGGTGACTACTGTATCCTCTAACATGAATTAAATAACCCAGACCAGGGTAGCTGGTTCCACAACGAAATGAATTTAGCCAGCAAATATCTGTATTTCAGACATCCCTTCAAGTGTTGGCCAAGTCGAAACTCTTCCTCTGTAAAGAATCAATTACACCACATGGTACGGGATCGCATCAAGCAACGGACTCGCAATAGACATGCTTCCAGGCCAATTCGAGGCTGTGCCAACAGCAAATTTCTTAAATTATTGATCCCGGCAGTGTTCCTGAAATAGCCAGACGACCTGAGCGACTGTTCTCTTCATCTTTGTCCTTTCCAATTTCCTCCAGGAATTGGCCATGGTCCGTCGTATACCAAATCTCGCCATTACGATACCTCCAGGAATTTCCATTCCGAAATCGTCATCAGGGTGGGGAATAAGCAATCGGGTGTTGCTCAGTATATTTCCTTGGGTGGTTTGCACGACCATTATCCTTTGGCTATTCATCCTTGGGACAGATCAGCCACCGCTGCGCGTGTACAGTCCACAGCCTCATTCGCCAATAGATGGTTTTAGGCCACGTCCGTTGCATCCTCCACATCGACAACAGCCAACAACCGTCATAGCCTGGGCAGAGCGGGCGGAAAAGGTCCGGCAGTCGTTTGTCCATGCATACACCGGGTATTCTACACATGCGGGAGGACACGACGAGCTACTGCCAGTGACTGGGGGTAGAGCCAACAAGTGGGCCACTTTCATCCAAACGAAATACCCTCGCTTATTTGACTCGGATGCATTCGTAGCCTAAACGGATGGGGTGTGACTTTATTCGACTCTCTGGACACAATGTGGATCATGGGTCTTCGTGATATGTTTCAAGAATCACTGGGAACAATATCTAGATCGACCTTCACTCTTTCATCAGTGCGGTTTCGTTCCCTTTTGCCCATAAACATCAAATTCTAAACTTGTGAACATAGGGAGAATATGCCACATTCTACGATGTAGTCCTTCGTCATCTCGGTGGACTACTCTCTGCCTATGCATTGTCTGGGGAACCTATGCTATTGACGCGCGCAGACGACCTTGGGAAGTTGGTTCTTCCAGCCTTCAACTCGACATCTGGCGTTCCTATGCTTGCCGTCGGGTTACCTTCGTGAGGAATTCCGATAGCTCTGGGCTCGATGGTTAAATGAACACGATTTTAGGGGAAGGGCCTCGATGAAGGGGAAAACCGATCTTTCATGGAGCGACATCATGAGCAACCAAATGGAATTGTTCGCCTCTTGTCACTCTTTCTTCCTTCATTTTCTAATCATCGGATCACAGGAAATACTTAGCTCATATAACAGGCAGGCCTGAATATTATAATAAAGTTCGTGGAATACTTATAACTGGTCATTAAATGATAATATTCTATCTAGACGGAAACCGTCATGGCCAAGGTTTTCCAGACTAAAACATCGCATGGCATGCCACCTACGATGTGGGACCCAAATACTGGCGCACCTTCGAATGGTATAACATTTTCAACCCACAATCCTATCACCACATTAAAGTGTATTCGTACTACAGGGCATTACTCCACTGGCGAACATGCGCATAGCGCACTGCACTATCTTCTCAAGCAGTGGATGCTAACGGCTAGATCAGATACCCGAAGCCTAGAATTATGTACGCATCCATCTTTTGCAGCGGTCATTTTCCCAGATCCAAACTTACGTTATTCCCAGACCTCAAATCTGTCAACTATATAATCAACAACCTACTTTTTATTACTAGAAAACGGCAGCTACTCTATGTCACCGATATACTTGACGGCGAACCAACTCACAGGTTTGAGCATCTTTCTTGTTCTCTGCCTGGTCTTCTTGCTCTTGGCGTGCACACTCTCGGTCTCAGCCTCCCTCTCCACAAACGAGAGCTTCACTTATGGGCTGCTCAAGGCCTTGCATCTACCTGCTGGATGACCTACCAGGACCAAATTTCAGGATTAGGACCCGAGGAAGTTCAAATGGAGCCCTGGTTAAGCCCTACGGGAGAGACGCTTGGGCGGTGGATGGCTCATGTAGCGGAATGGGAGAAGAATGGTAAAAAAGGCGATGGCCCACCGGGAACAAAGCAGACTGTAAAATATGAAGCTTCTCCAAGTGAAAGGGAATACGTTGCATTGCGGGCTTGGTATTTGCTGAAGCCTGAGGTATAACGCACACTCATGGCCTATGTTCCGCATTCTAATGTCGATTTTAGGTGGTTGAGAGCTTTTATATTTTATGGAAATCGACAAAGAACCCATTGTGGAGAGATCGAGGCTGGTAAGCTTTCCTTCATTTGCTTTTTGTGGTGCTCTAGATTTAAACCTTCCTTTCAGGGCGATATATGAAGCGATAGAAGAGCAAACAAAGACCCAGTATGGGTATGCTGGAATTTTACAGGTGGATCAAATACCAACACCGATGAAAGATGAAATGCCAAGGTGCATACAATTAGATATTCATCCAATTCTGAATTGGAACTGATCATTTTTTTCAGCCATTTCTTGGCGGAAACACTGAAATATCTCTACCTTCTGTGTACGAACGAAGATCCAGTCCCCCTCAATGCTTGGGTTTTCAATGCCAAAGGGCATCCACTTCCAGTATTTGAATGGAGTAAATGGGAAAAGACCAATTTCAATATGGTAATTTAGACCTATTCTCCTTTCATCTTGCATTCATGGCTGTCAATTGTTCATGGTTTTATTTTTCATGGCTTTATGGGATTGCCTTGGGGATTTTTTTTTGCATACACATAGACATAAACACCTTATTGCATATATATTTAATATCATACCCATCAATGTATTTTTTGAATAGACTGACTAGCAAGTCGTAGACAAGAAGATTATCCCCGAACCTTTTCGACTCCTGGAGGAAACACATATCCCCCCTGGCGGCGAACCTGTGTCGAGAGTAAGGTAAGTGAATTCGTCGGCTCCATTATTAGTTAACGGATCGCACCTCATCGAAAATGGACATCTCCAACAAACTCTTCTCATGGCCCCAAAGAGTGCTCTCCTTCCTGCCATCCCTCACACATCGAGCAACTTCGTCAGCTTCGAAATGTAAACCATCTCCAACATATTCGAATACTCTCCGCTCTTCCTTCTCAATTTTCCCGCTCTTTCCCAAATATTGAACCTTGAATTCCTTGGGGCAATATATCGGAGCAGAAATTATGATGGTGCCACGTTCGAAACGCATTATGACACCTGGGTTCAAGGGGTTAAGGGTTATGCTACAACTCAGAGATGCCTGCGCCGCGAGTTTCGAGCCCGAAAATGTGAGGTTGAAGACGGTACTACTGTCGACCGAAGTCAGAGGTGTGTTGAGCATCGCACTTGAGATATTTGTAGGAGCGGTAGAATTATTCGCTGGGTTCTCGAAAAGCGCCAAAATTGCCTTTGAAAGGATATTAAGATTCTTTATTGACAAAATGACATAGCTCTTACCCAGAAAAGCGGATACGGACCACTACACTGGTTTATGAGCGGGGACGGGGGATTAGAAAGAGGGAGAGCCTACATGTCAAGCAATGCCCCGCCGCCGAGGGCGGGATCCAAGATCCTGTGAGTCAATGGAATATCTAGTGGCAACCAACATGTATTTGAATATCCATGTGCAAGAAAGAATGACCGAAATAACGTACTGTTGATATCAAAATTTCCGGACAGATCGGCGTGCAGTAGAACTGGCAATCCGAGACTACCTTCCTCCGCAATTCGCTTTACTTCCAATACGAGAGGTTGAAATCTTGTCCAGAGCGCTTCCATGAAGAACACGCCTTTCTCTTTTGCGGCAGCAATCAAAGAACGCAGCTCCGCACTATTACAAGTGACGGGCTTTTCGCAGAGGACGTGCTTTCCAGAATTGATAGCATCCAGTGCATTGAGATAGTGGTATGTATGGGGAGTGCCTGAGAGACGTAAATGACTTTTCCGTTTGCAACTGTTGGGGACGCTAACCAATGTAAATCGCGTCAACATCCTAATATACAATCAATGAAACGTTGAAATGGCCAAGGAGAAGAAAAATACCTGATCTTTATACACCTCCTCGTAACTCCCGAATGCCTTGATAGATTTGTCGCCTCCGGCATTGCGTTCGATAAATTCGTGTGCCTTTTCTACAGAGCGGGAGCCAACAGCGGCAACCTTGTGCACGACGTCATGGACATCGCGGCTGGGATATTCGCATTCAGCCGTTGATTCGAATAGATGGGTGGCGACAGAAACCTCACGTCTTTGGATCAATTAATAAGTCCTGTAACAGAACTAGTCAAACGTTAAGAAAACTGGAAATATAATTCCTAAGGATACCTTTGTGAAGGCCGCTGCTATGTGTCCTGTAGAAATAATCCCCCAGCGGAGGACAAATGGTTTGGCTTGAGCCATTGAATTAGGGTGGTGGTGAGGCAAGGAGAAAGCCCGGAAGAACTCGAAGCCGTTTGATTTGGAAGTACATAGGGGTCGCGATCCCTGATCGTGATCATAATCTTCTGCAACTATGGGTGATTTACCAGCTCTGGAAGCTATCCAGCAACCTTCTCATTCTACCCTACAGTCACCTCTTGGCGTCGCACTGGAAGTTCTGTTTGAGCGCTCGCCCATTTTGGTTAGCCTGCTCGAACCCCAGCTCAAACAAGTCCTTCAATCATCGCCGCCGCTCGCGTCGTACGCCGAGTTGATCGATGTTGCACTATCCGAGATCGCAAAGTGGGATCTAAACGCACAATCCGAATTTATATCAGGCCATCCCCGCATCGGCGAGGTTAAGAACCTTTCCAAGCTCAGTGCGAGCGAGCAAGGGGTCAACCCCACGCCGCCAGAAGTCCTAAAGCGCTTGGAACACCTGAACGCTTGCTACGAAGTTGTGTACCCGGGTCTGCGATACATCACGTTTGTGAATGGTCGGACTCGTGCGGCTATCGCTGAAGAAATGGAACGCGCGCTGGGGTTTGTTCATTCTATCAACTGGAGCGAACCACCGCTCGAGTCGATGGTTGCCAAAGAGTTTGGAAGCAGGGAGTGGATAACGGAGTTGAATCGTGCAATAGGTGATGTTGGGCGTATCGCGAAGAGTAGGATAGGTATCTTGGGAGTTAGTTAAAGTAAGCATCGCATTACAAAGGAGGGACTGCGATTGTACAAAGGCCAATAAATTTACAGAGAGCGATGTCCATCCATGACCGACAAGCATGTTGACTTTAAGAGCGACTGGAAACTGGTTGCTGAGAGCGATTATGCAAGCTTGACTTCTCTCGTTCTGCCTTGCGCTAAAGGATATGCATAGTGAGGGAGCATCCCTGAGGAAAGGATGAATAACACGGACCTGGAGCGCAGCTTCCCGTCTGGCAGCGAATTCAGGGTTCAGCCGATACATTTCTTGCACCATTTCTGCGACCATTTCCGCCTCCTTTCTCATCTTCTCCAAGGCCTCCTCTTTTGCACGTTTCTCGCGCTCAATTTTGGCCTTGTGCTCCGCCATTCTTTTCTCGCTTTCTTCGCATTGGAGTCGAGCCCATTCTTTCCTCTCTCTGATTCTTTGAACAGCTTCTTCAGATAAAGACGAGAGGTCAGTTCTTGCGTTCATGCGATGATCGTAGGCCTAGAAGACAAAATAAAAATGAGGCAGGTTTTTTGAGAAAAATAAGAGATAAAGGACTTTTCGTTTGATGGGGTCTCCAAGAATTTCAAACGCCTCGTGGACCTACAAAATGTATACTTGCGGCTGAGAATCATCCTGAGAATCAAGTAGACAGAAGCACAGGTATTAACTTTGTGGAATTGCTGCTCTGCTTCTTGTTTCTCCTCTTCGTTGACACCCAGGTCGAGCTTGTCGGGATGGGTCTCTAGGGCCCGTTTCCTGTACGCCTTTCGAACTACAAAGTGGGGGTTAAGCAAATCAAACAGGCGTGTCCAAATGTGTTGCGCGGCAGACCTTCATCTCCAGAGGCAGTTTTATCAATCCCCAGAACGTCATACAAATTCCTGAAAGAAGCGGTCGGCCGCATGTTGAACGTTCCAAACGGCAGAAGCACAAAAGAAGATGAAAGGTATGTAATCAAGAGAACAGTCGTCCAAGAACTGAGATAGAACTAGAGCAAAGTATACACCACTTTCAAGGGCATATATGTCGGCAGGACCAGCCAGTGGGCAAGGTTGATACAAGAGTACAGTAAGTAGCGCAGCGTTTTGTTCAGAACTTGAACGCGAGGCGGTCACATGATCGTAATGTGGACTCATGTTTGGCAGTAGCTCCTGCCCCAACATGTGCCTGCCAAGTCTGTTTCCCATTCAGGAAAGCCAATTCATTCCTATTCATCCATCCCTCCTCCTCCAGGCCCGTCCGTTAGCGCTCAGCACCTTTCTTTTCTCATTTCTTGGTACTGGAATCGGATTCAACTCCTTGTCCATTCATTCCCAAACTCACAGGAACTTCAGGCAAATTGAACAATGGACACAGTGGAGAAGGCGAACGCTGAGCGACAACGTCGATGGTAGTCACAATATATCTCATACCTCGGCTCTATCTCATTTAAATCTCAGGGTGAAGGATAGGAAGGTTGGCGAAGGAACCTACGCCGTGGTTTACCAGGGTGTGTGGCACAAACATTTGATCGAGGCAATGTCGTTCTAACGAACATCACAGGGAGAGAGGCATCTACGGGCAGAAAGGTCGCTATCAAGAAGATTAAAGTTGGCCAATTCAAGGATGGCTTAGACATGTCAGCTATTCGCGAAGTGAAATATCTGCGGGAGCTCAAGCATCCAAATGTTATCGAGGCATGCAGGTTTCCGTGAACTATATATGAAACACCTCTTGCTCAATCATCAACCACAGTTGCTGGATGTTTTCTCTTCGAAAACGAATTTGAACCTGGTCCTCGAATTCTTAGATTCTGACCTGGAAATGATCATCAAGGACCGATCCCTGGTTTTCCTCCCCGCTGATATCAAAAGCTGGATGGCAATGACGTTTCGGGGCCTCGAGTTCTGCCACAGAAATTTCATTCTCCACCGTGTAAGTCACCCCTTATGCATTCTCCGTCACCTTGGTTGTTGTTTATTTCTTTCTCCAGGATCTGAAACCAAACAACTTGCTCATCGCATCTGACGGCGAGCTCAAAATCGCAGATTTCGGTCTTGCACGCGACTTTGCGGATCCAGGCTATAAAATGACTTGTCAGGTCATCACTCGGTGCATATTTCTCCCGGATCCTCTACGCCTGCATTTCCTTCCGGCTTACTTTGAGATACAGATGGTATCGCCCTCCGGAGCTGCTGTTTGGAGGTCGCTATTATGGTTCTGGTGTCGACATCTGGTCTGTTGGCTGCATCTTCGCCGAGCTAATGCTGAGAATCCCATACCTACCCGGCGAAAGCGACATGGACCAGCTGAAGACGATATTCAGAGCGCTGGGCACACCGACAGAAGAGGAATGGCCGGTAAATAATTACTTTCTCAATATCTCCCCTCGCTTATGCATCTAACAGGGCCATACAAAACTACCTGACTATGTTCCTGTCGGCCAATTTCCTAAAACACCACTTCGTGACCTGTTCACGGCAGCCAGCGCCGATACACTAAATCTTTTGAGCAAATGCCTTATTTACGAACCTCGAAAACGCATTACTGCCCGCGAGGTACAACTTCTTGAATTTGTATGTCACAGATAGCCAACTAACTCATTACCCAGGCACTTCATCATCCGTACTTTTTCGCTCTCCCTTACCCTACCTTCCCCTCAAAACTGCCGAAGTGCACAACACAGATGGCGGCAAGACCTTTAGAGGAGGTCGACGGGAACGTCGAAATGAACTCCACGGGACCGGGCGTGAAAGCGCGGAACAGCAACCTAAAACGCAAGCTCACATCACCGGACGTTGGCGAGGGGAAGGGCCGTTCGATAGCACGGCGGTTGGATTTTTCAAGGCACACACCCGGTTCTTGAGTGTCGATTTCACACTTCCGTTAATGCGTTATCTTAGGGAGGGCGATAGCTATGAGACCCTGACCAACCTACTTTTTTAAATTGTAAAGTCAAGTACCAAAAAAAATGTAATGTTATGAAAAAAAAGAAGACAACGGAAGAGGAGAATTACACAAATACAGTAATTACGGAAAGCGAAATAGCGATGAAGAGATGAGGTGAACGTGCAGGTTGTGAAGTAAATGCGATCAGAACTTATTGAGAGCAATGAAAAAGGCATAGAAGTGAAGAGAAAGTCTTGGAGGAATAACAAAAGACGAGGTCGCACAAACGAAATCACGAGAAGAGTGTCACAGGTGTTTCGCAAGCCTTGCATTTGGAAAGCGATTTTTCGTTCGAAATCGCACACAAGGAGCATGTCCAAGCGTCTTTGCTAACTGTGGGTACCTTCATACCAGCAGCTGCAAAGTCAAAGCCCTTGACAGGGACAGCTGGAGGTGTAGCTGCAACTGTAGGGGGTGTGAATGAAGGTGTGGGTGCACCTTGGGGGGCCGGGGCTTCGCATGCGACGCACTTCGACGCGGACAGCGAATTTGTAACCATGCAATCTGAACATGTCCACGTATCTTTCTTGGGTGTTGGCGCCTTCATTCCAGCCGCAGCAAAGTCGAATCCTTTCGATGGAGGGACAGGTGCAGGTGCGGGCGCAGCTGGTGTAGGGCTCGAAGAACTGGCACCAAAGGCGAATGTGGAAGAAAATCCTGGAGGGAAAGGTTTGGGTATTTTTGGCGGGCTAGTCCTACTTGCTTTTGACTTGTGGAAGGACGGGACGTCAACTCGTTTCGGGTTTGATGGATCATAGTTGAAAGAAAATCCAGTCGCAGGAGCCGTAAACTCGAATGTGGGTAAGGTGGACTTTGGGAGAACCTTCACATCCTCACGCACCCTGGCGTGATTCGTGATATTTGGCAAAACGGCGGTCGTGTTCGTAGTAAAATCGTATTGGGGTAGGGATGCGACGTCCATTTCGCGCACTTGAGCTTTAATAAAGTCCACCCCAACTGGTTTGTCATCCTTCTTGATCTTTTGCTCAGGGCTTGCTGTAGGCGAAGGTCCTGCTTTACTGTCGGCTTTGAAAGAGAACTCAAATGCAGGAGAGGCAGGAGAGAATTTAAAATCGGTTTTCGGCAGAGTGGCGGGCGTTGACTGAGGTGCTTGGCTGGACACAGGTGGCGTTGGTGATGGCGGCGTTGACGCGCTTTCCGCCTGGAAGCTGAAGCGCAACTTGCTGGGTTCCTTCGGGATCGAATTGGCTTTCAATCCGCCGAATGAGGACCGCGAAGATGCGGGACTGGGGCTATGGGCAGGCGCCGAGGATCCGTTGCCATTCATGGGCTTCGGAGTGTCATTGGGGGTTGCTTTCCCTTGCTCCTTTTCTGCACTCTGCATATCGACATCAGCGATCTCCTCAATGGTAATTTCTGGGGCAGGGGATGGAGAGGGCGCTTCCTTTGGAACTGATGATGGCAAACCGTGGCCGTTGACTGAGGGTTTAGATCGTTTGGCAGACCTTTGAGTATCCTCATCTACCTCTTCCACAGTGTATGCCACTGTCTTAGTCTCCTCTACGACTGGGGTTTCACGCTGAGTCGGAGTAGAATCATCGACAGCGGAAGGTTTTTCGAAATGTGCAGGAGGACGAGAACGCTTACTGCCCTGAACAATAATGTCAAAAGAGAGCGTCGTAATCAGAGAACGCCAGCTGCGTACCTTCGGCACCGTTGCCTCAATGATAGCCTGCGGGGAGTATTCCTTCAATTCATCCGTTTTCTTCTGGTTTTCCTCTTCTTCTTTCCTTTGCTGTTCTTCAAGTCGTTGAGCATGTGTTGGCTGCGGAGGTTGTCCAGTAGCCCTTGGGCGTTTCTTCTTGGGTACCCCCACAGGGGCATCATATGGGTTGAAGTTGTGAGATGTTCGAGCTGGAGGGGTCGTCTCCTTGATTAAGTCAGCCATAAAGTTGGCGGTTTTAGTTTGCTTGGGTTGTTGTGAAGGACTTCTTTTCGTGTCATCTCGAGAGGATGACGACGAAGCCTCTGACCAAACTTGTTGGCGAAGAGGGGAAGACACGACTGGGGCTGTGGGTTTCATGGGTTTCACGGGGGTTCGAAGACGGGAAGAAGAAGACAGTGCGTTGGGCTTGGCAGCTCCATTCGTATGAGGGGTGGTGGGAGAGGAAACGGGGAATGGAATGGGGTGAGATGAGCTTGAACTCTCAGAGTATCCAGCATGAGAGCTTGATGAGCCATCTTCGCCAAGCCTACGTCTTTTACTATCAGGGAGTGAATCTTCGCCTGACTTCGCACTGGTTTTCGCCGGCGTGGTTGGTGGTACAAGGGCAGGTGACCTGTGCCTGTTGGGCGATTGATATTTGGCACTACCTCCACCTCCCCAGCGATAAGAACCGTTGGGATTCCTTGGAAGCCTACGAGGGGTAGTTGACGGAGATGCGTTGAGGGTGTCGGCGGAGGCGGACGATGAAATTGGAGAACCTTGGCGACTTGTGAATCGGAAGGTAGATTCAGGGACACTTTCCACTGATGCATTACCAGGAAGATCATGTTGAGCTAGTCTGTTCATGATTCTTCCTGCAACCTCGTTGGTGATAGGAACACCTGTGATTGCACTCAAATCGGACATCAAATTTGCCGTAGATTCCGGAGAATGGGGCTGTATTCGACCGGTAGACATAGATGATTGTAGAGGTGCGTTGGTATTAGGGTCTCTTTTGGAAGAGAGGCTAGGAAGGGATCTGGTGCTCTGAATCTGTTGAATAATTTAGATGAATATGAAGAGAGGAAGAACAGAAGCGCTCGTACAGGTCCCGGTTGTGTGTTGGTTTCGTCCTTCAAAGTATTTTCGGATTCATCTTGGGCAGATGACAGGCCCAAAATTTTGGAAATTGAGCTGACCTAAGGACCTTTAGAACGAAGGGTCATGTCAAATGAAAAAAACATACCACGCGGGCATAAGGAGAGAATTTATGCTTGCGGGCAGCTGCGCGATTTGCATTGGTGCGTACTGCACTCATAGGGAAGAGAGAACAAGGGCCACAGCGAGCACAATGAGGCAACAACGCGCCGGTCCCGTAAACCTTACCTCAGGGCAGGTCTTTGCAGTCACGTGGCCACTTCCTCTACCGCCTCCCTCCGTTGTAAACCTCTTTAAACCGACGATGCACAACAAAGTCGTGGAGACTCCTTATCCCCTCATCGACGCGGACCCTCATGCATCCCGCGTCGTTAGATACATGCGTCCATCAGACTACGCTGTCTGGGCTGGCGTAACTGGCGCTTTCCCAGCCGCTCTTTATTGCTGGGGTATGTTTTCTTTAAACTCTCTCTTTCCCTGTTGCTGAGAAAATGTTCAGAAATGGCGGACCCAACAAAAGTCAAGATATCCACCCCTCTTAAGCTCGGTGGACTCCTGGGCTTTACGGCTGGATTCTTCTTCGCATACCAAAGATCTTCTCGTGCGTTCCTTGATTTACGCACATGTCTTTGACACTCAACAATTTGCTCAGTCCGCTTCTGGGGATGGTCAGAAAACAAGCGCGAGGAGGAAAGAGATCTCGAGGAGCTTAGCCAACGTGTGCGAGAGGGGAAATCATTGTACGGCGAATCACCTCAGCCTGCATGGGTGCAGCAAGCTGCCAACAGAAATTCACAGTGGTCCCAGCTCAAATTCCGTGAGTTGTTGAGCTTCTATTCTTTTTTATAATCCTGAACATATCGTTCTTTCTAGATGCATTACCAATGTGAGTTAATTCCTTACTCGATCCCTGAAACTCCAGTTGACATCGTCGCAGGGTTAACTTTGTCAATCATCCTTATCACGGGACTGACCCCGCGAAATACGGTGTCAAGTCGGATGAATCGAGTTCCTAGAATGTACGATAACCATTCGAAATCACTAGAAACCATTTCCTGTCGCTTGCAACGTGAACCTCTAAAGATTTTAAGCATCTCATAACTTACCCCTGGAACGCTCTGACAAAAGGTAACTGGATTTCGAGTTAAATCAGACTCGAAAATGGAATATTCGGTCGGTAGAGAAGACATCGAGGTGGCCTAGGGTTAATCTCGCCTTTTTTCCGCCGTCGGTGTCCAGTGCTCGACGGAAGGCAGGTACGCTGTATCCATCCACGGCCTAACATGACCCTCCGTTTTTGATGACAAACGCGAGATTTTTGGAAGAATGATGCACGGGGAATTTCGACGACAACTTTTCCTTGTAGAATTGTTCGCCCACCCCCTGCCACAGCGAAATTTTCGAGACAGAGTTACGAGAAATACCGCAACATTCTCAGAGGTCAGGGACCTGTCTCTCCCAAGGATCCTTGAAATCCCGAATGATATCGATGGTCTCTGCGAATCTAACTGGCACCCTACTCAAGCGACACCACCAATCCCAGACTCAGAAGACGGGGGATCCGATAATGGAGCATAGCGAAATTCAACTGCATGCGGCTGCGAGGAAACCGTGAACTCAGTATGGACCATGGAGGTAGTATTGTTTTTTATCTGATGACATTGGCGGTGGCAGTCAACCTCTGCAGGTGGAACTTCCCGAAAGGCGCTTATTTTTCGTGACGTCATTGGGGTGTGAGTTGCATCCGCGACTTGAACCAGTTTCTCGTTATTCCTACGACATGGCAGTGCTTACACTTTTCGGTCTTGTGCAAGGGGATACCACAGTGTTCGATGTGACCGTGGACGCCGGCGAATGCGTAGCCGTTTTGAAGAAGCTCATTTACAATGAGGGGAAAAACGGAATACTTCACGACGTCGACGCTAAAGACCTGTCGCTTTGGGTCGTGAGCACATTCTAAAGGTCGTACTTAATTCTATCTCTTATGGCTTTCGGGCAGCCCGAACCGATACCCATGGCACCCATGAACACTCTTTTCGAACGAGTAGCATCGCTCGGCACCGAACTCTCCCAATTTGCCGTCGAGATGGATAATCCCGCGGATGAAGTGTTGCATTATCTTCCGCGAAATATCCTCAAAGGTCACCTCTACATCATTGTGCGGGCAATGAATGCGGGTAAGTCTATCATCATGTTGACACCATCCCTTGTTGCCTTGAATATCATTCGACGATCCCACCTAGACACGCTCAAGTCTGCGCACACGCCTTACTCATCTGTTGGCGTGAATCGCTTTCACATCGAGCCCACCCCACAAAATATGGGTAAGGAAATTACAATATTTAAACTATTGTCTTCAATCTGAAAAATAACAGAGCAGTACATTTCAAGCGAAGAAACAGTGCGCGGATTATATAACAAACTGAAGAAATACAAGTATATCCAAGTGTGTTCAATGTTGAAACTCTTGATCACATCTAACAGGATCTAGGTTCGAGGTGCCCCGGGCAGCGGGAAAACAGGTCTGGCAAACCTTCTCCACAAATATATAATGGATAATGAGCCCAACCAACGGGTGACCCACGTTCTCGGATGGATTCCTGAGGGGAAAATGCCACCTTGCGGGTGGCAAAAGCTCTTGTCATGGAACTTCCAACCTGACACGGTTCTCATCGTTGATGAAGCCCACTTGTCGTATTGGGACAGCACCTTCTGGCTCCAATTGAAAGACATCACGCCCGACTCGTCATTCCGTGTGATCACTTTCGTCAGCTATGGGAGTGCTGGCCGCAATATCTATTATCCATTGACTCCCGTCTATGCTTCTCCACCTCAAAACATCAGCCTTTTCGCCCTTGATCATGGCGACGGAATTGCTGTCGGGCTTCTCCTCACGAAATCTGAATTTGTGGATCTCGTTGCCAAGCTGTTTGTTGACCATTACTTTGACGTCTCGTTTCTGCATAGCCTCTTCGACATGACTTGCGGTCATGTCGCCGCTTGCAAAGATTTTCTGCATATTGTTCAATCCCATGAGGTAACTCGATTTCAAAGGCCAACTAATTAACCTGACATCATACCTGTGCAGTCGTACCAATCACTGAAGTCTACAGGCCAACGTTACACTGTCAATGACTTGATGGAAGGCGTCCATATCGCCGAATTACTAGAGGCAGTGGCTTCCTCCCCCTCATTATCGAGAGGACTCCCAAAGACCGGGGATCTTCAGGATACACCTTGGTGCAAGTTTTTCGAGATGTGATCCTCACAGGCAGCATAGTCGAGGATGCCTCTTCTGACCAGCTCAGCATGGCCGCGGTGAAATCCCCCCTTCGGAGATGTTTTGAATTGGGGTGGCTCCACAATGAAGTTATCTCCCCCACCCAGGTTGCATACACATTTGCATCACCGCTCCATAAGCGTTATGTTAACCGTATGCTCTTGGGTGTATCGCCTGCAAATGGCAGCGAAAGCTCACTTCTTTTTGCATAAATTGTCTGATTGTAGGTTGTGTCAGGTCTCATCAGGCTTTCCGCTGTTGTTGGGGGGAGGGGATGTTTGGAGTAGGTTTTATCATTTCGGAGAGATCAGGTAGGAATCAGTGTACCAAATCTTTGTAAAACGACGCGTCTCCATGCGCCAGAACTGCGGCCGGGGCCAGTGGCACAGGCGTCATTCCATTCCCTGACATAGACACTACCGACAGAGTATAGACATAGCGAAGGAATGCATTTGTACAAGTGGATCGCTTACTCCTTAAACTGATGTGAGCTTGTAACAATAAAACTTGGTATCTGTATCCGTAAACTTACCGAAAGGTTCTGCCAAAAGACACGTGAAGCGTAGACTATGTATGAGTGACGATAAAAGCTTTTT
This sequence comes from Hebeloma cylindrosporum, assembly GCA_000827355.1. Classification (NCBI taxonomy): domain Eukaryota; kingdom Fungi; phylum Basidiomycota; class Agaricomycetes; order Agaricales; family Hymenogastraceae; genus Hebeloma; species Hebeloma cylindrosporum. The sequence continues at coordinate 433,781 of KN831773.1, read as the reverse complement.
GAAATCACTTTCATCTTTCAACGGACAAAGAGCTTCTTCGCCCTCAAGGGCCTGGCGGCGCCTACATGGCCTGTCTCCTCTTGGTATCCCCTATACGCCTCTCGAAGATGGTCAGGCGATAAAGGGCCCGTCTCTCCTCTTCTGACTTGCACGGCGCGGGCTGAAGAGTAATTATTAATAAGGATGGAATATCCATTTATCATCACAGCCATCTCAAGGCAGAACGCTCAGGAAGTGGGCGCACCCACCTTTTTCGATGATTTCCCCGACAAAGACTTTCGAAAAGCCAGCAATAATCTGTGCGACAGGCTGAGACACCTGTTGACCAAGTGTCTGTTGGATAACCTATGTCCAATTAGATACGATCCAATAAACCAAGTTGAGTGGACCGGCTTACCTTCCTCACCGCTTGCTTGGGCAAGGCATGCCGCCTGTACGCCTCAAACCGATCATATTGAGCAGGACTCAAGTTGTCCATCAGCACTCTGTTGTATCACATCATCAACCAGGGTTCAACCAAAGGAGAACGAAAAGTAATTCACTTCAAATTATCCTTCGACTGACTCTGCCATGAAAGCTGGGCCGAATAATCATCATCCGCCATTGCAGGCAGGAATTCATCGTCTCCTTCCGCTTCATCATCCTGACCGGGAATCCCAGGTCGAGCACTCGCAGCCGGGGGTTGTGACGCTCTTCCTGGAAACATAAGCCCGGCAGAGGTATCAGGCACTGGCGTGCCCCTTTGCGAACTGACACCAATCCCAGAGCTCATATTAATCGTTCCGCCTCCCCCTCCAAGACCCATGAGTGCCGGGTCTATGACGGCGTTTGATATCGACGAGGAAGATGCTTCTGCATTTTGTCCTGGTTGATTATTCGAGATAGATGTGGCACCCTCTGTGGCCATGGACGTCCCGGCGTTCGCAGCCGACGATGGGCCTCCACCCTCTTCACCGGCCCCACTCGACCCGGGCATAGCCCAATGGACTCTAGGATATTGAGCACTCGTATTATTAGAAGCGGGTGTGTAAGACGTGCTCGGTGTCGGGATCGAACTTGATGATGAAGAAGTATATGTGTTGGGCAAAAAAGGTCGGGGCGACGATGACCCAGCTGTCAAAGCACCTCTTGGTTTCCGTCCCCTTTTCGCACCTGTGCCTCCTCGACCCCGCGCCCGACCGGCTGGTGATGGTGTGTTAGGTTGGCTCTGGTCGAAATTCGCGCTGTTAAGAACTGAGAAACGGGCAGGAGTTGAGGATTGGGCCAGGTTGGGAGTGTACGATGGTTGACCATTGTTGGTGTTCCCATAGGATGAATATGGGGTTGTCATTATCGAGGTTGACTCGTCTAGATCGGGTTTCGTGAAGGAGTTATGGTAGGAGAGGCTGATGGCCTCGGAATTCAGCAAGGGCAAGCTGCTGACACAGCCACCCAGAAATAATACATGGAGAATTAATACATTGACGACTTGAAAAAATACACTAATAAAAAGGTGCTCAAAAGTGACATTGCAATAGCAACTAGGTACGACTGGTCCCGTTCTGAATAACCTGTGGCACAGATAGATAGTTCGTGGAAGTGGGTGGAGCTACTGCAGCATTGGGCCCAGCTGGAGGTGCTCCGACGAGCTCTTGGGGAATGGGCAACGGCATGAGGATACCTGCATCTGGGCTTCAAGTTGAAAGAGATATGGTTAGCTCTTTTCGAGAAGGAGGTATAAATTTAACACGCACCCAAGCATTCGCTGTAGGAGCTCGTCCAACGCGCGCTCTTTCTCTTCTTTATCCTTTCTCATTTCTAATTTGGTCGCCCTCAGCTGCTCGAGCAAAATCTCGTGTTGTTCAAAGCGTATCGATGCTTGGCCTTCATCAAAAGGTACATGACTTTCGTTGGCGTGTGTCCCATTATTAGGCCAGTGCTCTCGTCGAGCTTCTCCTGCAAATGCACAGGAAGAATGTCGGATGCTGAAGACGTATACCCGTCCTCCTCTTCGTCGACCTGCCCATCAGGCGAAGGCGTGGGTTGTGGTTGCAACTGCGATGTGCGAGTTTGTCGTCGTTGCTTTCCATTCGTCCCTGTTCTATTCCTTTCATGATTGCTGTCATTTCCTACCGCGTCGACGTGTTCTGATGGTGTATGAGGATCAACCTTGAAAGTATTAAAGCCAGTGGTGTTAGGTGTGGATGACGAAGTCATAAGTTCAGACGCAACTGGTGTAGAGGTGCCCTGATCTTCGCCTCTTTTCCGCTTCCGTGAGCCGCCTCTCCCAGGAGCTGGAGGTGAAATGTTGTGTTGTAATCGCATGTGCTTAGCGAGAGCATCCGACCTTGTGAACGATTTGTCGCATTCTACAATTATTTAAGAGAATATTTGAAGGCTTCGAGGCGGTCTGAACTTACCAGGGAGGCGACAGATGAATGGCTTCTCTCCACGGTATGTGACCGGATATGGGATATGAGGGCGAAGCGCGATGTTTGTGGTAGTCCCCTTCTTAGACATGAACTCCATTCGCAGGTATAGTTGGATTTATGGACGCCAATATGGTCTGTGAGGGGGGACAAACGTCAGCACCTTGCCCTACAGGACTCTCTTGCCAAACGCGGATGGGGATATTTGCGTGCAGAAATTTGAAAGTTTCATATCGAAAAAGACACCTAGAGAAATGATTTACCATTATGGATATGTGCAATCAACGTTGGCAAATGGGTGAAGACCACCCCACAATCCTCCCATTGACACGTAACAACATCGTTCGTCTCGAGCGGTTCGGCTTTAAACTGTAGGTGCATGGGTGATCCAGGACGCGACGCTGAAACCCCATACGATCCTTCCGGATGCATTTCGCTCATGTTGGATATATCTTCGGCGTCAGAGGAGTCCGAGAGAGACGGTGAAGGCGATACGGCCAGGGGAACGGGTGGGGCAGCATCCGGGTAAAAATTCTTAGGACGACGTGCTGACCCTTTTGCCATGGGATTTGGTGCAGGAAGAATGAGTCGGTCGAGAATAAAACTAGGAGGATAGAAAGTATGTGGTTAAGACTAGTACTCATTGGCGGACCAGTGAATGTTCGTGACCACGTGACCACCGTCAGTGCCATCATTGTCGGCGCTTGTGCATACTTATTGTTCATGCCCAGGAGGTAACTCGATTTCATAGCCCAACTAATTAAACTGACATCATACCCGGGCAGTCGTATTAATCACTGAAGGCTACAGGTCAACGTTAGTAGTATTACAGCGTCGATGACTTGATGCCAGAAGGTGTCCATAGTAGTATCGCCGAATTACTAGAGGCAACGGTGTCCTCTCCTCCTCATTATCGAGAGCATCTCAAGGATGGCTCTCTGACGAGCTCAACATTTCCGCGGTTAAATCCCCCTTCGGAGATGTTTTGGATTGGGGTGGACTCCACCATGAAGTTATCTTCTTCACCCAACTTGAGGTTGCAAACACATTTGCATCACCGCTCCATAAGCGCTATTTTAATCGGATACCCTTGGGTGTATTGCCCGCAAACAGCAACATTAGCTCACTTCTTTGCGCATAACGTTTCCGATTGTGGGCTTCAGCAGTGCGATAAGCGCACTAATATTTGACGTCCGCATTGACTCATATGACTCGACGTAAGCAAATCGTTGAATCTCGCAAGCTGCTCGTCGTCAACCTGCAGTTAACTCTTCACCGTGAGTCGGAAAGAAAAACACAAGGTTGATTTTGGAGGCTGGGAATTTAATTTCTGAGAATAGCCCGGATAAAGATCGAGCTGTGGGAATGTGGGAGCTTAATTATTGGCTTAAAACAAAAATCTCATCACAAGTATTCAAGCCAATTATAGATCGACCTACTCTATCAAATATAGAACCTTTCTTCTCAACACCATTCACAGCTTGTACTCTCAGTTTAAAAGCACACTGAGGAATCCAAATTATTGCAGAAAACCTGCACACATCCCTTTACATTATCGTGGCCAGAAAACCAAGAGATAACGTTCGAGTGCTGCTGTTTTTCTCGCATAAATCGCTTAGAAGATGCAGTTTCAAGAACCAGCTTCTGAGGGACCTTAGAGGAACCCATCAGTTACCAGGCAGGATCAGAAACGTCTTTTAGGCGCCGAACGGCCAAACGTCTAAAAGGATATTGAGAAATCGGGAACCTTCGTTGGTAGCAACAGGACCTGTTAGGCACTATAAGCGAAAACATGCCCCGTTATGGGTTACGACCGCCATGATCCACAGCAGGAGCAACGGTCCGACTTTCGCAAGAGCGCCCATTTCGGGTACCCCCGGTGACCCGCGGCTAATTATATGGATCACATCAGACCGTCTCTATGCAAATCACCACAACTTTGGCGCAAATGGCCTCAGACTGTATGCATATCAGCGGCAATCTGACATTAAGACGTGGGGTACTAGCCCATGGCCGGTGACTCGTAATGAGCACCTATGCGAGCTCTGGCCCGAAGGTCACTTGCGTAGCCGCGACACGAATTGTAAATTGGCCACTGGCAATTGGGAGAGCTCGATGTTTTCTGCACCCCTCCTCCTAGAGTCACGTATTCATAGTACGTGCTCGGGACAAGGATAATCGTGCTTTACGTGCCTGCTGAATTTTTTAAATAAATTGCCGTCTCTCAACCAGCAATATTGTACTATCCGCATATTCACTCACCATAATTTCACGATACCACGACGGCAAATGAAAGATATATGTCTTTGTAAGTACATCTGTTCACCTGGAAACTAATTGGATGACACTGCTCTGTCAAAAAATAAAATAAAATAAAACATTCACGTAAGTAGTTGTCATATAAGGGTGTAACTGGACCCGCCCCGTGGCAGACATCCAGGAGGGAGAGAGACTCCTGGACCCCATGCGATTCTCGGACTCGTAACAATGCCTGAAAACCATGGTGATTGAATATTGGAGAAGGTTTCTAACCAATCTCACTGAATCTCACGGAAAGCGAAGAAACGATTAAGCGTCGTCGTATAAAGTGAATTGAGAAAATGAGGACTAACTCCCCCCAGAAAACAAAAAAACGATGCTGCTTTCTTCCGCATTCAAGCTCCTCAGTGGACTCCTCACAGTTAATGCCGTTGCTCTTGAAGGAAGGGCATTGGGTGGTTACATCCAAAGCTCTTCCGGGTTGGCCTCGTTCACAGCGTACTCTGGATGTGGAAGCCCAGGTAAGTGTTTCCTGGGTGAACCCCAAAGGGGGAGAAACTGCTGAAGATCACTTTTCAATTACTTAGCATGTGGAGAGCCGGGAAATGGATTCACAGCAGCGATGAACCAGTTGGCTTACGGCGCCCCCCCAGGACAAGGATCAGGCGATGCGTGCGGCAGATGCTTCTCTATCACTGGAACTGGTGACCCATATTCTCCGTGGTCTACTGGACCCTTCAATACCATCGTGGTCAAAGTGACGGATCTTTGGTAAATGTTCTGCACCTTCCGGAAGGATAATTATCTGAATACTGTCATGATAGCCCAGCCGAAGGGGACGGGGTGCGTCATGTGTTTTTTGTCGTTGTCCAGTTCGTGGTGTTAATTATCCGGCTAGAGATGGTGTGAGCAAACGACGTCGAACCCGACCAACCAATATGGAAAGCCATTCCAGTACGCAACCAAAAGTAGTCTCGTGGCCACGATGCTAATTTCTACAGCTTCGATATCTGCGAAGACACAGGAGGCGCAGATGCATTCTTCCCGTCTGGACTTGGAGCCTTGATAGGGAATTTCACTGAAGTTTCGTGCAATCAATGGTCAGGGTCCAACGGAGGTGCCCTTTGGAATGGAGCTTGCCTGGCAGGAGAGACTGCTGGGAACTGGCCTGCTATTGGATGCGGAAACGAAGGTACGCCTTGCTTGCCTCGAGATTACCCCTACAATTTAGAGCGCATCCTCAGGGACTGCTCCTTGAACGGGCATCGCCTCAAGTTAGCCAAGTATCAGTTACGATGGTTATTCTGCATTTCTCGTATCCTCTGCACCATAATGGGATTTAGCTTCGGCCATGTGTATGAGCTATGACAACATCGTAAGAACGCGGAAATAAATACAAGGCCGCACAGAAAGACAAACCGAGGACTTGGAGTCAGGAAGAAGGGTCTGAGTTGAAATAATTTCCAATTGCAATCATTCCCAAGATCGTACATTCGTTCCTTTGGCAAAAGAGGAGCGACGAATACTTCATTTGTGGCTGTCTGTGGAATGCAAACAAGGTCATGTCTATCCACCGACTGGGATCTGGAAGGTCTTAAAATTTCAAGAGTGGTAACTCCCTGGAAAACCTTTCGAGTTGAAACGATCCCTAGCCCCTCAATAACGCTCTCACTTTCAAAAAATAAAAATGGATGATTTGAGATGCAACGCACAAATGCGAAGACAGACAAAAGAAGGGCAAATCCTGCCGTTATAACAACTCGGAGGTGAGGCTGTTCAATTAGATAGCCAAGTTGGGGAGATTGGCTTTGTTCACGATTTTGGCTCAACAGCCGGAATCCCAGAATTGCGCCAACTATCCATCGACCGAAAGGACCTGCACAGAGGATCCATGAGCCCGGCCAGTCCCACCAAGTCTTTGCTGCCCACGGGTCCCGCTTCGATACGTGCAACGCCAGAATAATATGCTTCACGAGGATTTGTGCGACAGGTAGGACAGCTACCAGAAAGGTGGAAGGAACCAAGAAGAGAAAAGTGATGAAAGCTTTAAGTTTTGACAGAGTTACACAGTTGCCGACCTAAGAGGAATCATAAGAGAAACTCGTTCGTGCATAATAAAGTGGACCTTCACAAACCCATGGACAGTGATGGTCGAATTCCAGCCTGCAGAGCCCACAAATCGAGCAGTGTTTCGTCCGTGGGGGCTTCCATTTCCCATTGCACTGGCCTTTGTGGCATATTGCAAGGTCGCCATTCATATTAATGCATGGGTATGGTTCCGTTAAGAGGGATTTATCTGGAAGTGGATAAGATGCGACGTTGTGCGTGTAACGGCCTGCAGACAGGTAGAAGTACAAAGTTGCCACTAGAAGGATAAGAATGTTGACACATAAGAAATACATCCCTGATTCTTGTCTTAGTAAATAAATCGCGAAAAATGTGCTTGGCGAAGACGCACCTCCAAAGATGTAGGACTTGTGGAGACAGATTAGCCAATCAACTATCACAAAAGCAGGTTCGCATGGATTGAATGTCCGTGGAAGAAGAAACACATACTCCCAATATGAAAGGTGCACAAATACCATCCGAATCTTGGCGGGATGAGAATTGGAGACATTGAGAGAATGAAATTACATACGAGATGACGGAGAGGACAAGGCCCTTAGCAATAGTTTCGAGAACTAGCATCAATTTAAACTCGCTGAAGGGAGCCTGGGGGATCAAAGGAAGATGTCCTGAGGCGCTCATGCCCACTGGAACCTTTGACAGTGAATTATAACTAGATCAAAGGAAAAACAAGAGTGATGATGATGATTTGAGTTGGTACACCGTAAGTACTTACTAGTTGTTCACGAACTCTCACGACCTTGATGCCCCTGTCCATGAACCATGAGCCGTAAGTTAAAACGCAGCCACATCCAAGCCACATCAATCTCGTCCTCAGGTGAAGATGTTGTCCTTCCCGGCGCAAAATTGGCAAAAGGCTTTGAGGGCGACGAATGGATCTCTCGACCCCTCTCGTTATGCAGGGTTCGGCCGTCTCGCCAGCCAAATCACGCCACGGATTTACCTATCGGACTATTGGTCTGCGCGAGATACAGCCAAACTCGAAAGTCTTGGTATCACTCATATAGTATCAGTGCTGGATTTTACACCCGATCTGCCTGAGATTATTCCACAAGACCAAAGGCTACACATATCGCTTGCCGATGTCCCCGAAGCCAAAATTTTGGATCATCTCGATGTCACCACGGCATTCATTTTGAAGGCGCTGGCGGAAAACGACGATAATAAAATATTGGTAAGCCTTTGTGCACCGATTCTCGCTACCCGATCTAAAGCATTATGCTTTGAATTAATTGAAAGGTGCATTGCATGCAAGGAATCAGCAGGAGTGCCGCCGTAGTATGTGCATACCTCATCGCCACCACAGATTTAACCGCGCCAAAATCAATTGAACATGTCCAATCCATACGTGGGATCGTCTGCCCTAATCTTGGGTTCAGGAGGCAGCTAGACGAATATTCCACTCGATACGTCAAGCTCAAGCCACGTCCGCCCCGAACTAGCCTTCCTGATGTTTTAAAAATCAGCGGTGGAGGAATAGCAGCTCGCATACGAAAACTGAAAGAAGCCTCAGGTTCGGGGAAGGCCTCATAACGCTTTGCGTGGTTTCTGGATTGCCATTCGTTATTGTTTCTTTTATTTCCTCATCCATCATAAATCGGGGTTCAAATCGAGGTCGAGGTCGAAGAACTGAGGTTGAGGGTGGGGTGCCCGAAGGTCTTGCCGATAGGGATTTGCCCCATGAATGTGCTGATTTGTCTCGATAGCTGGGGAAACAGTGGGTGCTGCGGGATAAATGATTAGGAAAAGGAATCGCAAGGAAAAATGCATTTCAACATACGTCTTCCCACAGTGTGTGTTTCTCCCAACGGACCCAACGGCGCTTCTGCGTTCAAACGCCCCTTGCGCATTTTTTCTTCATTGGGGAATGGTGGGAAGAACAGAGGGGGCGGGGGCTGGCCTGGAAGTGAAAGATCCGGCATGTTCGGTGGTGCAGAGGTGAATGCACTGAGGCTTTGTGCATAAGAAAGTAGCTCTGGATATGGAATCGAAGCTTCAACAATATTCGAGTTAGCTATATTCATTGAGGGGATAAATTATAAAACCTTTCTTGGCCTCTTCGATGGCCTTGATACGCTCATTGCCTTCCTCTATGAGTTCTTCAAGTTCAACCTTTCCAGCTGCAAGTTCTGTACAAATTTCGCGCCATTGGGCTTCGAGGTCTAATATTTCAGCTTCTAAAGCATCTATTCCTCGTTGCTTTATCTGATGGGTATGAGCCAGGTTAATTGCAGAAGCCAAAGCCCTGTCGCATTCCAAGAAAGCAGATATCGGAGGTGCTGGAGGTGGCTTGGATTGAGGTGGGGAGAGGGAAAGAAATAATGTGTGGGCCAACGCCTGGAGCTCGTTCAAAGGTGCGAGCAGAGTCGCTGACATGGAAGCTCCATCGTCATGTATTTTAGATGGACCAGCTTCTTGTGTTGATACGAGTGTCTGTTGCTTCGTCTGCTGTGACATAGGTCGGTACCTAGAGGTGCAAAAAATCAGGTGAGCGCCGGCGATGTTATTATCAAGGGGCGTTCTTCAATTTTGCAGTTGGGGTTCACGGGTTCATAGAGAACGGTTCTGCGTGTTTTCAAAAGAATCGACGCGCGACGTTTGACGCGACGGACGTTGTTTGCTAGATTCACACAATGTAAACAACATTCCTCATTTGGCTCGAATCTGTCAAGTACACACCCCCCCAATTCCCGTCCATGTTCCCGTCCTACTAATATGCCAACTGGATATAGACATAGTCAGAATGACGTTGTCTACGAGGAAGATCAATACGAACTCACAGAGGATGGCCGAATTCCTATTCCGTACCGACGCGCACCAAAATATCAGGATGGGAATACAATCGACTGGCTTCACGAAGAAGGACTTGAACGCGAGCGGAATCATGCATTACGATCTCAAGCAGGTGTTCGCGGCATACTTCTTCCGGCGCTGGAGTCTGTTCGCATGTGGTTCATCGTAATAGTGACTGGCATTGGCATTGGAATAGCTGGAGCTTGGTTGGATGTTCTGGTAAAATGGTATGTTGTCGATAACTTTGAAGAAATCGGCTAAGATTTTCGGAACCTCAGGCTTGGAGATCTACGGGAAGGCCGATGTTCCTATGGTTTCTTCTACAATTCCAATGCTTGTTGTACAGGCCTCGACGGTACCCTTCATATCTGTGTTTCTCGAACGTCTTGAATATCACTCATCCATCTAATAGCGGGGGAAATTTGTCAAGAGTGGCAAAGTTGGGGTGACTACTTTAACGTTCATTCTATTCTGGGACACTCTCTGTTGCAAGCCGCTATCTACGTCGTACTGTCTGTGCGTAATTGTGCTATCATTATTGTTCGCCTCTTTAACCTCGGAATTAGATCGCTTTTGCTGGAAGTGCTGCACTGTTGGTTGTAACATACGCGCCTCAGTGAGAAATACTCTATTCAAAGCTGTTGACCGTGATTCTAATGGTTGATTACAAGTGCTTTCCACACTGGAAGTAAGTTTCCCCGTCTTCGTCCCTTTTTTTACTGGGTAACAATGATTTTCAGTCCCCGAGATCAAGGCTGTGAGTCTTTGTAAGGAACTACCGACCGGCTGGCTCAGTTACCGTTCAGATCCTTGGGGGCTACGTCTTTGACGCATTCTTGACTCCCTGGACATTGCTCGTTAAGGCGCTCGTATTGGCCCTTGCCGTGGCCTCGGGGCTCTCCCTCGGAAAAGAAGTATGCGCATGACTACTTTTGCTGCATATCTAGTGACCCTCCGCTGAATTTAGGGACCCTTGGTACACGTTGCTTGCTGCATGGCTCATTTTCTTTTACGCCTGTTCAAGGAATTCCGGAACAATGAAGGTGCCACATCAACTCCATGATCTGGAATTCTAAACGCTGATCGTCGACTTAGCACAGAAACGCAGAGTACTGGCAGCAGCTGCAGCCGCAGGTGTGTCGGTCGCTTTTGGTAGCCCTCTGGGTGGAGTGTTGTTTGGATTGGAAGGTAGGTTGGAAGCGATAAAAATATTTTATTCGACTTGATAAATGTGTTTCAATTTTAGAGCTTGATACCTTCGCAAATGAATCCGACGTGATGTGGAGAGGATTCGTTGCCTCCGCCATTGCTGCTGTTTCTCTCCAATGGGTCAATCCGTTCGGTACAGCAAAATTGGTCCTGTTCCAAGTAAGTTGTAAGCCTCAATATCAAATTAGCTGGATTTCACCTTTCCAGGTTACCTTTGTGTCTGATAGGTGGCGTGCCTTTGAATTGGTAGGATGCCTCAATGCGGTTTATTCGTTTCATTGTCTGAAATTTCTGAAATCTCTGCAGATTCCCTGGGTCACTCTGGGCGTCATTGGAGTATGTGCCTTTGCGTGTGCCCACTTAAATTATCTAAACCCTCCGAATAGGGTGTCCTTGGAGCACTCTTGATCAGACTCAACGTCGAAATTGCATTGTACCGACGGAATAGCATCCTCGGAGAATGGCCCATCCTAGAGGTCATATCTGTCAGCGCGGTGACTGCAGCTGTCAGTTATCTGGTAGGATATCCACTACCTCTAACAGCTGCCCAATCTCATCCTTGTGCTGCAGATCGTTTTTGCCCGGTATATCATTTTTCTGGTGCTATCTGAGTCTTACTTATGCTGGAAACAGGGTCCAGACCTCAGAATTGGTAGCAAACCTCTTTCAAGAATGTGATCCCACCAAAGGGGATTATCACGGGTTGTGCAAGTATGTTTCTTCACCTTTCATTTGGGCACAACCTCATCATGGCTTGTAGCCCAACGGCAACAACCCAGAATGTTTTCCTCCTCTGCCTGACTGCAATTCTCAAGGTTGTTCTGACAGCATGGACTTTCGGCATGATGGTCTGTTCCCTTTTCCCGCAACGACGCAGCCGTTAAATATATCTTCAAGGTGCCAGCCGGAATCTTCTTGCCCACCATTGGAATTGGAGCATGTATTGGGCGAGCCATGGGGTTGATCATGTAAGGTGACCTGAATCTCATGATCGAACCCCTGTTGATGATTTTTATGCAGGCAAAGTTTGTACAGAGCCTACCCTACGGCATGGATCTTCCTGTCGTGCCCTCCTGATCCTTCTGTGCGATGTATATCTCCGGGCTTCTACGCAGTCATTGGAGCTTCTGCGATGCTGGGCGGAGTTACACGAATGACAAGTGCGTCTTCGAATTCCCTTCTATTCCAACATTACTTACTCCTTGGTTCACAGTTTCCTTGGTCGTTATCCTCTTCGAAGTTTGTGTGTTTTCGCCAGATATTTGACCAAACTCACGCAAATTCCAGCTAACTGGGGCACTGTCGCACGTTCTCCCTATCATGATCTGTGTTATGACCTCGAAATGGGTCGGAGATTACATGGGAAAAGATGGCATCTATTCTGTCTGGATAGCGATGAGGCGATATCCATGGCTTCCTCCTGTCGATTATCGTGATAAAGGGGAGACTGCTGCCAACATCATGAAACCCTTGTCGCAAGTCGTCGTAATTGAGGACGGCGTCACTACTGTTGCCGAATTGAAAGCTCTTCTAGCAAGGTATCAATACCACGGCTTTCCCATTATTGATAAACATACCGAATTCGTGGGCTATGCTACGAGACAGGAGCTAATATCCGTGTTGGGTAAGGTTTCTCTGTAAACCATGTCCAGACTCTTTTTGCTAAATTCCATTTTTAGACCTCCTGCAGCTAGACGACAGCGATCATGACCAGGGGAAAATATGCACTTTTTCCCAAAATCGTATGCGAGTGCCAGCAGAAGAGCGCATCGATCTGTCCAGCGCTCTTGAGGACTCAATAATCCAACTAAGAAAAGAAGTTTCTCAAGAACTTGTCGTAAACATGTTCCAAAAACTGGTACGACAAAATCCGTTCGCTGAATTTTTAAAACTACTGAGTCCATCCATACAATAGAATCTCCGCCAAATCCTGTTCACGCATGCTGGCAAGCTAACGGGATTGGTGACGAAACGTGATGTGGTAGACTTGTTGACAAGCCACTTCCCTCACGCCGCTGCTCTATCTCAGCATCCTCACCACTCGCGGCAACCGTGACAATGATATCCTCGCCTCTAGATTGCACTACTGTATTTTGTTCTAATGACGCCATCGTTTTGTAATAGCTGCTTTATGCAAGGCTCGTCTTACGTCGACAATGTCATAAGTTTTGACATTACAATCGGATGATTTTGTACCTGCCATACCTGACCTATTATCTTGTTACTTACAAACAACTAATTGTGGAAAAGAAAACAACACAAGAAGGTAATTCAGATAAGTAGCAGAAACGCGTCCTTTATCGTATAAATTTCCATCCCAATCACTGACTGAAGCTGACGTCCGAAAGGGTATCATGACCGCCTTCCATCGGCTGGCTCAGACCCAGAGTCGGAAACATAGTCATAGTCGTCCTCGTCGTCTTCTTCGGTCTCGCCTTCGTCCATAGACTCTTTTAACTGTCAAACACAGAGCATTAATGCGTGTTAGCTCGATAGCAAGGATATGACTCTTACCATTTCCACCAGCTCGTGACATTCACTGAGATTAGCGTTGATGATGCCCTGACCCTCCGGTATTGATCCATCTACGCCGATAAAGCGACCCTCTTTGCGCAATGAATCGATTTGGAACAATGCAAGTTGATACTAAAACGGGGGAGAAGTCAGAGGATTCCGCAGTTTTCGAATGAAAGGCCTTACGGGATATAGATCGCGTGCATTGAACGGACCGCCATATTTTAAGACCTCATTCAAACATTTCTTCACTGTCGTAAGCTTGTTCGCCTATTAATGAATTAATTCCGGGTCGGATGCAAATCAAGAATAGAGCAAAGCTAACTTACTATAGGCATCAATTCCTCCGATACGGGTTCGCTCGAAGAAAGAAGTCGGTAAATGAGGCCGTAACACCGTCGAAGAAGATAGAGAAGCACCTGATATTAAAGACAAGATTATTAATGAGAATGACCAACGACCGGAGGGATTATAAACTAGCTTACATATTGCCCCGGCGGTCGGTTGCCCTCCGAGTCGACGAACTTGCCGTCAACCCTCATTTTGTCGATTTCCTGCAGGCTAAGGGAATAATTGAACAGGTCTGTCTCTCGTAGACTCCATCTGTGGGTCATGACAAGACTCTCAAGTTCCACCCGGATTCCGCTGAGACGGTCATATATGGGCTTCAGGGATGAGGCGACGTTTTTAGAATCCTCGTGTGCTTTGATCTCTTGAGCTATTTCAAAGCATTCTTCCAAAAGGGAGGAACAAATGGCCTGAGAAGACGGAACGATTCCACCGGGGGCCAGAAATTTGCCATCCACACGCGTTCTGTGGTAGGTATCCGCGTATTTGAGTCGGAGTTGACATGGGAGGAAAGGAAGCAGGTCAGCGAAGTGAAGGACAAGGAGGCCATGCTCCGAGGATAAACAACGGTAACAGACATGATGAAATGGGAGAGGTACTCAACGAATCAATCCTGCGCAATTCTTCTTGAAGTGGTTTCAATTCGGCCTTTTGAGAGCCTTCCTTGGCGGCCAGTGTGACCAGTTGCCGTCGAATAGTGACCAACTTCTGGTGTACGGGAACGAGCTCGGGCGACAGGACGGCCAAGGATTCTTGCAGTTGTGTGACTATGGCGTCTGCAGAAAGTTTTCTACGTTATAAAGAATCTCAAGGAGAATAGCGAAGTAGACGTACCACATTCATTCAGCTGCCTTTCCAGAAGCTTAGTTAACGCCTTCGGATGCTTCGCGTGTTCTCCATCTTGCTGGACAATCTGTCGCAGTTCACTGAGCCGCTTGTGAAATGGCGCAAGGTCTGCTTCATTATAGACCGCTGACTCATTCATATGGTTGAGGATTTGCTGTGGAGTAAAGGCGTTAATCATGTTGAAATATGAATGGCGAAACACCAAAATAAATGATGGGAAATAGTTCGTCGGGACAACAGGACAGCGATGGAAAACCTTTGGAAGATGAAATGACTAACACGCATGGAGGCAATCTGACAATAGGTCGCAGGCGCGTCTCTTGTCTTTCCAATGGTAAGGTAGAAGAGCGACAGCAAGCTAAAGACATCGGCCAGAGTGGTATCCAGTCTGTTATTATATTGGGTGTTGTCGTCGCGGACATCATTTAGCTTCGTAACTTTTGCGTGGGTCAGTTAGTGCACGGGAAGTACAAGCACGGAAAGACGAACTTTGCTTTACGACGGCTTGATGAAGCGAATTAACATCTTGGGCTTTGATGAATTCTCCACGGTCCTTCTTGAGTGCTGTGAGCCTGTTTCGGATACTACGGTAGACAAGATATGAGCGGAACGGTCAAGGGGGGAGACCTGAAGTACATACTTGATGAGAGCCTCGAGGATGGGAAGTTCTAGTAGTAGGTTAGTAATGACATTGGTAAACGACACGGACAACACGAACCTTCCTGAGGCACTGGTGCCATGAGCTGCTGGGAGAATGGTAGCTGCTTATGTTAAAGAATGCAAGTAACCCAATCGATCAGAGTCCCTTTCGCCATTCACATTCCCACGACCATCCTATCTAATCTCTAGGTATAAATGAGCCCCTATTCGTTCCGAAGGCACGCGTAAACACCTCCCTTTCCTACCGCCACGATGCAGAAACTTAGAGGGGCGCGTAAATTAACGAAACCTGCACAGCTTGGTGTTACTGAGATCTGCCCTTGCAGTTAGCAGAGTCCCACCGCGCCACAATTGCGTCCGCAACCAAGCGCGCCAAGGACGCGGAACAGTTGATCAAACCGAAGGAGGAGTTACTCAAGAAGAGGACGCAAGAGCGGGACGAGTTGGAGAAACGAGTATATCTCATGCGACAGTACGTGACGCTGTCGAAGGACCTGAAAACTACTCGCCAGAAGCTTGAAGAAGCTGAGAAAAAGTAGGTGATTTTTCAAATCGCTTCAACTGCGAAACAGATCACCAAGGATCGCGCCTCTTTTCTTGCTGGATAAAGGCTCCTTCTGGCCAATGATAAAGCTTCGCATCTCGAAGCCAAGCTCCAGTCCCTGCATGCAGAAAGCGATACCTTGGAGTCTAAGTACCAGGTCAGTTTTCGCCTGCTTTCTCTACATCACTTATCAAGCACTTATTGCGGGACCTTGCCCTCCTAGAATTCTAGAAGGCGACATAATGAACTGATCTCTGAGATGGAGAACCTTGGGTTCAATTGAATTTTCAGTCCGAATCATTTACATCCATTGACCGTTTCTGTACTCTTTAATTCGCTGCAGTTCCTACGCTCGATGAGCTGAGATAGGCAAATCAGGGATGGATACACCCGTCAGCGGTGGATTTAATCGCGCTTCGTTCTAAACTCGTGTGTCATGCGATAGTCGATCAAAGCTTGATAGTCGGGATTGCTCCTTGAGCCGCATACTGCAAGTCTTAATAATCTCAGGATAGCCGGAGGGGCCGCGGTCACGGTCAGATATAATATTATATCCATCTCGTACTTGACATCATTCTCCGTCAATAATAGTAGCGAGACCGCTATTTCGGTAGTTCTTATGGAACCCAGCTCTGCTACATCACAAATAGGCGCCCAAACAGAGGAGAGTCTCGTCTCAATCCAGATTGAAAATAATAGGCAAATCCTTTTCGTAGACTAATCAAGGTGATCGACGGGGGTCAGTTCAGTATTCAAGAAATTTGATATATAACTAACTGCCTTCAAATAATCTGGTGGAAAAAGTCGAGAGCTTTGGAGAGTGGTGGCGGACTCGGAGCTTGGAATTTGCAATCGATCTTCCGATGGGATATGGAGCTCTGCCTCATTTCGCCAATTTTTCATGTCAATTTCCAAAAAGTTATCCCGTAAATCTGGCGTGTAACTGACGAAGTAGCCAATAGTGACTTCCTTTTGAGGAAGGTCTATTTGGCTTCCATCAAAAAGACGGACTCTATCTCATTGTTAAATATCACCCACAACGCAACCACAACGGAATGGGGACCAGATTTGGGCCCTTATTCCTGACCTCAACAGCTGACTACGGCTGAGCCCCAGTGAGTGAGCTTCCTATCCTTTATCTTGAAGTGAAGGAGTAGTACGTAAATCACGATGGCCAACTTACCATGCGAAGAAATTGGCTCAAAGAAGATATTAAGTCAGACGGCCCTTCTGGAGGAGCCCCCAGTTAATGCAAAGGATGTAGACAACATCGCAAGAAAGGTTAACACGGATTCATGTGAGTCTTCTGTGTTCGTAACATTCTCGAGTTGAGCTCTCATTGTTGCTCTCCGAAGGCGTATTCAACCACTTTCCTGGATTTCCCTATTTTGTGAGAAATATCAGCCCCTTCATCCCACGCCAGTCCTACGCGCGCTCCCTGTTTGCAGCTGGCCATGGATATCCGCTGTACGATCCTATGGCAGTCCACGGGGCCCCCGACGACTATCTCAACAGTTGCGGCATCAGTATTGGTGATGTCGGAATTCTATCAAATGTTGGAGATTTCGTCTTTGCATTCAACATCTTTCTGCCTTCAGACCATCCATTTAATACAGGCAACACTCCAGATTCATTCTCTCCCCTCGAACCTCTCGATGAGTCGGAAATCCACACGCTCCCTGAATATTTTCCACGCGGCGCTGTCATCACAAGCAAGGGTGTCAAGGTCACTAGACAGTCGGAAAGCCCATTGTAGTTGGCATTTGCATGTCTTTGAGCCATCATTCACTGAAATCTCTTTTGCAACTTCAGGGACATATCTTTTCGTTCTTCTGAACGCCTTGGTGGGGTGTTGGTCTTACCGGAAGGTGCCGCCCGGCAGGATGCCTCCACAGACAGAATACGTGAATATGTTGCACGCAACGCGCACGAATGGGCCTTTTTTGTTCAGAATCGTTGGCATCCTGCCCAGAATGGTTCCGCCTACGTCATCACAGGCGTCGACAAAACAAGTGATTGTTCAACAATGGCATTCCATGTGCCATTGGATGCTCCAGCAAAGATCATCGCTAGGTACCACGACAATGCCCTGTGCTCTTACGATGGCCTAAGTGTGGCGGGCGATGTGAAACCTGAACCTACAACATCTCCAGGTTCTCTCAATTTGTGTGTATTCCTTCGGGGGATACGCATCGGTGTTGGCAGAACGGAATGGATCGAGAATACTGAATTACGGCCAGAAAATGCGGAACTTACGACACGCTATACGGAGCTTTATTACCCACCTCCTCGGGTTAGTGTAATTAATTCCAAGCTCCGCCTTTGGGTTGGCCTTGGGATCGATGACCCTCCTGCTGTCGAATATTTCGTGGTAAGACCTTAAGGTATCTCATTGACGCGCTGGACCGTATTCATTCCTCCTTTCTAGCACCCTTTCCATATATCTGACATTATTGGGCCAATGATGCTCTCTCTGGTGGGTCAATTCCTCCTGATTGACGTTGTTTTGGTATTGACTGCGTTTCAGCGGCCTGACGCCTCTCTGGTTCTGATAGATGACATATTTGCGTTCATGGATTCGAACCAGAGTCTATCAGCATCAGGGCCATTGGAACAGCGTGCTCCGTTGAACTTTTCCTGCTCAAAAGGAGCGACTTTCAAGGACTTCAAGATGCTGGTTAAAGAATCATTTGAGTCTTATGATATAGTCGAATATCAAGGCAAATATCCATTCTTTTCAATTTTCTCACTTGGTTGCTGAACAATTTTTTAGGTGTTTTGAGATTGGAGCGAAAATCCAAAGCAGGTGCTGAAAAGGTATTCCACTATTCTGACCCTTTCAAAACTTCAAACGAATTTTAGTAGGTCTCGTGGGCTATGAGGGTCCGACACTTGTTCTGGCCCATGCACAAAAGGAATTGGGCAAGCAAAGGCTTTACAGAGTTAGTTCGAAGAGGTCAGCATCACATGGATACCAACCGGTATTTGTCCTTGGAATAGTAGCAGCCTTCTTAAGGACATCAGATGGACGGCTTTTTGCGTTTTATATTGATTATTTTCGTCGATGGGTTCACGCCGGTAGCACAACTTCGCTCGAACTTGGGCCTCGAGATAGTAGCTCGCAGTCACGGTCCGCGAATTCTACGCAATCGCTGGTGAAGTGACCACAACGCGTTCCCTCTGTTCCTCTGGGCTGCCTGTTCTCGAGGCGGAATATATTTTATTAGACGCACTAAGTTCAGCGACGCATGGCTGGGGTTGGAGGAATCGGATGTCGCTTCGGCCTTATGTCAACTTGTTGCTAAACTCATTTTTCGTCCATAGCCTGTAATCCAAAATATAATAACAGCCCATGATATAATAGCGATCTCTAGTAATACTAAGAGCTGCTGTATCCAACTCGATGTGCCAGCCTATTTTAAGCTGCCATCGAACTCGGCACGTGCGATAATCTAATCTCCGAGCTTGGCAAACCAAAGCCCCTGCCAAACCCAACGCTCCCTATTCTGTACTTGATTCACAACACTATTCCATACCTGATTCACAACACATCCTTCAACCACCATAAACAATGACTGACAGAATCAGAGAGGTACACGATATACCTCCCCGCGCTACATGATCTCAGTAACTGATTAGAACACCCCCCTTACTTTCGATGTCTAATCGCAGAAAATGTCCCAGCTCCGTATCGAGGCGGACGCTGCAAACGCACGCGCCGATGAGGCAGAGTTCAAGATCAAGGGCCTTGAGCAGAAGGTGCTCGAGTTGGAACAGGCAATCTCATCCCTCGAACACAAGAACGGACTTCTCGAGACTCAACTGGACGCGAGTGAGCAGAAGGTTACGGAGCTCAAGGCCTCTTCCTCAGACAACGAGCATACAAAGTCGACGAGTGAAGGTCTATTGAGGAAGGTCCAGCTGCTGGAAGACGAGCTCGACGCAGCGGAGAAGAACCTCAAGGAGACTGTAGAGAAGTACGCGTCGCTTTGATTTGTTTCGCGATAAGGCGATCCCTGATGGGCGATATGCATTATAGATTACGACAAGTCGATGTCAAAGCTGAGCACTTTGAGAGACAGGTGCAGCGCGCTGAGCAGGAGCGCGATGCTTGGGAGAAGAAGTCGAGGTGCGTGTCTTCGTATTCAACCACATTGTCGTGTCGTTGACCTCTCCCCCACCAGGATTCGGAAGCTAAGTACAAAAAATCCCAACAAGAGTTGGAGGAGTTGGAGAAGAGCATGCAAGATCTTTAATCCCTTCAACGCTGTGGAATTCCTCGGCGTTCGTTCCATCTCTCATTTGCCCTCTGGATTCCCTTACCTTGGTGGCATGAAACCAACCCTTATTCTCTCTTCTCCTTATCTCTTGCAATTATTCTCGTTTTGTATACTCCTGGATCTAACTCCCTTGAATGACACGACTACCTTACTTTCCTCTGTTGATTTCACGATCAATGTAAGATCTTCTGAGAATCCGGGTGATTTTATCAGGTATGATTTCACAGCCTCGACCTGCATACTTAGAATGTTGTGCTCCTGATCGTAACAATATTGAATACATTTACTTCTCATCATGGAACTTGAGGGAAACCGAGTTCACACAATGTCGCTCGTCAGCTGCATATCGTCGTCAGTGTTATGAAGGCGAAAACACTGAGTGAAACACACTGGGTGTAGGATATCCCTCGCCTTGGAAGACATGCCCTAGATGGCCGCCGCAGGCCGTACAGGTGATCTCGATGCGTTTCATACCCCAGGTATTATCTTCATGCCGGGAGACGGCCCCTGGGATGGCTGTTCGTTGGTAAAGAATAAGAGAATGAGCTTCGGTGAATATCAAAAAACCCTCAAGACACTTACCATCGAAGAACGCAGGCCAACCACAGCCACTCTGAAATCAACGAATTTAGGAAAACTAGGAACTGTGAAGAGTAACGTGCGAATGTTCGTACATTGAACTTGGTGGTGCTCTTGTAGAGTGGTGTGGCGCAACCAGCGCAAGAGTAGACACCGGGTTCAGAGTGCTTATCATACTCCCCAGTACCAGCGCGTTCAGTTCCCTTCTGACGGAGAATTCTAAACTGTTAGAACGTACATTAGTTATCAGATTCTAGATATGCAGAAACCAGATACCTGTTCGGGAGAGAGGATGGCTCTCCATTCAGACTCGGATTTGTTCTGGGTCGTCATCGTTCTTATTTGCAAAGTTGGGTTTAGATAGCGGGTTTGAGTGGAGACCAGTCCTTTTCGTTGGATTAATATACGATTGACAGGTTTCAAGGCAGTGCAATATCTCAGCATACGGCTATCACTGTTCAACGTTCGGTTATGCGCCGATGCTAAGTCGTCAGCACAAATGATATAACACGTGACTCTAAATTTAGAGTCCCCAGATTATTGCGCAACGGATTGCATTCCAAAACAACAGTTTGCCAATTGCAATATCCACGCACTGTACAACAAATACTCCGCCCAGAATGCGCCTTTGACATTGCACCTAACCTTGCACCCAGAGTGTCAAGAAATTGGAGAAGCCAACGTTCTTCGGAAGCTCGACTTGTCTTGCATAGAGTCTGAACCACTGGTGAGGAAATGACGCGGCGAACGTACAAGCTGTCTTACCATTGTTGGATTTATATTCCATGACTGTGGACGGCGGCAAGTTGAGTACTTGCCGCAATGTATCGCTATGGACTGCGTTAGGGAATTCAACATCAATCCCTGAGAAAGACACGCACCGAATCTGCTCCCGGAGTTTTGGATCTCCATCCAGCCGATTCCATACAGTAACAATATCCTCACTCTGCCTTACACTGATCGTACACCCACAAATCTCTGGCCATTCCGCACCCTCACTCCCATCCTCTGATTTTCCTCCTCCCGACTTGGCTTTTGGGCTATCTTCAGGTTTGCCACGGCAGTCGTCAAATTGATCGCCTATGATAGCCATTACCAGGTCTTCCCATAGACGGTCTGCGACACCTTTTTTCAAACGGATGATCCATTTCCCACCGGAGAGGTTCAAGGGATCCTCCCAAACCGGTCGGCGGACACCCGCATGGAAGAGAAGGTAGTCTGTTGTTGGCTGCAATGATGAGGGAGGAGCTAAGTGGGTCCAGAGCGACCAGAAGGACTCGACCTATAAAAAGAAGATGAGGACGCGTCAACAAAAGACAAAGGTGGCCGAGGGCGCACGGAGCTGAATGCAGCTATTTTCTTTATACCCTCTTCATAACTTATAATTTTATTACCTGGCGTGCGTTGTTGCCGAAACCAAAATACCCAACTGAAAAGAATGCGAGGTTAAAAAGGATGCGATCGTTGACACGGGAATGAATACGAACATACGTGTTTCGTAGTGGGTGAACCTGTGTTACTGTCGCTGATGAGGGTGTAGAAGAAGCAGTAGAATCCTTGGAGACTGCTGGTTGGGAAGTATTGACGGTGGTGGAGAAATGCTTTGAGCTCGGGATGCGTGTGCGAGAAGGTTGTTGGACGGGAGTGGACTGAGTGGTTGTTGCTGTGGACGAGCTGTTGGCAAGAAAGCGAGATGCAGAGTGGTTGGAGAAGTAGTTGGCCATGATTTTAGAGTGGAAGAGTCGAAAATGAAAATGAAAGATGTTACATAAGCCACGCTCTTCTGCATGAACCTCGATGAAGCTCATGCTACGCCCTGAATGGCGCCTCTGGCCTCTCTCCTCCTTCTTTGGTCTCCTCGATCTCAAGACCGGCGTAACTGTCGCTCTTTTGTTTGCCGTCCGTCTCTTTCTCTAGCTTGTAATTCCCAGCTCACTCACTCCTCTTCAGCTTCTGAACAAGGTCGCAGGAGTCTACGGTCTCATCGCTGTTCTAACCGGCGCCGGTGGATCTTTCGCTCAGCTCAGTCTATACATATATTCCGTCCTTGCTCTTGTCGCATTGGCATGGGGTCTGCGCGTGGTACAAGATGCACGTCAAATTGTTCTCTTCCAGTCCCTGTCAATTCAACTTACAATTACCAGGAGGATCCGAAGAAGACCTTATACTTTGCACATCTTTTCTTCGCAGACCACATCTTCTCCACCTCATGGACCATATTTTTTGCCATCGTCTGGTGGCTTTGGACACCCCATGACGGCCGTCGACAAGCCAATTCTGCGGCGCAGCAAGCAATGATGGATCACGGAAACTCTAGCGCTCCCCACCTCACCGCGGAAGAACGCAAGGAAGCCGCAATGGCCATTTGGAACCAAGAAAAAGGTCTAGCGGCCACCGTCATCATTTTCTCGTGGATGTTCAAGGTAAGCTTCGTTTAGTAATCGTCCGGAATCTTTTGTCCCTCATGAAATGCCAGATCTACTTTGCACTCCTCATCTACTCATACGCCACGCATCTTCGAAAGGGCTCTTATAGGTCTCTGCCTCTCTCGCGTTCTTCATACGCAGCTTCGAATGTTGCTGCGCATAATGCGTATGATGCTCTTGCTGATGAAGAGGACGAGGAAATCGAAGACTTTTACCGCGTCCCACTTCGCACCCCACCGGCATCTGGCCACCGTCGGGGAAACAGCTCCAATAACAATGCTTCATCCATAACAAGTTTTGCAGACTTCGTTAGCGCTCCTGGTCGGGTCCCTCGAAAAAAGGGCTTTGGTAGTGTGAGTCTGCCAAAGGGAGGCATAGAGGAAGAGGACGTTCTGTTTGACGAAGATGAAACGTATGCTGCGTCTTCTTCATCTCGAGCCCATTCGAAGCTGGGGACAGATAGCAGCACCACGGCCGCCAGCGACGAAGAGCGGACGGTTGGGGGACATGGATCTGATTCCGGGAAAGGAAAGGTAGGAAGGTATGCGTGAGGCTACGCTGGGACTATGCATCGTCAGGTGTTATCACATTCTTTCCTTGGATTCCTCTCTGCTATACCCAGCACAACAACCTGCATTCCGATGTGGATCTCTGGAGGCTGTATCTAATAATACCTAGATAGTACTGGCACATCCTTTATTTAATTCTAAACAATGCAATTCCACCCCTGGGATGC
Source organism: Hebeloma cylindrosporum (assembly GCA_000827355.1). Taxonomy (NCBI): domain Eukaryota; kingdom Fungi; phylum Basidiomycota; class Agaricomycetes; order Agaricales; family Hymenogastraceae; genus Hebeloma; species Hebeloma cylindrosporum. The sequence goes on along the minus strand of KN831773.1, from coordinate 410,052 downwards.
GTTTGATGAGTAGCAAAAACTTTAACTAACTGCGATACTCATCTCTTCCTCTCAGATTCTTCCGATGTTCTTCTAGTGGGTACTTCTGTCAAGCCTCCCTCGAGACCTGGGTAATGTCTCCAGCGTTCAAATAATTCAATCGCGGTGAGCTTCTTCGCATTTCTTTTCCTTCCTCATCTTGATACGCTGGACTAGCGCTGCTATTAACATCCACCCCTTTCTCCGAAGGCCGTTGGCCGTCTTCCACCTCGACCATCGTAGGGGAGAGTGATAGAGGTTGGGTCGCATTGGCCTGTGAGACGGTGGCATCCAAAGAAACTTGTTGAGTCTCGAGTTCCCGCCTCCTGCGCGCCCTTGGGTTCAAAATCCAAGCAGCGACGACAATTACAGCATCCAACACCTTTCAAATTCAATTCCGTGGAGAGACCGAGCTGGATTATGTTGAACATGGACTCACAACGACCAGGCTGTATGTCACGGCAGCGATGACGTCGAATTCCGCCCTAAACGCAAGTGATAGATCGTTGAATATGCCCCCGAGCATATCGATAGAAATAAATAGCAGGGAGATGCCAATGACTTCCTTGTGCTTGAATATTTGCCAATATTGAGGGAATAATGCCACGGAGATGAGCACCGAGCCAACTATACCAAGGGCCTTGGTTGTGGTGGTCGCAGCGCGTTCTCCGCGGTCATGAGGGGGCCGTAGGAAGATGACCAGAAATAATTCTAGCAGGCCAAAGAGGATGATAACTGATAGGGTGATTGCGGTGGCAGCCCATCGCGAGCGTCCGGTGCCATAGTATTGACACTAAGATGAAATGAGCAACGAAGATGGAGAGTTTCGTCACGCAGCTTACCTGTCCCCAACTGACCAAGCAAAGAAAGCCAAAAAGTTGTGGCTGAACTATGAGGGGTATATTCAATCGTTGTAACAATGCGTAAACGCCTTGGAAGACGGCTGATGCGCCCCACAAGAACCTACGAAACGTAAAACCGTCACCGATCCATATACGCACATACATGGATGCTTAATGACTCACATCAACCAATGGGACAGTCCGGTCGTTGTCTTGTCGCGGTAGCTCTTCCATACCTGTGGTATTAGTTGTCCAGTCCAGCAAATAGTCCCTGGAGCTTCGTTAGCCACTTATTCCAAGCCAGTTTCCAGTAACTTTATGGGTTACCAATGATCCCAAACACATGCTCAGCGGCTGAGTTTTCATACGGCATGATTATCAATCTGCTTAATTTACAATGGGTTCAGAAATTCGTAAAACGGATGACTTGAATCCTATGTTTGCAAGTAACGGACCTGGTGGAAGAAGGAGGACAAGCCCCAAGAAATGGCGTGTTTCATTCACGTCCATGAAAGGGGCCCGCCACCATGACGATCGATCAGAGCTTGGGGCCAAGCGAACCGGGATTTATGAAATAACACCCTTTTACATGTAAATGGCTATAACTTCGAGTCGAATTCAGCAATACGGCGAATCACCCTATGAAAGATTGAGAGCAGAGTTGATAATACTTAAAATAAGAAGATCAGGTTAGTTTCTGGAACCCTTGAAAAAATAGGTAATATTGCTGGCATGTGAAAACAACTAATGTCAATGATTTCTGATGTTGTACACGGTCTTTCCATAGTAGAGTCCGGCACCAGCAGATGAGATTGCGAGGATAGCTGGTACAGGTCCTTTTGAGACTCGAGGAAGCGATGAAAGGAGCAACAGTGCCGATGCACCTTTGTGAGAGTCAGTGGAAAGGCATTCTCACCCACGGGAATTTGACGCTTACCAAGTGCGCCTTCCAAACCATTGGAGGTGCCTTTGCGAATGCTATCGGCACTCCAAAGGTACAACAGACCGACACTAGAGAGCATTGAGATGCTGAGTTGCGCCTTGATGGCCAGAACTCACCCAACACCAGCAACCAACGAAGGTATAGATCGGGTCCTTGCGAAACCAGAAACTCCCCCTACGATACAAAGAGTTCCCATGGCATAAGCAGGATAGGCAGACTATGTTGAGAATCCAACCAAGTTCGTTAGTCCTAGTCGCTTTCACCTCAGAATTACTAACCATTTCAAATCTGAGTGTCAAAGTTCAAGGTGTGGACAACCGGGAAAGTCGTTGGTGAATTCCGACGGATTTTACTTCCCCACACTCATCAACGCATCATCCTTGGCCTTGACCATCCCCGGTCACACCCGCGAATGATCAGCAGGTTTTTGCTTCCAGACCCGCTTCATATGGTACATTGACCTCACAGCACTCGCGTAACCAGCAGATCCAGGCCACATACCAGGCCTTGAACGGTGACGTAATGCTCTGCTCATGCTCAATCTGTTCATAAACTCTTTCGCCGAAAACCTGCCTAAATTAAATCCAGATAAAATCTCTGATACATTTCTGGAACTTCATTAAAAAAGAATTTCATGTTTTTAAAACATCGGAGGACTCACCGAAAAGCAGGCAGCAAGAAACGCTGTTCACGATGAGGCCCAAACCCGAGAAAGAAAATGAGCGAAAATTTAGGTTGCTCGCCCTCTTTTTCTTCTTCTGTCAGGTTCTTCTGAATCCTCGATTCTCGTCCTTGAGTTTCCCTCAGTCTCTTTTACTTGATTGATCAGTCGGTGAACCACAGTATCCCACATGGCATCATTGACTCCTTTGGCCTTCCCCAGCTGTTCTCGGAGTTTCTCCACTTCGGATTCCAATTCACTCACTTTCGCCTTGAGTGAAGTAGGGTCCGACTCAGCATCTTTAGTTGATGTAAAAGGCTGCACGAAGAAGGCATGATCACGTAACAGCTCCTCATTACTATATGCCGATGCCTCATCGAAGTGAACCTTGGGATCGATAAGTACATAAACAAACGAGGAAATACAAAAGAGGCTACCCACAGAATGACCGGTTGGAAGCATAGTTGTCACTTCATGCGCCTCTCTAGATTTGGCATCCCGAATCCTCTGAAATGGCACTATTGGTTTGATTGGGATAAGGTCCTTGAAGTCTAGGGAAGTCCCAACTCTGAAATCGAGGCTGATGTGACCAATTAAATCCGGAGGCTTGATCATGGTTTCTAAATGTGCAATTGACATCCCCTTGTGCGTGGTAATCGTGCGAAGCAGTTGGTGTGAGGGAATATCGTAGAGATGGATCAGACCATCCGAGGTGCCTACAAGGAGAATCGTGGATGAGAGAGATATGCATATGCTGGATATGGGTTGCCTAAAACTTAAATTAGCGTGTGCTCCAGAACTCTTATGGACAATAGAACTCACCCAACGGATATCAGTCTTTTTTTCCGTGCTTCCCGACTTTCATCATCGTCAACGCGAATTATGTCAGTGACTCCCCCTCCTCCAATGGCTTCCGTAACGATTCCTCCAAGTTTGGTCTCCCGCTCACGGAATAAATTCATCTGATGGATCGACCCATCGGCGGAGGCGGCGAAGAACAGCCGCTCTGTTACATCCCAGGCCAACTGCGAGATTGGTTGAGGGAATTGGAAGGTGGTTAACAATGTCCTAGATGAAAGGTCCCAAAGCTATCAAAAGAAATTAAGTGAGAAGGGGCAAGAAAGTATGTTTAGTTATATGAACCTTAACAGTGTGGTCAACACCCGAAGTCAATATTCTACAATCAGGGAAGAGACCAATTCCACATATTATATCGGTCACTGGAAGAGTATGGTCAGAGAGCGTGCAATATGGAGCTAATGGCTCGTTTTGGCGATCTTCGTCGACTAATCTATGAAGAATGTGTGAGTCAATGGTTAAAATGAAGTGCGAGGTCAAATTGACCTGGATACGGACCAGACGCTCACGCCAGAGTCATCGCTCCCGGATAACAGTGCGGCACCGTCATTTGTGAAGCGCACCACATTGACCTGACGATAATGTGCATCCCATGAGTTATACATGATGCCTGATGCAGTCTAAAATGAATTCGCTTAATTTCCAAATGAGATACATGGGCCCTTCTTACCTCCCAAAGATAGATGCGTCCTGCTGCAGTCCCTCCCGCGCACATATCCCCACGACGATCAAGAGCAATGCAGGTCAACTTTTCCGGAAGGACAATTTTCAAGCTTAATTGGTCCTATCGCGCTGTTAATTGTAGGAGTGACAAAGTAAAGATGAAAGAACCTTTTGAAAATTGTAGACGTTCAAGATAGCCTTTTCAGGCTGTGAGGCGAGCATGATGCCTCCTTGTGAATTTTTGGATTCCAAAACAGCGATAGAGCGTGGGCCTGCATTTGTCTGTTTGAAAGAGGCGAGGGTGGCCCCTGTCTGGATGTCGTGAATGGCAATTAAACCGGGTCCCCCAGCCGATGTCGTTGGCGCAGTTGCGCAGAGTATGGTCTCACGGAGAAGCATGGCAGTTGAAAGAACCTATCTAATGAATTGAAAAACTCAGCGAGGAAAAAACGTGCACGTGACCCATTTAGACCGTGTGTGGCGCATGCCGGGTGCCCCTTATAATTGGAGTACACCGCCTGTCCTTGACATCCTTCTCCTTATCGTTTACCACCATGTCGTCCAATCTTTATGAAGAACTTGGTATCCCCCAGGATGCACCACCAGAGCTGAGTATGTTACCTTTACTTGTCGATGACCTTACAAGCGCTCATTATGTTTATCCCCGGACAGTTCGCAAGGCTTACAAGAAAAGAGCCTTGCAAACCCATCCCGACAGACTTCCAGCTGGTGCCACGCCAGAGGAAAAAACTGCATCAGAGGAGATGTTCCGTAGAGTGCGTCAGAATCTGCTAGAAGGGAACTCGCTACTTACCAAGGTCAACAGGTTAACAACGCCTATGAGGTCCTGAGTGATCCTAAGAAACGAAGCGTAAGCTCAATATCTTATAATAAAAAAATGGTTCTTAAATGCCCCTCGTTCAGGAATACGACATACACGGTGTTTGGCCTCCTCCAGAGGAGGACGAGGTCCCATTCCATGCACCCCACACGAGTCACCATAGATCCTACACCTCGAGCCGTCATCCCTCCCGTAGTCAAACCTTCCCGGACCCATTCTTTTCTCATCATCATACGACATTCTCACCGTTCCAATTCACCGATCCTTTCACCCTGTTCAACTCGATTTTCGAGGGCTCCCGTTTTACAATGGGTTCATCTCGCTCAAGGCACGCTTCATTCATGCGCCCCATGGATCCCTTTGGACACATGGAAAGAATTCAAGCAGAAATCGAGGACTTCATGGAAGACATTGACAGAGACCCATTTGGAAGGCCCGGGTTCCCGATGTTCAGACCAATGTCTTCTATGGCTGCCATTGGTTCCTCTTCTTTCAACAACAGCAACAATGGGCGCTGGATCTCGGAAAGCTACATGACTTCTACTGTGAACGGCGTCACTCAGACCATTCGCAAGCGAACGGATATGGATGTAAGTCTAAGCTATTAGTCATTGTTCGTCGTTCTGACATCCTTGTGCATAGGGCAACGAACATGTTACCCGCACGTTCCCTGACGGTCGTGAAATTCGAACTATCAATGGAGTAGAGCAGCCACCTGCTGGCTATCTATCCTACACAGACCCACCCAAAGACAGGCGCATAACGTCCTCAGGGCATCGGCACCATGCTCCTTCACACTCCCAAGCAGTGGCGAGTACCTCGAGGATGGATTATGGGGTGACAGCCCCTCCGCCACCATATTCTGCAACCTACCGCGATGCCAATCGTAAGTGTTCATTATTTACAATCTGCCATCCTGACCTAGCTTCTGTGTTTCAGCAGATGATCAACATCGACATCCGCGGAGAAGGTCTGAGAAATGTAAGTCTTTACTTTTTTTCCCTCCGATCTCGGATCTTTTCCTGGCCACTCTGTCCATCAGACGCCCACACGTCTTGTGCGAGTGAAAGGCTAACATTAAAACAACGAGGCTAATCTATTGATTTATTTTCAGATCTCGATCCTCGCTCGCACGAGGACAGGCATCTCCAGAAAAAATGGTGGCAATAGAATTGCGCTGCACGAAGCTTTATTTCTATTGCCAGCCTATTTTTTTCATCTCACCGTTAACCTTTCTCCCTATCTTCCCCAATTTCGTCCTTCTCGCGAGTCGGTTTAGTACTCCTTCGACAGAAATTCCGATGTGAAAGTTTTTTTTATTGTAAAATCAATTTTGCTATGTTGTATGTACTGTAGGTCCAGGTATGTTACCGATGTTGTATTCTTTAGATTTCCACGAGCCCTATGTAGTCGTGCCTTGTCCCATGCCGTATGACAATATGCCTACTTCATTCTTGCGTGCCCCCGCGTGCCCCAAATTTTGATATGGACCCACCACATGGCCGCGTCAAAGATATTATGTTCCTCAAACTAACTTTCAGGCCGCCCGCATCATAGTTTTCGTATGAAGTCTGTATTGCTAGTTCACCAGGTGGCAGGCAGACGGGTCTACCAAGGAAGATGACCGTCTCTTTCAACTTCCCTTGCATAACAAAACTCCTGAAAGGCTGTCTGGTTGCCCTTTTTTGTCCAATGTACCAATGGGAAGGCAGGTACGCTTCAAGAATCACAGGCAAACGCTGAGATGATATAGAAGGGCATCCTCTCCGGCGAGTGAAAAAGGTATGAGTACAGATAAATAATCTACACAGAGAAGAAAACGAAAGCGACAAAGGAATGACGGGATATTGCCCAACACATCGTGGAAGGAATCCGAGCGATCGAAGAAAAAAAGAGTGGCCGACACCTGGTTGGCGAGACAATAGATATGTGTGGCTTCCGCCTATGGGTTGTTGGTTTCTCGGACCTAAGATGTCAATAATAAGAAAGATATGTAGGGCGTCAGGTATAAGATAATTGGATACAAATGAGTGGTGCAAGTCATGTCTGCAAAGATGGATATAAATGATGCTGGGGCGTTATTGTGTACAGTAGTGGTGTGAGCGGGCATGCTGAAGGAGACTGAGCAGGAGGAGGTCTGAAGAAAAGGGTGGAAGGGGCCTGAGGCTTCTCAGATTACTATCGGTGTTGTGCGGGATTGAACTGGCGGGAATGCAGAGGACATTGGTGAGACCTGAGTCTGGCTGTCATCCAGGCCTAATGGGGTACTTGACGGTGGAACACTCGAATTCGGCGTTGATGGTACAACACCACTTGCTGAAACCTTGCCAATGAACCATGACTAGAAAGCGAAGTCAAAATCTTGTAAGCGAGATAAAAGAAGTAACCTCACAGGAACCCATCCACGATCTCCACCCACTTCTTTCACAGCCTGCAGGGTAATTTCTGAATCACCAACACAAGCTATAGTGGTGAAAAACTTACATATGACCAGTGGTTATATCGTTTGAAAACTCGCAAAGCATCATCTTTAAGGAGGTCAAGCTCCTCCTCACCCTTCTTCTTGTAGTCCATTAGGGCAATACCAGGGAAACTGGTTGAAATAATGCTCAAGGGTAAGATGGGCGTCTTTGAAACAGGTGTGTCAGGTGGCGATCCAGACGTCGTCCCGTTCTTGGCGGCAGTGGCTTCAGCAATGGCTGAAGCGACAGGTACGTTGGTTTCAAGCAGACAACCGGCGGGCACCCATCCTTGCTTGACTATGTCGGTATCCACGATGCCTGATCCAGTAGGGTCACGCTGAACTACCCACCAACCCCGTGCTCGGGAAAGAATGACAAACGTATCACCGCTGGAAAGAAGCAAGGCTTGGTTAATGTCAACGTGGATGACGTTTCAAAAGTACTCACACGACAACGTCGAATTCGTCATCTTGCTCTGCCATGTATGGGTATATAGCGACCGCATACGAGACACCGTTTGACGAAGCTGGAGGCATTTCACGTGAACTGGCTCCACCGGTTATTGGGTCTGTTCCATGGTCGCCATTGTTCTGTGGCCGTGCAGTCTCTCGGCCGCTAGCATTTTGGCTGACGAGTGTGGTCCCACTCAAACTGGAATATGATGTCGAGTTCGATAAATGGGATGTTTGAGTCGACGCGGATGGCGGACTCAAAGAAATATCTTCCTGGCGGGATGGATCAGGGGATAGTACACTGGCTTCTGGCCAGCCAGGCTGGGAGCTCAACCCTGTTGACATCGTCGGCGTGGAAGCAGACAGATCTTGGACCTCAAGTCGAGGAGGCCTGTGTGTTATTCGCGACGCTGAAGGTTGTTTGTGATGACCTTGGGTTGCATTTGTTACTGTGGATTCTTGGGAGATGATGGAAGATGCTTTGCGAGCTGCGTGCTTTTGCTGAGCGACAGCTTTTGGAGATCGAATATCTTTGATATGTTTGAGCATGAAGACTGGATCCTTCTTGGCATTCTTGAGTTTTTGAAAGAGAAGCAGGGGCTTTTCGTCATAGCTCAAACATCGCTCTATTCGATTTCCTATGACAAACTTCAGTTTCCAAACAAAGAAGATCATGAAGGATGGATACCAGATGGCCCATAACATATGAACATAGCGTAGCTTTGCCAGTTGTCATTGTTGATGCGATACTTCTTAAGAGCAGCAGGAAGAACCTTCCATGTGGGATCCTCCAAACTGACCTTGAAGCTCTTCAGGTTATCCGAGCTCTCGTGCCTTGTGGGTTTTGGAGTAGAAGCCGAAACTCCATTCGGCGGTGTAACTCGTGATCTTTCAGCATTGTTTGAGGTGGAGGGCAACGACGATGATCCAGCATTTCGAGAGTAGCTTGGGATATCATGTTCGATGCGTTGTGGCGATGGATGTGGAGATTCAAGAGCATCTGCTTTCGTCGGCGATTTCTGCGGTTTGACGAACTGGGCCCACTTGAACGAAGGCTGTCTCCGAATTGATGACGGACCCTCGTCCTTGGGTTACAGTTTGAATGTAAGGTGAACGCAGAAGGAAAACGAGTAGAAGAAATTACTCACAGGTTGCCCTGCAGATGGACGAAGTACGTTGAACTCTTCCACAAATGACTGCAAAGTGTCGGTCAAGTTCCGGTTGTCTTCCTCTAGAGTCCTTAGCCTCTGGGCTTCAAGACTGTCAGCAAGTTTTCACTGCTTAAGATAGAATATGGACATACCTTGCTCTTTGACAATTGAATGAAGCTTTTGCACATTTATGTTCTCTACACGTTCGGGAGCCTCGGCTGCCCGTTTTGAGTATGCGCGCAGTAGGATGAATAGAAACAGAGAGAAATACTCACAAGGTGGGATATATTGGTGTTCCTCTATTGGGACGTTGTGGGAAAGCTTGACCTGGTAGATGTGTTTGAGAATCGAGAGCCGTTGCCCAATTGACGTGATGCCCAGCGACTTGAGACCCTCAAAGTCTAGGTCGCATAAAGAATCCCCTCGTATCTTGTGTTCTGGGTGTGAAATCGTATTAATGACATTTCCTCCTCGAAAAGACGATACCATACCTCGGATTTGAGCTTCGTATTGAGGATAGCCGAGACTGGACAACCAATTATGAACATCTACTTCATCCCAGTCGAGGATATGTCGGTCGGCGGGGAGACCTTCCATGGCAGTCGGTTTCGTTGTTTGTGGAGTCTGGAGCAATGTGTACTTTGAAAAAGAGGGAAGAAGGTCAAACGAAGCCGTCGGAGCAAGCGAACAGGTCGAATCTTCGTTTGGGTGTCCCGCACGTGACCTAATGAGCACAGCCACATGTCGCTTTCAGCTCACCACGTACCTTCCCCGGGGCCTGAAAAATAACAAAAAATGACCAACAATGATTTTTCAAGCTATCGGGCTGCTACGGGGGAAACAAAGGGCTGTACTGGTACAGTTGGAAAAAAATTACGTGGACTAAGTAGCAGTCTCGACTCCAACCTTGAGGAACATAGCCGGAGCGATCAATGACGGCGATAACAAAGTAGGAGTGCAAGCCAATGATTCATCAAATTCCGCAGGTATCGAATGTGGTTTCTTCAATGATATTCAGCGCATCCGAGACGACCTGGGACATGTTTTTCGTCATGGGATAACGGGAAAGATCGTCTGTCTTGTCAACCCACACGAAGGCGCAATGTTCTTTCGGATTCATTCGAACATTCGACTCCGTACCAGCTTCCACTCCCGCCAGAAAATTGAACTGAATCGCCTTGCTCTTGGAGGTCTCGTATTCGAAACCTGGAAAGGTGCCCCAGATTTTGGTGACAGATAACCCTGTCTCCTCTTCTGTCTCCCGCATGACTGTACTAAGGAGCGTCATATCATCTGGCTCAGCCCCCCCTCCTGGCAATTCGTACATCAACGGATAGACGTCTTCAGTCTCGGCTCGTTGCAACAGGAGAATTTTCCGTTGAGATCCTGACGAGTCGTTTGCAGCGAGGTAAACAATCGCTACGCCAACTACCAGACGTTTGCCCGGATATTGAAGACGCAAGTCACTGAGAGGTACGTCAAATGACTTGGCAGAGTCGGCGATGATAAAGGCGGAGCCATTTTTAACGCTGTATGGCTCGATACTGCGTACTCGGCTTGCCGTGATGGACTCTTTATGAAAAGTCTCTTACTGATAGTAACGTAATAACCACAATCAACCTACAATGTGACACGTTATAAAATAATACAGGTTACAGGATAAAGCATGTCGAAATTTCGACCCATCGATAATGAAGGTAGAAAAGGTAGCGGGCAGCGACGTTCAACGTTCAACCCTAAATGGGTATGTAACAAAAGCAATACTGGAGAGCGAGATAATTTAAGCAAAGAATGTTTGCATCCTGTGAGGCGCACAGTGTTCGGCTTGAATGGCGATTGTCAGGGAGAAAGGATGATGGATTCGAAAAGATCGATGAAAATGCGTGTCCGGGATAGCCCAGAGATGGGGATCGTAGATGATGCTTGCCACAGAAAAGCAGAAGGTGCGGTGTAAAACAGCAAGGTTTGGAACCAAGCCATCAAGTCGAATGTGGCAAGCCTGCATTGCGAAAACGTTGCCTCCAATTTTGTCTGATTCGATCTGCAGAAATTACTTCTTATAAATGCTTAAAAATGATGGGGGAGGAAGGGCCTTTCCCTATCGTGCTGCATTAGAAGGTGGCGTGAGATGGGTTGGGTGACGGCTTGGGGTTTCTGGGCTGGGAATTCCTTGTGAAACGCCCGATGATGGGTGGGGTGCGGCACTATTGTCCTCTGTGCCATCGGTAAGAGGTGAGCGAAGGTCCTTCATGTTCTTAAGAACGAAAGCAGGATTCTTTTTAGCATCCTTGAGTTTCTTGAACAGATATAGGGGCTTTTCGTTCATCTCTAGCCGTCGTTTTGTGCGGTTTCCTGGAAAATTCGGTGAGTATGTATGTCCCAATGTTATATGCACAAATAGACCTACCAGGTGGCCCGAAGCTGATAAGCATGGCATAATTCGGCCATTCATCGTGATTGATTCGATGTTTCTTTAGGGCTGCTGGTAGCACCTTCCAAGTGGGGTCATCGAGAGTGACCTTCGCGTTATCTGATGAGTCGTGACTTGATGATGTCGGTGTTGCGTATGCAGAGGCGGCCGGGGATTCGGAAGCTGTTTCCTGAGACGGGCTTCTCCTGAGAGTGTCCTCATTCGTTGGGCCTAATGCCGATCGGCCAATCGCCTCCATATCACTTCGTAAATAGGGAAGTTGTCTGCGAATCTTTGACTCTCCCTACAAACAAGTTAATATGTAGGCAAGCTGAATTATGCCTTGCTCACCGATAAGCCCAAGGATTGGCGAAGCTTGATAATCTCTTCTGAGAAGGAGCGTACGGCGTTATTGATAGCCCTGTTGTCTTCCTCCAGGCTGCGCAAGCGTTGCGCTAGAAAGGGGTATTTGAATTATGAAAGAATGGTGAGGAGGACAAACTTACCTTGCTCTTTCACAGAAGAATGAAGGTCTTCAATGGAAATATCCTTAGTGGCACCTTCGGCTGTTGTCGCCGTCAGACGCAGTGATGTGCACAGCAGGGTGTGAGTCCTTACATGGAGGTTTATAGTCGTCCTCGGTGATGGGTATCTCATGGGTAAGCTTCAAGTGGTATGCAGATTTAAGGATAGAAAGTCGCTGGCCAACTGTTAAGACGCCCATGGCTTTAAGTCCTTCAGCGTCTAACTGGCATAATGAATCTCCCCGAATCTTATGCTCTAGATAAAGCGTATTTTTTGTTCGTGTCTCCTCCGAAATGTAAGGTTCATACCTCTAAGTTGGCTTTCATATTGGGGAAACCCTAGACTTGAAAGCCATTGATGAACGTCCGATTCATCCCAATCCAGGAGATGTTTGTCGGGGGCATGCGGATCCATGGGGAGAATTAGGGGTCAAGGAAAGTGGTGAGAAGCGGAGATATGTGAAAGGGCAAGGTGCATCGCAGAGTTGGAATAACAATCTCGTCTGTTACTGTAGGTCCTGTTCATTTACACCAGGCACGTGAGCACAGCCACATACACATTGTCAAGTAGAACAAGTTCTCATCACGCAGGACATGGACGACGACCCCTGGGCAAATGCATGGGGAGAACCAAAATCCAGCCTTCCCGACGCTGCTCTTTCGCCAGGCTGGTCTGCACCCTCGGTGTCTGTATTGCATGGCGATAATGAGGATGATTTATCAACGCCGTCTTGGCCAATAAAGCCAACGTCGCAGTGGAATGAGCCGGATGTGTCTGGGGCTTCACTCTGGAATCAGGATACGTCGACATTGGCATGGAATCCTCCACCCTCAACTTTCGACAGAATATCTTTACCCGCGGATCCTGTGCAACACGAATCATCTTTCCAAATCCCATTATCGCCAGGCTTTCGGGAATTTAATGCTCAGTCGCCGACTTCTCCACCGACAAGTATCGACCCAGCTATAACTCCCCCGCGAACCAAAGCACCAGATTCTCCTTCACCAGAACTCTCCCAAACCTCAACAACTGTCCCTTTTATTTCAATACCTTCCGCCGAAGATATCGATGGATTTGGCACTTTTGAGACGGCTCCTGATACCGCCGAATCTGTGGGTTGGTCTCCTTCTAGGTCGGCCTTATCTTTGCCTTCGGCGGATGGTACTGCATGGGGTACAACATGGGAAGAAGAACAGTTCTCTGGAACGACCCGCGAGAGCGAGAGCGAGGAGGTAGACGATGCTTGGGAGATAGCTCGTCAACAGAAAGCGAAACAAGACCAGCATGTTGTAAGTACATGCCCCTCTTATTAACAATTTGTTTAACAACCGACGGTGCAGCCACCAGAACTACTTGCAACAATCCTTCGACAACTGGAAGGACTGACCCAAGACCTTTGGCCTGACCCATCCCCCCCACCAGAAATTGAGCGAGAAAGAGTAGATTTTGATGACCTTGGTCTGTAAGTTCGAACTTCATCCACAATCGCAATTCTGAGTGAGGACTGAATCGGACTACTCAGGAATTCTGTCAAATTAAGGCTAGTGCCAGAGGATATGGTGCTCCCAGTGAACAATCCATTCGAAAAGACCTTTACGACGAAACAATTATCGGAAGCGTTGAGATTGACGCGGCACTGTCCTTTAACGCGCTCAAGTCCAATGGCTCTTTATATGTCATCAAAGGGATCAACTTCATGGGAAGCATCTATCATAGCTAAACCTATCATTACCCAAGATGATATCACTCCAGCCGGATGGAAGATCTTGGATCCCATAAAAGAAGATCCACCTATCGTCGATGAAGGAAAGAAGAAAGCAAGTGGAGGCTTACTCTCATTTTTCGGACGTAGAGCAACCAATATACCACCCGAACCAGTCATTTCCAGCCGTTCCGCTTCTCCGGCCATTGTTCCAGCCGTCGCTACCATTAAAGCGAACTCATCGCCTAGGGTCAGCTTAGACAACATTGCTGTCCAGAGTCCAGCGACCGAAAGATCGATGCCGTTACCGGAGGTTTCTGCGATTTCTGCGCCAAGCGTACAATCGCTCAGCGACTCCAATTCAAATCTTGGGGTTGTCGTCTCAGAGAACGATAACGAAGGTCCCATCCCCGCGCCTTCTGCTGTATCGCGCTTCCTTGGACGCTTTTCTTCTCGTTCCAAACCCTCGGTTTCAAGAGACTCTATCCCGCTTTCGGCAGATGATCTTGAATTTCTTTCTGACGTTCCGACAATCCGTAGTGAAGCCGAGCAGAGTCCAGCACTAGATGCTTTGAGCATGATGCTAAAATCTCCCCCTCTTTCAACGGCTTTACCCCCACCACTTGCTCCTCCTCCCAAGGGTCCGTCTCGCTCTTTTCGCCACACTCCTCCAGCGCAAGATCCACAGCGTCCAAGTAACGAATTTTCTTTCTTTGATTTGGATCAGGGGACAGCCAACACGACTTTAGCTGGACCGTCACTCTCTCTCCTAACGACAGCGCCGATACCACCCGTCAAACCTCCTTTGGGAGAGTCCGCACCGACCCCAAATAGGAATGCCTCTCCCACCCACTCTTTCAATTTAACCCCCATCCCAGATTACACTCAACCACCCTCGGACAACGAGCAGAGCTGGCCGCCGTTTGATTACCCATCAGTATCAATGAACAAGCCGGCACCACCGCAAACAAAGCGCTCTTTCGTACCAATCATGTCGTCTTCAAGGACTCCTTCGGGCACACCACCACCTCTTCCGAAACCCGGATTGCCATTCGCGTTACCTCCTCCCCCTTCATCAAACCATCGACCATCGTCAAGTAACCCTGCCGTCGGATCGAGTATCGCTATCTCTCCACTTCCGCCACCCCCTTCTTCTCGTTCTCATACACCTTTCCGCGCTCAGATTCAGCCACCTTCCACAATTATCGACGAAGATGATGAATTCTCTGACTTTCTTTCATCTCCATCACAAACAACTCATCCAGCTCCCCTATCATTTTCCAACTTTGGACCAGCACCATCACTAACCCCAATCCCTAGCCATCCTCCTCCTACAATTTCTACCAACTTGTTCAACGATTTCAATACTTCTCCTCTACCGCCGAAACCTCCTGCAAAAACTACCCCATCTCCAACCCGGTTCTCGGCACCTCCTTTACGACCCCCATCGAATCCTCCGCCGGAGACTATGTCTGGCTCGAAACAGAGCAAAGTCCCCAGGAAGGCAGATCACTCGCGGACCCTCAGCTTGTTGGAATCAGCTGCCGCACGTGGGCGATGGCTTGCTCCTCCTTCTCCTCTCCCAGAAGCCATACCTCCTCCAGATGCCTCTAATGGCAAGTCATCGAACGTTGACCTATTTGGCGGTAATTCTACGATGCAGGCGCAACAGGCGCAAGCTGCTGCGACTCTAGCAAATTTTGCATCCAATTCTTCGAATGGAAACGGAAACTCCCAAGGCTGGAATTTCCCCCCTCCATCGAACACCACATCCATCATCCAACCTACCTTGAGGAGGCCGCCGCCGCCGCAACCGGCTTTCACCAGTCTGCCGCTTCCCGCTGTTCAGCCTTTTCCGACGAAAAATGGATCAACATCATCATCAGCGAAGACCGGGGGGTTGTCCGCTCAAGATCTTTCATTCTTCGAAGGCCTTTGATCTTTTGCCGTCGTCATTTTATTATTATTCTTGTTTACGCACATCACTAAATTTCGTTTTTTCATCGGTCCTGTGGGTGTTTTTAAGCAGTGGGTACCGTCAGCAGTATCATGATGCGCCTGGGGAGTTTTGCCTGCAGCGAGTGGTCAAAAAACTTGGTATTCCATTTTCATCCGGAGCTTTCGCAGATCAAAGGGCCAAAATGCAAAGATTCCAAATGTCTTTCTATTCGGCCTTCAGGGAACCTGTCCAAATTGTGATTTGGCTGTGTGCAATGCCTCCCACGCCTGTCCTTCCACGGTCGGGTCAGTATGTTCTCGACATTACTTATGTGAGTTCTTTATTATTTGCGGTAATCCACCTCTTTCTTCCAGTTGCTGGTGACGCTTACACATCACTTTTGTTTCGTTTATTTCATACCCTTACACTCTCCTTTCACTACATGGTACAATCTCGGCTTCCTTCATGCTTGGTTAGGCAGCCATTTGATTCGCCGCTGCACAACCTGTGAAAAATCAAAAGCTTGACACCTCAACCTTCTTCTCTCAGCTTGGGCCTTCAAATTGAAGCGTCATGATTACATGGACCTAGCATCCTCGTTGTTTGGACCCCGGATGGTCATGCTGTCGAAATGTTTCCTTTTTGAGCAATTTACACTGGTCGGGACTCGGGAGCGGCTTACTTATGATCGCCATTTTTCCTCTTCAAGAAATGACAAACTGCCAGTGTGCAGGGGTCCTTGTCGATGGTGCTCACATGTCCGATGCTCGTGTCTTCAGGGCCAATCCAGATGATAAGTATCAGCGTTTATCAGGCTGGGCAGGGCCTTCACGAAAGTCTTAAAATGTGGACTCCCAAAATGCTCCCACCTTGCAGCCCCTCGCTTTTCATTTGGCGCTATGCTCGCCGCCGTCGTCCTCACCCTTTATCTCGCTGTCCTCGGGTCTGCCCTGCCGACTGATCAAGAATTGGAGAGGAGGCAAAGAGCTTCTGTCATTACTCGATGCACTGTTCCGAACACAGCAGCCCTCACTTTCGTGGGTGTTATCCTCTCCCAATAAACCCTCCTTATAAACCCTCCTTAATTAACTTATTTTTTTTTGTAATAGGACGATGGTCCGTTCAACTATATGTATGTTCAGGCGCTAGGAATCCAGTTTCATATTAAATTTCGTTTGAAAATCAGCTACGACATCAACAAGGTGCTGAAGGCCAATAATGCTGTTGGAACATTCTTTTTCAGTACGTTTCAAAGATTTCAAATTTGCCCCTTTTGAAAACTGGAATTCATTCTTCTTCAAAGATGGACGAAATTGTAGGATTGTCAAGTTCTCGGATACGGATGTTGTTGTTCATACCTTATCTTTCAGACGGTTGCATCTACAGCGCGGATAATGCGAAACGCGTCAAGTTTGCCTATGATCAAGGACATCAAGTTGCATCCCACACCTGGGCTCATAAGGATTTGACGACTCTTTCCCGTGATCAGCGTAAGCGATCTCATTGGAACGCTGGTTCCTGTTTCTGACTGTCTTCGTAGTCACTTCGGAATTTGCTCGTACGGATGGTAAGTTCTAATCGCCGATTCATCATCATCACATCATTGATTTCTTCAACAGAGGCTATCAAACGCATCACTGGAGCCACCCCTGCGTTCATGCGGCCTCGTGAGTACCAATGGCTGCAATCATCCTATTAACCATCTTTTAAACCAATTTTACACCTTAGCTTACGGCAAATACAACAATGCCGTTCTCGATGTTGCTGGCGCTCGTAAACAATCCGTTGTTATCTGGGATTTCGAGTACGTCTATCCTTTCTTCCTGTGACTGCTTTTCTTCCTCTGTTGATGGTAACTATTCCAGTTCTGGGGACTCCAGTGGAATTAGCGTAGCGGCCCAAAAGACAAGGTATACTCAGCTCGCAAGCCGCCGACCCAGCACTGTCCTGACACTCAACCATGAAACCTATGGTGCGTCCTGTCCATCCTAGTTTTCTTATATCCCTAATGTCCATTTATCACAGCTTCCACGGCGTAATGCTATTTCCTCTCTTCTCCTGCGTGTCTGGAGCTGAATTTTTTTTTTTGGCAAGTTACGATGTGCTGCCCCACGCTATCAAGCAACTGCGAGCCAAGGGTTATAAATTCGTGACTGTTGCGCAATGCCTTGGACGGGCGCCGTATCAGAATGTCGGTGCACCCGCTGCACGCACTGTGAGTGGGACATGACATTTACAACTTCCTAAAATCTGAATCCAAACCCCCTCAGGCTGCCTGGACGTGTTAACTCTGTCTTACTCTTTGGACATTTAATTCTTTTTTTTGTGGCGGACACCTTTGGACCTTTTTTCTGTTGTAATGTTTGACACGACATTCTCTGCGGACAACCCACTTACACTCTTAAATTTTGGCTACCTCCTGTTCGCGATACTTCACCATTCACCCTTAGTAATGTACTGTCTATACAGTCCCTGGACACTTGTGTAAAGCACGGATAATATAATTACAAAAGCTTCCACGACACCTGTGGCGCACAGCCAACGCTCATCAAGATGAACCCTGACGACATGAGCGCCAACCTTTCCCAACTCCTGTCGCTCCTGCGAGAACTACTTACTAGAAACCCTTACGCCGCCTCGCTGTCCCAGTGGACCCGGTGATACATCATGGAAACCCCCAGTCAACTGAATTATAGCAGGAGGAGTTCGGTATATAGCGGGGAACGCAAACCCCTTCTATTGACGGGTTATCGTTTTCTGGTCATTTTTCTGACCACGATATTTGGCTTATGGAAAGCCTCCTTGTCCTACCACGGACATTCGACCTCACCGAATACACTTGACTGGCTGTATGGTGTTTTCGCATTTCTAACGTAAGTCCTGCGATTCCATGAAGGCAAATTGTGATAATTAATTTGTGTCTCCCAAAAATTCCCATTTAGATTGTATTGGTTGGGTATCTACGAGAGACATGCGATACATAACAAGAGGTGGATATATTTGATGTTCGAGGTCGACTATCTTGCTGTACTCTGGAGGCTTCTCAAAGACCTCTATCGCTCGGTCGTCTCCTCGGAGGATGGTGGGTCTCCCTTCTTACCTGGTTATATACATTTTCTGAGCGCTGTAACAGCCAGCCATGGTCTGCGCCTCCGCGATGACTGATATCCAAAGGACATTTTATCCTAACCAGCCATGGAAAGAGATTGGAAACTGGGAAGATGGTGCATGTATTTCGGCCGGTTTGAACCTTAGCACCATGATTGCAACAATCCCAGAAACACGTACTGGCACATTATATCAATGTTGTTCTGCATCATCAGGCAAGTCAGGGTACCGACCGTTGGCTCACGTATGCAAGAAGAGATCTTGGAGGTTGCCTGGAGGTTGGAGGTTCAGCTTAGATGACTCTCATAGCTGACCATAAAATCGAAAGAATTGTGGGATTTGTAATTTTAAATAATAATTCTTTTTTTAAAAAAATATCTTATCTTAACTTAGCCTGTACCTCTCCCAGCATCGATGCCTCCACCAAGCATCCTCTCTGCTGAGGAACACGATGTCCTGGACAAAGAACTTTCTGTTGTTCGTTCTATGACAGACTCTGCTGCAGTCCTTTTTACCGTGCTCTCTTTTTGCCATGTGTCTAACGCCTACAACGCGAAATGGCCAATGCGCGTACCAGTTGCCGTTGAAACCTGCAGAACTTTACTGGCGAATGACCCGGAGCTCGAAAATTTATTGATCCTCTCACATAAAGAGGGGAAATACTCTGAGATCCGCGAACGACGTAAGTTGGATTTGATGGCCATCCAAGCCCATCCTGGTCTTCACTCACTCCTCACAAGCCGAGTTTTCACGAGGCGGCGGGAGAGTCTCAGTCAAATTTCCTTGCTATCGCGCCGTAAACTACTTCTCTTTTAATCAGTTGCTCAACTTATAGATGTCTCTGCAGCCACTCTCCTGTTCAGAGTATGATTTCTAAGCCAATCTTTTCATTTTATACTGACTCTCTCTCCTAAAGCGCTGAAAACTGCTTATGCAACACCCTATCGCGGCCACTTTGCCGAGGATTTTCTCGCGACCCTCTCAGAATTAGATGAGGAAATTCAGAACGGCGAGAAGACAGTCTATGCGAAGGCTCGTTCGCTCACTCAAAGCTCTGCAGCCGGAAAATCAAGGTTGCTTACGGAGGTGAGTATATTTTTCTTCAAGTGAAGGATCTTTGCCAAATCTTGCGTTTATGTAGTGTGGGCGCAAAACCTTCACCCTTCCTATCTGCCTTCGCCGACCCGGCGAACCAGGTTACCCTCTATCGGACAACGAGGTATACACCTACTTTCAAGCATATAGCGTCAACAACAACGACTTGAGTATGAAATCTCATATCGCCACTGCATGCTTCATTGGTGCAGCACACAAGACGATGTTAAGGTGGCTGAAGAAGCGTGCATCCGACGATATGACTGCGGACTTGCATGACTGGTGGTATCGCATCATGGAACAGGAGGACACGGACAATGGTTCAAGAAAATTATTCTTCGAGGAAGTGATAGAGCTTGCCAACGATGTCAGTCATCGCATTGCCTTTTGATCCTCACCATTTAATAGGAGAGAAATCTGGCTGCAACGACTCAGAATAGCCCCAAGCCGACCCCTTCTTCTGGTGTGGAGTCTGAAGACAAGAGTCTCAATATCACAGATTTTGCTGAAAAATGTTACGAAAAACATGCAAAAAAATCCACTGAGGACCTCATCGATTTTATCGATGGTCTTGATCATCAAGCCAAAAAACCATTGGTAGTGACATACATCGATGAGGCCCACAATCTCGGCGTATTGTACTGGATCCTGCTACGCTTACTTGGACGTCAAGACAATTACACCCGAGCATGGTGGATCTTTTTGGGCACAAAGTCAAGCCTCGAGTTTTACAACCCTTCCCCTGTAGACTGTGAGTTTCTTTATTTTAACAACATGGCCATTTCTCATACCGAGGTAGTGCATTCTCTGCGACTCCGCAAGGAGCTTGCACAGTTCCTGCCACCATACATTGCGTTTGGTTTTGACCAGAATGTGATATTTGACAATCCAGACCAGGCGCCAATGACTGCCACCATGGGCGAGCTACAGAGCATCAAGCATCTTTGCAAATATGGTCGACCCATGTATGTCAATTCATGCAGTGTATTTTTAAGGTTACTCATTTATTGTAGTTGGAATGCACAATATCGTGAGGGCGCAGAGGACTCTCTGGTTGGGTTTGCAGCCTTCAAGCTTATAAATTGCGCCCGTCTCGACTCTCGCGAAACCGACCATGTATTTTCAGTCCTTTCACAGCGGATCTGTGTTGACACTGTCGTGACCAGTTCTGAAGCTACCAAGCTTGCGAACCGAAGTGTCTCAGAGTACATGAGAATACTCACTGGCTTTTCATCGGACGGTAAAAGTTTTTATACCTACTCCCCATCAGAACCCTTACTTGCTCTGGGTGCTGCTGAGTTGCTTCACAATGAGAAGGATGATCAGGATTTGGCAAAGGTTCTAAACACTTTCAGCCACGGACTCTGCAAAAGTGGTCTGGTTGAAAAAGGTCTCATAGGGGAACTTGCGAGTCGCATTCTCTTCATTGTTGCTCGCGACAGGGTGGCTCCACTCAAACGGAATCGCACCCCAGACCTCTTACAACCTGTCCTCATTATCGACTTCTTCGACACCCTCTTTGGCAATAAATCGTGGCACAGCAATGAAAAACATCCTAATGGAGATCACTTGAGAAATGCTTTGGAGGAGACGTACATCAATTTCACTCATTGGATTTTAACGAGAGATTCTCTACCTGAAACTCCATCCAAGTGAGTCACGATCATAGTAACAATTTCAACGCCTATTAATTCTCAAATTCTCCTCCTTTTAAGAACTCTCCTTGCAAATCTTTGGGCCCGTGGCGCCGCGCTGCAGTGTTCATTCAACCAAGAATCGCTTGACCTTCTAATTGTGACTTATACTGGTAGCGTCGTATCCGATGAAATCTTCGACGTTGAACGACTCTCCGCCATGGTGGTTCAAATAAAGTATAAGACCAAAGCCGACACAAAGGCAGAGGCTCCACGCAATAGTTATCAACCTCTTCCTTACATCGTTATGGTCCTGGAGTTAGGCAATGAATCATCTCACCAAACAATACCTTCCCGGATTCGGGTTACGTCACCGCCGCCGGACGTGGTTGCTAGCCAATTCGAGGACCTCCAGAAACAATGGACGTCTGCTCTGCAACTTCTTCAAGAGTACAAAGATCAGAAATTGAAACCACGGAAACGTGAAGTTGGAAAGGATCAAGAAGAGGTTCGGCTGCTGAAAGACGTCGAAATTAAGCGGCTTGCGATGGACGCCTACAACCGCTATACGATTTCTGTTCGTGGTGCATCCCCGGAGGTTTACGGGGTCCTGAAGAAAGCGAATATAGCAGAGGCATTTGCCACTTTGCTCAGTGTAACGCTGCCATCGCCCACTGCCCACGATACCACAATTCAGCAAATGAAGCCCCTGGAACGCTTGGGTGCTACATCTGCTCATACCGATTGGATGTCTGTGTATGTTGTTGGTGGCCCAGAAGATTCAGAAATTGCCATTGATTCCGAAGAAGCTACTAGTAGTGATCAAATGGTTGTAGACTCATAGATAGCTGTTTTTTTTCTCTCCATTTCTTCAGCCGCTTACCTTCTTCTACATCATGCAAGCTGTCGGAAAGAAACTCAATGTAAGTCAGGAACAGGAGCAACAATTTGAAGCAGAACATAAGAATGATCTTGTCTTGTATTAAAAGACTTCGAGCGCTGCATTGACAGATCAATCAGACATACTGAGAATGAGACTTTTATCTCCGGAATGGGTACATGAGTTGAAATACGTGTAGTAAACGCACTGCACGAGATCTTTAATTGGACAAGGACGCACTGTCGTATGCAGTGCACGAGCTGCATTTCCGACGCAATGCCTGCGTAATATCCGTAGAGGCCAGGAGTGGAATCCCCGAGAAAGATGGAGCGCTGTGGCAGGCGAGATCCGATGAGTTAATAAAACGAACCAGAGTGCATCTGAGATAAGAGCATAGTTCGGCTAATCAAGGCAGTAACAGTGTCCTTATCCTTTTCGTGATTTCTTCTTTTTGCCATTAGGAAGCGTCGGGGAAGGTGTTGGTACAGCAATGGAGCCCCCTGCAGCCTCAGATTCGATCCCACCGCCCTGCTCAATCTTCGTCTTCGCCTCGAGGAAGAACATAACGTCTCGCACTTGATCTTCCAGCTCCCTCACCTTGTTCGAGAAGTCTTCTTTTTCTTTGTCTGCCAGCTCGGCCTTCTCCTTCAATTTTGCAAGGTTTTTCATCAGACCCTCGGACACTGCACGTTCCTCCCTCAGTTCCTTCTCCAATCTCTTCGCAAGCTCAGTGACTTTCTCTGCGCGATGGTCGACTTTCGCTTTCTCCTTTGCAATTTGTGCCACTTTCTCTTCCTCCTGCCTCCGTATCCGTGCCTCCTGTTCTTTATTCCGCACTTGCTCCCGCGCAAACTCGTCGCTCAACTTCTCAACAAGAGACTTGAGCCCATCAATCTGCGTCCTCAGCTCCGTCGTCTGCTCCTCATAAAACGAACGCTGTGAATCTAGTTGCGTCGTCAATAAATAGGAATATTCAATTCCGATCGCCTCGATCTTTTCTGCGCTCAGGGCATCTGCTTGACTAGGTCCAAGACCACCTTCGCGTGGAACGGCACCCATCGATGACGCGGCACTAGGAAGCTCGACTAGTTTCCCGTCTGCTTTGTTCTGGATCAAACGATGGACGTAACCGTCGCCTGCGTAGTCCCAGACGCGTTGAGTTTCGAGCTCAAGGGCATAGAGATGCGTGGTGGCTTGGTAATGTGCTTGGGCGTGAGCCTGGCCGTACCGACCGCAACCGACGTTTCCGCAGATGAGACATATCCAGAGGTTTGTGGTTGAGGCGCAGGACGAGCATGAAGATTGAGCTTGTCTTGTAGGATCGGCGAATGGAATGGTTCGCGTTGAGCTTGATGTGGCAGGATAGGAAGATAGAAGTGTTTGAGAATAGCGACAGACCGGACATCTACGACCAAGAAAGAAGTTAGATCATGTCTGAACAAATTTTAAGAGACGTACCGACTGTCACCCCATTTGCTTAAACAAGCGCAGTGGAATGTATGAGAGCAGGGTACGGTAATGAGGCCCGTCACCGCTGAGTCCATGCGTTCGAGGCATACAGGACATGTGGGTAGCTCGTACATGCTTGCCTGTGAGCTTCCGAGGCGGTTAATCGTTTGAGAGAGACTATCCTCCACATCAATGACAACCGACAGCACATGGACGACATGACAGATTTCTGGCTACAATTCCAACTGATCATTTAGGATGATTTTGGGTAAAAAATAATAATGATGTACCAACCTCCGTAGAATTGAATGGTTTGCCGTTGTAGGCTTCTGTAAACTCGGCAGCATCTGCTGGGTTTAGGAATTTGATTATTACCATTGAGCGATTAGGTGCAAAGTCACTAAGCCTGGTTCAGGATGCAAGACAAAATTTTGTTCGGAGACAATGTAAACATACCGGATAATTCGAAGGTGGCCAATACCCTCCACAGCTGGCGCTACAAATGCCAGAAAATCAGACGGGGTCATCCAGGATGGAACAGCCAACACGCCGAGCATGATTCCGTCAGCGTCATCCATGGGGTTCGTGAGTGACATCTCGGCAACCTTGGCTTCGAGTTCCTCGGGGGTGGGTTTGCTGGAACCTTCGCGGAAAACGTGAACAGTGCCCTCTGAGAGATTCGTGGTGCCAGATTTCTTGCGTGTGTGGGGGACGAAAGTGGCTTCGGCGGGTCCTAGTACTCAAAGTCCGTTAGTAAAGAAACTGGAGCTGTTCGCGGGCCTCATTACCTCTGCCGCGATCTTTTTCCTTTCCCAAAGATCCCATATGATCAAAATCCATCCAATCCACAATGATAGGACCTTGTCGATAGTCCTTCGTCGGCGCCTGCGAACGAGAAAATGTATTTCTCCGAGCGGTAGACTTGGCTGAATGACTCGGAAGAGGCTGGAATAAGGAAGCAGGTATGAAGGAGTTGGATGGTATCTGGGACGACGACGAGGGATGGGATTCTGGGTTGAGAACGATGCGAATGTGATAGCCACGCTTCATAGCGGTGGGAAGAGAAACGGAACGGAGACTCGGATGTCATGAAAGCGTGGCTGTGCAAATGACTCCGATTGCATTCTCACGTCCCTCATCCTCATGTCTCTCCATCGGGCGACGAGCGCGCTCGCGTCGTCCGCCTTGATATCATTGACCAGCCCAATTACTCCGAGCACGCTCCAGACCCTCAGAAATGTTCTAAATCGCACCCCAAATGCCTCAAAGAACGCGATCACCGACACCTCTCTCAAGAGTCGGCATGCCGCGGTCCTGATACCCTTTTGCAACGTCGCAGGCGAGCCAGGGATTTTGCTCGAGGTTAGAGCGAAGGGCCTAAGGTCTCATTCCGGGGAGCTTAGGTTTGTCATTGCACTCACTGATCACTGCAACGAGTAATAGTGTCATTATTTAATCAACAGTTTCCCTGGTGGCCGTGTAGACGATGTGAGTCTGATAAATTAACCAGATTTATCATTCACACGAAACCTAAATATCAGACCGACGAATCTCTCATATCTGCCGCACTTCGGGAAACACATGAGGAGCTTGGTATTAACCCGCGTCGAGTTGAGGTTCTGGGTGAGATTGGACCACCGGAGATGAATCTTCGTGGTGATATGAAAGTCTGGCCGTTTGTTGTAAGTAGCTATCTGTTCGACTCCGTGCAAGTGACGCTGAGAGACGCGTTCATCAGGGTTTCGTCCATGCAGCCGATGAAAAAGGACTCCTTCCTGATGAACCCTTCCCATCTCTGGACATGGACACGCTTCGTTCCCAAGTGTCCCCAGCAGAAGTAGCAACAACTATTCATCTCCCACTCAAGTTCTTTGCATTCCCGACGCGAATTCGGACTTCCACATTTCGTGGACAACAACCATATCTGGTCGTTGACGTCACCGATCTCGTTCAATCAGCCCTCACAGACGATGCAACAGTTACGACGAACACATCAGAGGAGGGTGAAACTACGTCTTGTCGTATCGAGGTTTGGGGTTTGACAGGGTGGTATTTATCAACGTTGATGAAGGTTCTGCAAGTGTACCGATAACCGGAGCAAGACGAAGAGCGTGATGATGATTTTTATCTCCTCTGCCGCAGTGTAGCCATCTCCTCCGAAGAGCCGGTGACAGAGTTTTGTTCGATAACCGGGTCCGGGTTGGGCTCTGGCAACGGGTCCACTTTCTTGTGCTTTGCAGATCGCCTTTTCGTCCTAGAGACATTTGGTTTCGACTGACGTGATTGCCAGATCAAAAACAGGCCAGCCTCTGCGATAGCCACGACAATGGCAGCAAAAAGAGCAAATAGCACACGCTGGCGTGGTTGGTTGATTGGTGTAATCAATTTAATTTTAGACATGGAGGGGACATACCCATTCGTCCTTCCACCCAGTTTTGTCCGCTGCCCACCATGCTGCAAAACCCACGCCTCCGATGCTTAAAAGCGCATTTAGTAACACGGTGATTGCCCTTTTCTCTCTTATTCGGTTTGCCTCGATCTCTTCCGGTTCCTTGCTTGGAATATAATCTCCGAATTTGCGTTCTGGTGAAGTTGTGGTGCCAGCAAGTAGAGATATCATCACATATGAGGAAGGATCTATGCCATTAGATTTGAGCGACTTCTTTCCATGCTCCGTGCGTGTCCATTGCGAGACAGCGTGGAGGACTTTGTACGGGATGAGAAATGGTGGAGGGTCGGCGATATATTTTTCGAGTTCATTTGCGAGTTCGTGGGGTAAAAGGGGAAATACCGCTGCGAGAGACTGAACAAGATGGGGCTCGAGAGAGATGTTGATATCCGGGTTAGAATTGCTCATGGTGGAAAAAGATGAAACGCAGGTGCTGATCATTGGCAGCTGTCACCGTCTAATATAACTCAGCCACTTATATGTAAGCACCACCCTCTGCACCTCCTCATTCTCTTCCCACCATGGAAGCCCCCCAGGGAGCCGTGGTTGCTGCCAAGTTCAGCAAGGCTTGTAGCAATTTCGATATCAAGGACAAGGCCAATTTCAGATCGCTCATCGCCATCCTCGAGTTTTCGGCTCAGCAATTAGCGCATAGCGAAATCGTCAGGTATATTTCGAAATCTTTCCCTTACAAGAATACGCTTTCATCGCGGCGATAACAGAATAGAGGCGGGTCAAAGCCCCCAGCTCTGGTCAGATCTCCGCAAATTATGGCGCGACCTTACTCGAACGCAGTTCTCGTTCTGGGAAAACGATGACTCCGACGACGAAGACGAAACACCGGAGGAGGATGGACAAGCAAATTTTCTCCGTGCAATGTGCTCAAGTCTTGCGAAATTTACGAGGAACTTGGTCGCTGGAGTGCCTGGAAATCAGTCTCGCGCATTGTGCGTATTATCATCATCATGGGTCATATGGGACCTGAAATTACCATCAACTCAACCCCTATCCAACCCTTTAGTGAAAATGAGCCGGACATACGCCGTCTGCTTCACTTTTATACGTCCTGGTCTGCTATGGAAGACAGTGAATGTGAATTTTCCTCTCTGGCTCTCCTTGGAATGATTCTCATTCATCTTTCTGTCCACAGCTGTTGCAACAGCTCGCGTCCTCACCCAGGCATTGTCCAACACAGTTACCGCGAATGAAGTTCTCGTGGCTAACTTGTGGGAGAAACATATGAATCTCCCAGAAGACCAGGTCGTCTTCATGTCTGTATTATTCCATCCATTCAACTACGCAGACGACTTACGCTCGAGCAAGATAGTCGGCTGTTGGGATCCCCAGATTCTCGGACACTCTTGACCACGTTGATCTTCATTTTGAACTGTATTCATGGGAGCCGCCAGCGAACGTTAGTGCTTAGGTTTGCGATCAAAATAATTTGTCGTTGTTGATTGTATCTTTAGCCAGCTTTTGGTGAAGACGAAAGTAGGAGTTCGAATGTGCATCGGATTGCTGGACAATATGGTCAAACTACATGAGGTTGAGGATGGTAGCGAGGGCGCTAAAGCGTTTGATATAGGGTATCTGTTTCATCTAATTGTACATCATGCTTTGAGCTGATTTTCTGATAAGTTATGCGATAATTACTCAAATCATCGAGGGCGGCATGGTGCCCGACCTGTACCGGAAATTCACAATGTCAGCCATTACTCTTGCCTTGCACGATTTTTTTGCTGACCAGGACGCATAGATCCAACGAAATTGTAACACCTCATCAAACAACCCTCCTCAAACTCGTCGACTCGTACCTCCAATCAACACAAGTCGATCCCCCCAACAGTCAAATTCCTGATATTCTCAAAACACACATGTCGTTAGGCTCATTCCTAGCGAAACGCTTCTTCACGCTCTCAGAATACGCGCAAAGAGCCATGCACCGGTCTTTGGGAATGGTACAACCTCCGAAGAGAAGGGACATTCCATCCAGTGGTTCAAGTGCTGAAGATACGGATTACATGACGGAGAGGCCTTCCTCCGATTCGGCACGAAGCGTGGGGTCTTCTTCGTCCTCCCCAAGCGGAATCCCCAAAGAGCTCGACGTGATGCTACCCAAAGTCTGCGAGGCCCTTGTTTTGGTAACTCAGTGTATCATCACGATCTGTTTGGAGGCCGAGGAACAGCAGACACGGCTAGATGAGGGGGTATCGGCATTTGCGGATTTCACGAACATGAAGGGGTATTACATTCAGAAAAAATACGATGGACAAGGTATCGTGGAGAATTTGATAGGTGCGGGCATCCAACTGGTTTTTTAAACCTGGATTAACATTTATTATACATAGACCTCCTGAGCCTCCTGGATATATTCCTGCCTCGGATACAATTCGGAAAACCCGTCAATTCTAATGGGACACCACTGTCTCCAACCGAATCACCACCCGCCGATCTTTCCGGTTTCTCATATGTGAAACGGGACTTGATTCGGTTGTTGGGTGTTCTATCTCATGGTGTTCGATCTGTGCAGGACCGAACTCGGGAGGCGGGTGGTCTTCCTGTGGTCATGAACATGTGTGTCATTGATGAGAGAAATCCATGTAAGGAGGATCCGTATTCTTTAGTATATTGGCAACATCTGATTTCTGTTATAGATCTTCGCGAGCATGCTATATTCACATTGCATAATTTATTGAAGAATAACCCGGAGAACCAAGCTTTTGTGGACAGCGTAAAGCCCTCTCAGGAATGGGGTAAAGATGGTACACTGAAGACTAGAGTAGGGGCTACGCTGAAGTAGCGCCTATATTATCTTGTCATTTGACACATGGATATGTAACATACTTGTGGTGCTGGGCATTTATTATCTATTCTAACGATTCATCATGTATGTACAAGAAAGCAATTGCAATTACATTCACAAGTCGAACAGCGAAATCCTCATTGACTACTCATCGTCATCGTCGAACGCAATGGCTCGCTTGCTGGTGACGCGTCGAACCTTGAACTCCTCCTCGTCATCCTCTTCCTCGCTCTCCACATCCATCGCACCAACGCCTTCCTCCTCTGTCTCGTCTCCTCCCACAGCTTTTTGCTTGGCCTTTTTGCTTTCTGGTGTGCGATTCTTTTTCTCAGATGCAGCTCGCTTCTCCAGATCAGCCTCCATCCTTTCGAGGTCATCCTCCACCTCGCTGGCTTCTCTGGCGCGCTTCCGGCTACGTCCAGAGCCATCTCCTTCCTCATCCGATTCGTCGGGCACAACAAAGTCATCTGCCTGATAATCCTCCTCAGGTTTCTCCTGGGCAGGTTTACGCTTCGGCTTGCGGGGTGAATTTCCCGCCCGCAAGTCATCGTCATCCTCTTCCGAGCGGTTGTCGTCGTCGCTCCACATACCTTCGGTGTCTGCGGCACGACGGTAGTTCCGCCGTTTCCTCCCACCGCCGAAGCCATCCCCGTCGTCCACCTTTTTCTTTGATTTCTTCGCGCTCTGCTTCATCAATTCCAGTTTTTCCCGTTCTGGGTCGATGGTAGGTTCTGGAGCGATACGCAATCTGGCGACTTGTTTGTGCTTTTGCTCCACGGCGCGCACAAGCATGCGATGGGTCTCGGACTGCATGCCCGTTGGACGAAGACTCATATGGCCGGTGATAACGGCTTCTGATTGGAGCACCTGCGAGCGCTTGTGTTGAGCGACGAGATAGGTAAGTCCTTGGGACTTTCCCGGTGTAGACGGAGGACCAGCCTGCGACTGAGGCAGTTGCTGGGATTGAGATTGCGAGAGTCCTCCGACAATTTGTCGAGGTACGGTGGCGGAGGTGTCAATAGATTGGGCGATATCGAAAAGCTCTTTGCCGAGCCGAAGACTTAGGGTGCCGTCTGACCAACGAATGATTCTGCTGTTGGATTCTTTTACCTGAACGAGACGATTGTGTGAGCGCTTATAATATGTATTTGGTGATTGGTTGCACCCACATCCTGTCCGTGGGCATTTTTTGTCCACCGCCAGCGGAGAGTGTTTTCGACCTTGAGTTTGATCGTCATAGACCTTTCTCGAGTGCCGTCTTGAAGTAGTTCGTCTTCCTCGTGTTCAGGACCGAGATATGTCTCTGGATGGAAAGGCTTCGTGTCCACCTTTACATAGTTGGGGGTTCGAATGACCCAGTTCTATTCATGGGTTCAGGAAATCGTTTGGTTATTTCCGAGAGAAATATAGGATACTGACAGCACCATCTGATGATTTTGGAACGGGAAGGTTCGGAAATGTGACTTCAGCTTCCTTGACTTCAATAGCGAGTTCCGGCGGGACCTCTTCTTCCTCATATTCCAAGGCCTGTCGTCTCTCTCGCTCGGGAGACGGAAGTCGTTCAGAATCCGGACCGGATGCGGTTGGGGATTCGGGAGCAGGTACCCTGGAATTCCGGTGAGATGATAAGAAACTGGACAGAGTAGAGGCGAGGGGGAATGGCTATACAGACCTTTGTTCCACGACGTCGTTGTCATTCCCAAAGAGGTCGGACATCTGCTCGTCCTCATCGTCATCCTCTTCTGATTTGGGCGTGGAGGTCATTTCCACATCGCGTGTGGCATGCGTTGGGTCATAATCCAGTGCACCAGCGAGGCTTGACATTGCCCTTGAAGCGGTGCGAAATGATTCAAAAGAAATTCTGGTCCACACGTGAGGGGTTGGTGCCAAATGGGGAGTCAACAGGCGCTGCACAGCCGCCTTGAGCGAGAACCTTGCCTTTTTCATTGCACTGTTTACACAGGCGCCTTTTGCCCATTTTCTGGCCTGTCATTCGCCCACAATTGCACTGCCTTGCAGTGCAAGCCTGTGCAGCGTCCTTTCTTAGGCTGTGCTTTCCCCTTCGAAAACCAAGTATCCATTTGACTCATGACCTCCCTCTCACCCCGTCCCGACAGAGCATCCATCCAAGCCCGTGAACAATGCTGCTTTTGGACTGACATTCCAGCTCAACACGTTGTTGCCAGTCTCCCAATCTGAACCTTGACTTTCCATTCGTCGTTTCTCGACACTGAGGCTGAGCTAATTTCCTCCCGCCCCCAATGTAGTCCCCAGCGCGCCCGGGAACAAAGATAGATTTTCATTTTCTCTTTGCCCAAAAATGGGTTCTCCACCTAGGTCTTCGGAATTTCGTCCCAAGTACCGTTGTATAAGTATCCAGCCAAAGCTGTGGTTTCCCTCACCTTGCAGTCATGCCCCCTTCCCTCCTCTTTTCTCAAGACATGTCGTCGACGTTTCCCAACATGGCAACGGCAAAGCAGTGAGTCGCCCCTCTCTTATAAACGGGTACTTGCCTGACTGACAAATTCCGCCAAGTTCCCCACCAGATATACGTATAACCCACCCTCCGTCCTCTGGCGTGATCGACCACTGGTTGAGTCAACAACAATCTCTCCGATCAAACACTCGACAAGTCCCTCGTATAATGTCGAACTCTCGCAGCAACCCCTCTTTTGTCGGTATTTTTCCCTCCACTTTCCGTAAGCGCGGGCGCTTACCTCGTTAGGTACAGGCTCCCATTGTCGACGACATTCATGAATATACCTTCGAGACTCACGCCCCTCATGATGATATGTTGAGCAACCCTATGTGGGCTTCGCCGTTCTCCAGGGAACTGCAGATGACCACCCCTCAACCGAGGATGCAACAGTCCAACATGACCCCGTCACCTACTTACTCAGATGACTGGAGTGGTCTATCGTCGTTCAATAGCTCAAGCGACAATCTTCCATCTCCAAACTACATCCTCGGCGGCTACTTACCTGATCCCAATATCACTATGGGCTCATTCACAGTGCACTCCAGAGCATCAAGCCACTCCCACCTCTCTCCCGGAGGATCAGATCAAGCGCTGTCTCCGTTGTACTCTGTATCTGGACTTCCATCCCCATCGTCGCCGGGGAATTCAGCCCAGAATCTCCTGCGATCAGATTCCCCAAACTTTAACAACATGTCCCAGTTGGATCCTCAAGGAAGTCCAGAGAACGCAAATTCTGTCTGCAAGACCCAGAATAATGCCTCTTCCCTCACACAGTCCGATCATCAACTCTACAACTATCGTCAACAGGGACATTTGTTCCGTGAGGCTCTGGGCCTTCCGATGCCCAACGCCGGCCCATTCCTCCCACAGCAGATGTACAAACCTCATACCACTAGCGACCGCAAGCGATATGTGGAGGAAGTCATGCTGGAGGCCCCTCTGTATTTCATCACCGAGCACCCCCAGCAATATGGCGTCCTTCTTAAGGATGTGTTGCACTCGAGGACGAAGCGCCTTGTCAACCGCGAGCAAGTTGTCTTCGAGGGCCGTGGGCCCAGTGTTTCCATCCGTCTGGAGTGGCCGGGCTACAGGCAGTGGAGCAGGCAGATCCCTACCAAGGATTTCCGGAGCCCACCTCAGCCCATCACTCTCGCAAAACTAGCGAAAAACGTCGCAAAGTGTGTTCAACGTTTCATGCAAGAGGCCAAAAGCTTGCCGATGGACGAAGACACCAGCGATCCACGCTGGAGGATCGGCAATGGGAGCTACGATATCAAGTTCGAGGACCTCGTGCTTGTCAGCATCCATCATGTTTCGCTTGGAAGCTGGCAGCCGCAATTGCGGTTGGCTCATCCGTTACGCCCCCGTCCTCAGCAGCTGCAGCAGCCGCAACAGCATCAACAACAACATCAGCAGGTTCATTACCTCCCTCCTACCCCAAGGACGGCTTCGAATCCGTCGAATCCGTCGCTTCTGTTTCCGCAGCTATCGAACCTATAGCCGCTCGTCGACTCTCTCCTAACTCTTTTTTTTCTTCTAACCTCGATTTTGAAATACGAAAAATTGTAGCCCTAGAGAAACGATATCCCCCATTTAATCCTATACCCGCCCTGCTCTTTTTGAATTATCTATGTATGTAGATCACAAGTACAAAATAATACTATATCACCATCCACTCTCGAGTTACTAAGTAAGTCTTCCAGTAAGTTTTGAATTATTGAGGTGCTTCATTGACAAGCGTGACGTCATCTATCATTGTTACATAATTGGGTTTCGTTTCCCTCCACCTCCAGAACCGTTTCTCCTTGAAGTTCTTCCCCTCTTCGTGTTTCAATGTTGATCCAAGTTCACGGCCATCAATTTGTTGTACAATTTTCGAGCTCAAGAAACCGATCAATTGCGCCTTCTGACCTCCTAGACTCTAACCCAGAAAAAAAAGAGGAAATGAAAATGCGGAAAGGATTGGAGATGATTTTTTTTTCAGTGGGTCCATAGCTATTTTCTCTTCCTCCCTTCCTTTTCTCCCTCCAATGACGGCTCCTAACTGTCATAACTTTTTCCAACAGGTTGGCACATTAGTTATAATTTTATAGGTAAACTTGCGTAACCATAAGTGCGCCTATCGGTCTCAAGCAGCCTCGTCCTCACGAATCTAAATTTAACATACGAAGGTTGCCAAGCCATTCCCAACGGGAGAAACCTTTCGGAAATCCCGTTTCAAGCCATGCCAAGGGTTGCCATATCTCCTGTTTATTTTTTTGAGCAAAACCCGCTCGATCGTGATCGAGCGGATGTCATGGATCAAAGTATCTCACCTCTATATAGTATGAGGTACTGCAACAAAGAGCCATGTTCCAAGCAGGCCTTGCCTCTACGACCCTCACCTTCAACTATACCATCGGCAGGATTCCAGGATGGTCCACTCCGAGGTGAGTTGCGATGCATTTGCCTCTGGCTAAGTTTTCTTATGGTTTTTTGCAGGCATTGTACTATCCCCGTGTCTACTACCATCACATCGCCTTCTTCTGCGCCAACTATATGACAAGGCTTTTCTCCAGAGACATCATGATATTCACTTTCAACCAACATGATGGATGGCAGGAATATCTTCAATCAGTGATTGAAAGAATTCTGCTGAGAGCCCGCCTGGATGACAGCGTCGCGATAAGCGCTATGATTCTCATGGAACGCATCCGAAATTTACCTGGCGAGCGACCATCATACCCAAATCCAGTTTACCTCGAATATTTCGTCGGAGCCTTGATGGCCGCATATCGGATTTTGGAACCCCAGCGCCCAGGTTTACCCTTCTGGATCGACGTGCTCCAGGGCATGTTCCCGGCACGCGATCTGAAGCGCATGCAATCAGACTGCGTTCAACGCCTGAACGGCAACACGAATATCGATGTGGACAGGTTTCTGGAGACGAAAGGACGAATGTATTCCTTCATCCGAACTCACATGGCCATGCGTTCCGGGGAGGTGTACGAGCGGGGGTTTGGGTCTGCAGATACGGCGCGTACACCACCATGCCACGAAGAGATGATGAAGCGGAAGGCGCTTTTCGGTCATATCAAGTCGAACCAGCCGCCCGAGCTACAAAAAATCTCGGATCGGGATTTCTATTCGTTGCTCTTTCGACCCACACCACGGGGCATCGCGATTTAAGGTCTTTTTTTTCGTATTTATTACATTATGTATATCCTTCGATCTGGTCATTGAATATGTAGTGTCTGTAGCTGTACTTTTCTTCGAATTCAAATTGTTGTACAACCCTCAGTATCTGAACAACAAAGCCAAATTTCACACATGCTGGCGCTTCAGTCGAAATCTTTTCATGTATTCTCTCTTTAATCTGCGGCAATTTGCTACCTTTGCTCCATTCTACGATTGTATTAGAATCGCCTTTTGAGGATGAAGGCCTCCATCGAAAGGGAACAATAGGTTTGTGGGTCAAACCCCGGATGACTTATAAATGGATAGCTTGCATAGCTCCCTACACTTACTTATATCTACGTGGGTACCACGTTTTTAAAGTGCATATTCTTGACGAGGCTGAACTGGCATCATAGGTGCAAATGGAGAGTCCTGGCTCCGGCGTGAGTTGCAACCAATTCGCAAGGGGGAATCCTAAGGACGAACATCCCTCACGAGTTGAAAGCCCGTCAAACTACTTCCAGGAATCCGATACCTCGAAAACAGATGAGAAAGGTGATGAAAACCAGACCGGGACTGAGTTGCGGGAAGTGTCGAGTGAGTTGCACTCTTCTCGTTGGTCTGCATCCAATGTTCTCATCCGACTCAGTTTCAAGCTTCAGTCACTTTCCAGGGTTTCCTCGTCTTATATTACCTCGCCACGATTTCCATGCGAACCAAACCTACGCCCGTTCTTTCTTCCCATCGGGCCATGGATATCCGTTGTGCCAACCAAACACAGTAGCCCGTGTGTCCCAGGATTTCAAACAAAATCGGGGGATCTGCATTGGCGACGTTGGTATTCTGACTCGACGGACCGAGTTCGTTTTCATGTTCAATATTTTTCTGCCTGCGGACCACCGCTACAACAAGGACAGAACCCCGGATTCCTTCTATCCATTGGATCCTTTAAAAGACTCAGAAATTTGTACTTCGGTGGACTACTTTCCTCGCGGCTCTGTCGTCACAAGTAAGGGTATAAAGGTGACGAGACATTCGGAAGATCCACTGTGAGTACTCCTGTAAATTACTATGCAATCCCTGACCACCGTTGGTGTCGTCAGTCACTTAACGTTTGAGTCTTCTGAACCCCAAGGTTCTTTCCTAATCTTACCAGAAGGTGCTACGCGTCAGAACATTTCGACAAATACTACGAGGGTCCGGGACTATGTCGCACACAACGCTGTCAAGTGGGCCAGTTTCTTTGCCAACAATCCCGACTATGCAGTAGCAAATGGAGCAACTTACGTTGTCACCGGGGTGGACAAAACCAGTATATGCTCAATGTTGACATTTCCCCATCACCCATCGCTAACCAAAATGTCTGCCGAGTATCGAGCCGGGAGGCTAACTGCCTTGGAAGACATGAGCGTAGCATACAATGAGGACAAAGGGGAGAGTGCAACGCATGTTCCCAATAATTTGTGCGTTTTCTTGCGAGGTATACGTGTCGGCCTTGGCAGAGCGGAATGGCTTGAAAATGTCGATGAAAGGAAAGAACGTTTCGAGCCTTATACCGAAGTCTTTATCGGGAAGCCTCGTCAGTGTTTTCTCAAGCGCAAATTCAAATTTGGCCTCCGTACCAAGTGCGTGCAATACAGGACTTTCAGCACGGTAAATTCTTCAATTTTCCATCCCTAAATTCGTTTGTTCATCCCGATCTTCTAGCACCCGTTTCACCTTTCTGATACTGTTTCCCAGATAATGCTTAACATGGTAGATTCGCCAGTCTGGCCTCTCAGAAAGTTTGTAACTAACGGTGCATCTTAGAGTCCAGATGCGTCACTTGTTTTACTAGATGATTCCATCTGGTACATTTTCTCTCAAGAAATATCTGAAAGCCAAACAGAGGGTTCATTGACGTTTAGCGCCTTAAGAGGCGCATCTTTTGATGACTTTGGGGTCATGCTTGATATGATATTCGGATTATTCAATGTCGTTGAAACCCAAGGCATGTAAAGCCATTCTTTTCGATGGACTGTCATTGACATTTCTTGAAGGCGTGTTGACGTTGGTGCGAAATTCGAAGGAAACAGTGTCGAAGGTATGTATACTTGGCCGAGCCGATATCCGAATATTGCAGATGAACACTGTTAATAGGATGCCCGGTTTACAAAGTTTTGGCTCTGGGTTACTGGACGTAGAAGGTTCCAAGCAGCTAATGGCCACAAAGAGTTGCTCCGCCAAGGCCAGTTTCACATCGAAACCAATCCTTGGATGGCGTCCTATTGATGGGTAACGCACGCACAATAAATCAACAACTCCTTGTCTCCGAGATCATGGTTGTAGATGGTGCATGTACCCTGGTTGCTGGCCAAGCAGCTTCTACTCCAACACCTACCACGACACTGTTGGTAAAATCGCTGGATCCATTCACGCTCAACACCCATGCAGGGCCTTTTGGCTCATGTTGACAACTTTTTTTCTTTCACCACCTTTCAATCTCCCGATAATGTTTAATTTGAATCAGGTATTGGCTTCCAAGCGCCGTTGAATGGCGTAGCCCTTGATCCTATACATTGACCCATCTGACATTCAGAACTTGCGGATGTTCTCCCCCATATGTTTCCCCTTCTACTTATTTACATAGTGCAACTTTACAAACAATGTATGTCCATGGACAGATTTTTCTTCTAGAACAAGTTTTCCTGACCATGTAAAAACCAGCTTTCTCCTTCTGCCTCACGCCGTTCTCGAAATTTCGGGAATTCTGGGCAACTAGGAATGGTCATGACACTGACGCGATCAATATTCTATTAATCGCCCTCAATGCATTGTTCTCACGACTCCTCAACGTCAGCAACAACGTGAAAGGCAGACGTTCGCGAACTTGCCCAAAATGTTGGAGAAAGCCCACACACCATCACTCGAAAACCTGAAACCCTACTCCTCAACCTGGGTATGTTGAGAGAGAATAACCGTCCAGTGTGGATCATTCACCATGTAAACACACTCCAACATGAGTCTAAATGCACTCCAGACACTCGGAGGGCTTCGTTGGCTTGATAAACGGTGCGTGATGATACATAACACTCATACTTCCTCTTGAAGCTTATTTTACCCTAGAGGCATCACGTCTGATACGCAGTGCTTCTCTTCCCACTGCTCCTCCGACTCAGGCTGCCGTTGCGAGTGTGTCAGTGTATCTTGCGCTTTCTGATCAAGGACGATCTGTTATGTAAGTAAGGCCCTTGTAATCATTATATCATTATGAATCCTGGATTAGAATCGCCTTTTGTGGATGAAGACCTGCATCAGAAGAAAAACAATAGGTTCGTGGCATAAGTATGTCAAATGCTACCTCACCCCTCTCAACCTCGATATCTAAGTGGGTATCTTCATATTTTCAAGCACATATTCTTGGCTAAACTGTCATCGTAG
The DNA here is from genome assembly GCA_000827355.1 of Hebeloma cylindrosporum. Lineage (NCBI taxonomy): Eukaryota > Fungi > Basidiomycota > Agaricomycetes > Agaricales > Hymenogastraceae > Hebeloma > Hebeloma cylindrosporum. The sequence goes on along the minus strand of KN831773.1, from coordinate 372,112 downwards.
GTGCGAATGGAGGCTACTGGCTCTGGCTTGACTTGCAGCCAATTAGCGAGTGGGACTTCGAGGGAGGAACATTCATCACCAGTTGAAAGTCCTTCAAACCACCTTCAGGCAGCCGGTACCTCGAACCCAGGTGAAGGAAATGTAAAAGGTGACGGAGAGCAGTGTGGAACTGAGTTGCGAAATGTTTCCCGAGACTTGGGTGAGTTCACTCTGTTTGTTGGTCCGCATTCAATTTTCTCATCCGACTCAGGTTCAAGCTTCAATCATTTTCCAGGGTTTCCTCATCTTACATTACCTCGCAAGGATGTCCATGGGAATCAAACCTACGCCCGTTCCTTTTCCCCGTCGGGCCATGGATATCCGTTGTTCGCGCCGGTCACAATGACCCCTATGCGTGATGACTTCAAAAAACAACGTGGAATCAGCATCGGCGACGTTGGGATTCTCACTCGGTATACCGAGTTCGCTTTCCTTTTCAATATTTTTCTTCCCGCGGACCACCCTTACAACAAGGGAAAAACCCCAGACTCCTTCTATCCATTGGATCCTTTAAAAGAGTCTGAAATTTGTACTTCAGTGGACTACTTTCCTCGCGGCTCTGTCGTCGCAAGTAAGGGTGTAAAGGTGACGAGACGTTCGGAAGATCCGCTGTGAGTACTGCCGTGTTAAGGTATTATCCATTACCTGACAGCCATTCTTATCAGCCATTTAACTTCTAATTCTTCTGAACCACAAGGTTCTTTCTTGATTTTACCAGAAGGTGCTACTCGGCAGAACATCTCGCCAACTACTACGAGGGTGCGAGAGTACGTCGCGCGCAATGCCGTTAAGTGGGCCAGTTTCTTCGCGAACGATCACAGTTATTCAGCAGCGAATGGAGCAACTTATGTTGTCACGGGCGTGGACAAGACCAGCATATGTTCAATGTTAACATTCCCTCATCACCCACCGACAATCGAGATGTCTGCCGAGTATGAAGACGGGGAGCTGTTTGCCTTGGAAGATATGAGTGCGGCATACAATGAAGGCAAACAGGAAAGTACAACGCCAGTTTCCAATAATTTATGTATTTTCATGCGAGGTATACGTATCGGACTTGGCAGAACGGAATGGATTGAAAATGTCGATGAAAGGCCAGAGCGCCAGACACCTTATACCGAAGTCTTTATCGCCAAGCCTCGTCAGTCCTTTCTCAAACGCAAATTCTTCCGTACCCAACCTGTGAAACAGAAAACTTACTCCACGGTAATTTTTCAGCTTTTTATCTTTAAATTTATTTTCACACCGATACTCTCAGCACCCTTTTCACCTTTCTGATACTGTTGCCCAGATAATGCTTAACATGGTGGGTTCGAAATTTGGCCTCAGAAAGTTTGCTTTTAACGTTGTGCACCTCAGAGTCCGGATGCGTCGGTTGTTTTGGTGGATGATTCCATTTGGTCCATTTTCTCTCAAGAAATATTTGAAAGCCAGACAAAAGATTCACTGACGTTCAGCGCCCTAAGAGGCGCATCTTTCGATGATTTTGGCGTAATGCTAGATAAGATCTTTGGAATGTTCAATGTCGTTGAAACCCAAGGTATGTAAAGAAAAGCGTCCTTTGTCAGATGCTCTGTCGTTGATTTTCTTTCTTACAGGAGTGTTGACGTTGGTGGCTCGTTTTCGAATAGGAATAAGAGTGAGGTGGAGCCGCTGTAGATTAGATTCCATTGCTGTAGAATGTGGTAGGCTCTCATTTACGATCACAGTTTGTGTAAGAGGAACTTACCGCGACTTGCAGCCTCCGTCGACAGGGTCCATATTGTCTAAACCAATCCGCCCAACACAAAATATCTCAAGTCGGCGTCGTTAGCCAAGGTGTCCCGATCCCCGTCATCGGATAAAAGCCCGAAGGCATTTCAAGGGTATGGAACAATCAATTTGTTCGTTTTCGATGTTCGAACCAACTGTATATGTACATGGAGATGATGTGGCAAAGCCGTTGAGGTGCACAAAAGCGAGGGAACCAGGGATCCAAGGAAACAAGGAAACAAGGAGGGGACCTGAGGATGGTGAGTACCGGGTGTTATGATGCAAGGATGAGGTTAAGATGTATACATACCTCATCATTCTCGTCGTTGAAAGCCCACACAGCGCTCGTTATCGAACCCACCCAATCACACGGAATTGCCAGTGAGTGTGCGGACACGCAGTTGCCGTTAATAGCGGCGAATGAACACATGTAATCGAAGGGATGGGTGCCAACACAATGGCGGTGCTGAATTAATAATGACATCAGAATCAGATTGCGATAATTTCGGCAGTCAGCGCACGTTATCCCATGTCAGATGATATAGGAGAAGAGAACTTTGTTCGGGTCCTAGCAGCAATTTCAAATCCATTTGCTCAACATCTCCAAGTCGTGTTCTCTCCTCATCGCAGCCAACGCTCTAACACCTTCCGGCCAAGGAATTTCTGGTGATATTAGTAAAGGATACTTGGCTTGACCTTCCTCTGCGGACCAGTTGAAATCGATCAGCTTGACCTCACCAGATTTCGTAATCATGACATTCCATGGTCGGAGATCACCAAACACCAATCCATGACTGTGCAACAGGTCAAGGGCACACCGAACAGTCGATCGTACTTTTTTTATCGATTCTTCCGACATTCTTTGCTTCGCCACAGCAAAGGTGTCACCATCGACGTATTCCATTACAACCATGGAGATAGAGTGATAGGACGGTTCATCGTCATTGAGGCGTGGTGATCCGCAATAGAGGAGTTTCGGTGCCAAACCCTCATCGGCAAGTATCTTGTGTGCTTTCTGCCCATAGCGGTCAACAAATTTGACAACAATATCCTGAGCTGGCATCGTCCTAACCCTGGCGCGAAGAGTGATGCAGTCGGGGCAGTTTTCCAAGAAGCCGACATATTTGAACTCAACGAGTTCACCGCCATGAGGACGGTAAGCAGTGATCGAAGGGAAGTAGCGCGAATCAGCCGGAAGATTGCCTGTCGGGTGCAGACTCTCATAATATGAGTTAAGTTTCTTCAGACTGGCCTTTAGAGCATAAAAGGCTCGTGCGATGCGGGTGATGTGTGATTCACTTAGAACGGAATCTAATCCAACCCATATGTAGTCGGTCAGTCGTTGGACAATCACGCCATCAGTGATGACGGCACCGAGGATCGCGATCCACGGACCCGCGGTGGCTACGAGAAATGTGGGACAGACGCTGGCATTTCGAAGGGGTTCATACTAAGGAATAAAGGAATAAACGGCCAGAACGCAATAAAATGGATTTGGCATACCCTGGACTGAGCCCAACAGCGGCCTACAGACAAGCCAGCTTGGGTCGACGGGTCTGAACCACCCTCACCGAATTCGTTTTTATCTTCTTTTAGGAAAGTGAGGAAGAGTAACATATTTTTCGCTGGTTCCACGATACCGTCTGGATTCGTTTTGTCCTCGTTCAAAATCATTTGTATGTTGACGTCAAGGATGGTGCAAAGAAGCGGTGTCAACACTTTTCGGCGCGTCACTTCGGATTCATAAATCGCCGATGCGGCTTTCATGTATTCCGTCGTTTGACGAACGATGTCGTCCGAAAGAGCGAGATTGCTCTGCACACTGTCCAAGAAATGTCCAAACACAGGATGAAACAATTGAACTGGCGGGGCGACGCTCGTCCTGGGCCTGTTTGCCTTGTAGCGGCCGTTGTAGATGGAGTAAGCGATCTGGGACTTTGTGTAATACGACGACTTGGCTGAATCAGCAGGCGCCACCGCTTTCAAAATGCGCGAGATGACATTTTGAAACCCTGGTAAATGTTGTTTATCAAAAGTGACAAGAGAAGAGACAAAACGCGCACTTTTATGCAACGCAGGGATACGATCTCTCCTCTCATCTTCTCCTGCGTCTCTGATACCCAGGCCCGCTGAACAACATCAATGCGACGTGAAGAAAGACCAAAATTGGCTCACCAGTGGTTGGTGCTTGAACGACGATGTGCAGGCAATTCTTTTCAACGTGAGGAAACACTTGTGACAGTGGCAGGAAGGGCTTCAACGGTGCTAGATCGACGTGTTTGAGACTTTCTTCGAGGTCGTCATCCACGGGTAAGGAGACCTGGCTGAGGATGAGATCCGAGGCAACGACATGATTGAGGCGAGGGGACTGTTTCTCCTTGATCAGGTCTTTAAGGATGCTGACGTTTTTGGTCTTCAGAATCTCGACTGTGAAGAATTCCGACGCGTCACCTCCAAGAACAAAGCAGTTGAGCGCAAGGGGATTGGGAGCTACGACAGGCTGGTTCACTTTTCAAGGCGTTGAGGTGGCAATTAAACGGGAAGAAAGTTGAGCTCACCATCGGGAACCTTTACCACGATATCCAGGCAATCGTCGGGTTTCTGAGAGAAGAGCGAGGACAACTTCCTCCGACCAGGTAACGGTCGCTGAGTCAAATCGAGCGCGTCCAATTTCTGCTCGAAATCTTGGTCGAAAGGAACAGAAACCTTCCATAGGTCAAGCGCATGGGCATCAACATGTTCGAATGCAGGCTTTTTTTTTTCTTTGATCGCCTCCTTGAGATCCCCAATATCCTTGTCCAACGCTATTCCAACGCTAGTGGTGCGGTCGCAATCGTCGCCGAAAACCCAAAAGACAAGCCTGATCGTTGTGGACATGGAAGAGGAGCGACAGTATGTAATCCGGGATAGTGATCTTCAATAATGACACCGAACAACAGATCCCTCGCTCAACAACGCAGTCGAGCTCGAGAGCGAGAAGAAAGACTTCGCGCTTCGAACAGGCTCAAGAACACCGAGCGCGTACAATGCCGCTGCAAAATCGTGTTCCACTCCTCCGACTCAGGCTGCCGTTGCAATATCTCGGTATACCTTGTACCTTTCAGCTGGGCCAAATTGTTCTGAACTTACATCCTTTTAGATGAGGACGATCTATAACCAGATCATAATGAAGATTTAAGGCGGATATTCGACGCATATGTTGCACTTCAGGATGATATATAATTTGACTTTTCTTTATGGGTTCGCGTCCCTAGTAATGGATGCTCTAGGAGATCAAGACCGTGGTGGAGATGCAGGAAACGGCTCGAAGGCTCATGGTGGCAGAGGTGTGTAAACAGTGTTTTGTCTTTGGCGTTCCTATGACTTTCTAGGTGATCAGGGATGTCCTGTGTCACATGTACGAAATGACCAATAGCCAGATAGATTAAAAAAATGCTATCCAGCATGCGACTCCACGACCATCAGCACGGCGAGGAAGGTCCCAAGACCTGTTTCTAGCAGGTCGCCGCCCTTATCAAGACCCTCCTCAGCGACATGACATCCCCTGTCTCCGTTGTGGAGCTCTTCAGTGGCTGGTGGAAAACCTTTCCAACAGTTCAAAATGTTCGCCGACGTTCGGAATGAACCGCCCGAACTCCTTCGACAATTTCTAACCTTCGAGAACTGCAGCGGCAAAGCATTTATTTCGTGATGAAATCTGAAAATGTCGGGAATTGGCTTTCACATTACTCGGTGCCCACGAGGATCATTCTGTCTTGCGGTGAGCATAGCGCCAGATGAAAAGCGAGGGGCTGCAAACTATGGACTATGCTCAGATAAGTAAATTTAGTTGAATTTCATCTTGTTTTATTCCTCAGGATCTGACGGCGTGCCACGAAGCACTGATCAATGGCCAGTATGAACATTTAAACTTAAACCGTTCGGCACAATGGTGAAGCCTTGAACCCAAACCCAGGTTGGCGGCCAATCAAACATTCTAGTTCTGGTAAGGCAAGTTCGTCAGAATACCACCGCACTCGTTTTGGAGACTACTCGATTAATCAGTTTAATTTTTTCACGGGTCTCTGTTTTCGGGCTTTCCGAGTTTAACGCTGCTCGTAGAGTCGTAGATATGCATGAATATTACTACCTACAAGTAAGAAATAATGCATTGTTATCATTACTGTATGTAAGTGTGGGATCCTGGATTAGAATCGCCTTTGAGGATGAAGGCTCCATCAGAAGAACAACAATAGGTTCGTGGCATACGTATGTCAAATGCTGCCTCGTTCCTCTCAACCTCGACATTAGGTGGGTATTTTCATGGTGTTAAGCGCGTATTCTTGACGAGGCTAAACTGCGATCGTAGGTGCGAATGGAGGTTGCGGGCTCTGGCGTGGCTTGCAGCCAAGCGAATGGCACTTTGAATAAGGAAGATTCGTCACCAATTGAAAGTCCTTCAAACCACTTCCAGGAATCCGGTATCTCGAACGCAGGTGAAGGAAATGTGAAAGGTGACGGAGAGCCGAGTGGAACTGAGTTGCGGAATGTTTCTCGAGACTTGAGTGAGTTCGCACTCTTTTTGTTCGTCTACTTTCAATCTTCTCAACGGACTCAGTTTCGACTTTCAATCACTTTCCGGGATTTCCCCATCTTATATTACCTCGCAAGCCTTTCCACGCGAACCAGACCTACGCTCGGTCTTTTTTCCCATCGGGCCATGGATATGCATTGTTCGTCCCAGAAACAATGGTCCCGGTACCCGATGACTTCAAACAAGAAAGAGGAATCAGCATCGGCGACGTTGGTATTCTGACTCGACAGACCGAGTTCGCTTTCATGTTTAATATTTTTCTCCCCGCGGACCACCCTTATAACAAGGACAGAACCCCGGATTCCTTCTATCCATTGGATCCCTTAACAGAGTCCGAAGTATGTACTTCAGTGAACTACTTCCCTCCCGGCTCTGTCATCGCAAGTAAGGGTGTAATTGTGACGAGACATTCGGAGGATCCACTGTAAGTAATCTTTCGCTACTATTATGCTTACCTGACCGCCGTTCTCGTCAGTCATTTAACGTTTCACTCTTCTGAACCTCAGGGTTCTTTTTTAATTTTACCAGAAGGTGCTACGCGGCAGAACATTTCGCCAACTACTACGAGGGTGCAAGACTACGTCGCGCGCAATGCCGTCGATTGGGCCAGTTTCTTCTCCAACAATACCGGCTATGCCGCAGCGAATGGAGCAACTTACGTTGTCACAGGGGTGGACAAAACCAATATATGTTCAATGCTAACATTTCCTCATCGCCCAAGACAATTCAAGATGTCTGCCGAGTATAAAGGCGGAAAGCTTAAAGCCTTGGAAGACATGAGCGCAGCATATAATGAAGGCAAAAGGGAGGGCTCCACGCATGTTCCTAATAATTTGTGTTTTTTCTTGCGAGGTATACGTGTCGGACTTGGCAGAGCGGAATGGATTGAAAATGTCAATGAAACTCACGAACGCCTGGCACCTTATACCGAAGTTTTTATCGCCAAGCCTCGTCGGCCATTTCCCAGACCCAAATTTTTCCGTAGCCGGCCTGTGCAAAAGAGGACTTTCACGACGGTAAAATTCTCCATTTCTCATCTCTAAATTTGATTCATTCATGACGATACTCTAGCACCCGTTTCACCTTTCTGATACCGTTGCCCAGATAATGCTCAATATGGTGCGTTCGAAGTTTGGTCTCTCAGACAGTTTGTGATTAACAGTGTGCACCCCAGAGTCCAGATGCGTCGGTGGTTTTGGTGGATGATTCCATCTGGTCCATTTTCTCTCAAGAAATATCTGAACGCCAAACAGAAGATTCGCTGACGTTTAGTGCCTTACGAAGTGCATCTTTCGATGATTTCGGCGTGATGCTTGATAAGGTCTTCGCATTGTTCAATGTTGTTGAAACCCAAGGCATGTAAAGCCATTCTGTTCGATCCACTGTCGTTGATATTTCTCGAAGGCGTCTTGACATTGGTTCGAAATTCGAAGGAAACAGTGACAAAGGTAAAGGCTTAGCTGACAGAGCTCTCAACAATACTCACGAATTCCGTTAGGATGCTTGGTTTACGAAGTTCTGGCTCTGGGCTACTGGACGCAGAAGACTGCAAGCAGCTAGTGGCCATCAAGAGTTGCTTCGCCAAGGCCAGTTTCACGTCGAAACCAATCCTTGGAAGATGTCTGAGCCTGTAGCACACCCACTATAGCTCATTTGCTCTTTGTCTTCGAGCTTGTGCGTTGTAGATAGTGCAGCTCCTGGCCGAGCAGCTCATCTACCTCAATTCCTATCCTATAGACCACCTCGAATACTGTCGGAAATACCTCTGATCATTCACGCTCCATATCTCATGCACACATTCATGGTGACTTTCTCTTTCAGCACTACTGGTTTTCTACGCACTATATTTGGTTTGGATCACATCGAGGACCAGGCTTCGCGGGGGCATTTAATGACATAGCCCCTAAACCCTATACATTGGTCTACTGCAGAAATTGCGGGCGCTCTTTGATATACGGCAGCGTCGCAACGGTGGAAGTCGTACTTCTTGCGGTAGGAGCCGTCCCTGGGATCCTGGCAAAAGGAGATTGAAGGATTTTGTTTGTTTGCGCCTCCTTTCATTGTTGTACGATAAGCCAGTTTTCCCCAGCCCGCTGCTTCGTAAGTGTCGCTGATGAGTACAAGTTCGCCATTCCCCACGAGACGTTTTCTATCATATCTTGCATTGCGGCACCACTCAATGGATTGCGTGGTGAAGTACTCGTCGAATGCGAATTCTTCCGCAATTTGCATAAGATTGTGCTTGAGGGATGACGAGTAGTGCAGCAATTCGCCCAATACAGCGATTACTGCCCCAGCTCTAAGCTCTTTCCCGAGGATAAGCTTGAAATGGCGCTCATCAGCGCCCCTAGCGAAAAAAAATAGCGTCAGAAATGAAACACCGATTAAGTACGCCGTTCCTTACGGATTGTGGACAGGAGCATGATCGACCTGGATCACCTCAGGGTAGAGCGTCATATCCCGATCCCGTAGTGTAATTGGATCCTTTGGTTTTGGAATGGCCAGGGGAACAAAGTGGATTTTTTTAAACTTGAATCCGAGTGAATCTTCATTTTCCTCTTTGGATAAACGCAGGTTGAATAAAGGAACAAATCTCCCGCCCGTGTCGAAATGTCCAACGTCGAAAACCTTTATGCGGTGAACTGGTGGCATAGAGTGACCATTTGTACGGAAGTGAGTGAAGTTGGGATCCCAGAGAGGGTGAAACTTGGGCTCCAAACCGTATTGTAGCTCAATCTTGGCGTTCATATAGGCATCTACGATGTCGTCAAGTTTGCCCCCGCTATAGATGGGTATCCGCTATAGAGGTCAAAAGCCGTAAGAAAAACTGGCACATGCCTTGGATATTCCGATCAACTTACGTCGTTCGGAAAGGGTAACAGAATTTCTGAGCGATAAGGTGCTGTTGAAGATCGTGATGAGCACTCATTTCAATGCAGGGACCAATGGCTCTACAAACTTAGTGACTGCTTTGAACCGGTGAAGAAAGATTTTATTGACTTGGGTGTGACAGGCCAAGTCTTTGATGGATATGATCTGAAGCTTCCACCATTGGGGTTCGGATGGGGTTTGCGGTTTTTGGATCTCTTCATCAAACCACGAAGGCCAACTCGATCTAACTCACATGGTGTAAGCCTTCACAGAATACACTACTGGGAATGTCAGAACGGCACCTGGTCTCTCCGGTTCTGTAACAACAGACTGCAAGGAAGCGGAGGTCGCAGACACGGGGTCGGGGTACAAGTCCTGTGGTTGGGGGGCCAATGAAGGGTCGTCCGGGTGGTGCTGGTCGTCCGGAATCATTTAGCAAACGAAAGGACGTTGAAGAGGCAACCCACATTGGATATGATAGCATGGATTGGCTGTAGCTCTTCTGCTCTCGGTAAGCTTCTGCTTTGAACTGGTGGCTAGGTGAAAGTACTAAGGCAAGGGCTGGGCTATCTTGCCATAGCTTACACGATGCAAATTATTCCCTGGGATGGATTTTGGTGTCCGAACGCTGAGGCCTCTAGTGGTCGCATGGTTAACTTCATTCTCTTTTTCCGGGTTTCTGCTTGTGGATGTGCCATCGTCGTAAACAGGGTCTTCTTCAGGAATAACTGCTAGATCTTCGCAGGATCCGCTTCCGGTGGGCGTCTCATGAAAGCTTGACTGTTGGGGGGGCCGTTCCCTGGGGCTGGGGGCATGTGGGTTTACAAGGCTCATCGTTACTTCTGACATCTCCGCGAGTTTGGTTTCCGTATGTGGGTCGATCCGGTCTGTGGCAACAACTATAATGGTTAACCGCAATGTAAGTACCTCTGTCATTGAAGCTTTCGTTAGTGTTCACAGGTGAACTCGGAGAGGTGATATTCTGGGAAAGGCTGCTATGGTGGGACCAGCCAGGCGGATACTGCCAAGGCAGACTGCCCTGAAATCTGCAGCACTCCGGAGAGTGGTTGGGGAATTGGCTGTTCGGAAGATTATGTTCGTTCGATAGAGGAGGGGGATTTCCATTCTGGGTACGAGAGGAAGGTTGTCGAAAAGTATTAGGTTGATCGTGGTTGTTTCCTTGGGGGAAGACGCTGGGTACGGGAAGGTTTCCACTTTGTTCAGTCCGCATGTCATCCTGGGTATTTTCGGTCAGCGGTGGGACCTAATATGATAAAAGTCAGCGCTGTTGCGTTTAAGATGATCTTGTTAGAACCTTGCCTTCTGGCGGGTGTCTTTGTTGGAGAATGAAACGAAATCGAAATATGAGATTGGCCAAATCGGATAGAAGAAAGACGTACATTGATCTTGATGCATTTGCCGCAGTGCGGGTCCCGGAATGTATATATACAATTATTATAGGGTGAGAATGATGAGGATTAGAGGGCGCATGGTATTAAGAGTCAAACGCGAAAGCCGAAGAGTACAAAAGGTCTGTCAAAAAACTGCTCAGGGAATTGCGAGCCTGAGTGAGGAGAAGTGAAAAGCTGAAACTTACGGCAGAGTGAATTACAATAAAGTGTATTCCTTCGATACATGGTCTCGAGTTGCCATTTTGAATACAAGCATATTGGCAGGCTCGATACTGCGGGTGGCAGATAGCGATAGCGATTCTGAGTTTGAAATTTGATTATGTAAACTATGCCTCCCAATGTTCTCCGCGCTCTATATCTACAACCCACCGTCTGAAATGCACGATTTAAATACATTTGGAATTGTAAGATTGTGAAGATTTTCAGCTGAAAAAAAAATTGTGAAAACAGCCAAATTTTGAGCAAGTTCCGTTGCCTGAGTTGAGGTTGTAGATCAATTGCATGTTTCCTCCTGCACTACGTTTGGGATCGCTATGAGGAATTGCTAACATGATAAATTGAGGGTATCTGAGTGTACACCCACTGAAAATTTGAGGGAAAGCGCTTGAGAAACGGCTGAGATACGTCTATTTCTCGGATCAGCTCGTCTGCCAAGCCCATCACATCCCCAATCTAAGCGAGAATCGCCCTGTAAGCGAGTATCTCCCATCCCGGAAGCGAATATCACCTTTCCGCAACGGGATTTTCGCCAAATTTGGGCAAAAGGCCAGAAATTCCATCCGCCAAACATGGTATGAAGGCATCACTTTTTAACCATCCACTTTCCACCTGAGCTACAGCCGAGTCCCTCGGGTGCTCAGAGGATTATTCCCTCACATCCCAGACTCAAAGATTCTGTACAATAACATGACGAGAAGCTCTCTCCTCTCTTCTCCCTTTCTCCCTTTCCTTTTTTGGATTTTACTTTTGAATTTTTATTTATTTATAATTTCTGCCACCTGCACCAGTATCGAGCCTATTGGCAAGCAGTAGCAGTTCAAGAAGTTGATCGTCAACAATCAAAATCGCCTTTACATAACGCTACTCTATTTCTCTACTATACAGCATATAAGTCAAGGGCTTCAAGCTTGGAACGAAGCTAGCGCGAGGCGAGCGGCGGTGCAGAGCCATCATGCACTGTCGTGCATCTGAATTGTTCAAAGTTCAACGTTAGGCTGTCGATCTTCAGATCACTCACAGCCATTCCTTGACCACCTATGTAGCAAATAAGCCTGAGTTTTCGCGTTTACTATTAACCCTTTGTATAGGTCATTCGGCCATTTTTGCCTATTTTTGCTCTCGATTGTTCAAACCACGATGTCTAGGTTATTGTCTGCAGGTAAGCATTGGCCTTCAGAATCATGCCGGGTTACCGCCATTACCTTGCACTAGGAATCGCCCACAACCACTATGATAGTGCCAACTGTCAATCAACACGCCTTTTGTTATTCATTGACAGACAGTGGAATCTCTTGTTCTCAAAGTTGCCCACAAAGTACTCCACAGTTACCAGGTGTGCTCGAATCCTTGTTTCCTAGCCGTAATGCTGTCCCATGTTGTTTGACTTACGTATCGAATAATCTTGTGTCTCGATTTCTACGTTCAAGTTTCCATCCGCTCACTCCCATGGCCATGCGTTCGGGGAGGTGCATCCGTGGGTGTTTGGGAAGGCGGTTTTCGGTGACCGCCTGAGCTACAAAAAATCTCTCGGACTCGAGGACATTCGAGGATTCGCTCTCGCTCCCATAACGTTATCATCCGAAGGAACAGCCAACTAGGAAAAAATACCTCTTCCGGAACCCGCTTTCAAAAGGACGTTTCCCCTTTTATCCCAAATCAGGATTCAAGATGAATAGCGATTACTTACATGGTGAGGCTGGATTAGTTCAGGAATTTCAGAACGGCTGGATTGACGACTTTTAAAGCTCAGGCAACTCCCACCCGTATTGGAGTTGTGATTCCCGATGCGAGTTCAAACTGAGTTTCTGGGTTAGTAATGGGCTGCTCAACATCTCGCCTTCAGGATGGAAGGCGAGAATCATGTTCCTAGTTATGAGGAGTCGTGGTCAGTTTTTTTGGAATTGTTGAAATTGCAATATACTCACTCAACTGGTCCAAGCGATGAAAAACGGGAACATGGATGCAGTAGAAAGGATGTTTCACCTGCTCTTCCCTATTGCGCAGCAAATTGGTTTGGACGATAAGCAACTGGCTGATGCAGCTCGAAAGGGAATACGGTGTTACGATGGACTTTACCAGTGGCTATCATGAGCCCGATCCTGCAGAGCCAACTGAAGAAGAAATCAACTGGGCTGTCCACCTCATCCTATCCTTTCTTCAAAGCGAAAAAGGTGCTTGATAAAATGTTATATGAAATTGCATGATCCCCGCCAAACGCGATATCCGGATCTATATCCTGAGCAGAAATAATACAATTTGGAGATCAGTTAGATACAACATGTATATTTAAGAATACAAAGGCAACGGGAAATCCAGAGAAGTTGCTATGAGCGCAGCTTGGGTTTAAGAGCCTCGGCTGTTTGAAGCGTCCAGGTCTCTATATCTTCATGTGGCAAATCCTGCCATGTTTGAAGGGTCTGTTGATAGAATTAAAAGGATTGGGGGCAGAGAGGTTCAGGTTGATATTCACCGCATCAAGCTTGTCCAAAATTTCCATTACTCGTTCATTCGCGGTATCGGTTAAGTCAGCTTTTTCCTGCAACTCGAGTTCAAGTTGGCGATTGTCTTGCTCGAGCTGAAGCGTCATTTTAAGAGACATATTTCGGATGAAATGAAGACATTCGGACCTGAGATATTAGGGTCCGGAGTCTGCCAGCCTCGGAATTCAGGACGGGGACGGTTCTGGCGCATACCGCGACTTTGGGTTCTAGGTTGTCTTTCCAAGTGTCGTTCCCCGCATCGCCCCTGGCTTTTCTTTCCTTGGCGTCGTTAACAACCTTGTGTAGAATATCGATGCTTTCTTGGATGTTGTAGTTCTTGAATAGTTTGTCGAGGTCACGCTGCAAGAATTTGCATGAGATCCTGTCAGACGTACCCTTTCATGCAACTCACAAAGTTCTGAGCTTCTATATATTCCGATATGCTGTTGAAAGTCGCGGATGAACCATTTTTGTCGGATTCAACATATAATGGGAAGCATTCTGCGAAGTCTTCGAAGCTGTGTATGGGTTGAGCATCAAATTTAAGAGGAGAAACCCAGATACTGACGTCCATTTGTGGGATGACCGCTGGATGGCCAGCTGTAATGCCGAGTGGAAATGCGTCCAACGGCGACTGCCATTTTGGTTGTTGAACATCTCGAGGCGCGCCTCAAAGTCACAGTCGCGAGTCGCGTAACAGATGTGACCAGCCCAAATGGGCAGGCGTCGCCTTGCCTTTACTCATCGTGAGGTCAAGGGTCCTGCGACCGACCTCGACTGCCGCAGGTTTGTCCTGAGAAAAAGATCGCCTTGCCACCGCCATGGATTTAAACGCGCGGGATGACGAGGCTGGTCTACCCGGCAACCCTCGCGCTCAGCGACCTCGCAGCTCACTTCCGTCGCTCTTGCTCATATGCTTCATGCTTTTTATGCTTACCAGTCATAACGGCGACGAATTTCTTGCGCGACATCAGTACCAGGATACTTTACAATCTTTGGGGTACCAACTGTCAAATTACACCTCGTGGATGAACGGGACCGAATCGAACTTCACGATGGTGAGATGCTCATTCCCAGGAATCTTCCTTGTACTTGACTAAATGTTGGCCATAGCCAGAGACAGACGTGACATTGGCTCCGTTAACGGATGCGTTTAACATCAAAGGGAGATTCCTTGACCCGACACTGGACTCGTACCATTCCAATATCACTGGTTTCATACACGGGGATGCAGAATTCACCAATATCACCTCAAGCTCGCTCGCATTGAATGAAACCATCATTTGGAGGCATGAAGCAATGAACTTTATGGCCACCGCCAACATGACCAACATGACGGAAAAGCTCGGCTCTTGGAATTGGAATTCGTCCACGAAGGTAGCGTTGAGTGTGGTGGAAAAGAAACCCCAGCCTTCCCGCCAACTGCCGGAGATTCCTATTGCCCTTGTGCATGTACGTTTGGGTTTGTATAAATTGATACGTCAATCTATTCACCTCTTATCCAACCTGTTTCTCTACAGGGAAGGATAGAGCTGACGGATTCTTCTGATGAGAATTTGCGACTCGATTTCGAAGCTATTCATTTTATCTCCCAAGGATCGATCTTTGGTTTTGCTGAGCCATCTGGGTGAATATATTTCTTGTTACTCCTTTCCTGGTGATTGATGGCTCTCAGACGACTCATTGACATCCGCCTCCTCCCTTCGATTGTCCCCGAGTTTCTAAAGAATGACACGACCAAGATTATTGAACCAGAGCTGCAAGCAAGGATTAACAAATTGAAGAATCTCATCGACGATGGCGTGATCGATGCAGAGTCCTCTGGAAATGGTATTTCCTGAACCTCAAGTCATATTCCATGTCAATTGACCCTTTTCTAGACGAAACGCCAAAAACACGTTGTCCTTTCACATTCTTCGGTCAGATACACCCAGCTGCCATTCCGGAGCATCTTATGCAAGAACTGGAGAGTGAATTGCAGAATCCCACCGGTATTTGGACTATACCAACCCCCAAATTAACAATTAGTGGCTTGCTGCTCAGTAAAGAGTGCGGCATTTTATATGAGGTGAAAAACACTGAAGGACTCCGGTAAGCACTCCCTTTTTTGTTTTCTTTTCACATATACGACTGAGTTCCCTGCAGATCACGCACGTTTTTCCGGAAGGTTACGACCTGTCAGTCATTCCGGCCCCCCCTATATTTTATTATTACTCACTGCTTTTCAGACGCTGGGTTGACGGCTATTTCGTATCTAACGATATTGATACTGTTTTCTCGACAATCTGAGCGAAGTCGCACGCCTTCTGGAATATCTCGAGTCTCCCGATGGACTTTCCTTGTCCAGTCTACCATGGATTCTGTGTCCTTCGCTGGTCACATTACGTTTGCTATTCTCGCAGAAGGTAGACCTTCTCTATCCTTGATTGCCCCAGCGTTCTTGGCTTGCCTTGTATTTATCCATGAAGCAGTAAGCGTCATCGTCATCTTTTCTGGTAGCATGGGTGACTGACGTTGGTTTAGCAATTCGCGGCTTTAATTCTTCAAATCCAAGGACCTGAAGATTATGTCTCGCCACCTCCCAACGCGCCTCCACCAGTGACCCCAACTCCGAGCACTCCGTCACCTCAACCTCTCTTACCTCTCCATTCGCCAGCACCTAACCAAACCACATCGCCACCGATCAATCCAACGACGGCTACGAATCAAGCTGCTAATACCAACCCTCCAATAACATTCTTCTCGTTCTTCATCCATCATGTGCGGACGGATCCTCAAGCAAGGTTATGTACGATTTCAATCCCAATTCGGTTTTATACCTGCTCACCGCGACTCATTCTTTTAGGGCTCTTATTTGTTATCTTTTTAACTTTTGTCGTCCGTGTTATCCTATCCCCCACGCTTTCCATGCTTTTCGTTTTCGTTACCTATTCATCCATCTGGTTGCCACAAATTGTTAGATCTGTTCGTAGAGGGCGAGGTAGTGGATTCTCAAAGGGATATGTATTTGGAACTACAATTTGTCGACTCTTTAACTGCCTCTGTAAGGATTCCCTTCCTTCCTGATTTGATTTTGTTGACGCTTTCTCTCCAGATTTCCTGGCATGCCCCAAAAATGTCTTGGAAGTAGAACCCCGCCGTATGTATACGTCTCTTTGTTTATCACTGACACGCTGTAACCCTTTGTTTCCAGCTTGGGTGTGGGCCCTCGCCGCATTTGTAATTCTCCAGGCATGTTTAGTGATATTGCAGGATATTCTAGGGACTACCTTCTTCCTGCCAGCACGAGTTCGTTTATTCAAATTGATTCTTGGTCCCGACTCTGAAATCTTTGTTCTCGCAGTTCGCGCATGCGAAAGCCTACGATTACCATCCACCAATGCCGCTTCCCGATACCGAGTCGCCCGAAAAGTCTCTTGGTGACTGTGCCATTTGCATGGATGCCATCCTGGTTGATCCGTCGATGCAGCACTCGAAGTCTTTCGATACAAGGGAAGACTGGGATGAAACGGGAACTTCGTCGAGCCTTCGGGCAGGGATGAGCGTTGGCAGCATGTTCAATGCTATGCAGAAGGGCGTCGGCGCCACAAGTGCCAGGAAAAACTACAGCCTAGCACCCTGTTCTCATTTATTCGTAAGTTTGGATGGGTTTTGCAGTGCAACAGAGCTGACGGTTACTCTTATTGCAGCACACAGAATGTTTGGAAAAGGTTCGATCTTCCATATGTCATCGTCTTTGGTCGTTGTCATGCTCACTCTTTGCTTCAAATAGTGGCTTGGTATCAAGGTAAGAATTTCCTGCGATGTTTTGGTTACAACGAGCTGATGCTCATTTGTTGAAGAACATTTGTCCTCAATGTCGTAGACCTTTACCGCCGCTGTAACACCTCTGGGTTTAGCCCTTGTATTTTCTACCCACTAATATTAATGTGTAACCGTCAAGTAACCTATTTTTCCTATGAATGGGTCTCCTAAGCCGAGCTCGAGCAATGGAAGGAAAATGATCAAGAACCTGGATGTCTTATTGTGGCTGATGTCAACCGTCTTTGTTAGTATATCGGTTAGTACACGCGCCTGTCATTCATTATAAAATGTCCGCGCGAAAGCTGGGTTCGACTCCCAGACAGAGAGCTTTCTTTTTGAGTATTTGTCCTTTGTTGCGTTGGTCATCAACCATTCTGGACCGGCTTTTACTTCTCCAACGTCAACGAAAGTCAACATTGTATGTCCTTTCCATCCTCCATTTTTTTTGGTGAATACATTATAAACGATTGGCTGAAACAGTTCCAACTATGCGACCCACTCAAAGTCGCTTAATTCGCGTGGTACCGCGAAAACTTCTCAACGTCAGCAACCAGAAAATTGTAGCGCGTCCCACACCGCAAACCGCAGACAAGCTGCAGCCTACATTAATGGACATCATGATGAAGAAGAAAGAGAAAGCTGGAGACTCGTGGCCTGCCAATCTCCGACTGGAGCCTCAGTTAACGTCGAAAGATTTTAAATCCGTTCAACCTGCTTTCCGGTCGACAATGCGGAGGATGACGAAGGAGCGGTAAAGGGTGGACGAGGGAGTTACGGTATTCCACTGGCGTGCGACGGCCCACCCATCGAAGGTACTCGCTGGAAAATAGCACCTGGAGAGGAACGCCGTGTGCGGGGAGGTGGGGGGTAGAGGCTGTTTTTCGTCGGTTGCGTTACATCCGTGCCATGGAATTCGACATGTCAGTACGTCTCAACCAACATGCCTTTGATATGTCCTCTTTGTTGGCTGCCAATGAACGCGTTACCTTGATTGACTGTGAGGCCTATCCTTCTGAACAGATATTTTTATGATTCTATGAATGAGTCCATCGCGCACACTGTTATTCTTCTGGAAGGTCTCTTCGTTTTTACTCTTATCATTTACCTTCAGGCTTTGACTCTGTTCGAATGTGACTTGCTTCTACACCGACAGCCAACGTTATCGACAAGCCGAGCAGAGCTATCCAGCGTCACCAGGACGCAACCCTCGACGACATGGCTGGGCCTCCCATGCTGAATGGCCGGTAATAGTATATTGCTCAGCTGTCCTGACAAGAGGCATTCTATTCTGCTTCTTCCCAACTTATTCTATTCAGGATTTCATCCGAAAAATCCTGATCCAAGGGCAGCGAGAACCCTGCTCAAGCTACCCTCCCCAAGGCCTTGAGGTCCAGATTCAGAATGCATGCATTTCCGTATTTCACCTCGCCTTGCGGATTGCCATCGGTTCCGTTAGTCAAATTGGGACATGGAACGAGTTCCATGCCATCTTTATACTCATGTAAATAGGCACGCGGTCGTTCGATTCGCAATTGTCCGAGTTTTGCATTGAACTAGGCTTTGATGTCCTATTAAGTACCAGCAGCCAACATGATGGCCATTAACGGACATGACGCTAATCATTCGCTCATGGTGGAGGCACGATTATTCTTTTCGGCGTTGACACCTGAAGTTTCATTGATTCGGTCGTCTCCCATTCAGAGAAGAACCTTGTGAAGATGAGCGAAATTCTTCCTCGGGTGCCTTATCCATTGTGTTGCCATTTTCTGTGCAGGTTGGATATTCTATGGGCAACACAAAACTGTACTGTGAAAGCTGCGGGTTATACACATTTTTTAAAAAGATGGCGCAAGATTACCAGAGATATAAAATACAGGATATTTTGGTACATCCGCCCGCCCGAGCCATGAAAAATTGAATGTCTGTTACAACGGCCTCCCGCGCCTAAGTGTCGGTCTACCCTTGCATGGGCATCTAGACCCCTGAAGGTGATTTACGACCTAGGCTTGATTGGGGATTGGATGCAGTCTTCTGTATTGTGCCAACATGTCCACGCTGATCATCTTCAAACCCCAACGGTCTGCGAACGCCCGGCAATCGTCGCGCCGGGCCATGGTACCTTGCTCATCATCGTTCACGAGTTCGCACAGGACGCCTGCGGGCGGTTGACCAGTGAGGAGGCAGAGATCGACTCCACTCTCGGTGTGCCCCTTTCGTACGAGGACGCCGCCTTCGCGTGCGCGGAGCGGTACCATGTGTCCTGGACGGGAGAAATCACTGGGCAGGGAGGTGGGAGAGGCCAATGCACGCGCTGTTAAACCCCGGTCGTGTGCGGAAATGCCGGTCGATGTACCTGTGAGAAAAAACGCGGTTAAGATGAAGCGTGGAATGGAGGTGGGTTTAACGCTATGTACCGTGCTTGTAGTCGATTGTAACAGTGTAGGCGGTACGATGCCGGTCCTGGTTGTCCGGGACCATCATGGGTATCTCAAGTGCTTCAAGTCGCTCCGCCGGTAAGGATATGCAGATGTAGCCGCTATAAACGAGCATAAGAGCCAAGAGGTAAAAGTGGATTTCACATGTCAGCGAATCCGATAGTTTGGGATCGACACCTCTTGGGGTGCAGGATGGGCCGTCAGTGGTGAAAAAGTACATACCTCGTATGTTTGATCATCCAAGCCATTTTCTCCGTCGTACACTGAGATCCGGAAATGATGAGGTCCCCTTCGTTCTCCCTGTTCTCGTCGTCCATTACGACGAGAAATTCGCCTGCGGCAAAGGAGGCGAGTGCGTCTTCAATTGGGTCGAAAGCAAATGTAGTGCGCTTGGGAACGTCCAGGCGTTCTGTGGGCCGCCATGTTTGGGAAGGTTTGTGGACGCCGTTGGGAGCGGAGGATGTGTGGTTCATAATTGCGACGGGGGCCATTTGGTGGAGATTAATGTTGGTCCGAGCAAGCTTTATAATGGGATGGATGACCTTGTCTTTGTAAAATTCCGTGACCAGTCTATAGAATTCGTAATAAGATTTTCGGTTCTTTGTGTATGCTTATTCTTATTCCGTCTCCGCGCGGGCCGAGAGGACGTGCGCGACGGGATTGGCTCGGCGTGACCCGGAAAGAGCCGTCGATTGATACAAAGTTTTTTGGCCCAGCTGGCAGAGCGTCACTCACCTCTCTCTTCCTACCTACTCCGAAGGACAGGTTTCCTCCCTTAGACTTTCTTAGATTTGTCTATCACAATGTCAGCCACAAAGTGGGATGCAAGGTATTCTTCTCCTCTTCTCATCCCTCCAACTTATACCGATTTTCTATCCAGATACCTCGGCCCTGTCCCCCAGATGCCTCATATTATGCCAAATGCATGCTCGGTGGTGTCCTTGCCTGCGGTGTCACCCACGCAGGTATTACCCCTCTCGATGTTGCAAAATGCAACATGCAGGTACGACGACCACCGGATTTACATGCTTTTCCTTTTCTTACTACTTTAACCAGGTGAACCCTGTAAAATACACCGGTCTCGTCCCCGGCCTCAGGTTGCTCGTCGCTGAGGAGGGTGCCAAGGGTATCTGGAAGGGTTTCGGTCCCACCTTCGCCGGCTACTCGCTCCAGGGAATGTTCAAATACGGTCTCTACGAAGTCTTCAAGGACACCTATATGAACCTTGCCGGCGAGGAGCTCTCCAATAAATACAAGCCCGCCATCTGGCTTGCCGGTTCCGCCTCCGCTGAGGTTTTCGCCGACATCGCTCTCTGCCCCTTCGAAATGGCCAAGGTCAAGATCCAGACCAGCCCTACCGGTACCTTCCCCACGGCCTTCGGTGCTGCCATCCGGGAGATGCAACGTACAAAACTCGAGACTCGCTTCCCCTTCGGCTCCCTCGTTC
This sequence comes from Hebeloma cylindrosporum, assembly GCA_000827355.1. NCBI lineage: Eukaryota > Fungi > Basidiomycota > Agaricomycetes > Agaricales > Hymenogastraceae > Hebeloma > Hebeloma cylindrosporum. The sequence continues at coordinate 351,080 of KN831773.1, read as the reverse complement.
CTCTATGGTCGCGTCAGGTAAATTTCCTTCTCCCAAAGACAGCCGTGCAGAAACTGATACACAACTCAACAGATCCCCTATACCATGGCCAAGTTTTTCTTCTTCGAGAAGATCGTGCAACTCTTCTATACCCGGGTATTCACTGAACCCAAGGAATCCTACAGCAAGGGAACTCAGCTCGGTGTCACTTTCGCTTCCGGATACCTCGCTGGTGTTGTCTGCGCCATCGTCTCGCACCCTGCCGACTCTCTCGTCTCCCAACTTGGAAAGGCCAGCAATAAGGGCAAATCCATCGGTCAGATCGCCTCAGAAGTTGGCTTCGTCGGCCTTGCCACCAAGGGTCTCGCTACTAGGGTACTGATGATTGGTACCCTCACTGGCTTCCAATGGTGGATCTATGACTCGTTCAAGTCGGCCCTGGGAATGGGAACCACTGGTGGAAAGTAAATTTACCCTGGATGTAGTTCTTGTGAGTCTTTTTTCTTTCTTGGCTTGATCCTCTGTTCTTACCCTAGTTCAATAATAGGTTCGTTATATTAGTTGGAGCACCGTTGTTACGCATTTATTATGTCAAAAAAGGACGTTAAATTACTTATCGCCACCTACCCTCGCTGCCATATTTCCTCCCCCTCATAGAATTCTTCCGATATTATTATCAAGTCTCGCAATGCAACTAGAGATGTCCTTCAATAAAATGATTTCGTTGAGGCAAATGCACGGGATATATTTAAATAAATCTTATAATACAAATGAAGGCTGTTTTTTCTCACGGGGGATAAAGACTCTTTGTGTCCCATTTTTGGTATACATACAACGCGCGCCCTCTGTCGCGTAACTCTCGAGTCTCACTGCCTCAAGCCACTCCCTCGAACTCTTGCGACTCTGCCCTCTCCCTGTGCTCTCACTGCCTGTCCATGCACCATTAGTTTGCAGTGATTGGTGTTCATTTTTTCGCATTCTTGGGCCGTACCGGATACAATGATCTTGGTCTACCTTTTTGGCGATATTCTGGACATTACCTCCCATTATCATACCGAGTTTTCTGAATATTCTCCTGCGCAATCCAAATTCCAATCGGTGCATCGTGTCCAGACTCTTCACTCCGAGTCCTCTCCGCATTCTTCAAGCTCAAATACCTACTTCAGTATGTCAGTTCCTTGATTTATCCATTCGTTTTGTTCCTTATTGCACACCAGGAACACCAGCATTACATCTCGGAGCCCCCTCGACGATCTATCATTGAATGAACTCGCCGAATACCCGAATACCATAGGTCTCATGGCTCCAAACTGCATTCGTCATGCTTATAGCTCGACCCCCAATAGTCCGCGACGACAGAGGATTCAATGACGGCCCTTGACGAAAATGGAAAATGAAGCTCCATCTGCAGCGCTTTCTGCGCCCTCGAATGCTTCAGGATTTGGTGTGACTTCCCGTGAGTAAAATATCTTGGCCAAGGCAGCTGTGCCTACCTCTGTTCAAATTTCTGGCACCAGTACAGCACACCTGTTCTTTGTTTTCAGTGAATATTTTATGCCAATTTAACTCTAAGTCTCGAGCTATGGCAACTCCTTCGAAGCGGAAAGGACTTGATTTAAGTCGCATGACTCCGAGCCCGTTGACAAAAGCGCGTACGTCAGTTGCGAGCCTGTCCTCGCGAGGCTCGCCTTCTCCTCAACCTCGGGCTTAATCACCAGTTAAATTCATTGGCCATTTTTTTGATGTAAATCCTATGTTCCATCCTAATTTTTCCCTTTCTGCGTGTAGTCTACTCTAACTCTACCTTGATGTATGATTGAGAACCAAATGGTACTCAAGTCAATTTGTCCTAATCTTACCATGAGAGGCTATGGGAGAACCCGTGCATTCGCACGGGTAATCGGCTAGTATTTAAATAAATGAAATAGGGGGTGAGAGTGTGTAATAAGTACAAGTAGGCTGTGCGGCAAGGCAACGAAAAGATGACGTCGTCATAAGTACAACTTAACATTGGATTATGTACAGAAACAAGCCCCCAAATGAACTGATGACCCGAAGGGAGAAAAAAATACCTACATCACAATGTAATGGCAAAAAGAGCCAAGAACAGGAGCGTCGCCGAGAAGGGGAAAGAACCGGTATTGCTGGAAAGTGCCCCGCTCTTCTTTGTCGACGTCGTCGTCGATGTCGCCTTTGAATTGAGTTGGCCAGTCGCACTAGCAGGGGCATTTCCCGAAGTCTCGTTCTGCGCCCAGGGTTGGTTCCAGAAGATGAAAGGCTCCGCCATGAAGCCTGGATATGCCTTCTTCAAAAAGTTGAGGTATTTTCCATCCGCGTCTCCGTAAACCGAGGCGACGGCAGCGATGTTGGGGTAGAGCTCCCCAACGTACCTGTCTTCACCCCTGACGGAAGCCGGGATGGTCATGGCGAAGTCCAGTGCAGACTTGATAGTGGCACCTTCGTTGGTGACCTTGGCCCAGAGGTTGGATGAGGGGTCGGCGTATTTCGCGAGGCGTGCGTTGGTCTTTGAAAATACATGGAATCGTCAGTTGAATACCTGAAGAATGATAGAAGCTACACTTACGATCATAGCCGCGAGATTGTAGGATCGATAATGATAAGGGCGCGTCCGCGCGGCCTCGAGTGGCTAATGGATTGGGTCGAGTAAGTCGGCTGAATGCCTTTTTCATATCCATGAGCTCACCTGTTCGCCACTGGCCACGATTTGCGCCATGTAAAGGGTATTAAAGTAGGTATCCGTGACTTGTTTTGCGCCTGGGAGGTCATTAACCAAGATCTTCAAGGCGGCAAGTTGGTTGAAGTAGAAAGTGCCATGATTGCTGTTCCGAAAAGAAAAGAGAAAAATGATTTAAGACGCCATGATTGGAACAAAAAAGAGCGTACTTGGTGGCATCGCGCTCCTCGATGGCGATTTGAGCGGTTTCGAGCCAGGTGATGTACTCTCGCGCCCAAGCAATCATCTGGTTATCCAGATCAGTGGTCCAGAGAGTGCTTTTGCCCTTGCGCAACACAAGTATTCCGGTAGTGACTTTCGCCATTGCCTTCAGATCGCTATTGTAACGCTGTGTGAGCCACCTGAGGACATTGGAACGCGAAAATACGAACAGGATACCGGTGTGGCTGCCCATCTGACCATCAGGACCACGCTGCATTTGACCGTAAACCAGGTTGGGCGTCATCTTCGTCGCGTCGTCGAGGAACCAGGCACGGATGAATCGGACTAGGTAGAACGGACATTCTGAGCGAAACGGTATGCTGAAGAGAATAAAAATGCTATACACACCAGCGTTTGCTTCATAGGCCGCCTTATCCTGGGTGTCAAGCGCCCAGGCGATGGTGTTGTAAAATACAGCCTCAGAAAAATCCTGGAAGTCGCCGACGTTGTTGACTTGGCGAACGTCCGGGTTGAACTGCCCATCACGACTTTCGTAACGACAGGTCTTCCAGACTGTGGTTGGGAAAAGAGAGGGAAGAAAAAGTCAGCCTTGTATGGGACCCAAAGTCAAGCGGTGGCTCTCACTCTGTTCAGGAGTAAGCGCCGTTGTATTTCCGACCCCAGAGCAATTAGGCCACCAGCTACGACGCGAAAAAAAATAATGAGGTTGCTGCAAAGGATTGGGATCCCAGCAACTGGGACGACGCGTCTTACTATGGCGCCCAACTCATGTAATCATGCATGTTGCCAGAAGGTGGTGTAACGGCCTTGTTCACAACGCCTTGTGGGATTTTTGTTAACATCGCCAGGGAGGGGAATAACAGAGGGCTCACTCCATGGTCCTCGACTAGCAAGAGCCTTGGCCCAAGTTTGGATACTGTCTCTGGCACGCCATGTATTGTCTCCAAAGTTTTTCGATAAAATGTAATCAGGATCGACAAAATCGTTGGCGTATGCAGTCAAAGCCGCTTGGGAAAAGGCGGTGGAGAAAAGAGAAACGATGGTGACGAGATGAAGGAGTGTGGGGGGCATGGCGGACACGCGTAACGAAAAGGATGTTGGGATGGAGGAGAAAGGGCGAAAGGTTGGAGGAGGTATGTACCTCGCGGGCAGGTACTAAATTGAAATGATCCGGGGCGATGTTTGTCGGCCACCAGTCAGCGCTCTTGTCAGCCGTTGATGTGGTTGGTTGGTCTTGGCAAAACTTGTTAGAGGATATGTATATTTTGAAAACCTACGTAAACTTGCAGGCACGCCTCATGGTCTCGCAGGATTATGGATGTTCCTCCACTCTGACTCCTGAAGCTGAAGTGCCGAACCTGCGAGCCTGGCGGAGGCTCGCAGCATGGCCGCATGATCGATAGATTCTTGTCTTTTTGCCACCAGGGTTTACCCTTATAACATTTATCCATCAAACAAAAAAAATCGCTGACCTTACTCTCGTCAGATTGTGAGCTATCATATACCATAGATTGGCTCTACGACGTGATGAGAAGAAACGTCGCTTTGGATACAAAGATAAAATACCTACTTCAGTCACTGAACTTCAGTTTGCTTGGCCATGATGCATGTCAATGATGCATTGTGAGCTGCCTCCATCACATCTCTCGGCATGCCGACCCACCATATCGCTCTGTTATACTTCGCAACGATAGCCAGAACCTGTCGCACGTTTGGAAAGTTCTCAAAATCGATGGTCTTGCGTCTGCTGTTAGGCATGCGACACTTTTCACGACCTGGACACATTTAAACCCGCAATAATTGACTGGATTTCAGCATAATTTCCGAATTTCGAGGTTTGCGCAGTCTAACCCTTATCGGCAGCCCATTTTTTCGAGACCATGAGCAATCCCGGTTTCTACGAACAATAAAACCTTTGTTATGCTTGAAGACTCATTACTTCCTCGATGTTCGACAATTTTTCGAGACGAATCGCTACACATAGCTGGTCTCGAGTGGGTAACTTGGTCATTTTGCCCCAGTAAGCGCTTCATTTTCTTTTCATCTATCCCTTCTGAATAGATTCACACTTAGAACCTCAGGCAATCTCACTTTTGTCCGCATCAGCCGCCATCTTGAAGTCCATTACCCTTCCGAATTGTCCGGGTTAAGTATTCTATAGTAGGCATGCCCGACAGAACTGGAGAAAGTTCCTATTCCCCAGTCTTATTTCGCTAAGTCTGGGATTTTGGCCTACTATGGTGGATCAAGATACCCCCAACCTCTTGACCGACTTCTTGCGTGCACATCCCCTTCTGCAGGATCTCTTTTTTTTTCTTGCACGTAACCTTCGCCCAAGTTACCGTCCACCACGCACAGTGCCTCTATACCAAAGCATAGTTGGGAAGGTGCCTTAATGCCGGAAGATTTCCCCCCTTCTCTGCGGACATTTGAGGCTCATCGAGCAAACCTGATCCCCATGATTCGACGACATGTCAAAATCTTCGCAGGAGCTGCAGCGCTTTCCATTTTATATCATTCTGAATCCGAAATTCAGCAGATTTTTGTCAACATTGTCGAACGAGGGTTCACCAGGATTCCCTTCTTTGAGCTGCCTCTCTGTGCAGCTGGCCGGAGATTGGGTGAGCGAGATCAATACCGTTGATTAGGGGCATATTGTCCTGCCGTTAGATCCTTTACAGGCCACATCCAGTAAGTTGGCCGTGACACCGTTTAGACCCTCCTGACAGAATTTTATCTGCTCATCCTTAGTTGGGGCTGGCCAAAGGCTTCTGACCTACAGTCTTCTGAGGTGCATAGAAATACCATGGACGATTCAGACGTCAGATACATCACGGCAGGTTCTGATATAACCGCCCGTCACTTCATCCCTCTTGCACGCGCATCCCCTCAATTCTCCGTCCTCCAATCCTACCGAAATCGGTCTTCACAATGTATCCTGAATCGAAACGGTGCTGGTTCCCTCAGGTCCGTTACTGTCAATGTATACCATTGAAGGAAACGGGGTATTACGCATATCCACACAGCTGAATCGTGAACGGAGTCGGTACTGATCAAGGGAAAAGGGAAAACATTAGTCCTTCGTGCTCATTCATTTTAACTCCCACATTACGACGTCGCTTCTCCCAGAGGCTTCGGAGTTCATGGGCGAATGATTTTCCTGACCAATGAAAGATAACGTGCAAAAAAAAGAAAATCAGGTTTCCACCTGCCGCTTGACCTTGGAAAATTTGCAATGAAGAGCCGGCCGCTGCGTAGGGCGTTTATCTGTGATAGAATTTGGTGGTGAAAACAATCAGCAGCATACAGTATTCCAGTAAGAGCCATACATAAAGTGCCTTGATAACATGATTGTTACAGCAGGAGCATCGTTCGTTCGACCAATAGCCTGAGGAAGGTGGATATGTACAGAGCGAAGTTGAGCAAGTACGTGGTAGTATTGTACAACATTTTTCTGAAATAAATTAGAAATTGAGCTTTGCTGACAACGAGGTGGAAAAACAAGAGTAGACAAACACTGTACATGGATAATTTAGAAGAGCCCAAATTTCAATCCTAGAACTTGTCCGAGGAAGATGTAGTACAGGGATGATGAGCTCCAAGGCTGGATTCTCGGCTTAACACAGGAGGAGCGGAATGATCCTTATATTCTTCAACGTGAACCTTTTGGGCAATCCAATGAATTCTCTTGATATTAGAGGGCATATGAACGACGAGGGTCTTCAACGGCGTCTGAGATGTCGGTCTCGTTCTTGCAAAAATCAAACTACACAAAATATCTTCAGCGACGACAGGAATCATGCTGATGGTGCGAAGGTTGGGCCAGATGGTGGTCCGGTGCAGGATGCGGGAACATTCACGCATGAAGAAGCTATCAACACCAAGCAATGAAAAGTACTCGATGGCAGGGAATATACGGGCAAGTTGGATGAAACCAAATTCATTGATATAGGTGTTTCTGCCTTTCAGGATCACATTACGGAGGGCAGGGTGGTTCTGCTGGAGTTGCGATTCCATGAAAGTCTCTGGAAGGTCGTGGGCTACGAGGTCGTAAAGGAGTAGGGTACGGAGAATCGGGGCAGAGATGGAGAGAAGAGGGATGAAAAGAGGCCATCGGCGGTCAGAAAGTTTGAGCGATTCCAGTGCGGGTAAATGAATGATATCTGCTGGGGAAGGATACAGCGGCCATCCCTCAACAACGCGAGTTTGCAGCGCAAGTTCTTGAAGATTTATCATCGTCGTCAAGAGGTGGTGAAAAATGGAGAAATGCATAGGGCAGTTTGACGTAAGATGGAGAGCCGTTATTTGGGCGAATGATGGAGATAAGCATAACAGTGAAGTCCCCACAAGGCGGAGGGACTTCAACAATGGAGCCCCACCCTCGAACAATTTGTTGATTCCGGATACGTGAGAACCAGAGGATAAACGAAGCTCTTCAAGCACAGGTGTTCCTAACTCCCGCAAGTCGCTTGAGACGGCTGTCGCATCCTGAGGTCCGATGTGTAGGTTTAGTCGACGCCAGCGGAATGCGCTTGGTTTGATCGCGTTCCATGTTCTCAAGACTTGTTCACGCGTGTACCGTCGCTGGCCTCGTGTCGCAGATCGATATCCAGATCAAGAGGCCGTGCTCGAGATCGCTCCAGATAGGTGGGAATAACGTACGGTGGGGTTTGAGGTGATGCCACTATCCTCGTCCACATCTTGGAATGATCAATGGCGATCCACCTCCAATATTGACAAATTTGCGTAAGTCGAAGTTCCGGCAGGAGAACATTATTCGTCGGGGACCAGGCATTGCAATATTCCTCAAATATTAGAATGAGAATCTCGGGGGGCAAGTCCTTGATCGGACAACGTTCTTCCTTGTCAAGGGCAACTTTGATCGACTGGATGAAAGTGAACAACCGAACGTAGAGGAACATCGTCCAACTGTACACATAATTTGTGAATCTGAATTTATAAAGAGACGAAAAAAACCCACAACGCTTGGAGGAGAGTGAGACGGGCGCCCCAGACGTCAGGATTTTCTAAGAGAACTTATGTAGACAGGTTATCAGTGGCAACCCCGCTACTGTCTCCCAAGTTGGGAATGTCAGGCACTGTAGTTTGGAATGTCAGATGATGCAGGTCGTGTAATAAACACATTACGGGATGGCATGGTTAGCTCAGATTCATTGGAGAAGTCGACTGGCCTGCCGAAGGCGACGCGTCTCTTCTAGCCTTCACTGTGAGGAAGATCTATTCACCCAAAAAATCGATTAGATTGCAGCAACCTGACTCGACCACTTGTGGTTGTTGGCGGTCACGGACTGCGCCGCGGCAGGCCCCAGGGGCTATGCATCTTCTCAAGCTTGCCCTGCATCTGCAGCCACTCTTTCTTATACCCAGCTCTCATCGATCTCATTTAGAACCACTATGAGCTTGGATAAAAACCTCTTCACCCTATTATTCACTCCACACAAAGATAACCAAAATGTGATCGACCTCGTGGATCCATCTGGCACGGTACATTATCGAAAACAGAGGGTCCCAGGCTCGGAATACAAGATAGAGGTTTATGGTTGGTCCTTCAGCGTCAGCTTATATTGTTCGGGCCTTCACCGCCTATCGAATTTCTAGATCCCATGTCGGAGTCGCTGCTAGCCACTGCGACGGCACCATCACCCTCGAATAAGGTTAAGACGATCGAATTATGCAATCCTACTTCTGTCGTCGAGATTAAGTATACCGGCACCCTAACCTTTCGATGGTCATTTAAATGGGAGGAGTAAGGATTCTCTTGCTCTTCCCTCTATCAGACGCTAATCTCCGAATCGAACAGACATGAATTCGAGTGGAAGCGGGAAGAATGCTACATGATTCGTAAACCAGATCCTCCAGTCATCATCGCTGTCACAAAGGAAACCACTGGACGTCTAAAGACAACTTCAGTCCAAATTCTGGATTACAATCTCAACCGGTTAGTAACCTGAGCCATGATACAGTCTTCGTGAAATCTCATGTAGGATTTCATTTGCAGATTCGATATCGATGATCGCAAAGGGTTGGAAATCGTCCTGTTGACTGCGTTGTTGACATTCCAAGATGCCAATGAAGCATACCATTCCCCAGAAGCTGGTTCCTCTTCCACCAATCCCCTAAACAGAGCGTCCTCCGCGATGCTTGGATCCAAGTCACCCTCGGCAGAAACCCCGCCAGCGCCGCCTCCAAAACCTGCTCCGAAAACAGGTATCGACAGAATTGCTGAGATGCAAGCTATCAAGGGAGAATACAATGAGATCATTGTCAATGCCGAGGGGAATATCCAGGAATATGCAGAATATTGCAACCGATTGTTACAGGTACGAACTGCTCCTTCCTTTTCTTCCTAAACTTGCTTAGCAAAAATATGTAGGATGATGCTATGCTCTTCATCACGGTCAAGTCATCGGAAGCCGAGCAAGTTCCTAAGGTTCTTCAAGTCGTCGAAGAGACCAAACGAATAAGATATAAAGCAGGTTTGTTTGGGCGTGATAACCGTAGAAATTCTCTCATAGTTCTCGCTGTAGGGTTGTCGGAAGATGAAGAACTTCATCAGTATGTCCTCTATGACACGCAAGAAGGCAAGAAGGGTCCGAAAAGGATCAATCTCGACGACGATCCTAAGAACAAATATGCTCCTCCCAAGAACCTTACAGTCCACCTGAGCAAGATCTCCATGCCAGAATTACAACCGAAAGGGCACTTGAAGGATAAGAACCAAAAAGATCCCAAAAAGAAGGAGGATAAAAAGGGTTGGTGGTGAAGTCCTGTTCGGCTGGATTTTTCGTTGATCGATTGCTATCTCTTTCACCTCATTTATCCATCTGGCCAGCAGCTACAACGTCAACACCTGCTAGACCTGCACCTCCGGCTCCAGAGCCTACGACTTCTGGCCCATCTCCATCATCCACTCTGAAGCCACCGGCTAATAAACTACATCGACCAGGGCGAAATTCATCTCCTGCTCCTCCCCGCGTACAATCCCATATGGTTCATCCTAATCAACCCTCTCCATCGCCGTCGCAAATCAACAATCCAGCAATATATGCAGCTCCTCCTCCTACTCGCCCTACACCTCGACCCACGACCGGTAATGGCCAACCCTCCCATCCGCCGGTCGCATCTGCACCGTCCTTCCCTCAACCCCAGATTTCCTCATGGGGTAAACCTCCTCTGTATGGAGCTCCGTCACCACCCAGTGGACCCTCTCCAAGTTTATACGGATCGCACGCTCCCTATTCGAGTATCTCCTCGCCTCCCCATACTAATCCAATTACGAATTTCCCACCGACGAATTGGTCGACATCTTCCCCGGCGTCTGGCCAACCTCAACTACATCAGCCACAACCCGTCACTGCCAACCAGACGACGAATATGCCCTTAGGAGCGAAGTCTAGCACAGCCGCTATGGTTCAAGGCGCTTCGACAGTCGTATTAGGTCTCATGGATAAACTGAAGAACACGAACAGGCGTTGACCTATGGTCTGTTAAAGTGACAATGTTTTTCCTGGGCGGAAGATTTTGGGCTTGACTGTCTTCGGTTTCTAATGGTTTGGAACTCAGTGTAAAATTTCGCAAGAAGCCATGTACATATTCAAAACAGGATGGACCTAATATCTTATTTAACTATGGTCGTTATTCGCCAATAATGGCGGTGATTAACTGGCCCTTTCAACTTCTGAACCAACTGAGCCGTCTTCATTTCATGAAGGCGCGGGATAATGGACCGCCCTAAACATGTAACCTGGGCCTTGACGTATATTCTCGAATCTCGTTGAGGTCTTAGCAAGCAGGTGCTTTAGAACCTCGTGGAGGCTTGCCAGGAAATTCATGGGCGCTTATACTTATTGCTCGAAAATGCCACCTCTGTAATGGACAAAAAGAATTGCCTCTTCTTCCTTCATTCCGTCATGGCCTTCAAATTATCCGTCGGCGAAACAAACACAGAATATACCGCTGCATCTAGATTAGGCCTTCCAGTGGAAAATACCATCACTTTCTAGTTCAATGAAGGATTTAATATTTCAATGTTTCCGGATAATTAGTGTTAAGTATCAGAGGATGTGCTTTATGGCATGCCAATTTAACTCGAACCCTAATTTACCTGGAACATGATTGACTGCAGTGTTGTTGTCAAAGGACCGGCTTCAAGTGGTAGGCAAAAACTTCCCTCATATTTCTGGACCCGACCAGTGATGTGCTATCACTCCAATTCCCTGTCGATAAATGTTGCACGGAAATGAGGTTTTGGCCTGGATAGATTTGCGAACGTGTATGATATGTCGTTCTATATTTCGGAGTAATATACGACCGAGGGTCGGTCATGACCTCGATACCCGACCACGATGCGTACCTTGGGTTCCGCGGTGTCCGACTGGCAATGCAACTATTCCCAAGTCTGGTACTTAGGAATAATGAGCGGTACGAAGCACCCCTTCACGGTTCCGATTTCCTGGCCGCGCAGACCGGTTCCCACCTGTTCTTACTGGGTAAGTTTTGACATAATTATTTCGGGTTCCCGATGTAAACTGCACATTCTACAGAACGCATCTTATACACTGAAACAATGCATTGATGGCAGCACGTTTATCGTTACCAACGTATCTACCAACCTGGGCCTGTTATCGCAGAAATTGATTGAGCGGTGTCCGACGCTCGTGCTGCTTGCGCTTGCCCACAAGTCCAAAAAAGGTTAGCAGCGCGCTCTGCAGCGTAGTCGTTTCATTTATATCATATCTCATATATTTTCAGTTTCGTCCCCTCGCCCCCAATGTATACGATGGCAGGGATCAAAGAGAATGCGCTCCAAGCCAAATTCTATTGTCGGTATATGGTTTCAATATAACGCCGGGTATGCATGCAGGCTTGTGGTACAACAGACTCAGATAGGCAACCGGCGTAATTCCTGAGCGGTCTCCGAGTTTGATGGAACGGCGTCTTTGCCATTTGTTTACCATGCTCCGAACTCCAGTTAGTAGGTTTAAGAAACGTCGGTTAAGTAGCGTTTCTGATGGGACGTATGTCTGGTTCACAAATTGCCAATGGGCGCTCCATTGTCGAAGGCCTCGTGTAGGTCCCTTCGGACGTCGCTGAAGTCCAATGAGAAATACAAGCGTGACGACAGCGAGGTGTAGACCCTTAATCCGTTCGAAGAAGAAAAAAGTTCGAACTCACACAAACATTCCGAAATCCCTTTTGAAAGTTAGATATTGATGGTTCTGGTGCAAGCGCGCTACAGGGGCTGAGTAATGAACAGGAGCGTCGGCCAGGATCCGATAGAATGCAGATAAAGGTTAGTACCTATTTTTGGATCATCCCCAGGGATATAATCAAGTGATTGTATCACATTCCCCAAACAGATACCTTCATTCATGATCGCGTTGACACCTTCAATAGGTTTGTGAGTGAAATCTCAGAAATGGGGGAACAAAATTAGTATCGAAATTTGTCCAAAGAACTCTGCATATCTTTTACAGAGGCAGTGTCCGGTCCGACTTGCGTGATTTTGATGAGATAGGCACCGGCGCCTATTCCTTAACCCAAATTTGGAAACTTGAAATGGCGTCATTCGTGCAAATCCGAGGCTCCTAGCTCAGCTTCTAATGTCCTCGGTTCTTCTTCACTAGTATCAAAGCCGCTTCAATGAAATCCAAAGGTCCCGCAGCAACCAATTGGCAAGTTGTCCGTTCCGTAAATTACTGTGTAGGCGCCACATCACCATCGCACACAGCGCGTATTCCAACATTTAAATTTAAATAATACCCAATACCTCCTGTCGGAGGGGTCACGCAAGCGATATCTAAGCGAGGGAGGTTACAAGGGATGCTCCATTCAGTCGATCGTCCCAGATTCCCAGGACGGAACAGATAACTGGAAAGATGGCCCATTGTGCGACGTCATATGTGATGCGATGGTAATTACCGTGGAAAAGGCAAGGTGGTCAGGTGAAGCCGTCATCTTATGGGGTACACATTTTGAAGTTATAATTTCTTCTGGGTGTAGATCTAGCCCTACTGCGGTGCCGACATCGCAGCAGGATTCGATGCGCTGCGAAGGAGACTGACTACGGTCGTTGGGCCAATGGGCGTAGCAATAAACTCTCGGTTTCTTAAGGAGACCCCGATGGATTGGCGCGACGTCGTCACTCTACTCTCCCCGTACCCCGCCGTTGTACCTAACTAGCAGCGCCACATAATTTCTAACTTAAAAAGGGAATTTGGAGAACTTCGGAAGATCCCGAAACCCTCCAAGGTACGCTGAAGCCTGACTGACAGTGACGGTACCAAACGGATGTACTTACATATATCACTAAGTAGTGTGATCGATAATCGATTAATTGTGAGAGTGGATACGTTGGAGAGTATACGTACATACATGACGGCGCGAATTTTATTTCAAGAAATCACCACTGGCACAATCGATGGTTGAGCCTAATTCGCAGCTTTACATTTGATGATGAGAAATATTGAGCAATTGCACACCTCAAGTTGAGTCGAATAGGGCAATCGGGGACTTCAACCTGGTGGCAGGGCCGCCCGACCCCCAAGTTCGAGGTTGTACCTGGCATGGGTCCATTTTTTTCACCGCCACCACATCCTTGGGCCGCCGCGAGCCAGAAAGAACGTAAATTGGAAAGTCTCATGAGACTTGAATTTTTCTGGTAGGCCCGTGAGACTTGATGATACTTCGCGAGACCATGAGACTTGGTGATACTTTTTTTGACTTCTTGAGACTTCGTGATACCATGAGACCTATGAGACTTTGTGATACTTTTCTACATATATAAGGAGCTGGATGTATCGTTAGTTTCCCGTTTCCCCCCTCCCCCCGGCAGCAATTGCACGTCCACGTCGCGGTATAATTCTTTTGGTAAGCGTGACATCACGTCCGTTTTAATCACATTATTTATTTCCCGTTTCACCTATTAACATTGCGTAGGTACCTGAGTTATTTTGTAACGTAGACGTAGTATGTAAATATAAACGTAGTCAGCCAATAATTATCCTATTACCCTTAATCATGTGACTATGTCAACAATCTTATCTACTTCAGGATCTATAAGTAAAATATAAACAATATAACTCTTTCTGAGCACTAGATTACATCTTCGAGATGTTGATTGTATTATCATCTTAAGCTTGGTGTTGATTAATGCATTTTCAGCAAAGAGCCCTATCTTATCTTAATCAAAACTGGCAAAATAATGCACGTGAGAATATAAAAAATCGCAAAATATATTTATAAAGATAATTATAAGCCCTAAATACTTAAAATAGGCTAATAACGGTAAATGAGCGCGCCGCGCACCACGCGCGAAAGGACGCCAGCGGTAAGACTTGCCACGCAAGCGTCACGATGGGGGGATTATTGGAAGTCAGAAAGCGACCCCGTATTTATAGGCCGCTTCCTCCAAGCTTCCTTCAAGTCTCCCTGATGGCATCAAACCTCACAAAGTCTCACGAAGTATCAGGCTCACAAAGTCTCACGAAGTCTCACGGTCTCATGAGACTTTCCATTTCACGTTCGTCCTCCCGCGAGCGAAATCTCGAAGATGGATGGACAGGTAGTTTGACGTCTGGACTTTACAGTAATGCGCCATCTTTGGCAACAACATATGTCCAACAAATGTCGACCGCTGGCATTAAATATCACGAGAAATCCAGATCACACCTGGACGTAGACGAGTCTGACGAGGCGCGTCTCTAGGCTCTCAGATGAGGGCGAGGCATTCGGGACCACATCCTCTTGCGCTCCCCTTGGTCTTCCAAGTTCCCGGCACCTTGTCATTCAGTCTTTGATTCAGTCCCTTCATCCCGTACCGGCCAATTGCGTTCGCCAAGTCCGTGCACACGAGGTACCCAACGCCCATACACCTTCCACCCTGCATTACATACTCAGCCGTCAAATATTTTTGACATTCAAGTTTCGGCAACTGACGGATAGGCTGGAAACCCATGACCCGCTCGGAACTTGACTTACTTATTTACTTACTCAAATGACCTCGAACCCCCTCCTCCCTCCCTACTTGATCAGGTTTTGACGTTTTTTAAGCATCCTATGAACCAATAGAAATAGTCTCGATGCGGTAAAAGCGGGAAGGAATTGAATGACGCCCTGCATGATGATCGTGATGTCGCCAAGTTACAGCGAACACGTGTGTCCCAAGTCCCAAAAGAGCGCCCCGACGCCGCCGTAGGCGGGATGTGTGTGTATATTGCGCCCGAAGAATACAGCGATGATTATTTGTTTGAGAAATATTAATAAAATCATGAGAACGCTCCGTGTTAGTAGGCGCTGCGTAGATCGCACCAAGTAACGCAGAGCGCAGGCATCGCGGACCTCCATCCGAAGTTGTGGGAACCGCTGGCATGATAACAAACCCACCTCATTGCCCAAACAAAAATAGAGTCCAAACTGGGGGAAGAAGGAATCGCTTATTTCTCGTTTCCAGCCTAGGACGTAGACGGTAGCGGATAGGTTTGTTCTAGCCTTCTAGGCGGCCGCGCACAGTTCCAAAGCATAAACGACTTGAATTTGGACGGTCGTGGACTATCCCCACAAGTAAGTAGTAGCAACCACCGCACTAAATTAGACTTTTGACAAACGAGTTATCGAGTTATTCTTGTTCGTCCGTACCTGACTAGACCTGACTGAGGTCATAAGCCCCCGCTCTGGCTGCGCGGTTCTTTATATAACTGCGCCGCGCGAAGGTAAACGAGGCCGATCGTGATATGAAGGATTATGAAGTATAGCTTATCGATAGCTTGAACAAATCTGCTCCTAAAACCCACTTGGTCCGGAAAAGAAACACGTCAATCTTATTTCTAGGGACCGAATGAATTGTAACCTACGATACGAGGGTTCGTGAAGTAAGTAGGTGTAAGTGAAGGTCCATTGTTATCGGCGCAATGTCTCGACAAAGGTATTTGAGGCTGTGATTTGATGGCGATTTTATTTGCCGAGGTAACATCCTTTCTTGATGGCGAAATTCGGCTTGCTAGGAAAAAAATTCTTGAGATATCCTGTAGGACAGTCGGCGCCAGAGAACAAATATATCCCACCCCGATAGGCTTGAACCAAGATTGAAGTGGTGGGCAGCATCACAAATACCGGTCCTGGATAGCTTTATCAATTTATAATTATCGTCACACATCCCCGAGTCCGAATCGGTGCTTCTGTTCACCTCGCAACATCATCAAAACGTAGCCAAGAGTGGTCGAAGACGGATGGGGGGGAAAACATTGGCCACGGAGGAAACGGTCCAATTGGGGGTAGGGAGAAATATGTAAGTATCTGTGGCAAGATAAGCAATCCCCGGGAGACAGGCCCAGGAGAGAAAGAGCTGATCAGCAGTGCGTTCATCGCATTAGCAACCTCTGCCCTCAAGAGCAAGTCCCTCCGGCTCGGGGCTTCGGGCACGAGTAGGCGATCATCAACTGATTATGGCACAATGGGTTGGTTAGTTTCGCGAGCATGGGGAGATATGTATAGCCCAAGATTATGATGAGAATGAAATACCCCTTGTGATAAAAGAAAAAGAAAAGAGAGAAAAAAAGTTGAAACATGAGTGCATAGCGGCGCGTAAAGGATCCCAGGAAAAAGAATAGATAAGCCAGGCCATCGAGCAACGTGCCAGGGAGATGATGTGCGTTCGTCGGTGCCGCCCCAGACAAAAAGTCCGATTTCCCCTGGGGGCGAGCAGAAAGCAGGTGATTTAAAGTATATATGCGTCGGGGACTCGGATTATCTGTGCAAGAGGGCTGCGATCAAAGCCCATAGATATGGGGAATGGCAACACGTTCGAGGTGGTAGTATATGCATGTATGCATGCACGGTATTTCGGTGCGACAAAGCGAAGGTCGAGGAATGGAGGACTGGATAAATAACACGCGCCATGCCCATTGGCAACCTATGTATATAGAACGAAGCGCGAATCAATATATCAATTGCGTATTGATCCCACCGCGCTTGAACGCGATCCAAAAAGAGATTCAAAAATATAGACAAGAAGAACCCGACCCGACGCAGAAAAAGGAAAGGAAGGCAAAACGTACTTCACGTCCAAATTCGAAGAAGAAGAATGTAATTCATCTCGGGCGGGCAGCGACCCAGATCCTCTTCAATTCGAGGAGGGTTGTAGGATCGTATCTAAAATCCCCGAAAGCATAGGAGAGAAGGCGGGCCTCATGTTGGACTGCGCAACGGGGACGACAGGGGGTGAAGTTGTGGTATGCATGTGTTCGGGGCTTGTTGCCACCTACAGGAAGTGCAGTGGTGAGTAGGTTGGGGTATTATATCGTTGACGATTCCCGTTGGCATTTTCTTGAGCAGTTTTATGTACGCTCACGAGAGCCTCCAAAAGAAAAAAGAAAGAAAGAAAAAAATACAAAAAGACAGAACAAAACTCCTGTCGGATACGGGCACGTCGGCCAGAGGAGCAGCAGCAGAGCCAGACCAAGAAATACGGAAGCAAGATCCACAGGACACAAGATAAAGAGGAAAGAAGGGCGGGAATCAAGAGTGATCCTCGAGGACTCGTCGGCAATTTAACCAAATCTGTCCACCCACACCGTCCACAGCCATGGACGGTGCTAACACATTTATATATTGCGATTCGTCCACATATAAACGACGCGTTTGTTGGAGGTCGAGAGCATTAAAAAAAGCAAAGGGCCGCCTGCAAGAGCCTTCAAGTCGACAGAGAAAAAACGGCCTCCCGACGCGGCCACGCCTCATGGCGAGCTCGATGACAACAAGCACCAGATTCCTGCAGATTCATTGGCATTCAAAGAACCACATCACCTCATCGGATCCTCCGAAATGCGTCCCCTCTCAGAATACCCGAGATCTAGTATGGCGGTGGTGAATCTCTGCTTGACGCACGGAGAAGGGAGGAGCGGAGCCTTGCCCTGCATCACGAGCTGGGAGGGAACAAGGACGAAGCACTTGAAGTTGAAGGACAAGTGACAGTGAATGATGTGGCGGGTGGACGTTTTCTGCAGCAGCGTCGAAGAGCTACAGCATGAGCTTTGAAATTTTGAATAATCATGTGCAACGGCCCCCACTTATGCGGCGGCCACGGTGTTTCCAGCCCCGGCCACCGTTATGACGAGCGGTTGTGAAGCAATTGGGGTGCTTTGTGGTGAGGTTCAAGGTTGTCGATGACCGTACCGATGACGACACCTGGCTGCGCAACTGAAATTTCAAATCATCGAAAATTGAAAATTGCTTTTTTTCATGACGCAACGACCTCCGCAACATGACGCCAGATGACGCCGGGGGCTTGGCGATGCCGAAATTTCAAATTGCGAGGATGATGTTTTGATCAACGATTTCTGTTGATGAAGCAACGTGCTACTGTGCAATCATAAAAATACTTGTTTTCAGCCTGATTTATTCTCAATGACAAGCGTAAGTATGTATGGGATGGTGTGGGTCCAACAGGCCGCCTGCTTTGCAACCCTGAAATGTGTGGGATGAACCTGTTGTATTGCCGGGCCCCGCCCCACCATCAGTTTCTCGGGCGAAGGCATCCCTTGTAATGTGGGTCCAACCTGCAGGTGTTCGGAATTCCAAACCATCAATCCAATGAGTGGCGAGTGAAAAAAAATACAAAGGAATCAGAGAGATAGATAGCCCTTGTGTTCCGGAGAGGCGTGGGGTGAATAACCGGCCATACGATGAAACCTGGAGATTACAACCTTGGAAACGTAGAGTGAACCCTGAGTTGAGGTAAATCACACTAGTAGTGCAGTACAACGTGCAATACAATAGTACTGTATTGAAGGGAATACGAAACGTAACGGCGCTCGTCATTTGCCGCTAGGTTACAATTTGTCATAAACGACGGTGGTTGCAATAGACCCTGTGGCGAATCAGAGTTTCACCCGTTACAGGGCGCTTCGACCTCGGAGAAACATAAAAGGTGTAAAATAAGGTAAAATGAGGGCTTGGCCTCGCCTGGCATTGAGCGGGATGGTGTGATGAGTTTTTCATGATGTTTTTATCTTATCGTGATGGATATCCATAGTATTGAATGCAGGCGCTCTTTCTTTGTTTTCGAGTACAATTGTTCATTCGAAACATTGCTCACATGCAAGCTTGATGGAGGGAAACCACCATGGTGGGAACTGGGTTTATTGTTCTAGGGAGGCGGCGTAGATACGCAGCATGCAGATGGCGCAGTGGGGAGGATCGGATGAAGAAGGACGGATGGAAGTGATGAATGATAATGATGAGATTGCAAACAAGAGGGTGGATCTGGAAATTGGAGGAACGAGTGGAGAAGGAATTTGAGAAGGCGGGGAGGATCAGTAGGAGCCGGGGAGATTAATTGGGGGATAATTTAGATGGGACAAGATCTGTGGATGCTTCGGACTGGGATTGGAGACTGAGTGGGTTGAAGGGCGAGCGGCAATCAGCTTATCGCGTCAGGCTCAAGGGAACGTATCGAGTCATTGAGAGTATACGTATAATTCACAAAAATAGAATAAGGAAAAGAGCGGGCCGGCCTCGAGGAAGGAGCGTGGTGTTGGTTGCGATGGGTAATTGTGGGCGGGCGGATTATTGTTGTGTTTTCGAGTCGGACACGAGGCGGGACCGGGGTTAAGAGACAGCGCCCGCAAGCCGAGCAAGCCAGGGCGAGAGTATACAGGGTCGGCTACACGGCGGTCATTTTTTAATTTTTTTAATGGAGTTCCTAATTTAGAAGGCAAGGCGGGCAAGATCGTTTGGGAGATTGGGGGGGTGCTTGACGACAGATCTCGATCGGATCGGGAGGCAGTGTGATAATAATATAAGGACTGGCATTCATCCAGCTCCAGCAAGTCCTTTGTTCGAACATTATCATGTTCCGTACTCATTCGCCATACTCCCCCTTCTTCACTTCCGGTCTCCTCTTCACACCATCCCCGGACTTTGTTGATGTTCCCCGCAGAGGCTCCCTGCCCACCTCCCGCTCTCTCCCGGATGTCGCCGCCGCTGCAACCGATGCCTCCGCTTTTTACTTCACCCTCCAGCCCCGCCGCGATGAGCAAGAATTCCGGTCGTTTCTCTCGCTCGACTTGGCCGAGTCCCAGTCCATGCGCTCCGCCAGTATCAAGCGCAACGCTTCCTCTTCCACAAAGTCTCCTTCATATTCAACTAGGCACCCTTTCCGTTTCCCGTATGTTTCTACTCTTGATATCTCAACTTCACGATGCTCATCGTTCGTCTGCAGACCCATAATCGAAGCGCCATCGCGATCAGCAGCTCCATCACCTGCTCCTGTAGCCCCCACACCTCTGCGCATGCGCTTTTCCCGTGATTCCCTGCGCACAATTCCTTCTCCAAAGCCCGCTCCATCTATCACTCTCCCAGATCTCCCAACAAAGCTACCCCACTCTTCCACAGCACCCCGTCTGCCTTCCATCCCCGTCATTCCTGCTCTTGATTTCACTCTGCCTCCAACAATTTCGAGTTCGCCTCCACGCGCAGTACCCCATCTCAAACTCAACCTTGCCAAAGGTGTTTCTGCCTGGAGCGACAACAGCTCAAAATTCAACCGTGTCTCCGTCCTCACTGCATCGACTGTCTCCACTCGCGCCCGTCGCAATAACCGCTCAGACGCCCTCGCGCGTCTCGAGGGTCGTTGCGCCCGCTCAGCACCTCTCGTCTTCCCTTCGCCGTTATCTCCTTCGCCCTCCAAGAACTTCATGAGCATGAGCGACGATGAAGATTCCGATGGTGACGCCGATGAGGGCAACCATGACGACGACTCCGATGATGAGTCTGACTACGATGGTGCCAGCGACCTCGAGAGCTTCGATTTCAATCTCCTCACTCTCAACCCTATCATGGAGCCCGAGGATTGTGTCCTTCCTTTACCTTTGCCATCCCCTTCCTTCCTCGAAGCTCCTCGCTCCGCTCCACTTCCACCCACAAAACCATATTCCCGCGCAGAGTCGTTCACACGGGGTGGACTACGCTCTGCTGACCCTCGTGGTGAAGGTTCGACTTCGAGGAGGCAACGCGTTCGCAAAGCCGGTTCCAAGAAAGCTCTCACTCCAACCTCCAAGAAGGGTGGGGCCTCTACCACGTCAGAGTGGTTTCCGTTGAAGAGCTTCATCGACTTGCGAAATGAGCGCGAGGACAGCACCCGTGCGAGCAGCTCTGCCGCGACGAAAGGAAGCTCCACGAAAACGGGCAGCAGCAGCAGCGGCAAGAGCAGCGGCCGATGGGGCACCTGGCGGAGCTTCATCGAGGTTTCCCATGTCTCATGAGATCGTTGTTGCGGTTTCCTTGGTTCCTTTTTCTCTATATGCGTTTCTGCATATTCTTGCTGCGATTTTCCGCCGCCTGTCTTGGATTGAGAGCAACACTTCGCTCTCTCCCTCCTTGTGCATACAGAGCCTGCCCCGATCTGGTCATTTGCACAACGTCGTCCTTATACCCGGTGCCATAGCCACCGACTTCTTGCCCGCCCTCGACTGTGCCATATCTGTACCCCCTCAACATTCATTTCCTTATTAATGCCTATTCCGACATGTCCGCTCGCTGCTCTCTAGTTGTTCTGAATTATCATCACTGCCTACGACCCAACGCTCTCTGTTTCCTGTTTCGTTATCACCACTCTCCACCATCCCCTCACGATCTTGTTCGTCTTGTTAACTATCTGCAACCCACCCATTCTCGAGTCCCGATATCCGATTATTCTGTACACCCAAGTTGCCACCAACCACCACCCACTCGTTTTTTTCCCTTCTCTTTCTTGTAACATCCGCCGTCTCTCTCTCGTCAATCTCGAACTCTTTGTACATACTAATCGACAACTTTCCTTGCATTCATTCATACCACATACACCCATCTTTTCTTCTCTCATACCAACGGCTCTGGCCCGTTTTATTTCGTTTTCGATTCTCCCTTTCTATCCATTCATACATTCAGACAAAAGCAAACCAACATTCCCATATTGTCATATCCTTATACATACATACGTTTACTTGCATAGATTACATTATTTTTACTAAGTATTACCACCCCCGTCTTTACTTACATAGTTACTTTTGTACCAAAAAAGGTCGACGTCGTACGCGATCCCCCTATCCCCCACAACCGCCTACATACACCTAGTTAATTTTGCGCCAGTTGCAATCAAACATGTTGTTTCTTGTGAATATCTTGTGTGAGCATTCAACATGACACATACAAGCGGAACTCGACACAATAAATATCATCGCCATCTTCTAAAATTAGCCTTTCACAACCCATACTTAAAGCACGACCATAAAACATTATGTACATACCTTGGGCCGTTTCTCGACACGTTATGAGTATGAAGGTAACCATTTAGGGTTGGGTAAAAAATTGTCCTTTTTTGACCGCGGAATTATTTACCGGTATTTTACCAGTATTTTACCGGTAAATTACCACCCAGGGTATAGGATCTGGGCGAATAATTTCCCAAGAGGTCACGTGTTTTCACAACACAACTTTTTCCGGCCAAGGGTGGTGCATGCTGCACAACACTTATTTATGGTTTGAAAGCTGTATATTGTTCTTTGAAGATAGTACTCCTATTTGTGTTAACAAGCATAAATTCAATCACCAGCCCAAAAAAGTTCTGGCCAAAATACTTCGGATGGCGGCTCATGCTGGTAGACTAGCGGGCCGTCGGATATATTCCTCAAGAATCAAGATGACCTTAATGGGCTGGCGAAAAATCATTTTGATTTTTTGATGGATTTTGGCTAGTGGGCCCTTATTCAACTTGTATTTCATGATCTACATACTTCCGCCATAGCTGGGGCAAGAAAAAACGGGTTTAATGTCAGGTTCACAGCCAATTCGCTGCAGGAGAAACTTTCGAGAATTTAAGCACGTGATCGACATGTGATAGGTAAATTACTGGTAAATTACCGGTAAAATACTGCCTCGGACGGGGAGAATTTTTTTGGGGTAAATTACCGGTAATTTACCCCCTTGTGAATTATTGACCCAACCCTATAACCATTGCTCTACGCGTCATCATCTCACAAAGCTCATGCACGCTTAATTTGATTAACGGTGGTCCGTGGCGCCGCCGATCAATCATCAACGCCGATCGTCCTCGATCAAAAAACGAACCAACACACAACTCGGGCATTTATTTCCTTTTTCGGCGTGCATGGAGCGTTTTCAAACATCCAACAGCGCCCGCCTGCCACGAAGCTGCCAGGGTGTCATTTTGGGCGCGTTGGATTGTTGTTCTTTTTTTTTTTTGACTTGTGCATAGTTTTGTGGTTACAATGGGAGAGTCGCGGAAAGGAAGTAGGTAGGTACTGCTGTTCGCGACCGACCGACTGCTGTCAAAATGGTGCGAGGTTTGCGGAATTAAATAAAAGGAAGCACTGCGTCTCGTATTGTATTCTTTTTAGTAATTTCACTTCTGGAATGAATGTGAACGATCTCGGTGTCGGTGTTCGTCGATTTCGTTTTTTCTCCCTTCTCGGGCTAGCTCACGTTTGCTCCTTATTTTCCTTTACCTCGTATGTGCGAGCAACAAATCTTTATCAATCGGGACTCGGTAGAGGCTTACACCCGGTATAACTTATTCTTTATTAGGACCTTGCCAAAAGAAGAAAAAAGCCCGCTCCGCCATGTGTGTCATTCTGTCGTAGACAACAACAAGGATTTACTTACTGGGCGCTAACGTACATAACGGTAACAATCTGACACTGGGTGTGGGATCGATATCTCGGATGAGGTGGTGGGTAGGTTGGGGGGGGAATAAACAAGGGCGTCCTGTGAGCGGTCGTCAGGTACGCAACTCCTTTGGCAGTGGGTGTGAAAACCGCTCCTTGTAACGAATATGGGATGGGTGGTACTTGAGTATGGCTTGATGTGAGCCGCTCGTAATCAAATAAGTGCTGGGAAAACCCGACGAAATGTAGCCAACCCACCGAGCCCTTTGAGTGGGCAAAAACCATGCATAAGTAATCCAAGCCATACTTACTCACAGGCAAAAGGATGAATTAATTAAACAGCCTTGAACGCTATTGTACAAGTACCGCGGTTACGGTCATTGGCACCTCGGGACACAATAAACCCTAGTAATGTTCTTTGATAGGTTTTGATTTCCCCAAATTGTAAAACGCATCTTAACTTATATCCCACGATCCATGTGCACTATTATGTGCTTACCTCCGCTCCGTCGAGAATGGCGAGATTACATGGCACACGACGACCAACAATCATTTCATGACAAAAAGCCAGTGACTGACGGCGGTCTGACAGACAGACGTACGTGTGGCACAAACCGTAGATCCGGCGGCGTCTTGTGCAGGTGGTGGTGTGGGGACTTTGAGCGTCTGTTTTCAAATGATGGTTGATTGTGCTTTACGTGCTTGTCTTGCTTGTCAGAAACTTGAACTGGCAGCGGGAAGATGCCTATATCCATACATACCAGAATGAAAGCGGATTTTAAAGATAGCGAATGATAGCGGCCTGGAGTCAGGTCCCCGTCGAGGGATAAAATAGCAATGGCTGGTTTTAGTTTACAGTTTGAAGATCCATGCGCATCATCAAAGCTCGAAAAAAAAACGCCCCGTGTATGTAATAGTAATAATAAGTGCTTTGGCAAGGCGACGAATACGGATCTTCTGAGTTCACTAGCCCATGTCAAGGGCCCGGATATTGAAGCAAGCGCTCGGGTCTTTTTGCCTCGGTCGCGGGATATAGTTGGAGATACGGGATCGCCAGCAGAACCCAAACCAATTGTGCCGACAACGCCCCACTTAGGGATAAGGAAATAAGCTCCGTTCAAACCACTGGCAGGAATAATAGTCTGCCGTTGATCCACTAGCACTAGAAGTCCGATGTGCGTGCAAGTACTCGATGGTGCCTTCGGCTCCGTCCTTGAATATAGCTCGCGTTGTTTCATCATGGATCTACTGGATAGAATTTCGGAAGGATTAATTCAACCGCTGGCAAGGAAGTGAGCATCATCGTGACGAGTAAACAAATAGCCGACGCCGGGGAAGAACCAAGGTGTCGATGCTCCGAGTGCGAATCATCCTGCATCATCACGCATCCTGCATGATTTTCGAAAGGGTTGATTCTCTAGAAGAAGTCCGGAGACAGTAGGCCTTCGCCCCCGGCCAGCGAAAATCGCCTGTGCTATTATGGTATCACGAATTCTTGCATGAGGTTATGCATGAGCCACGGACCGAAAGGGTGCCAAGTAAACATGAGCCAGAGTCGACCAAAGTCCGCAGGTTAGTATCGGTCGACAAGGAGGCTGTTGAGGACCGGGAATTGAGACCCGCGACCTCCATATGCATGTCCATGAACAAAAAGATCCTCAAGCCAAGAGAAACGTGGGTCGTTAAAATAGCCCATGATGATCGCGAAGGTTGGTCGAATAACTATATTAAAACAGACGACTCCAGCAGGTGATAGTGGTGGAGATGAATAATGCTGACCTGACTTTTTGTGACTAGATTCAGTGGTGGGAAAACCATATCTGGGACATCACATATTGATTTCTTATTTCAGAGAAACTTTGAAATGGAAAGTTTTCGCAGAAGAAGCCTGAGCAGACCAACTTAGTGCAGGAATAATGCATCGAATGCGACGAATGGTCGCTAAGGTTGCAACACTTCACAGAAAATGTGTAAGAAAAATGCTATAACACGATACGTGATACGCACTTCCGGTCTACGAACGATTGCCATTAGCCAGACGGGCCGCGGGCGCAGACATTGCTAAGTACGTGAACGCGTGATGCAGCGTGCTGAGCAAGTGCTGAGGCCGAATTTCCGAATCTGCTGGGCGTCCAAGGGGCGTCGATCGGTTTTCCGCGACAACATGGCAACCACTTCCCAACGGCTGGACGCCGTAAATCAAAGCCTGTTGCAATTCGAGAATCGTAAATGACAAGAGAGCATGTGAATGCGAAGGCCACGCTTGACTCAGCGCGCCGCCAGGCGAAAGATGAAGGCCTAACTTGCTGCAACATACCCGCCGGCGGTGGCGGTGGCGAAAGCTACCTTTGAAGTGGGAATACGCCGTTAAGAGCCATGTTGTCAGAGTGGTTGAGTGACATAAAACTGTCTATTCGTGCCCCAAGAGGGAGCGCATGCTCTTAAAATGGGTGTGTAGAACTTGAAGCAGTCTGTCATCCTGTAACCTATATGGCGGTGATGAGCGTGTGTTCAAGGAGTTTCTTTGGTGGGAAACTGGATAAACTCATGCTTTATACCATAAGTCGTAGAAATGAAGTTCCATGACTAAGGTAAGTGAGTTCGGGAGAACGTTGAGTCAGTGGATTAAATTCCCCTTCAATTGTACCTCTCACTCACTCAATGAGATCAAGTAGACACCTTCTTGGACAGTGCGAATAAAACACCATGAAGAGATGGCGGTAAACCATTATTCCGGCCAGATCGAAATAGCAAACATGTTTTTCATAATCTGACTTGATGGAAACCTCCTTGGGGGTTCTTTGGACACGGCCCCGAACCCAAGGTAGGCATCGTGGTCGGATATCCAACTCATGTCTGAGCCAGGTATACCAAAATATGGGAAGACGGGTCCAAGAAAACATCCACGGCACCAGACCTTAAATTTATCTATAACAGAGTATGGTGAGAAGCTAAACGCATGGGTAAGTATGTGAATTTGTGGCGTACTTGGTTGAAAGGGTACTTACCCGCAAGCGCATGCGCAGATTCGGCGGCCACGAGGCTGGCACGAAAGCCGCTCACCCTTTGGTACCCAGGTTCGTAAGCGTAAGCCAAAACAGTCGAAGGCAGCAGTACTCTTCCGATGGAGTTGGAAGCCCAACTACTGACATAGAATCGGAAAGTTGTGGATAGCGTAGGCCATGCGAGGGCATGTGTGAGACAATTTCGCTGCAAGGTCCATGCATGCAATGCAGTGTCATAATGGTTCCCTCGCCGAGGACGGAGAAGACAGGCAGTTTTCGGGTGTCGAAGAGCTCTATCAGAGCTCTTCATCTTCATACAGATCACAAGGTTCTGACGGCATCAGGAATATTGTTAATTATGAAAGCCAGGAAACCGGGGCAAGAAGCTTTTTTCCGACGCGGCTCAATCAATGGTGTAGTAGATCATGGGTCAAGGATCACAAGCAAGGCAAAGAGATTGGCACTGAGTAATGAGGCGATAAGACGGCAGTGTACAGGCTAGCGTTGGTCTCCCCAGAAAGTCTATCATAGATTCCTATCTACCTGCTTCAGTTTTCAAGGCTAAAAAGAAAGTCAGCTTACTGGACGACCCGAAGCTGCAGAGACGAGGGGAAAATTCAAATTCCCACCTTGGGCTGTGGGTAAGGCTATTTTTGACGTCAAGACAGGCAGGCCATGGACAACGGTGCAAGTGGGGATAACAGATTACGGTGTGTCGAGGCGATAGGGAGATCCATAGTCGGGACCGTGTGCGATCAGTCCCCGGTCCACCCTAATCGCCTGAGGTCTTTCAAACACTCGTCTGTTCCTTGCTTGACTTTCGTCCAATCGTTGATGATTTGCTGATAGCCGCCGCTTCCCCCATCCACTAACTTCAACAAGCTTTCATATTCCTGCAGTTGCCGATCGAGCGAATTGGCTTCGGCTTTCATTTCCTGTTCGTCCCTTTTCAGCGCGCCATGGGCAGCCACGATCGCATGAGCCATCGTGTTGTCGTCTTTGCCGTTGAATTGCTGATTGTAAAGTGACCTTTCAGAACGGGCTTTGATCAGAGAGAGTTTTACGAGAGATGCTTCGACGGTTGCGGCCAGGAGATCAATGGAAGCCGTCCGCGTGGTCTCGAGGGTGGGCAAGGTAATTGAAATTGCCTGTTTTAATTCATACTCAAGGCTCTCGCGCATCTATTGCCAACCAGAAAGCCGTTAGTCCCAGACCATATTTGTTAAGTCAAGCATTCAATTAACCTTGGAAATTTCGAGAATTAGCGCCACAATGCGGTTGGATCCAGTCACAATCGCTCCTCGTGCGGTACTTAATTCATCCTTGTAAACTTGGAGTGCTTCTGGTATTATCGATGATATATTCTCGTCTTTAATCCCCTCTTTGTCTATAAGGCGAGGGATATGAATCAGAAATGCAACTTCTACACATGAAACGCGTGTAGCCACCAACCTCCACATAAAAATTCTGCCATCGAACGAAGTGTGCTCTGGATATCTTCCAAGAGCCTTTGACGGCTGGAGGCATTCAACTGAATTTTAGTATATACGCGTTAGCATTCACAAAGCAGCTGGAGGGAGATAATTACATGATGGCGAGCAGGTGTTCCAAACGTAAGTAACTCTTCCTCACGAAAAACACCAAGTTGTTTCGGAGGACTCGGATTGGCTTCTGAAGCACCTAGAGCGCTGAGCTCATTTTCATTGTTGTTTGTCATAACATTCTTCGCCTCGGAATTGGGCTCGTTCAGGATAGCGCCCAAAGTTAAGTCTAGCTCTATATCCTAAAATTTGATGAAAAGGGGAGGAGGGCAATTTCCAAGAATCCTCACCTTCAGTGATGGGTCGTTTAAAGACAGAGATTTCAGCAATGTGAGATATATTCTCGTGTGGGCGTCCGAAAGTTGCGACGTGTTAGACATCAAGGGAAACAGTCGACGGGGATGGTGGTGGGCGAGAATCGCATGAGAGCGGAGAGCAAACTCTTGTAATACGCTCCTTTGCGGTGACCACCAAACATCCTTCAACATCGCAGGTTCCCAAACAACTGAAGGGAAAGATTTTCGGTTATGGGGAATATGTCAGGTTCGATTCCAATATGATCTTTCACATAGCCGACCTTGTTCTTATATAACTTTCTTATACTTTTTAGCACCTTATAATGACGCTGTGTCAAAGGACATCATGATGATGACATAGAACTCAGCATTTTTTTTCACCGCATGTCACAGAAGCTATACAAGCCTCAAGGAGGATCCATTTGGATGGAGTTGGCTGGGATAAATGAATCGAGTCTTGGTCCGATCGCCTTCCCAAACATCCTTTCCAAAGGCGATCGGCCGCTCCTACTAGCCATCCACACTGGCAACTTTCCAGTATGTTTGCCGTCAGCACAACTACAAATAATTGCTCAGTCATAACCGTTGTCATTTAGACCAAAACTCGCCTCTAAAAGCGCAACGAATTCGTTCAAATGCACCTGGATCCGGGTTCGAAAGCTCTTGGCAAATCTATTCGAGCCTCTAGTTCACGATGTGCGAACCATTCCACCTGTTATTCATGCCTTCGGCATCCTGGGGATGGTAGCCTACGCCCACTGGACGAGTGCGAATCTGAGTGGCTCACGATCGACTACGCGGCTTGGTCGTTTCTGATCAACCAGATGAAAGGCTACAGCCGTGAGCGGACCATCTGGAGAAGCATCCGACCTATCCAATACCTTTTCCCTGAAGGGTCCGTCGCTTTTGGGGACGCAGGATGCGACCGCCTTCAGCTCCCCCTCTCTCCTTCTCTTGACAAGGATGTGAAGTCTGGAATCTCAGCCTCGGAATTCGTCTGCAGCTCTCCTTTTGCTTATGAAGATGGCGCAGAAGGTCATGCCCGGTGAAAAGTTGGTTCTTCTTTTGATAGGATACGGTGACTTGGAGGGTGGCTATTTTCGCCTTCGCGTCAACCCCAAACAGCCGCGACAAGAAGGCTGAAGGCTTCTTCACGAAGGGACTGCTGGAGCAAGCCGTTGAGGATTTTCAAGGCGATATCTTGGTCATATGTAATGCTTGCTACTCTGGTGAACTGGCAAGTGACCGCTGGACACTACTATGCTCAGCAGGCCCAGAGCAGATGGCAGACGCCTTGACGGGGTCCAGCTCAGGCTATTTCAGGGGGTCTGTATTCACTGCCTGTGTGGTGGCAGAAGCTGCGCGTGAGCACGGATTGCGCGTGCCTTTACTGCAGGATGGGAAACCGCCTCTTGGAGAGTTCGTGAAACCAGATCCCCCGCGTCGCGACTTTCCCATCCTTCCCAACGTTGCCAAATTGACGATTACCAAGCCCTCCAGTATATCATTGAAGGAATTTAAGAACAAGGTCATGGAACTCCAGCGATTCCTGCTGGACAGTTCGATCACTTTCTTCCGAGCAGAGGAATCAAAGTCAATGGTCAGCTGGACCAGCGTGTTCGCCATCGACTGCACTGCAGGGGTCATGGGTCAAATCGGTCTCAAGATGCCCTCAACCAACCAACCAGGACCTCTTCTCACTCCGGAGTCCGAAACTCCTCACATCAGCCCTCTGCTGGCTAAATTGTGACTAAGATGCCAGACATCAAACAATCTCCATCGACACACAATGCGATCTATTCAGACATTCTCAGAGCCCTCCGGCAGCATCTTGAAGACCCCGAGCGTCATTCCTATCCATCTGTAGCCACTGCAATCGGAGAAGACACGCTGTTGACTGTGGTGCGATCGATACATGTTCAAGACATTGCTGTCCAACTCATTGCCAGAGAGCTGCAATGGTGTGATGCTGAACTGACTGATTTTCTTCCACAGCAGATTGAAACCCGGGACTATCTAGAGATGATCGAGAAGGGGGTAAAGGTAAATGAGTTACCAGGGCACCTCGTGAGGTACCACTTCCAGGAGGGATACCAGTATGTCGAACAATAATTCTTCAACTCTGCACAAGCATGTTATTTACTTTGTTCAGTTTGAGGGCCGAAATGAATCGTAACAGCGCACGATGGCTGTCGGTCCAATGGGCCAAAGTCGAGAGACGTCAGCTGACACCTCCTCAGTGGGCCGAGCTGATGGAGAGAGTGGCCGTCATGACGGAGAGGGAGGCTATCCGTGTTTGAGCTAACCGGCACAGTTAAGTAGGCTTAGTGATATGATTATGATTATTTGTACAGAAAATAAAACTGGAGGTAGAATGCAAGCATGAAAAAGGACAAAACAAGATGGTACTCTACGCGGTTGCTTGGGTAGTGGGTGGAGGGGGGTGAACTCGAGGAATCGTGGTCTGGAGAGCGTGGTTATCAATCGAAATACCTATGGCATGGTTGGCGTTTAATGTTATGCAAACAGGAAAACAGATGGGCAGAAAACGTACTTCGAGTGGCGTTAGAGGTCTTGTAAATTCCAATGAGGCGATGACTGAGCTCAAACATATCGTTTCTATTTGCAAGAGTCAGTTGTTGGCTTACGTTGCGAAAAACGAGCTACAAGAAACCCACCGCAGGGAGATGATGATGAACTGAGCATTTTTGGTCCGATCTTTGATGTAGTTGGCCACAATGGATACGTTTCGGAAGTCAAGGGCTGCATCAATTTCATCCATGAAATATAGCGGCGTTGGCTTGCGATATTCGTTAGCTCATTCCTAATTCCTTGCCGTTGAATTGTGGAACTCACTTTAAAGACATGAAGGGCGAAGACAAGGGCTAAGGAACTTAATGTCTAAGAATTATTATGGTCAACGGGGTATTCAGATTACGTTGTTGAGAAACCTACCTTTTCACCGCCAGATAAATTAGATATATTCTTCCAGCTCTTTTTGGGCGGCATAACGCTGAAGATAATGCCTTCAGAAAAAGGGTCCAAACTATCGACCAGCTCCAGTTCAGCGTTACCACCCAGAGTGATCATCTGGAGAAAGATAGAGGTAAGATCAGGCACACGAAGATGTTAGTGGTCACTAACCTGGTACATTTCCTTAAGCTTCAAAGAGATCAAGTTGAACCCCGCCATGAACTCGTCTAACCGCTGCTTTCTCAGACCATCATACTTCGCCTTTTGTGAGTCACGTTCCGCCGTAATAGTGTCTAAGTCTTTCGCGCGATTCATGAATTCTTGTTCTCTTTGTTTGTATTCCTTGAGAACAGTCAAATCCGGTCGAGCCTTCTTGATTTTCTCTTGTTGAGGAGTGGCATGAGAAACGTTAACATCGTTTGACGAGGAGAAAAGTACCTTCGAGAAACGCAGCAAGTGCTAAAAGTTCATCTTTTTTATGCTTCCGTAGTTCGTCCTCGTGGAAGATTTGGAGCTCGTTGGAAGGAGCTCGTTCTCCTCGTGACTTCCGCGTCGGTTGCTTCTGTCCTGGTTCCGGTTTGACAGACCCTTCCTCGCCTTCAGCTTTGACGGAGGCTTCATTTTCCATGCCTGGATCATCTGGAGCTGCAGTGGCCACATCCGCGTCCTCTTCCTCTTCATCCTCGTCATCATCACTAGAAGACAGTTTTATCAGATTTCGGAGTTTTTTCATGAGAAATGTTCATACTCAATCTCCTCCAATTGTAGCTCATCATGCTGTTGTTGGTAATGATCAATGGATTGAGCGTTTTCTTTAAATTCCTTCTCTCTGTCTCCGAGGCTTTGTTTGAGCTTCATCTGAAAGTATGTGATATGTCAGCCGATCTTCGGAAGCCCGAGAACTATGAAATACCTCTCTGCTCCTGAACTCCGCAATGCGAACCTCTTGTTCATCAAGCTCAGCCTTGAGAGATTCCAGATCTTGCTTCGAGTTCTCCGCGGCGGCTTGGGCACTTTCGACCTTCTCCCTGAGGTCCGCAACATACGTTTCCAGTTCGGAGATAGCTTCCAACAACTCCGTGTGTTCCTTCTCTACCTCGGCTAGAGTGTTCGAGTTGTTTTCAATAGATGTCTCGAGTTTCGCCACGTCTTTCGTCGCCTTTTGCAGGGTGACCTCGGCCTTTGTGATCTCATCGTTGGTGAGGTTGATATGAAGCCTGATGCCCTCGACCTTGGATTTCTGCGTGAGGAGTTTCGAGCCACCAATATCAAGAATCCTCTTCTCAAGCTCCTTGATATCTCGTTCAATTCCAGAAGATTTATCTTGTAGCTGAGCCAGCGCTGCTTGGGACACTGATATTTCTTTATCCAGCTTCGAAATACGAGCGAGGTCTCCTGAATTGGGTTTATTTTGAGCGCTATTTTTTGCGTCAGTCACGTCCTTTTCGTTACGAGCAACAATGCATACAAACCTTAGGTCCCTAATTCGTTTTTCTGTTTCGGCGATTCTTCTGCTTACATTGTCGATGTCCATTCCAAGTTTTTGCAAAGACAAATCGATTTGAGGACCTCTGGTTCTCAAACCATCCAAGTCTGCCTCTGCCTCCCGAAGTCCATGCAACGCTCGCTGATGCTCGTGGGTGGCTTGCTCGTTGTCCTTCTCGTATTGTTCGAGGACCTTGGGTGATACAGAAGCTGGGGCGAACTTGGAGCTCATCGCCCCACGGGATACTTGGTTTCCTCCACCAGACATTGCTCCCGATGTCTCAATCAATGCGCCGTCGAGAGTAACCACTCGATACCTTTTGTTTCCGCCAGAGGAGAATGCAATACGGTTGGCTTGTTCCACATCGGTGGCAACCAAGGTGTTTCCGATGGCTTTGAAGAATGCAGGCGCGAACTTGTCTTTCTTAGGTACAACAAGATCGTAAAGTCGAGGGACGCCCTCGGGAGTCGGGCCAGTGTCGGGCACACGTTTGTCAAGCTTCTCCAAAACCATGAAGGAGGCTCTTCCAACATTATTTTTTCGCAAATACTCGATGCAAGCTTGTGCCTGGTGCACTTCATCAACGACCATGTTGCCGAGGGCACCACCACACGCAGTTGAGATAGCCACATCGTACTTGTCGGGAATCGTACCTAGGTTTCCGAGTCGGCCCTAGAGTTCATACATGAAAAGGAGTAGAGTTTGAAAATATCTGCCTTACATGGAATCCTTTAACCGTCCCAAGTTGGACTTGACGCGTAAGAGAATCCAACACATTGTTGCGTGTCCGGTTCTCAGATTGGCTTGCCTTTGCTTCATCCACCTTGTTGCGGCTCATCGCTGCCTTGCCTTTCCATTCGTTGACACGACCTTGAGCTTCCTGTCGGCCAATGAATAAGCATCACTTGGAAAGAAAAGTCATTTCACCTGGATTCTCATCTCAACGCTTTGAATGTTCTTTTGGAGTTGACCCTTCTCGGCCTTAAGCTCTTCGTGAGTTTCCACCTGCATGAGTTCAGAAATCAAACTTGTGGAAAACGAAATGACTAGGCACCTTTGTATCCCGTTCGGTTTTGAGGGCGTTGAGGGCTTCGTCAGCTTCTTTGCATTGGGCCCTCAAAGTATCCGCCTTTTTAGTAAGAGCATCGCGTTCGCTAGTCGCAACATCGATCTCAGCCTGTTTCGCATTGATTTGGGCAGTCCATGGTTGAAGTTCTTTCTGTTTAACTTGGATTTTGTCATGGAAACCTTGTGTCTTATCTGAAAGAAATAAGGTTAGATAGAGTTCCAGAACTCAGGGTGCCATGACTAACCCTTCAAGCTATCACGGATGCCCTCCAGGATCTTTTCCTCCTCCTCCAGAGAGACCTCGTATTCATCGAGCTTCACTTTCTCTTTTTTGATCTTGGCACCACTGTCCTCGATGACATGGAGAGCGTTCTTCCTGGCAGCAGTTTCCTATGACTGGGTTTAGTAGGAGACAAATAATGCGGGAACGGGAAATAATACCTCCTGAACCGATTTTTTGAGCTTCTTAGCACGACCAAGGGCGTGTTTCCGCTTTTCTTGAAGACCAATTTCACGTCTCTCCTGAGCAGCCAATTCCTTTGCGACTTCTGCAGCAGCAGCTTGGACCGTCTACATCAAAACAGCTGGTTATGTGGTGAACGCAACCAGGGACCGAAGAAGCTTACAGCGTAAGTTTTCTCGCGCTCTTCATAATGTTTCTTCAAGGATTCTAGATGTTCGATGTCGCCTTTGTTTTGTTCAGTTTCTTTCGCTAATTCCTTCTTGAGTTTGTCCTGAAAATGTAGCCTTTGAGCATAAGGGCTTTAGATGCAATTCAGCCTTCCTCACAATTTGGGCACCTAATTGTTCTTCGGCCTCCAAACCTTTCCAGAGGAACCATTGGTATTGGAGAGAAAGGGCTCGGATGTATTCATTCCTCAGGCGAAGATAATTCTCTGCCTCCTTTTTCTTCGCTTCCAATGCTGTCTTCTCTTTTTCTACATGTCGGAGTCTGTTCAACTTGATTTGACGTTCTTCCTGAAGCCGTTCCATCTCAACCAGGGCTTCGTCGATAGGGCCCTTGTACTGCGAGGTTCCAATGATATCTTCAAGGTATTCCAGGAGACCATCCTCATGTTCAGTTGGCGCTTTAGGTTTCATTTGGGCAATTGATTCGACTTCTCCCTACAGACACAATGAACACGAAGCAGACCTTGAAAAAAATAATGACTCACTTGTAGAATAAGGAAACGGTTATGATCAAGGTCGATACCCCGACCCTTGAGTAGCGTCTGGACTTCTGTGTAACTGCTCGCTCGTCGATTTATAGTGTATTTGCTCGAATTGTTCTTGTAAGCTGTACGAGTTACCACAAGCTGAGAATCTGGCACGAGTTGGAAAGAATCGGGACCAGGCTAGCATAGTGTACAGGTGAGCGGGAGTGCATTTAATTGGGCCCAAGAGCTTCTCACCAAATCTATGATATCGCGAAAATGCACCTCAACGCTGCACTCATCCAGGTCCGGATAGTTGGCGGAATTGTGGATGAGCTCGGAGAGTTTCCCTTGTCGCATTTTAGAAGCCCGATATCCAAAGACAAATAAAAGGGCGTCAATCGTGTTCGATTTACCAGATCCATTGGGACCGACGATGGAAGAAAACGACTGAATAATATATGTAGGACTATGGCCAAACGGTTTCATTGAAAATAATAATATTCACCTTGTGGAAAGGTCCAATTTCTTGGCGTCCGGCGTAACTCTTGAAGTTGATGAGCGCCATTTTGTGGATAACCAGGCGCGATTTGGGACCTGTAGGCTCTTCGGGAATGGTGTTCGGTAGACTGGATTGCGCAGGCAAAGGCGGAGGATCGAAGAGAGACCTCTCTTCTTCATCCTCTTCCACTACGGCAGGAGCACTGTCATTGTCGACGGCTTGACTCGATTTGGGACGCAATTGCGCTGGGGGAGGTGCTTCCATTTCATCATCCGATTCTTCTACGACCTTAGCTTTGGGAGCCTGCCTTGCCGGGGCTTTGCCTTTGCGAGCCGCAGGGGTCTTGCCTTTACGGCCCTTACGAGCTGGTCTCTCGTCCTCATCTTGATATTCCTCCGATGGCACAGACATCCCTTCCTCGTCACTTGATTGAGCTACCTTCGATGACACCTTTG
The DNA here is from genome assembly GCA_000827355.1 of Hebeloma cylindrosporum. Classification (NCBI taxonomy): domain Eukaryota; kingdom Fungi; phylum Basidiomycota; class Agaricomycetes; order Agaricales; family Hymenogastraceae; genus Hebeloma; species Hebeloma cylindrosporum. Next base: position 315,023 of record KN831773.1, on the reverse strand, counting down.
TTCCAGATTTAGCTGGGTTCCGGCGCCCTTGAGTGGGTTTGACATCCTCCTCTTGGCTTCCCTCCGGTTCCTCTTCCTCGATTTGTGCAGACAAAGACGCTTTCTAGGATCCCAGACTTGCTCGGCTACCAGAAGATACTGCCGTGTTACGGCTAGATGTTCGCCTACTGGCTGGTTTGGACGGCGGTTCCTCATCTACATCCATTGCAGGGGCAGGAGTGGACTTGATGACACTGGCGCCTCGTTTTCCTCTTTTGGCCTTCGGTATCTCGTCTTCGTCTTCTTCTGGCTCGGATTTGACGTGTCCTTCAGCTTTGTTCTCGAATGAAGGCCGTGCCCTCTTCACAGGCGGCGGTGCGTCCGACTGTTCCTCAGCGTCCGACTCGGCGACGTCGGGTAACGAGGGCTTGGAGCGTTTAGATTTGCGAGGGCCGGCTGGTGGAGCGGCATTAGGCTTCACAGATGTACTTCGGCGCGTTCTTGATGCTGGTTTCACGACATTTTCCTTCTCTTCGGCATCAGGTTGGACGGATTGACCTCGCTTCCGTTTGGAAGGTAGGGTTTCGGCAGGAGGTGCCTCAGTTGACACACTAGGTGCACGAGAAGAGCGTCTCGGCGGCATGCTGTCGATTCTTGAGGAAGTGTGTAATTTAGATACTAAGATAGGATGGACATTGGCAAACGGGGGTTGAAAAACGGTGGTCACATGATTTCCACAACGCGACATGTCACACAGTTCGTGCGTATGTGTCACATGTACATGTCACAGGAGTGGTTTGGCAACTTGGCAGCTTAGGGCCTTGGCTCTTTAAGTTTGTGTTGTGGCAACTATTCAAATTGGCAACAGTGGCCCAGTTGTGGCCCGCGGAAAAAAGAAAAAAAAAACGAGGCGTGGTTGTCGGGATATGTGATGGTCACCATCTTTCTTACGACTTTTATGTGTGTTCCTGACTTATTATCTCACCTCAACCAACAACTGGCTGGTGAGAATTTGAGTGCTGAGCGCTGAGTGAGCATCCCATTCTTTTTATCACATTTATGGTTGAAGCTGAGAAGTAGGTGTAAATGGCCGAAGCACTTGGTTCAAAGCAAATATCAAGGGAAGACATTCTACCCCAAAGAACTCCAACTCAACGAGGGACCCTTCCGGAGGAGCCCAAGGTTAATGCAAAGGATGTCGACAATCATATGGCAAGGAAGGTTAACACGGATTCATGTCAGTCTCCTTTCTTCGTAGTTTCGGGTTGCGCTAACATTGATACTCCTCGAGACGCATTCAACCACTTTCCTGGATTTCCCTATTTTGTGAGAAATATTGCGCCCTTTGTCCCATGTCAATCCTACGTGCGGTCCCTGTTTCCAGCTGGCCATGGATATCCAATGTATGATCCTATGACGATCTCTAAGGTCCCCGAGGACTATCACACCGTTAGCGGTATCAGCATTGGTGATGTCGGAGTCCTATCAGAAGATGGAGAATTCGTCTTTGCATTCAATATCTTTCTATCTTCAGACCATCCTTACAACAAGGGAAACACACCAAATTCCTTCTCTCCCCTCGAGCCGCTTGAAGAATCGGAAATCCGCACGTTTACCGAATACTTTCCGCGCGGTGCTGTCATCACAAGCAAGGGCGTCAAGGTTACTAGGGGTTCAGAAAGCCCACTGTATGTTGCATTTGCGTACCTTTGAGCCATCCTTCGCTAAGATTTCTTCTTCAACTGCAGGAATATATCGTTTCGTTCTTCTGAACGCCTTGGGGGGATCTTAGTTTTACCGGAAGGTGCCACGCGGCAGGATGCCTCCACGGAAAGAATACATGAATATGTTGCACGCAACGCGCACGAGTGGGCCTTTTTCTTTACCCAAAGTCGCTGGCATCCTTCCAAAAATGGTTCCACTTACGTCGTCACAGGCGTCGACAAAACAAGTCATTGTTCAACGATGGCATTCCAGGTGCCATTGGATGCTCCAGCAAAGCTCATCGCTATGTACAAAGACAGTACCTTGTATTCTCCCGACGGCCGCGGTGTAGCGAGCAATGTAGAACCCGACTCTACGACATCTCACTCTCTCAATTTGTGTATATTCCTTCGCGGGATACGCATCGGTGTTGGCAGAACGGAGTGGATCGAGAATACTGAAGTACTACCGGATGACGGGGAATTTGCGACACCCTACACCGAGCTTTATTTTCCACCACCTTGGGCTACTGCAATCAAAGCCCAGCTCCGCCGTTGGGCTGGCCTTGAAATCGTCGAGCCGCATGTTGTCATATATTCCCAAGTAAGATATAAGATATTTCATTGACGCGCCGGGCCGTATTCATTCCTACCTTCTAGCACCCATTCCACATATCTGACATTATTGGCCCCATGATCCTTTCTCTGGTGGGCAATTTCTCCTTCTTGGCAATGTTTTGATATTGAATAAATTTCAGCGACCTGACACCTCTTTGGTTCTGATGGACGATATGGTTGAGTTCATAGATTCAAACCAGAACCTGTCAACAAATGGGACATTGAAACGACATTCTCCCCTGACTTTTTCCTGCGTGAAAGGAGCGACTTTTAAGGACTTCAGGAAGATGGTCAAAGAATTGTTCGAGTCATATGATGTAATCGAACGCCAGGGCAAGCAGTCATTCTTCTGGCCTTTTCTCTTTGTTAATGAACAGTTCTCTAGGTGTTTTGAGATTGGAGCGAAACTCCAAAGAAACGATTGACAAGGTATGCCATTTTTCTGACCCTTTGATAATCACAAGCTAATCTTATTAGCTCCCATGGCGCAAGAGTATCCGACACTTGTTTTGGCCCATTCGCAAAAGGAATTGGGCAGGCAGGGGCTTTACAGAGTTAGTTCGAAGAGGCCAGTATCACATGGATACCAACCAGTATCTGCCCGTGGAATACCCTCCAAGCGATGCATCGTCAGACTCAAATTGAATAACAAACTCTACAAGGGTTGATGTTCTTACTCGAAGAATTCTAATTATTTACAACACATCTGGAAATGCTATGAAACTTGTGAACTAAGTGCTGCCGAAGGCCGTTTTCCAGCTCTCACCCTCGCAATGAATTGTGTAGGCGTTGAAGGCAACACATTGCAGCTCCCTGTGCTTGTGAGTCCTGGGGGACAATCCCTCCAAGTCAAGGTCCTTGGGAAAATCCCAATAATAGTTGCCGTCTTCTTCGACTGCGAAAGTGGCCATAAGTTTTTGGCGAATGGGAGCGCCATTGTAGGAGACAGATCCCCAGCCTTCTCCCAAGATACAAGCTGAGATGAGTACAAGTTCACCATTTGTTACAGTCCAGCCACGGTCCCTTGCACAACGGTACCATCCCAAGGCTTGCGAAGTGAAATAGCCATTGTTCGCGGGCCTTTTCAGCCCAACACTCCTACGGAAAGTTGAAGGACCGGGGATTATTAGAGCCACCCCGCTTGTCGCCTTTCTGTCGATTACTAAACAATGCTCCCTGGCATCACTAGGAAGATCGAGTCCAAGGAAAATCAGCGATGTAGCGTTGAACCAAAGCTTTGTCCTTACATCAAGAAATGGGGACCCTTCTCGCTGGAACCGTGAACCCGGAAAGCCCTTTTGGTGGGTCCCCAGAGACGAATTCCAGCGCGATATTTCGTCTCTTTCAAGTCGTATTAATATATTTCAATCTTTCGAAACCTTCCAAATTCAGCCTTCCGAATCTGGCCTCATGCTCCTCTTGCGAACAACGAATATTTAAGAGGGGTATGAATTCGCCAGCATTGTCAAAGGATCCGACATCGCCAATCTGCATACCCGGAGCGCAAGGTTCCCAGAGAGCACGAAAATTGCCCCCCGAGATTTCCGCGGACTTCAATCTGGTACCCATGTACATCTTGACCTCTTCATCAAGCTTTTCGCCATATGCCACCGGTATCTTCTAAAGTCGGGAGATTTAGAGATTAAAAACATCTTCTATGTCAAAAACGGGGGCCTGCACTCACAACGAGCGGCTTCAGTGGTGAATCTGCTTTTCTTTGAATTAGTAGACTTTCACAGCACACCCTGAGGAGGACGAAGGAAACCTTCACCGACATTCATGTGTGGAGAAGAGCGTCGTCAACATGGTCGATATCCTTGATCTCCCCTCAACAAACGATTGACTGATTTCGTCTGCCTTTCTAGATAAATAGGTTCTTTTTGCTGGCTCAATGTTGCTCTGAGTCCTGAGTCTAATATCTAGTACACGGTCTCAATGGAAGTAGGCAATATAACTCAAAGGAGGAACGCCACCTGCTTTCTTGGATTGGTGCACAAGGGAGCCTGAGACCCTCGGCCAATCATGATCCCTCCGAGAAAGAGTTCTCTGAGGTGTCTTCTCACTCTGAACTTCAGATACTCCCTCGAAATTTACAGCTTTTTTGATTCGAGTTCTTGTTTGCCCGCCAGGCATTTGTACCGACAGATACATACTCGACTGAACTCGTATTCCTGTTTCGTCGCGGCTTCACGGATTGGCGTACCCGCATCCGCGGATGGGCGAATTCGAACAGGTCAACGGTACCGGTGTTGTTCCCAACACAGCAATGTAAAAGGTGCCCAAGGACATCGAATCCACGGCCTCGGTACGTTCCGCTATGGCCCTTAACATGGCAGGTTGGTGGCATTGCATCAGGCGCCCATCACCAGTTGAATGGAAACGGTGTATAGGAGATGAAGCCAACTCCTTATTCTCTATCTTCGTCTTTGTTCTCCGCTATGTATGAACCATACTTGACTACCAGGGTTATGAAATTACGTGAGGTCCTTGTACTTACAATTATAATTGCACATCCTCCACTCCGCCTTTTTCCCGAAATGATTTGGCCATCCCCGCGAGACTTGAGTATCATTCTCACACTGTCTCTTGTCGTTCGGGGATCTATAAAGCTGTCTACGCGAATGCAGTGGGAATCCCGGGCTACGACAGCGCTGATTTGAGACTTTCTCCTGTTAACTTTGAGCCAAAACAAAGAGCTTTGCGCTAATGGAAGGCCATTGAGCGGGAAATAGAGCGCGACGAATGCAAGGCAATAGGAAGGTGTAGTGCCAGTTTGATACATACTACGACGAGTGGATCCGTGAGAAATGCCCACAATGTGGGGGTGCGGGGATTTTCACAATCCCATCATCCAGTTGGATGCCCGACAGGCCCCAGAAAGTTCCATAAGTATATTTGGTGTTCGCGGACAGCGCATCATGTGCTTGCAACTATGCTTCATCCCAAAAATTGAAAAACGAAACACTTAAATGGATATTTTCTTCAGCACGGAGCCGAGCGCGTTCCCCACCACGTCCTTCAGAAAACCAGCGGTTTTTACTGTAGTCGCGACTGTTTCCACCACATCCCCAGCAAAATTCCACCCCGCAGATGTAGCACGAGTCTGATTTTTTTCCTGGGCTCCGGCGGCCATCATGATTGCCGCCTTGACAGAATCCAATTCGTTGAGGACCTCGACACCCACAGACCGAGCCCAAACAATAGGCTGGATGTCTGTTGCATATAATTTGTGTAGCTTATCCGTGGCAGACATTATGGCGTGGTTTGAAAAATACCGTTCTTGTGCATAAGGGAGAAGAGCAGTATAAGAACCTAAGATGGAAAGTGAGTCAGAATATACTAGATCATTCAAAGGAGACACACCGATATCCCCTCCAGTGAGCAAACTCTCTTGTATGCATCTGGCAAGGCACTCTACATCGGCCAACCCAAGGTTGAGGCCCTGCCCTGCCAGTGGGTGAATAGTGTGTGCTGCATCGCCGACGAGCACGGTCCGCGCACCTGCCCCCTCGCCGATGTATGACTCAGCATGGTTGAAGCGCAAGGGGAACGATGCCATAGAGCCAGATTGTAGTTCAGTCACAAGAGGAGGAACACATTCGGAATCTGTCGGGGGGATACCAAGGTTGTCGGTCTTCCTTAGGGCGGATGCATATGAGGAGGTCTGGTCAATTGCATGTGCTTGTTCACGCCAATGTATTTCTTCTCTGATTTCCTTTGGAGATATTGGCTTCCCAGAAGCGTGAGCATCCAAAATTCTCTTGTGAAGATATTTCATCGATACGTTGGGTAATCGGAATGCAGCATTGATCATGCCAATGAGAACATCAGGCTCACAGGCAAGGAGGGCGGCGGCCAGGGGAGGCTTTGTCGACCACACCAGGGAGGATACGGTTGGGCTAAGAGGGAGGAATGCAATAGGTCCAGTTGGTAAAAACCGTTGATAGCAAGTTGTATTTGGGCCTTCATAGGCACCACGAGGAGGGTGATTCATGGTGGCAACGATCGCTTGAGTATTGTATGCCCATCCGAAGGAAGGTATTTTTGCAAATGCTCGAACGGGAGAGTTGAAGCCGTCAGCGCCAACCTGAAATGTTTGAATGATTATTAGTAGCAGTTCGAGATGCCTCAGATAATTCTTCATAATTACCAGCAACCTCGCCCTCAAAACCTTCTGATTATCGAGGTGGATTAAAGGCCATCCACTACAATTAGTTACATCGGTCTCAATCGAAGTAACCTTCGTGCGCTGGTGAATTTCAACCTCGGGCATACTGTCGAGTTGCCGTAGAAGACCTCGTTGAAGATTGAGGTTCTCTGTTAGGCGAGCCATGCTTGGGCTGCTTCCAGCGGAAACAACATCACTGGCACAAAATTCGATGCGTGCGTCCGACACGCCATCCCACACCTTGATAGAATAATCGTCAGTATGCTATATAGTGAGCGGAGAGTCAAGGACAGGTATGAATTTTACCTGCATTTCCTCGACGGAACAAGTTCGTGACTCCTCGACATTCTCCCAGGAACCTATACCTATCAAGACAGTTAACGCAAATGAAAACCGCACATAAAAAGTATCAAACATACTTCGTAAGAATATTTGCGAGGCATTTGTGAGGGAACTGACGCGATTCGAGAAAGAACCTGGTGCCGGATTCCAAGCTTTGATTTTATTCAAATCTCCACCTTCTATCAAAGTAATCTTCATGCTCTTCCTCACAGATGGAAATGATCCTGCCTCTTCTGAGAATCATAAATTGCACATGTGAACGGAAGTAACTACCTAGCGCGCTTGCCAAAGCGAGTCCAGCCGGTCCTCCTCCGACGATAACGATATCACGTTCTATCACATTTGATTCGGAATATGTCGAGACACGCCTTCGTTTTGAGCCTCCTAGACAGGACTTGAGGACAGTGAGGCCTGCGCTTCTTGCGTTTGTAGTCGTTGCAGTCAAGGACATATTTTGATGCGCCTCTCTTGATCGACACGTGCCTGGAAATGGACGCAGCACACATGAGCAGCGCTTCATCCTCATCTCTTGGGGTCCATGGCAGCTCCTATCGGACCAGTGTCCGCTGCTCAGGCTATCGGCGAATATCTTCAGTCTCCAGACGATCTGGTCAAAGTCTCAGCTTTCCGAAAGAAACTCGAGAAGGAAAAGGCGTCCATTGACACAAGGCTTAACAATGGCGTAAAAGAACAATTGCAAGCCACAAGACTGGGCTTGAAGAAATTCCTCGGAACAAGAGAGAATGTACAGGCTATAAAGGACGAGATGGTATCAATTGAAAGAGAGTGTGAAGATCCTTCCGTCCGTGTGGCTACATTCGACCAAATCAGCAGGGTATGTCTATTGGTATTCCCCGAGTAATCATGTCTTAAATACCTTCAGGTTTCGCTAGTGCATCGCAATTTTGAGTCAACAGAAGAAATGGTGAACAATCTTCTTGACATGGCCGCCCAATTGGACAATCTCGAACAAATGCTTGCGGCAGACAGCAGAGAGATTGTCGGACCTGCTCCCAATCTACTTATCATCCATTATCAACTCAACCAACTTGAACGCTTTCGAAATCAAACTCTACATCAAGCAAAGAAAGCGTCGTCCGCCTCCCAAGCCACTTTAACTCGATGGTTCGAGCGGCTGAACAAAGTTATCGCGGAATTCGATGAATATATTGTGCGACTTGCTCAGAACATCCTCAGTCTCGTTCGCGCAGGCCATTCGGACGTCGTCGTGAAACTCATCAAGATAGCAGAAGTTGAGGGAAAGGAAGACGAGAAGGTGAGTCTCCTTCACTGGCCATTCTATTTTATTCTGATGGTTCCTTTTTCGAAAGTCTCTGGTAATGCGATTTGTGAAAAAAGCTGCCAAATTGGATGCCGCTCTCAAATTCAAATCTCTCCAAGCAGATGCTCGTGTGCTTAAACACTACCGATCGAAGATCACCAAAGCCATAACTCAATCCATTAACGACAAAATCCAGGCCTCTTATAAACAATTAGAAGACGATCCAGTGGCATTCCTCGGGAGTTTAACTTGGCTCTATCAAGATATTCTTCGAGTTGAAAGCGACGTCGTCCCCTGCTTTCCAGCTGATTACGACATCTATTCTCTATATCTCCGAGAGTATCACAAGGCACTCAATGTCGTGGTCAAGAAGATAGCCGCCTCGAAGACGGACGCAAGTATCCTGTTGGCCCTCTATGAATGGCTAAAGGAATACAAGGCCAACATGAAGGAACTCAATGTTTCGCCTGACCTTTTGGATCCTCCTTTGCTGGATGGAAAAGAGCAGTCGCTTATCGAGGACTACGTCAAGCTTATCATCCAGAAACTCGATGAATGGTCCGCCAATCTTATGAAAACAGAGGTGGCTGAATTCACGAAACGTGACGAACCACCAGAACTCGACAGCGATGGACTGTACGGAATGCAGGGTGGCGTCATCTTATTCCAGATGGTCAACCAGCAGGTCGATCTCGCCGCGGAAAGTGGCCAAGGGGCGATCCTCGCTCGAGTCGTAGGCGAAACAAATCGGGTGATGCGAAGTATTCAGGAACAGTGGTCAAAAGTTCTCGATTCAGAGGTCAAAAAACAAATCGAAAAACCTGAAGAGGTGGCTGGCGGTCTTGTAGAATACTGCATCGCCCTGGCTAATGACCAGATCAAATCGGCCGACTTCGCTGAAGCCCTTCTTGCTCGCCTCGAATCGTTGGTTTCTGCGAAGTATGGGGCACCGATCAGTGAGCGGCTGAATGATGCCATCGATGGATATTTGGATGTCGCCAAAAAGTGCATGCAGACCCTCATTGACATCGTGTTTAACGACTTGAAACCCGCCACGAAGAATCTCTTCCAACTCCCTTGGTATGATGGTGTTATGCGTCAAATCATCGAAACGATGAGAGATTATATGGCTGATTACCAGAGCTATCTTAACTCTGCCTTGCTCGAACTCCTAGTGGAAGATCTCATCGACACATTCCTATTAACCTATCTCAATGCACTCGCCAATGCACCGAAGCTGAAAATGCCAGCTGCCGCCGAGCGATTCAAGGAGGATATCACCGAAGTCTATGCCTTCTTTATCACCCTAGCGCCAGCTCCGGAGGTCGAGGCACGGTTTGTAGTTCTGGAGATGATCCTCGCAATGTTGGAAGCATCGAAAGATATGGCATTCCTCTCCTTCTGGTCGTTTGCCAAGGTCCATGGTCCGAACATTGGATTTGTCGAGGGCCTCATGAAGTCCAGGGGCGATTTTGACCGTTCAGCCGTCAGCGAAATCATGGAGAGCATAAAGCGGAAGGTGAAGGACGAAGGATTAACAGATCGTAAGTTGCCCTTATTCCTTGCTTCCTTCTTCCTGACGTTATGATTTCCAGCGGCTGAGCCAACCATTATGAAGAAGGTCAATGTACAGAATGCATTCTCCAGATTCCTTCGGACATGATAGTATTTATATCTAATTTCCGCCTCTTGTTCTTCTTGTTGACTCACTCCATTTGTATCTTTACACCACCATCTGCATCTATATAACAATACCCCTGATACTTTATAATACTGTAGCTGGAACTATCACTCGGTTTTCGTTTTGTCCATTGGTTGATTGGATCTATCAGGCAGAACGGCTGCGACTTCGTCGATTTTCTTGAACTGCCAAGGGAAGCGGGATGGATACAAGAACGGCCTGAGGTCAAATCCTACAGTGCGAAATTTAGTTTCTGAATGCCGAAAAACCAGGCATACGCACTGTTGTCATCGGGACTATAGGATTCCTGTATTGTTTTTTGTGAGCTTCAACAAATGTAGGAGAAGGCCTGAAGACTGACTGCATGATAAGCAGGAGTCAAGGTTGTCATCTTGTGGCGATTGCGGGCGTGTTCAAAGAAAAATAGTTTGACTTTTTCAGCAATCTGTGGATAATTGGTATTTCACGAGCTCCTTTTTGGGTGGATGTCTATTTACCTGGATCGGCGACAAGAAGGCACCCCACTCATGAACGAGCTTCGTAAAGGTGCTGTATGGGCCGCATTTCTCGACCTTGCGCATGCGACCAAATACGGACAGTTCATCGTAAGTCATACCCATATCAGCCTGAGCAAAAACTAAATGTATGCACAGGACAAATGGAGAGAGGCCCGATATACCTCGTCAGATTGAACATAACTTTCTGTGATAGGTTCGAGCTCGGCAGTGGGTACAGCATCCAAGAAGCTATATGATCAAACTCTCAGTTATTGAAAAATGTCGGCGTAGATTAGAATGACCTTCTTAGGATGGGAAGACCGAAAGCCCCTTCGGCATATGCAATAAACTTTTTAAGGTCGGTTTTACTTATACCACCGATGGGATTAATGTCCGCTGGGGCATGTCAGAAGGCGAGTCATGATAATGCGACTATACATACCGGAGGAACAATCATATTTTGTGAGATAACCACGGAGACTAATCAGCAGTTCAGTAATTTGATGAACGTCGAAAGAAAAAGAAACCGATAACCTTTCATCGACGTTTGCACTTCCAAGGACCAGTAGGCCTCCATTTTTGCCTCGGACCCAAGGTAAAAGTTGTGCGAACATATATGAAAGAACCATGCGGAGCCTCGCCTGTAAAGGGTAAGGATGCAGAGCAATTATAATCACAAATTTTTGACCTGAATATTTTGCAGGGCCAAATTCTCTGCAACGGTACCTCCTTGAGAACGGAACTGGGGGCGAGCGCCTGTAACAGCACTGAACAAATTTCGGACTGCTAGGACAATTGTGTCCATGTTTAGGTCAATGTGGTAGCTAGAAAAAGAAATATAAGATATGAGAAAATTATTTTGGTGGCGTTCTGACCTCCCAATGGCTTCTGCGAGTTGTTTGGCCCTTCGCCGAGTTTCTACGCTGGAGTTTTCTGTACCCATATAACATGTATGAAAAATTCTACTCGCAAACTCCCTGGGATCCGTTGGAAGGTAATCCGAGTCTTCAGCCTCTCCAGTCATACGCCTCGCGTCTGCGATAACCTGAATTTCTTATACCAGCATCAATTTAAGCACGGCTAACATTTTCAAAAAGCATACCTCCGCGAGCCGCAGCCTCTGCGACCAATCGGCACATAGAATGTACGATAACAGCCGTGGCGCAACTGTCGATGCCCCCGCTAAGGGGAATGAAGTATCCTTGTGTCCGCGAGCGACGAAGATAGTCCCAAAGCCAACAGGCAGGGCCCAGCCTAATCCACATGAAAGGTGAGAATCTCTAATTTTAAAACAGGAAACGTAGCCACGAACGCGATTTCTTCTTCGGGGGTGTGAAAACGGGCTGGGATGGACTTCGTGCCAACCAAACCAACCATATCCTCCTCCCTGACTTCGTCGAATTTACCACTAGTGAGAGCGAAGTCAACCTCTACCCGATGGTATCTCTCAGCTGAGGCTGCCTGCATGCTTCTGCTGGAAGTGGCACGATGGGCCCGAACGTCCTCAATGTCGATGGTAGCAGTGACGACTTCTACATCTGTCAAGGAGAACTGAGAACCCTGCGCCACGACTCGACCGTTAACAGCAATCATGGCACATCCGTCATAGTAGAGACGGTCTCCATCACATCCTTGTTGGTTAGCATATAGATAAATACCACCAAGCTAAAGCATAGTGCAATTAGCCAGATAGAAGGAATAGGAAGGCAAATCAAATACTTTTAAGGTTGCTTCTTTGATCAATTCCACTCTCCTGTAAAGTTTGCGAAGTTCATGGTGACTACCACTAGAATTAGTGAAGATCTCCACTCCGTCTAGGCCCATCAAAATGTGGGGACTGAAAATGATAGGAATAAGAAAAGAGAATTGCACGAACAAATCAGAAAGTGTGACCTCGCGGGGGTGAAGAGTTCTTCGCACAGCTCTACTCCAATGCAGGTATCGGTCGTACTGACGACCGCATCTCCAAATGGTACCTTTACCTAGAACACACTGGGGTCAGCGGTATTTGTACAAATAGATGCTTCATACCTGTTTGGTGACTGCCTGGATGATCCTTGGGAGATAATGATCTTCCCATTGCCTATGTTTTGCCCATGGTGTGAAGTACCGCAATTCACGATAATTTCCATCATTGGCCAGCCACATTTTAGGGCGGATAAGGAGAATCTTCTTGTCGTGTACGATCACTCTGCAGTTATAAATGACGTTCTTATGCACGACAGGCCTGATTGATATGGGTTCAGCATGATAGGCAAGAACAGAGGCGCGACTAACATTCCGAGGTCACACACGATCCCCATTGTTTCCTCTGAGGATAGAATTTTGGCAAGAACTTCCCAAGAATGAAGTACCGTGTCCCCTGGAAAAATAAATGGATATGCGGTGCGAAAAGTGTGGAGTGGTTCAATAAGAACCTTCGAGGAAATGATCTAAACACCCATATCCACTATCCAAGTATGAACAACGGACATCTGAACTCGGAGGCCACGCACTCACGGAATTTCAAGCTCCGGTCCAACCCTAAGTGTCGCCCCGCGACTCTTAGCGAGTGCAATGCTCGTCATAATCCTTTCATAGTTGCCCTGTGGATGTTTTAGCTTCAACAGGGCAGGAACGAGGAGCAAGCACCCACCTGGAAGTCGAGGGCCCATTGATTGAGGGAGCTTGGAAGAGATTAGAGGGGTATAATGACACTATGTATGGGATATACCAGCTGTAAAATGTGAATCAAAGCATCGAGAAGTTAAATGGGAGAGCGCCGCACGTAGCCAAAGTTATGAGATGACCCATAGCACCTTGGAATGAGGGCAACGAATGTGCGATGGATTAACCCTCCGTACCGATACACTCTTTCAGTGAATATATACCTGGAAGATGTCGTGAATATGAAGTACAAAGCGAAGGTATTTGTTTGCGGGTGGGAGATTGCGTTCGAGTTTGTTATCGAACGTCATACTCGCCGGGCCGACGACTTCCGCCAAAGCACTGACATTGAAATGGCGATCTAGTTTTCTGAGCCATCTATCGTAATGACTCGACTACTGATTAGAGGATTTATGAATGATGGGCTACGGACAACTCTACGTGTTCTATCTAGACGGAAACGTGAATGAATATGAACGGTATACTGAAAAATGTGCGAAAAAACGAAAGCTGGGGTGACATGCATGGTAGGAGGTCTTTGTACAACGAGGGAGGTATTATATTACACAATGAAGCCTGCGGCAACGGATCTAGGCTGGGGTATTCGAGTAAGAGGGAGGGGCTGCAAGGTGGAAATGAGCATCTATTTGGTCAAACATAAAACACACGTACCAGGAGAACGAGCACCACTTTTAAGGACATTCACCATCGTAGCTCTTTCTTCATCCGAGAAGTTATCGGCAAGACGAAGGAATCCCTCCATCGCGGCTTTACGATCGTCTTTTGTCAGTTGGATCATCTGGCGCAGGAGATGGTCAGCTCTCAATTGAGTGGCCGTCTGTGCAAGATCCAATTTTTCAAGAGCCTCAGCTACTTGACGGTACTCGGTCGTCGGTTCGATGGCGGCCAAGTTATTCAACAAACGCAAGCGATATTCATACGTGGAGTCGGGAGTAGCTTCGGCAAGCTGTGAGAGAGCGGCAGAACGAGCAACGCGGGCACGAACAGCCCAGTAGAAGTGACGTCTTGCATTTTTCCATACCGTGGGTTTCGCGCAGCCCTTAGCTTCCATGCGTCCAGTTCGACTACAGAAAATGTTCAGCCATAGAAGGTGCGTATATCAACAAGTAAACTTACTCATGAAGATCGGCATAGAGAAGGGCGATCTGCTTGTATGTGGGTTGAAGCAGGGTCTCCCGTTCCGTCAACGCCGTCGAGGCAGCGGCGCGCTCTTCTGCTGTCTTGCTGGAGTCCTTGCTCGCACGTTTCAAGGAGGCGTAAGTGGAATCCAATCGCTCCATCAGGGTCAGGATCTTGTCACGACGCATCTTGATTTCGACGATGCCCTCCGGCTCAAGAACACCAGCCCGAGCGTCGACATCAGCATACATCTCCATCTGCTCAGAGTTGATCGACGGATCAAGGACGACCCACGCTCCTCCACGGAGCTCGCCATTTGGTACAATGTAGACAAATACGGGCTGCTTGTAGCTCGAGAGACCGTCGACGATCTTGGACCCTTGCTTCAAGATTTCGTCGTACATGTCTTGCTGACCACCGGAGAATCCACGCCAGTTCGCGAAAATGATCAATGGTAGACCTTCGCGGTTGAAATCGAAAATGGCCTGGGCAGTCTTGTATGCCGAATTGGGATACCACACTTGGCCAGCCTCCATGATGCGCTGCTCAAAGGACGAAGGATTGGCTGGGTCGGCGGGAACAACACGTTCAATAGTACGAGTCTCGACAGCGATGACACCCATAGGGATACCACCGAGACGGGCACGACCAACAACAACGGTTTGAGCCCATCCACTAAGGGTCTCCTGGAATGAACCTTTATCGAAGAAACCGCTCAAGTATTCAGATGATGTTTCGTCAATCTTCCCCTCGATGAACCAGCGTGGATCGTATGCTCCCTTCGGTGGCATGTAGTCGATGTCGCGATCCCATGTGTCGGATGTCATTCGAACGGGAAGTGCTCCATCCTTCACCTCTGGTACGTAAGAGAGCCATTCAAGGATTTGGGTAGCTCCTTGAAGATCGCTACTCGCCGTCAAGTGAGAAACACCGTTCTTGAACATGATCTGGGTACCACCAAGTTGCAGATTGGAGGTATAAACTTCGCGACCGAGCACTTTGTTGAGAGCTGGAGCACCAGTCAAGATGATAGGCTGCCCTTCCACTTGTACCGCACGCTCTCCGAGACGGACGAGGTATGCACCAATTCCCACTGAGCGAGCGGTGACGAGAGTAATGGTGAAAATGTCGTCGTATGCCCGGGAGGTCTCTCCAGCAATGAGACCAGAACCTTTCAGGCATTCGACACCGAGGCCGTCCTGGAGACCAATGACGTCCGTGATCTTGAACCGACGTTCGCCGTTCTCCACTATTTCGACCGTCCGGACAGAATCTGGTCCCTTTTCCTTGAGTTTAAGGTAATTCTCTGGAGTGAGATAGAGGTAGCTGACACCCTTCTCCGGGCGGGCATCGTCATTCCAAGCGGCGGAAAAGAGCGGCAGTGCCTCCTCTGCGAGGCCAATTCTGGCACCAGAGTTGGCAGATAGATAAATGCGTGGTAGACCGTGGTCGCGGGCATATTGGGTGACGAGGTAGAAGAACTGGTCTTCAGCAGGGCCAAAGGAACCGATCTTGTATGTGATATCGTTGGCGACGACAACGACTTTGCGTCCAAGAGGGAATTCTGGAGTCCTCAAGGTGAATACCCAACCCACCATACCGCAGGTGTTGTTGCCTTGGGCTCTGTCGACCTCCGCGAGCTTGTCGTGCTCGTCAAGTACTAGCTCCTTGGAGGTCAAAAACAGTTTGGGAACAACGAGGGCAGGATCGGTCTTGCGTGCTTTGATCCAGACATTGTGGAGAGCCTTCGAGAACAGGTCGGGGAAATCGTAGACGTAAGTGGTACCAATGAGATGGGCCTGGTAACGTTTGGGCTGCAGTGACTCCTTGGTGGGATAGGCCTGGTGCACCGGTTGCAGATGAAGGGGACCCTTTTCACCGATAGACTTCAAGATTGTGGTTCCCTTGTCAGTCGTTATCTCCTGGTAACCGCGGTAGTTGACGATAAAGCCGGAGACATTCTCGATGATGCAGCGTATCGGGGTAACATTGCCTTCACTATCTTCAAGAGCAATTCGAATTTCCGAGCCAGTGACGTGCAGACGCCACAATCGCTTGCCGTGCCGTTCAATGAAGCCAGAGATGGCAGCAAGTACGTCCTCGTACTCGACAGCCAAGTTGTAGACGAAGTTCATGAAGATGTGATTGCAATCCGCATTACGGTGTTCTGCGCTGACGATTTCTAGAGCGTCAAGGATGCTCGTCACGAGGCGGTCAGTCTCGGAGATGAGATATTCGGCTGTACTCATGGAACCACGGAGGCGACCTGGCCGCACAAGGGCGCGAATAAAGAAACGGTTGTCCAGCTGGTTTTCGTGGGCTATGGCATGGTAGATGTGGATTTGTTTGGCCTCCACGAAGCAGGGCTTTAGGTTGTAATTGGAAAGGCGACTGAGCTCCAATTGGAATGCAAGAGCTGGTTCGATGTTACGAATGGCCTGCTCTTCGTTCCATGCCCCGTCGAAGTCCCGAAGGGTGAAATAGACTGGATATGTCCCGCGGCGGCAGAGAAGGATGGAAATGCGACGAATACCTCGGCGAGTAAGGATGTCGGCGTGATCATTGACAAACGAGTGAAGCTCCTTGTTCCACTCGCTTTCGGCCATATCGTCTTCCTCGCGGAAGATACGAAGAGCGATGTTGACAACGTTAGGTGGTTGACTATTGACACCATATCTCTCCGAGAACTCTTGGGGATCAAAGGCAGGCAACATTGAGACGACGTTGTTGAATCCTTTTGCCATGGATTTGAGGTTAGAGAACGAAGCAATGGCTCCCGTACGGACAGGTTGAGATTGATGACGATTGATCATATATGTCAAGTCGCTGACGGAGGCAGATCGACGGGGTTCATAAGTCCTGGATGGAAGTCATCAAAAAATGAGGCAGAGGGAGCAGAATAATGCGACCTACCCTGTTGCAAAGCGTGGGGTGTCCGGAGGGGAATGCGACTGACCGAGGTTGAAGCGCCAAGTTACAACAGGCGGAACCTCTCCATCGTCAAGAGTATCTCCATCTTCATAATCGATGGAAAGCAACGAATATGCCTTGTATGCACGCCTAATGTATACCTCGAACGCAGCTGAAGAATATCTCTCAAAATCAACAGTTATCAGAGAATTCGGGTACTGCGTACCAAGGCGGACCATGGCGTCTTCGTGATTGAAGAAGGCCGGAAGCACATCATAAACAGTGTACCTCGAATCGGTGAGCTCACGGAGGACCTCGGCGGATGGAGTCCTTAAAACATGTTAGTATGCTAGAGTAGAAGGGAAAAAAAGAGAAATGTTGTGCACACCTGGGTGCCTGTCCTGATTCGCCGTAATAATTGTTGCTCACGGAATTCTTCAAAACAGCTTCCATTTGGATGAGACGTTCCTCGTAGGAGGGCATCTGGCCAAGAATGAGTACCTCTCGAGCCTTGAGTGAAACGGTTGTCGATGACCTGAAAACTGTTAAACGAAAACCGCTTTAACCAACAACAATTAGACATACTTGGCTTCGAGGGCGGCGAGCCCTTGTAGGACCTTGAAAAGTCTGCCTTCAACGTTGGATACATTAATGTTGCTATCCTTCACATAGTCGAGGACAGCCAGGACGAGTTTGACCTTGCCCTGGACTTTGATGTGGCTAAGGACAAAGCCGATCGCGGTATCGAGGTCATCCTTGTATTGCTCACGAAGGGCAAGGACCCGGGCCTCGATACTGCCACCGAAAAGTTTCTCTGTGGCCTCATAACGTTCCAAAAGGTTGGCAATGGTCTCCGTCCCATGACTCTTCAAGCCACCCTGGTATCGTTCCAAGACATCGTACAATCCGGCAATTTTAGTGCGGAACATCGCGCGGTCCTGGGACAGAATGTTGTCTTGGACATAATGGTCGATCAACTTCTTGATGCGTAAAGCAGGGAACTCGGTGTTTTCACCCTTGGATTTAGCGGCGTCAATGGCAGCTCGGATGCTGTCATCCAACTTGGAAGGAATGCGGCCAGAGAGTGAAGAAAGAATAGCATTGACCTCGGAATACGGGAGCAGGGGGTCGTGCAAAACCTCGATGAATTCCTTGAGGGTTGAATTCATGGCAGATTGATTGTCGAAACCGTCAAGGATATCATTCAAGACTCCCAGACAACGGTTAAGGCGCTGGTGAGGTTTATTACCGACGACGCCTGGAGTGCCCATGGGAGGTAGAAGTCCCTCAAAAGGCTTCGCGTGCTTGACCCGAGCGGGATCATCTAAGGTGAGGATGCCAAGGATGTCCCCAGGTTCGAGGCTGACTCCAGGTTGTTTGATCAGTTGGACGGTACCGTCTTCTGATGCGACCAATGGCATATACATTTTCATAACCTAACAATGGGCTTGTTCATGAAAAAGTCGGTGAAGGAAAACATAAAGGACAGACCTCGATCTCGGCATATTGGTCACCAGCTTTAACGTGGTCACCGCTATCGAGGAAGTACCTGACGAGCTTTCCGGGACTTGGGCTTCTGAGCTGAGTGGGGTCGTTTTCTTGCTCGATCAAACAAGTTTTGGCATCCACCATCAATCGAAGAGCGCCGACTTCCTCTCGCCAATAAATAGAGTGACTTTTTCCGTCCAAAAGAACCAGTAATCCTCCGTCCGCTAAGGGACGAGCGCCGACCATTGTGCTTCCTCCATTCAAATAGAGAGTCCACACTGTTGAAGAAGATCGAGCGGCAGTGAAGGAATAGCGGGTGTTTTCGTAAATGAAGTCGATGCCGAAAACAGTGCGGAGGACGTCACGTCCAGGGACCTGTCCTTTATCAAGAACTCGCTTGTATTCAGTCCAGCAGGCCTCCGAGGCCAAATACGCCTTGGTGACAGCACCGCACACAACCGCCAAAGTCGCGTCAGGGCGTTCCGCCGTGAGCTTGTTGCTGATCAAGGAGTCAAGCCATCCAGTGGTAATGGTGTTCTCCTTGAATGCTTCAAGCTCCAAGAGCTTGATGAGATATTCAACAGTTGTCCTAAAGTCTCCTCGGATGCTCAATTCCTTCAAGGCAATAATCATGTTCTTGCGACTCTCGCCTCGATCTTCGCCGTATGCAAAGATGTGTCCGAACTGTGAATCGGCAAATTCGTGCAATCCACCAGCGGTGCTGACTGAGAAGTATCCCCAAACATTTGTGCTGGAGCGGAAATTGAGCTCCTGGAGAGAACCAGATGAAGGCTTGAACCCTGCATCGGGATTTTCTGCCGTGATACGGACGGCAACGACGTGGCCCTTGGGACGAGGTTTGCGTTGGAGTTGATTGGAATCAGGGTTCTTCATATCGAAATCTATCTCTGAGGAACCATTAGGAGCAACGCCGTAGAGTTGACGAATGTCTCGGATTCGGTGGAGGGGAACACCCATGGCGATCTGAAGCTGGGCAGCGGGAAGGTTGACACCGGAAACCATCTCGGTTGTTGGATGTTCGACTTGGAGACGAGGGTTCAACTCCAAGAAATAGAAATAATCTTCTGCATGGCTGTACAAGTCTTGAGTATCGAATATTAGAAAATCGTCGAAGGGGGAGAAAGTCAAAATGGCGCATACATTCAACAGTTCCAGCACTAACATATCCAACAAGCTTGGAAAGCCGCACGGCAGCACGTTCCATTTGCTCGAAGGTATCCTCCTTTGCAATAGTAACGGGTGCCTCTTCAATAATCTTTTGGTGGCGGCGTTGAACGGAACAGTCACGCCCAAACAGCGAGATGGCGTTGCCGTACTGATCAGCAAGGAGCTGAACTTCCAAGTGACGGGCTTGGCCCGCAAGCTTCATGATGAAGATAGGGGACCCTGGCATTTGTTAAAATATGCTCAAAAGTTACGCATATATCAAGACTTACCAGGGATTTCTCCTGCGACGGCGTGATATGCATTCTTGAATGCGCTCGGCTCATCTACCTTCCTAATTCCTTTCCCTCCTCCACCCTCACTTGCCTTGATCATTACCGGCCAACCAATTATTTCAGCTTTCTTTAGGCCCTCTTCAACGGAAGTGACACAAGCATCCGCATATGCCTTGTCGGGAACGGTAACATAACCGGCTTCCGAGAGGACAGTGTCTGTAATTCCAGTACCTGACCATGGCATCGTTGGTACGTCAGCGCTTTGGGCGACAATAGTACTCGAGATTTTATCGCCCAAGCTACGCATCGCGCTTCCTGGAGGGCCGATAAAAACGATTTTGTGCTTGCTGGCAGCGAGAGACTCTGGTAAACGCGGGTTTTCAGAGGCGTGTCCCCATCCGGCCCACACTGCATGTACTCCTGCACGTTCGGCGACATCGACAATGAGGTCGACATTTGCATAATTGTTGTTGTTGCTTCCGCCTGGAACTTCGATGTAACGATCCGCCATGCGAATGTATTCGGCGTTGACTTTCAGATCCTCCGGGGTAGCCATTACTGTAAACTCGACCTCTCGTTCCCTGCCGAATGTTTCGTAACTCCATTGACGAATGGAACGGATTTCCTTGACAGCAGCAATACCTGAAGGTAAATTTGTTAGTTAATAATCTTCGCATACATTCAAAGCGTACCGTTGTTCGCGATGAGGACCTAGGCGGTCGTGTCAATAAAAGTACCTGCAATACGGATCAAAATGCACACCTTTGTAATAACAGTGTGTCCGCCATTATTTTTAACAAAGTCCCGAATGCTGCTGGTGGATGCGGTGTCCAGCGAGTTACCACCTTTATTAAAAAAGTTCAACTCCGAGGCTAGGGGTGCCAAGAACGCGCGACGGTACCTATGAACTGCTGGACACGAGAATGGTCATATCCCGACATGGCTAACGCGATGGGAGGGAAGGGAATAATGGGGAATGCGAGCTGCGATGAGGAGGAAAGAAAGAAACGCGAAGGGTTGAGTTCGTTATAACCCAAGAACCACTTCTGGGGACAGAGTTATGATCGGCCCCAAAAACTCTGTATACTCGCTTATGTCAGCGCCTATCCCTGCAATCCATTACCCGCCGTGTCCTGCGGCTCTTTACTTCGGGTTCGCTAAAAGGTTCGCACCATGTGCCCCGTTCTCAGACACGGTTCTTCAGCAAAGTTGCGCATATATACATGTTGGAAGGCACCGCGCAGAGCGAGGGTTTGGGAAAGGTCGTTCTCATGAATTTCTGGGTTAAAGAAACTTGAGAGTCAACCGGAATGAAAATATGCTTTCGGAGACCGGTAATGATTCATTGGTTACATCTTATCAACCTACACCGGGTTAATTGATAGCTACGAGTACATGCTCGCTCGCGTGATACACAATGGTGCTCAACGGGACAACATCGTCCTTCCACTGCAAACCATTGAATAAAAACACTGGAACTGAACAATAAGGCGCGTACCTCGCAGTTTTCCTTTCAGTCGTCGCAACTTCCGTCTTCGCTCTGTTGAGAACCTTCTGGAATTCCGTGACGCGATGCCTCATCCGCGAATGCATGTATGCCTTGGAGCACTTGATATGATAATGCAAGTAATCCCGGAAGAGTTGGATATGGGATATAGTACCCGATGCGACTGAACTGTGAGAAAAGTGGCGGGGGAAGAGGACGAAAGTAACGTAGCCAATATCCTCGCTGTTTCGCAGGCCTGGGAGATGACGGATTTCAAGTGGAGGATCGCGACTTGAATACAGAACTTGTGGGGCATTCTGGATGGATGGCTGCCGGCGAGCATCCACGAATTCCTGGAAACATTTAGTACGGATAAAAAACACTGGATTGGAACGTACTTGAAGGAACACCTTTCCGAATATTCTGTCCGTCTCCTCTCTGAACACCGTCGAAAAGATAACGGTAACTCTATCTGGAGCGGCCTGGATATACATCGCCTCCTCGTCTCTATAGTGCACCTTCATGAGCTCGCCCTGCCCTCCCGTCGTTTCCAGCTCCTTCTGCGTGGCGAATCCACGTTCAAATGGAGCTGCAAGGGCATTGCGTTTCATCATAGCGAGAGACAAGACAAACGCATCTCTAGCCTCTGATCAAGCGAAATGAGTCGCTATTGGGGTATCGTCGGGAGACAAAACGTACCAGCTTCCGCAGGGGCTTGCTCCAGATCAATTTCCAGACTGACATTGTAGTCTGGCTCTACTTTGCTCGAGAGAAGTGATCCATATTCTCGTCTCAGAATGTCCAAAGCCCCATATTGCACAAGCTCATCCCAACAGCGAATGTTCATCGACAAAAGTAGGACAGTCTTGCGCTCCGGGGTTGACAGATGAAAACGGACATTATCGTAATCGACAAAGACAACATCTAGAGATCCCGGCCTTTTTTGGGTGAGCCTGACTTCAGATGTGACGAAGAAATAAGGGCGTTCACTTTTGAATCTTCTCCAGTACCGTAGTTTGAATTATAACGTTATGCGGCTGGGGACATGGTAAGCGCAGCACCTCTCGAGATCAATAGCAACATGCCTCCAGGAGAATCATAGTGATCGATGAAGATGGAGGCGTTAATATTACGTGTATGTAGTGAGTTCACCTCTCGAGGGAAATTGGGATGGAAATTGGGTGTAGATGTCAGGGAGTACTAAACAGTGTAAACACCACAGATCATTTCGACCTCCGCCTAGCACAGCCACCCCCTTACTGAGCGCTAACTTGTACGAAGAGAAAGAGTTGCATTATCTTCATTAATTAGTCGACCCCAAATTCCGAAGACAAACAGTTCTTCTCGCCGATATCACTCCATGCGCAACCTCGGGAAAGGATTCAACAAAAAACAATCACTTATTCACAAACTGATCTTCTCGCCATTTCGTCCGTAATCAAGAAATAGGTGGCAAATTGTGGATAGAAGCGAGGAAACTTCAAGTGCAGAGTTCATTCTGTCAAATGTAGGGAGGACACTTGTGATTTAATGCACTAGAGATCGTGAAAGCCTGAGCAAAGGAGATTCTCTTCAAGTGCACACAGTGGCAGCTTACAGCAGTGAAAATCGACAGTATCCTATAAGGAGGTACCATATCCCCCAATAAGCACTCTGACAGGTCATCCACACATCACCTCCTTCTCTGTGAAAACCTCCGTCTATGTGATGACCTCCGTCACCGTGATGACCCCCACTCTCTTTACCAAATCATCCCACTCATGAGGCATCATCTCTGGCCGACCAGCTGTGGCCCATTGGACTGAGAGCCACCGCGCGTTGTTCACGTCCATTGCATAAAACCTGAACAAAATGATCTAGTAACTAGCTACAAATTGAAGAATGAACAAAGTTGGACATACCAATACCCCTGCTGTAAGTGGTGCTTTCAAAAGGTATATTGGTAGCTTGTTTACCTTTACCCCCTTCTCGATCATCTCTGTAAAGTCTCGGCTTTCCACCTGCTGTGGAAGAAAAGGTGTTACCGGGGCATCGCACCAGCCAAGCTCCTGGGCAATGCATTGGACAGCGATGGCCTGGGCATGGGTGGATCGAAGCTCAGCCAACAGGTCGTCTGCTGCTGCCATCTCAGCTTGGGGTGGAGAGGCATATAGCTGGGGCTCCTTGATGTGATGTGTCGACGAAGCTTTGCAAGTATTTCTGCGGAGATTTCTTCCCGGGAAAGTGGTAGCTGTCTGACATCAGGGATAAGAGCCACCAAGTGAACCAGCAAAGGATTGAAGCCTAAGGACGGGGTCCCTGAAGTGGGAAGGGGAGAATTAATTACATGCTTGGCGGCTGGAAGGACAGTCGATTACAGCAGTTTGAATTGCGCAAAATGGTACTTACGAAAATCTCGAACCCGACGAGTAGGACAAAACATGTTGTATAAGGGAGTGTTGTGTCGATGTGTATGGTAATATCACAGTAGAGAGGCGCAAGTGGACTTACTGTACTGCCGCTTAGTTCTCCAGCGGTGTCGCTCCCATTCTTAAAAAGCTGAACACATAATTCGAAAGATTGCCGTTCGTTGCAGTCGTCATAATGGCAGAATAAGCAGACAGTTACTCCGGTCGAGATAGCTCCTCCTGCTTGGTTCTGCCGTGAAAGGGTTCAGAGCATAGCGTGCTCCGCTCGTGGAACCAGCTTCATGTTACTAACTTCCCCCAACTTGCGCATGCACCACAGGAAGACCAGGATACGGCCGATAGCATTGTCCGCATAAAAACAACCGGTGCTAACATCTCCTCACGATACCTTGCCTCAGCTCTTCCTCCCTAAAGGCGACAAAAAAGAATATCAACATCACCAATCAAATAACCAGCTTGCTTCCGCCAAAAGAGGAAAAGACTTACCTATACTCAAACATCAACTGTACGCCAATAAACAAGCAGACGAAGCAGAGAACCATAAATCGCACGCCTTCCAGCGTCCCGAACAGTTGTGAGAAAAAGAACCTGACTCCGTCTGTGCCTACGACGAAGCCAACCAGGTTGGCTGCCATCATCATTAGGATGTTGAGCACGCCGCCAAGGGCGCACACGTGTCTGTACCACGGGTATCTATCATACTATGGAGGAAGCGTAAATTTAAGGTCAGCAGCGTACAAAGAATAAACAACGAACCTTGGAAGCAGGGAGCACATACGATGCCACCAACTCTGGAAGAACAAACAAGCTGACAAGCCAACCCCACATCAACAACCTAAACGTGAGATCATGCCACAGCGCCACAAACGAAAACACCAGGACGGTGTTAAGAATTACGTTCCTCGAGCCGCCGAGTGGGACGTAGATGTACCGGATAATCCAGAGATTGTAGCTGCGATGCCAGCTCCTCCAGAATCCGAATGTAGAGTAATTATTCGCCATGCATCTGACCATATTCTCCGGTGGGTCGATCCCATCCAAAAGTGCCCATGCACGGAAGAATCGCCAGGGAATTAGGAGCTGGACAAGGTATTAGTAAATAGAGGAGAGATGAAGGATGGATTGAATACCTTGAGCCAAACGATCATCAGATTCCAGAAACTAATCATAGCTATTTCAGCAGGCGAGGCTTCAATCCAGGCTTTGCGGTCTTTGATGGCGACCATGTACATATAATGAAGGATAAACTCCATGGTGAGATAGCAACAGGCGAACCGGACGAGGTACATGACCCTGGGGCGAATGCCTAGGGAAGTTGGTTTTCGATGCTTTACAGAATTCATCAATTTGTGGAATGTCAATGCCAAATCAGAAACTGACCTGCCACATGAAGTCGTTGAAAGTGATTATGGGACCAGCAATATATAGAGGGGTATATAGAACGTAAGCCACGTAGTTCATAGCTGAGTAGTATTCCTCCCTATGAGGAATTGTGACGCGCTGTTTTTCGGTGGGATTTGAAGTAATCTAGGAAAAGGAGAAAAAGATATAATTAGAGCGCGGTCCAGAGATGAGAAACTAACGTACCCACATCAGCGGTTTCTGCGTTATTGCAGGCCCAGTAATAATCCATGTTAAACGATATGAGCCGAAGCATTGTTATGTTGAATATGACATGCCATCTTGGGTATATTCCTGAAAATGAGTCCTGTGAAAGGATAACTTAAGGACCACCGTTCTTCAAGAAGAAATGTATTTACCAAGGCTGAGAGGCCTGGGAGGACGTTAAACCGGTAGCCATGATAGAGCTCATTCGAGAAAAGCACTAGGCCATTGAAAAGCCAAGTAAGGAGAGGTCCTAGGAAAGATGCTCTGCACTTCTTGGCAATGACGAAGTTGAGAGATATTATGGCAAAGATCTTCAAGGAGCTAGAGCCATGTAGGGCGACGACCGTGATGATCGATAGAACCACGTTGGCAGGGATGAGGTAGAGGTTCGAAAGCGCGTCTTTGTTGAGGTATCTTATAAGAAATTTGACACCAATGTAGACCGCGGCAGCGTTGAATAAAATAGGGAGGTTGTCACGAAAAGAACGGTACTGTGCATCACTGTTATCCTATCAAAAAATCAGCGACGAAAAAAAAAAAAAAGGAAATGCGCGGATGGACTCACCACCAGCCGACCATTTATCCAACCTTGAGATAGCCTCGAAGCATAAAAAGGATAATTTCGATGTGAAGCTAAACAGAAACTTCAGTATCAAGGAAAGCAATTTATGACGGAGTTCACCTTGACTTAAGGATATCGGTATCCATACCATGGCCGGTATGGCGAAAAAAGCCGCTAGATAATAGAAACGAAACTCCAGAGTATCCCATCGTGAAGTATGCTTTGCCGGGTTCGAAGCTGGCCTTGTAACATTCTCTCGGAATGCAGAGGGTATATGAACAGTTAAAGACGCGATACCCCGAGCTCTTGGTGGTGCTGAAGGCTTTTCCTGGGCCATCGGTGGGTAATTCTGAGTATGGATAGGTAAAGGATCAATATTTAGCGTGGACATGCTCGAGCTCCCTTCGTCTTCTCCACTGATGGATACTTGAAAGTCAATAATAAAAAGAGGTGGTAGCCATGTTAGAGAAGAGTTTTCACAAGTGTAGCCCCGCAACGGGCCCGGATGTGTGAAAAGCGTGAGAGTCAGGAACAAGCTCCGCCTTCGATCGACAGCTAAAAGCACCAAGTATTCAGATGGGCTATTTTATACATAAACGGCTCGGTAATGGAAAGGATATTTATACAGAATTTTATCTTGCCCCCAGCTCGAATTATAACGACTTATATGTTAAAGGAGAGAAAGCACTTTCGTGCCAGTGGGCTGGCAACGGGAGATAGCGAAAATTCATGATAAAAGCGAGAGAACGCAGTAATGACAGGAACAGAAAATGCAAAGCTACAAATAATGTGGATAGGTAGTACTTAGGTGACTGGTGTTGAGAAAGAGGATGGTTCCTACGATTGCAATAATCGTCCGATGAATTTATCCAAACAAACAAAAATCTGCAGGAGGATGCAGTGGAGAAGAGAAAATAAAGAGGAGCGGAATGGTGAAGAGAAATCCAGTGATTATTTTCGCCGTTGCTGCTGCCACACTGCCAAGGGCACATCCTCTTCTTCCCCATTTCCACCAGGCCTTCCCTCGCTGGTATGCGGTCGTTTGTCGTAAGGAGAAACTGCAGATGCACTGTTTCCTTTTCGCAAAGCACCATTTGGCGAAGGCAGATTTGGGGAAGTGTATGTTGTTGCCGACATAGATCGACTTGGACCTCGATGTCCAGTTCTTTCTGCAAGGTTTTCTTGTGAGGTGAGTTTGTGTAGTTGCATCGGCTGCTTCTGTGGGGGGTGGTGGTTGTGTTGTTGCGACGGCGGGGAACGGGATCGGCGAGGAGGTCCGGGATTTGGTCGCTGTTGCGTCGATAGCGATGATGGGGTTTGGTTATTCCAAGCAGACTGGTCCGCAGGAGGCATCGCCCCAGGAGGTAGGGCGGGTCGATGATGAGGGTTCTCGTTCTGCGATTGATAATAATATTGTTCCGCTGGCATCTTCTGTTGTGGCAGTACCAACTTCGGCGGGGTGTTCGAATATGGGCCAGGCTGAGGGGCGCGGGGATAAAGCTGACCTGGGGGGCCATTAGCGGGAGGGGATGTCGGACTCCGTGGAGGTTGGCCATTGTATCCTCCGTACTCCTGCTCCATAACACGATGTTGCATTTCGTACTGAGGTCCTTTGATTGGCATTTCAGCTCGGCGACCGCCTGGAGGACCACCGACAGGAGTTTTGGTGAGCGATCCCCGCCGGCCAGACTCCTTTTTCTTCAATTCTATCTCGCGTTCCCGCTCTCGCTGTTCCTTCTCCAACCGCTCCTTCTCCGCTTTCTCCCTTTGCTCTTTCTCTCTTTCCTCCTTCTCTCTCTGCTCCTTCTCCCGTTGTTCCTGTTCGTCGCTGTCCTGGCTTTCACCAGTCGTTCCCACAGAATTCGTAGTTCCATTTGTTGTCGCTTGAGCGGTTGTAGAGGGATTTTGAGCCTTATTGATAACCCCAAGGTACCAGAACATGAGGTTGCTGATGAGAACCTGTTCATAGAGTGGGCGCCGTGGATTTGCCAATTTAATATGGCTCAGGCGGTATATTGCTCGTTCGACGTGAATCGGGTATCTTGCATATGGGTTCCCGCCGATACCTGGCGCCAGACCAGGAGATGTTGGAGGAACATATGACTTCGACGACTTGGAAGCACCAAGCAAAGCTTGCGCGGCTTCTCGACCAGACGTGCCACCAGTGATCGACGACTGGTACTCGGATTCTTGTTTCTTCTTCCCGAAGAGCGAACCAAAAAAACCGGATTCCTTTTCCTTTTCCGCACGTTCTCTATTCTCCCGTTCCTTTTCCTTGCTGCCCCTCTTGCCACCTTTATCTCCTCCCCACTTCCCAAATAGGCTTTTCTTGTCCTTTTCCTTCCGACTATGTGCTGGTGGGCTGGGTGTCGTGGAAATAATGGACGGAGGAGAGTGAACGAGAGTTGGACGCTCAACGATGGGCCCTTGAGGAGAAGGCGTTCGGGCAGGTGGGCCCTGGTCCTTGGCAGACATCGGTACACTGAGATGTTGTGGTTGAGGCTGATGAAGAACTGGAGCAGGTTGTGGGGGAACATGTGCGACAGGCTTCTCTGGCACCATGGATATGACCTCGATAGGTATCTGCGGAGGTTCATCTGAAATAGGGAGAGGCTGAGATTCTTGTGAAGGCGATACAACAACCGGTGGATAAGAAGTATCTTCATCGTCATCCCTAGCATATGCATCATAGATGGATGTCTCCTCGCTATAAGAGTCGGGTCTGGGGAGATTCTGGGCGCCTTCATCGGAGAAAGGGCGTCGCAAAGTTGATGGGCTGCTATCCGCCTCGCCATGATCGCTGGATGACATCTCACTCGACGTCCTGGGCTCGGCCGGGGCAGTTGAGGCAGATTTTGCACCAGCACCTCTTCTCGAAGCCCCAAACCGATGGCCACCACCATCGCCAGGCAATCCCGGTTTGCGTATCTTTGTCCGAGCAGCTCGTCGCAGAATCTGACCGGGTGGTGGGACGATGATTGGCGCATCCGCCTCGTCTCCCATATCCGGCATTTCGTCCATGAGGTCGAGAGCTACAATGAAGATTAGTTTATAAATTTGCTGAAAATACATTCGACAAACCAGAGGGTGACAAGTTAAGACTAAGACTCCTTCTCAAGACGTTTCGTAGCCTCGTAGGGTCGTCGCTTTCAGACGCCTCCTCAGCCAACTCCTCCAACTTTTGGAGATCGCTGATTGTTAGCTGGGGTCCTGGATTCGTTGGGTATAGCAGACTGCGATTTCGTTTGAGAGGAACCACATTTTCGTCTTCAACGCCATCGTTTTCCTTGGGCCGATACTGCCGACTGAGCATTGATCTTTTCCGGCTGAGGCTTGAGGACGAAGACAAAGACCGAACAGTCGAGCCCGCAGCCGGTTCTGAGCCATCCGAGGGAGGTGATCTGGCATGTTCTTTGAGAAATGCGCGAAATTCGGCAGGGGCAATTTCAGGATGCAAACTCGCTGGAACCCAGAAGAGGTGAAGGGGATCATCGGATGGGTTGTTGGGGTTGTCAGTTGTGCGACTGCTCCCGACAGAAAAACCGAGATCGGAGGACGAACTGGCTTCGCCAGGGCCACTAGCAGAACCTACATCTATCGTTGGGAATGCATGAGTAGGAGATTTGTTCGGCCAGAGTGAGGTGGGTGATGAAGCTGAGGATTGATTAGGCAGGTCTGGATCGATGGTGAGGGCGCCTGGGGCCGTTGAACGTCTTCTGAGATCCCTGAGAGCCTCTACCTCCCGTTGAATCTCGTATTCGGATGGTTGTAGTGGTCGAGCGGCCATGGAAATTCAACGTAATGGTGGACGGGAAGACGTGGTATGTCGGTTGTTCTTCAGTGTCACAGAATCGGACCCAGTTTACGACGAGATGGACTGCGGGGTCGTTGAGTGATGAAGAGCAAACCGAGCCCTACTGGAAGGGCGATGGGCTGGTATTGAAGAACAAAACGCTACTGTGTAAATTTGGCAGGTCCAGAACTCCGCTTTCCGGCAGCCAAGGTACAAAATTGTCAAATCCTCATTTTTTCATTTCCCTAGCGCTATCCTAGTATCTACACAAGTATTCAGAGGTATCCTTTGTGTCCCCATATCCCTTGTTCTGTCACTAAAAGTCTCGTGAGTGATCCCCAGCTGATTCATTATATCAAGGTCCAAGCAAAGATGATCCGAGGAGGTTTATCATGAAGATGCCGTCTTCCAGCGATCTTCGGCGCAGGTAGTTATCATCCCATATTCGGCGGGGGCTGAGTCGATAGTGCTGCACCCTCTCGTCGAAGTTCCTGGATGACCGCCTAAAAGATCAAGCATTTTTGCCGTTAGTTAGCAATCAAAATGGCCTTCGCCATGGAAATTAGCTAAACAGACAGCGAGTGCTTCAGGATTGACGCCATTTTCAACCATTCCAACGCAAGTAGCGATAGTTGCTTTGTCTAATTGGGTATTCAATAACTGAGAGATGTCATAGAGAACTATAGAAAAATTTGTGAGAGGACAGCGGGCGAAAAGAAATTCGGCTTACTATCTAGCGTCTGCTGAGCGGAGGAATTTCTTTCCGACTCCTTGGTCGACATAACGGAGGTCAGGAACAAGCGAGTATCGATGGAGAAGTAGTAACTTAACCTTGTTCCCACGATTAGTTGTACTCTCGGCATGGCTCCCACAACATCAGCAAAATCTGCGGTCGCCTCGAAGGTGAAGAAAGAGAAGCTATTCCACCCTGCATCCAGAAAGGCTGGCCAGCTTGCTCGAAATGCCCTTCGTAAAGGAAAACTTGGCAATCTAGCAACCAAGCGCAATCAAAAACATCATTCATTAGGTGTGAACTTTTGCCAACCGTGGTCTTGAACAAGGAACGAACAGTCTTGATATTCTCTAGTCGACCTCTATGGATTTTTCTTCCACGCCATGCCAGAAGAGGGTGTTTTGACCCTTGAAGATTTACACCATATCATTGGCGAAATCTGGTTAACGCGGTTCGACGAAGAACTGCAAAACGAGAAAGCGACAAGAAGAAAAGGACGGCCAAAGAGCAGCAAAGAAGCAGCGCTGGAAGAAATAAAGCTTCGAGAGGCAGAAGTATATCGTACAGGAATGGGTGCGTATCAACTTGCCTTCGAACTTGGTATCGAAATTTGATGAATATCGCTTTTGCAGAGGTGATTGACCTCACTCACCCGCCAACAGTCGAGTTATTTCGAAGATGGGATCAGAAGGAGGTTGCATTCATACAGCTGCTGCGATTCATTCGAATATTCAAAGGCGATCCTCAACTTTCTGTCCTTTCACGGCCGGGCAAGCATTTTTCTCTCATGGAAAAAACCAAAACGGAGTCTCAGGATGATGAAGCGATGGTGGTGGAAGTGGTCCAGGGGTCAAATCCACAAGCACCTACATCAAGTACTCTCGGAGAATCGCCGTCGCAGTTCTCAAATGCGATGGATGATCTGTAGAGCTTACTACCCCCTTTTCTCCTTGAGTATACTACCCAATAACATGTTCCAGCGATCATTAATTCTATGTCGCAGTAAATTTGGCAAGGTCGTATTCATATATTCATCCCTGCTTGGAAACGGACCCGATTCCTTCCTGTGGGCTTATTTTGCGAACCATTCAGTGAGTGGGTTCTTTTTTTCATGAACTTGGATCTAGGGACTTCCATGTGTTACTGTATCATCAAACGGAAACTTCGGCCCGGCCAGACTAATTCCTCGCCGAAGGTCGATCGTACAAATCGTTGAACCGCAATACACCAGACGCGACTGCCACCGTCGGGTTTACACGACCACTATCTCCTTTTTCTTCTAGTCACCATAGCATTTGGCCCCTCTCTTTGCAACGATGACCCAATTCTCTGGCGATCCTGGTCTAGGCCTCTGGGAGATGAGGAGGGAACAGATGCCGTCGTAACTCTTCGCTGCGGCGATCTTCCTGATCCTCTATGCATCTCGGGACTACTTCCTTGGCTTCGGCTTATTTTTAACATGAAAGACACTCCGAGTCGGTTGAGGCTCTAGAACCTCGCGAGCATTTTCCGAGCCCCGCCATGGATGTCCAAAGCCTTATGAGGGCCTCGAAGTTAGGCACTTCTCCATCTGCCCTCCAATGTCCCCCTGCAATTCACCACCAAAAGTCCTAATTGTGCGTTGTCGTGTCACATTTTTTGATCCAAATCATTTGACTCCATAATTCCTTCGTTTAGGTGGGCGGTGGTCCTTCTGGACTCATCCTTGCTCTCTCTCTTCTCCAAAATGGTGTACCCGTTCGGATTATCGAGAAGAATTCCCTTTCCAGACTTGGACAGAGGGGTGCTGGAATTATGGTCAGTACTCTTCTTATCTTCTCCAAACTTGGCTCCGAACGTCTCTCTTAGCCTCGCTCGCTGGAGCTCTTCACATCCTTGGGAATCATAGAAGAGGTCATGAAACGCGCTATATTGACCCCCACAGTGCGATTGTACAAAATGCCTGAGGGAAGAGAAGCGGCACATGAGTTCGAAATGTCGCCTCAGCGGAATCCCACTCCCACAAATCCCTTCGTACGTTGGATGATTCTTCGTTCTTAGTTGATCCCTCAAGGCCTCACGCAATACCGCATTTCCAGCTTAATCCGGTAATGTTGGGTCAAGACAAGCTCGAGAAGATTTTCCATTCTGCCCTGGCAAAGTATGGATGCTCCGTCGAACTGGGAACCGAACTACAATCCTTCGAGCAAACCAGCTACTCCGTCAAGGTCAAACTCATTAAACGAGGATTCTCACAGGATCCAAGTAGCGGTGAACTGGAGGAGTCCGTATTCGATTGGATGATTGGTACAGATGGTGCAAGGGGGGTAGTGCGGAAGCAGCTGGGGTTAACATTTTTAGGGGAGACGAGGAACGTTGAAAATTTCATCGTGGGCGATATTTATGTCGACGGCCTTTCCCAAAAGGTTCGTTCGAACGTTCTATGGAGATGCTCCTTGCCTAATCCGCATGTTTTTTTTTCAGCATTGGCATATGTGGGGCGAAGCTTCCGATGTTTTGTACGTAGTTAGCTTTCCTTGGAATGCAGACCGTGCAACTGACCTTTTGTTTCTCAATGTAGAATCAGCCTTCGAGCAACAGAGACACCCGGTCTCTTCAATTTCGTGGTTGGCGGAAAGAATATCAACCACCCCATACTGTCCAACAACGAGGATTTGCTGCGGAAATGCTTCGTCGAAAACACTGGCCAACGACCCGACCTGAAATTCGGTGACATTCCATGGATGTCTCATTACACGTAGGTCTGCATATCACTTTCAATAAAACTGTCATTGAACCGGTGTTTTACCAGGCCAAACATTCGTATGGTCGATAAGTTTGGGGTTGGCAGAGTGTATGTTGCTGGAGGCAAGCTTACAGTCCCAACAGTTGATCCATATTTCCTCACACAAGTTGACAGATTCCGCCCATGTCCATAGTCCCACCGGTGGCCAGGTCAGGACTTTTTTTGTCTCATTTCAGAACCTTCAGATGGCTTGACATGTTAATCAGGGCATGAACACTGGAATCCAAGATTCTTTTAACCTTGCTTGGAAATTAGCGCTAGTTGTCAAAGGCTTCTCCGCTCCGTCTCTTCTGGATTCCTACAACGAAGAGCGTATTCCTGTCATCGCCGAGATGATTAGCCAAACGACGAAACTTTTGAAAAAGGCTCTGGATAAAGACGAGGCAGCCCTGCAGACGGATGGCAATCTCTTCCAACTCGGGGTGAATTACAGATGGAGTTCCATCGTGGTTGACGAGAGGAAGGCTATCGAGGCCGAGCGAGAAGCTGAAGAAGATTCCTACCTGGAAGACTTCCAATTTGATGACGAGGAAGACGACGAGGAGAAACTGGACTCTTACGGGATCGGTCACGACGGCAGGCTGCGCGCAGGCGATAGAGCTCCGGATTCCTCTGGTCTCAAAGTCTGTTCACCACTTCGCCTCGCCAAGCAAGCATGCCAACTGTTCCAGATATTTGCGTCTTCCCACCACACGATCCTCATTTTCTCCGATCTCGTGGACTTTAGAGATGTGCTTCGGGTATGTTCGCTGTATCCCAAGGAAGCAATTTGCACCGTGGTGATCACACGTGGAAAGAAGCATGTGCCTCTCGATACCACTCCTGCCGATTTTATTCTGGACGACCGCGATGGACATGCACACGCATCTTATTGCCCAACGGGGGTTTGTGGTGTTGTGGTCGTGCGACCAGATGGCGTAGTTGGTGCAATTGCAAAAGGGCCGAGTTGGATGAATCGTTATTTCCGTGGAATTTTTACAGCTAAACTAACTAATTAACCCGCCTTGGTCAAGCCACATACTAATTGTTACCTCCACTAATGCTAGATGCATGTGTCCCCATGTTCCCCAACTTACTGCTCTTGTCCTAATGGGAGAATTTTAACGTGCCACAAGTTTTTACGAAGAAGAAGATAGCAAGTACTAAGCAACCCGAGCCATCCCGAATATTGTTCTAAGTAAGTTCGCCAGTGAGCAGACGACCGCATCCGTGATCAAGTCGTTGTGAACCAGTTCGGGTATGTACTTATCTATTTTTACTCGGACCTTGCCCGTATCTGGTTTAAAATTTAAATGATGGAATTGAGAGGAACGACTTTCGAGTTGTGCTTCCACCAGTCTCCAAGCTTCTGTCGTTGCAATATTCTGTCTACTGCCATTATTTTGTCAAACGTATCTTCGAATCACCGGGCTTTTCTCCGAGGGCTCGAGCGAAAAGGTCTCACGGTTCATGCATATTTGCCTCGTGTTCTTCAGGCTGCTTTAGTACGCCACGGCTTCCAATATGAACCTCGTTCCACTCTTTCTTCTACAAGTACCTTCAGGCCTGCGCGTTCGACCGATACGACTATGGATTCCTCCAACGTCCTGAGCGACGATGATTACGACGTCATTTCAAATCCAGGGAGTGCTTCATTAGACTCCAGCATGTGCCTCGAGGAAACTGTCTGCGAGCTACCAGCGTTCCAGGAAGCACAGGACAGATTCGAAACCGTGAGGTGGAATGCTTGTGAAATTCAGGCTTACATTCGCAAGGGGCTCGGTATTTCCCAGCCAATACCTCTGGGCAAGGCAGTACGCATTTATGTCGACGGTTCATTTGACGCCTTTGATGTCGGGCAAGTCACATTTTTAATGAGTGAGAAAGTAACAGTTAACCTTCTCCCTAAATAACAGACATGCGCTTCAATTACGACAGGCCAAGCTAGCCTTTCCATCAGTCTATCTCATTGTTGGGGTTTTCTCAGACGATGTGTTGCAACAGAATAACAGCAAAACAAGTTGGCCTGACGTGGAACGGATTGAATTCGTAAGGCACTCCCGCTGGGTAAACGAAGTCATCAAAGATGCCCCTTGGGAAGTGACGCTACAGTTCTTGAAAGACCATCGAATAAATTTCGTTGCCATTGACGAAGGGACGTCCGTTGACCCAGCTTGTGATAAAGCCCGCATCAAGGCATACGATGAGCTGAAGAAACATGGTACCTTATTTTCCTTTCAAATTTGTATGCTCATTATGAATATGTGGATTGTAGACAAGATTATCAAGACCCGTAGAACGGTTGGACTGTCGCAACGAAGCCGTCCCCCTATCACTCCCTCTCAGCGGGCGACTCCTACGTTAGCGAGTCCACCGGAGGATTTCACCCAACACGCGGGGGGATATTAGTTGGCTTAGGTGGGAGCATACTGTATTTTGTATTCGTGATATTGTGACTACGCAATGATGCTCCTAATCTGTCTCCCTGTTCTTAGAATATATTTCATTGGTTTTGTGGACGTTACGAACCACTATAAGTTCATGATTTATGACTCCTTCAATTTCGAAATATGATCGGAGCCGCTCCATAATCTCGATCAGCGGTCCTTTTTTTCTTTCTTGACGATCCCGCATCCGGGTTTGACTCACTCACTCACGCCGCAGACATCTCATCATCGCGCAGAAATTTCTGTTGAGGTTTTCAGCCCAATATTTTGCATCACCCTATTATGACCCTCGCTCACGACAAAACCCAAGTCAACCATGCATCACATTTACCCTTGTCTAAACGAAATTGGAAGGCGGAATATCGACTGCGACGAACCGCCCCTGTCCCTCCCCATTGAACTCCTGGAAGAAATCCTGACCACAGCGTGGTTGTCTAAAATGTCTCCGGACGAACGCCGTACCCTCGCGATTTCCAACTTGCTCGTATCGAAACTATGGATGGAGATCTTCAGGCGAGTATCAAACCAACACGTTTTTGTTTTTTCCTTCGAGTCTCTCGAAGTTTGGGAGCAAAGTCTCCAAGGCCGTGCCCCTTATTCTCGGTTTACAGTTCGACAGGATGCCCATCCCCCAAATACATGTCGTTCTCTCACAAGACAAACCAGTAAATTTCGACCGGGAAACCACCAACGGACGTTCTATCGTGAACTCCTTTCAACTTTGAAGGCTCTCCCATACCTTCCGAACCTTCGCGATTTGACGTTCGAATGTTTTATACCAGGAGAACCCTGCTCAAGAGGTATCTCTCTTCCAGTGATTCACCTCGCAGTGGAGTACACCTTCCATCCCGACACCTATACATGGATTATCGATTCCATCCTCCGGCCTAACCCCAGTCACAAAAACGTACCCTGGGGCCTTCCGGACCTCCAGCTCATATCGACTGCGAACAATGACCCTAAAACAATAGGGGCTGTCTTGGAAAAACTTACGCATCTCGAGGTGGCCCTGGACAGGAATCTGAAGCTCGAGATGAAGATCCTCTCGTCTTCTGCACACATACCAGAAAATTGTGCCATCCTGCATGGGCCAGTGTCGACATTTCGCACTATGAGTGTTTCATATCGGGGAAGTCGACTCGGATATGGAAAGGGGTTCGCGCCTAGAGTGGTTCGTGGGGTCGGTGTAGGTCTTATCCTAGACGTTGGCAGTGGCAGAAGTCGAGGCAATGTTATGGACCCCTCAAATACTATTAGATGCGGGCATGTATTCCTGCAGAGGAGGCGTAGTTAACGGACACTTTGGAAGATTTCCTTAAATTCCTTCTAAGTAGATTTTGATCAGACGTCGAGATATATATATCTTGGTATAAATGTTAATATACAACGATTAACTGACGTAACTCTCACAACATAATACAAAACTTAGAATAGCTAGTGCTAGTGAATGTCTGTGTCCGACCTCAAGATTTTTCGCCCTCCAATGCCATGCCTCCTATGCCACGCAATTTTTTTCTGTGGACAGATTTATGTCGGTTCAGTTGATCAGGGCGCGCGAATGCTTTCTGGCAGCCAGGCTCTGGGCACGTATAAGGTCGGGCGCCTGTGTGGGTCCGAAGCTTGAGGGTACTAATCAATATTGGGTATAAAATGAAATCGCAACTGGCCCTCTTACGTGTTTTGAAAGGTTGGAAGATTCAGCAAAACCTCTGCAAGAGCAACGGCAATAGTCAGCAATACGTATGCTAGAAGAGCCAATGTTCTTTATACCTGTCGCAATAAGTGCATTTGAATGGTTTGTCTCCGTTGTGTGTTCTTTTATGGATGGTCAAGGCGCCCGTGATGGCAAATGACTTGCCGCATCCCGGATAATCACAGACGTATGGCTCTGAGATGATACGTTAGTTGTAGAATTAGATATTCAATTCCTGAAGACGGACTTTCTTGGGTATGCCGCCTTTTATGTTGTTGCAGCGTCGCAGCTTCCGAAAAATATTGCTGACATACGTCGCATTGGAAAGGTCGATGTCCAGTATGTGACTAGATCACCAAGGAAAGGCTGTCGTCAATGACCGCAAAGCGTTGGAGCAAATATGCAAGCCGTACCTGGACGTGTCGACATATCTTTTGCTTGCTCTGGAAGCCTTGTTGTCCATTTCGAGAGCAGTTATCCCAGAAACAATCATAATGAGCTTTCCCACTTCCGATATGAACACCGTTGATATGAGCGGTCAGGCCGTCGCATGAGTCGAAGGTCAGTTGGCAGTCTTTCCACTGACATGCGTGAGTGCCCGTACATGAGTGACCGCTTGCGATCATTGGGGACGGGGGTTCAACATAATCAGTATGCATCGACATTTGAGGTGCATTCGTTAGAGGAAGATCCTGATCTAATGTGGACGGAGTTGCCTGCGTAGTACCCTCGTCTTTGGTAAAATCAGGTAAAGGATGGTGGTTCGTCTGCGGAAACAGAACCTGAAGACCGAGATGGTCGTTCATGAGGTGGGTGGTAAGTTTTTCGATATCGTTATTCGTTGACAAATAGGAGCTATTGCAGTCTCCCCATAGACATGAAAGAGGGGACTGAGGGTCTTGCTGGTTGGGGTGTCTGTGAAATATGCCGGGAAAATTTTCGGTGTCCAAATTTGGCGTGGAATTGACGAGATGATCAAGGTTAACATGACCCACGAGCTCGTTCGCGGAAGAGAAGGAGGCATGGCAGTTCCCCCACATGCATTTGAACGGGAGTGCTGAGACAGGCTTCGGTGGGGGAAGTTGTTCGGGGAAGGAATTCATGACGAAGGGATGCTCCAGAGAGGGATGGAGTGGTTTCTCTAAAGAGGAATTCGAGCATTTCTCAGATATATGGCCACTTGGATCTCCGGTAATTTGGTGCTTGCTAGGGTCAGTGTGGCCACATCCGCACAGAAATGCTTCAAATGCGGCATCCAAAGCGGACTGTGAGTTCGATGACGCTGAACGTGGGACGTCTACACTATATGGGTCATCGCAGCACTGGAGCTAGAAATCAAGTCAGCTCATAGAGGTGTAACGCAGAAAAAAAACTTGGACGAACGAAATTATCGAACCCAAGACAGTCACCACAGTCGATGCCATCCTCGCAACCCAGATCACAATGTGTATGAGGGTTGCCTCCATCGCATATCGATTCGGCATGATCAGGATCACAACATGCGATAACAACACATTGGTCTGTACATTGGGCGGTTAATTCGCTGGTCGGAACACAGTTAGGCTCTTCGCATTCAAGCTCTGCTCCAGTTGTGCAGTCAACGCAGGGCGGATTCGGAGCAGGATATTTACGGGGAATTCGGCTCGAACATGCAGCAGCCATTGAGGTACTCGCAGAGCTTTCAAGGGGGAGGAAGAGAGGGATAAGGGGAATGAGGACCCGCAGGTTGTGGAAATCACTTTCCGTTTGACTGACTGTAAGGGTACTCAGGTTATTAGGTAATACTGTACATCATATCTTATCTCATCGGGAATAGGGGCAAGTACATCAACTAATCGAATCCAAGCGGTCCAACACCAAAAACGACGGGCTGGACCACCTGATCCTCGTCGACGTCCATAGATTCGGTTTCAACAACTCCAACTTCACTCGGCGTGTTATCTTCAGGGTCCAGAAATTTCAAGCAACCATGTTGACACCCCCTCCAGCGTACCGTCGCACGACCGCCTAGGGAATCGATATCCGGAAATTCGCTTTCCCAGGTGTACCGCTCCTCAGCATGGTGGATAAAGATAGACTTCAAACTTCCATGCGATGGATTCGGACACACGCTGACGCCTGTCACCTCATGGAATTCTGGGTCGTCTTGCGAGCCTGAAGGCCCGTCGTCTGCGATAGACCCCGGTACACATACGGCGAGAGTGCGCCGCAAATGGGCTGATATCGGGCGCCATACATTGCCGGTCGGAAGTGGGAGTTCGTACATCTGCTCAAGCTTCGTTCTGGGCACATCGATCCCGGTTGTGATTGGTCTAGTGAGGAGGATACGCAAAGCGATTTCAGCAAGGGCGGGCACCCGGGATCCTATGCGCCTTGTCTCCGATACAACTCGTCCTGGACGCGTGGACGGTGGTTCGGGAATGAAAGGATTGGGGAACAGATTCAGCGTCGTTAGCTTCCTCATTTGCATGAGCTCTGAAGGGACAAATTTGAGCTTGTTGTCGGCGATGTTGAGGGCCACCAGATTCTTGAGCAGTGAGATTTCTGGAGGTAGATAGCTAATCTCATTGTTTTCTATTGCAAGTCAAATATAAGGATTATATGCAACAAGATTTCGAGGAAGGGGCACGCACGAAGTGAAAGAACCCTCAAATTGTGTAACCTCCATAATTCCTGAGGCAGCTCTCGTATACGATTGCCCGAAAGGTAGACGTCTAAACCGTCCTTCGGGGCCCCTAAAAAACTACTGGAATGACTCTTTTCGTTTTGACCAACGCGGGGAAGTCCTGCTGAACTGGTTGCAGGTGCAGTACGAGTTCGCATGATCTGGCCTCGCCTGCCTGTTGCTGCTGGTCTAGCTGCAAGAATAGTATAGGCATCGTCCAAAGGCCGGCTATTATCGTTTGGGAGGGTGACGAATTTACTCAAGTCCGAAATAAATTGCGGGGGAATTGAAGTCAGATTACAGTTCCTGTATGACAGAAGAAAGAGACGTGGTTAGGCTTGGGGGCTATCCGGAGGAACGAGTTTCCGTACTTCAGGTCGATTTCTCGCGCCCCAAAATGGAAAACTTTGTCGACAGCTGCTTCCCATGTCCCAATTTCGCGTTTTTTTCCTGAATCCGGAAAGTGATCCTCGCGCATTGGAGAAACGGGGGAAGACGTCGGTTGGATACGCGACTTTTTGGAAGGTTTCTGGTTTTCCACGGAGCGGAACGCGTATTTTACGCGTTTGTCATTATAGGAGCCAGATAATGGATCGATCGATAGAATACGCGCGCGAGGCGGCAGCATTTCGCCTTCATCTTCGGGGTCGTTGTCTGGGGAAAGCGGCTCCAACATCGGGGAGGACGCGGGGGAAGATGTAGTCATATAGGGCGAGCATGGTGAGGACGGAGGAGAAGGGGGCGGCGTGTAGTTCTTGTTCGCGTATATGGGCAACATAAAAGAAGAGAGAAAAGAAACTCCCCTCTCTCCCCGTTATTAAATAAAAACCGGGATCGGGCATGCCGTACTAATCTCTGTAAACCGCGCGATCACGTGTAGCCGCGTCGATGCGTTCCCCAAACGCCTGAATTATTACCATTACCTGTCCACAGTCCGACCCTGTCCGGCCTCGCTGCATCCAACACCTTCTACTAGGGAAGCGCTGTCTCGATGGTTGGGGTCGCTGATTTGGACTTGGCTACCCCCAGCCATCTGTACCTTCGAGCACTGTACTGGCACATCAAAGTTCGTTGATCATGACTGCGGATGCCTGGGCTGGTGAAGTCGAGCGGCGATACTTATGGCCACAAACTACTTGGGTTTTGCATAGCCGTGCTAGTGCTGGTGTAACCGTTACAACTTTCCCCGCCCTTTGGCTTGATGATAACATTGTGTGCATAGCGCAAAAGCGGCATTCAAAGCAAGCAGCGTAATCAGATCATATCTGCGTTTGCGTCAGCTATATCCAAACTCCAATTCACTGCAAGGCATTTACTACAGTCTGGAGGAACGGGCATACGACTTGACAGAGCTGCCGGACAACTTAGTGCACGCACCCCCGTATGAGTGATTTGGTCTTGGAACTCCTTTCAAGTTTACAATTATTCTGTAATACCGGGATGCAAAAGGTCTTTACGAAGTACCCTTATACTTAATATAAATCTGTTTCCCTGATACTTATTTCTGTCAACAAATGGTAGGCACCAGCCTCAGCCTACCTTTTCTCTTTGCCCACTTGCTCGTGATACACCCACCCATCAATGAAGAAATTAAATTTAGGTCTACATTAGGCGTTGGTGTGCGCAGAACCACTACTCGACTGAAGGTGAAGTAGGAGGCGAAGCTGTTTCTGGGGGAGGGATGGGAGTTTTAAGTACCTTTGCCTTCAGCTTGGCGTATTCGATCGTCTCTCCCTCTTCCCTGAGTTCCCGCATTCCACCAACAAAATCCTTTACCCGTTCCTCCCTCTTGGCTCTCCGTTCCGCTACGAGGCGTATAATATGTGATTTCTTCGTTGCATATGGTGCGTTGAATTTCCAGGACATGCGACCCTGGCCTTTGGTCAGACGCAAAAGCTCCTCCTTCTGCAGGTTGCGTGTATGTTGAATGCTGAAATGCTTCTCTAACCATTCCTCTCTGCTCTTCCTCTTATCTGCGGGCATGTCTTCCAGTCTGTGGGGATAATAGAACGGATCCACCAGTCCAACGACGGCCCGCTTGTACGTTTTGTATGATCGACGCTCATAGCCGTTTACCGTGCGGTACCATGGAGAAATGTAGTTATCTGTGCGAATATAGGTGACTTTGACACCGTAGACGGCCTGGAGCAATGATCGGACGTCGGTTTTTTTGACGGATTGGGGAATGCGGAAAGTCGCTTCGTAGGGATTGTATGGTTGGCCAGGAGGTGTATTGTTTCGCACAAGTTTGAGAAGGATATTTGGGAGGTAAATCCTGCGTCCAAGCACCTCCGTCTCGGTAATGTTACCCGCTTGTTTCTTTCGGATGAAACCACGAATACGAGATCGGCGGGAGTTGAGGTTTTTCAACCACTTCTCCTCCGTTTGGCCCTTCGGTAAAGCTCCCTGAGCATTGAGTCGAGTGTAGCGCGCCTGTTCCGTTGGCGTGAGTCCAGCTTCTGTTGCGTCGGATTTGCCTTCGGGTAGGGCACCAAATTGTTTGCGTCGGCGGAGGCGCACGGCAAGTGGCGCCGATTTTGTCCGTGCCACCCTCGCAAGTTCTGGTAGAGGAGGTTGCGTTGAATACAAGCGACAAAAGTTTGGACAGCGGCGGAGGGCCTGCATTTTGAAGTGACGGTAGAGAAATTGCCAACGACCAAATTTCTGCAGAGCATGTGCACGTGATCTGGGGCGCTCCGCGTTGGGCATTTCACCGACCACGTTGGACATATGCCTTTCCAATCTTGACTTTAACATTATCCTTGTCTGTTCTGTGTTAACCAACACTTGGCCTCTGGCTAATAACCAGAAATGGTTTCGTTCTCTTGCTACAAGCTATTTCGGGGCCTGCGCTCCATGTGTGCACCGATAGCGACTGTCATTGGTTTCTCCCTCATGCTCACCTATGTCTTCATTCTTTACCAACCTTCCCGTGGTCCTGGCATGAAACAGCGGATGGGATGGCAGGCATGGGCGGTGGTTAACTTACAACCCAATGTTTCGTCTAATGGTGGCGTTTCCCCAAGTACAAGCAACTCGTCCATTGGGCTACCAGGTGGAGTTGACTGGTGGAATGTAACGAAACCTGAAGAGAAGGTAGATTTTGCAAATCTCCCTCTGGACGTATGGTCGCCCCTTCTACCCCATGATACTGGATGTGCGTCCTATGTTTCCTGTTCCCTTGATTAATATCTGACTGGTGGAAGTAGTTTCTGAGATTGCCGTGCAACGCTGTGTAATTAATCCAGACGTAGGAGGAGACTTCTGCTATCCCGATTCAACCTCGGAGGATGATGCGATTAAAGGTAAATGGGTCCGTGTTCCACGAAACCTAAACCTCGAAGGCGGGTACATGGCTGGATGGCTGGTTCGTAACCACTTGCATTGGGTATATGGGCTAACTTATCCTATGCCCAGAACATGTACTACCGTCGGACAAGACGGCAGGATATTAATCTCATCACGGATGTCCAACTCTTTTCAGATCAGGAGCAACCATCCTCTTTGGAAGGTTGGCACAAGGCTTCCACGTCCGTGAGAGCTGGGCTAGGCGGACTCCCACCCCTTTACCTGTGGTACAAGATTGGGAAGACGGCGGCTGACATGACTGTCGAGGAGAAGGCTAACATTATCACTGAGCTCGACGTTCTGTATGGAGAAGACGTTCCCTGGTATGGCTTTGAAAAACTCGAACCTGCGACATTGCCCAAGCACAAAAGGCGGGAGGCAACCTGGATAACGTACAAACGTGGTGTTAAAAGTAAGCGATTTCGCCCAGCTTCGGCATTCTCTAAACAATCTCCCCAGTCCCCCCTCGTGCACCACCCCTACATTTCTCTCATTCTGGAAAGTTCAAGATCCTTCAAGTTGCGGACCTCCATTTCTCCGTTTCACAAGGAGTTTGTAGAGATACAATTCTCAACCCATGCAAACATTCCGACAATCTTACGAACAGTCTAATTTCTCATGTTATTGACCAAGAAAAGCCGGACTTGATCGTGTTCACTGGTGATCAACTTAACGGACAGGGTACATCGTGGGACCCCAAATCTGTGCTGGCTAAATTCTCTAGGGCTGTTGCAGAGAAAGGTATCCCTTGGGCTGCGGTATTCGGGAATCATGACGAGGAGGACGGCATGAGGAAAGAACTCCAAGTTTCTTTGATGAAAGGTCTGCCATTTAGTTTAGTGGAAAGAGGGCCGAAGGATGTCCATGGTGTCAGCAATTATGTTTTAAAAGTCTACAGCCCAGATGCGTATGTCGTTTTCGCTTCCGTTCCTTCGCTCGGATGTTAATCGTTCCCTCAGTTCTAAAACCCATGCGTTGACACTTTACTTTTTGGACTCTGGGTCCTATTCAAAGGGTGTCCTGGATTGGTTTGGGTTCTTCACCCCAACAGAGTATGACTGGATCCGGCAAAGTCAGATCGACTGGTTCTTGAAGCAATCCGGTAAGCTATCACCGCCCATTCCGCCTTGCATCGGACTGAGGCCTCCTTCCTTCCAGCCACAATAGGGCAGATCGAAAGGCCTTTCCGACCGGACTCAGGAAAAGATCTAGGGTCCATTTGGCAACGCCAGGATGATCAAATAACCCCTGTTGTGCGTAAATTGGCGAAGCCAAACGCGTTGATGTTTTTCCACATACCACTGTACGTTCATTGTGATTTTTTTTTTCGTAGCTATCCTCAACTTTTTTTTCTGGCAGGCCAGAGACATATTCAAAGGCAGATATGAATCCGAGCACAGGCAAACCTCTAGACGTCGGTATTTCTGGGCAGGAACCACATGGGAACGCTAAGAACAGCGACAAGTTTTTCGAGAATGGAATATTGAAGGCCATGGAGAGCGAGCATGTGGGCCACGAAAAT
Organism: Hebeloma cylindrosporum; assembly: GCA_000827355.1. Classification (NCBI taxonomy): domain Eukaryota; kingdom Fungi; phylum Basidiomycota; class Agaricomycetes; order Agaricales; family Hymenogastraceae; genus Hebeloma; species Hebeloma cylindrosporum. Next base: position 270,080 of record KN831773.1, on the reverse strand, counting down.
GCCCAAGAGGTCAAGGTCATTGGAAATGGGCATTGTCATAGTGCGTAGCTTCTTCTTGGCTTCCTAATGTTGAATACTTAATTTCCATATCAGTTACGGAGAATTGTCGACGCGTCCAAGGAGTATGGATGTGCTTTGGCGGTGGAGGGTGAGTTCCTTGGAGTCATGACACGTATCTGGTATCTAACTATCCATCCTAGTTCATACTCTGGCTACAGCAAAGTTGGGTAAGTGCAGCGCCTGTGAATTATCCAGCAATACCTCAATATCCTTTGTTATTTCAAGATTTGACCGTCGGTTCCGTATCTATGATATAACGGAGTACGGCGAGACCATCCGAACATACAAGAGGACGGAGAAAGATGAAATCCTGGATGATATGATTCTCGCTGGCCCAAGAGCGCCGCCCTTCTCATAATATTTGCATATTAGAAGTAGTTGTAGGATTATAATCTATCTATGTACCATATTTGGGATCCGACGGAAATCGATGATGAAAAAGGAAGAGGATTCCCACGATTAGGTTGGTACTCAATAATGAGCAATATTTCATAACTTCATCTGCTTCCGTTGAGTGCCTCCGACTTCTGTGGTCTCTCACAATGTCAAGACCGGCCCAGCCATCTCAGCCACAAACTAATGGCCACCCATCACGGCGCGAGAACAATTCAGTCTCTTCAACAACCTCAGGGTCAGGGCGTAGCGAGCGGGGAGCGCGATACCCTTCGGTGAGTTATTTCGCACCTCTGTTCTTCGCCATTCGCAAGTTGACTTGCTTTTTTTCAAGCCGGCGGTAGAGACAGCCGTTACACGTCTTTTGGTTTCCATCAAGCAGTTGTTGGAGGCGTTGACATTATGTAGTCAATTGAGAATGAACGAAGAGGGCGTCAGCAATGTCTACGTCCGCCTCGGAAATGATTTTAATGCAGCAACTGCTGCATTCGCGCAATTCAATATTGAAATGACGTACGCTTCTTGCTACATCTCTGAGAAGGACCAACTAACGTTGTTGTTCGCAGAGAATTACTTTCAGTGCCTGAAGATCTGCGAAATGTATTGGAGCAATGTTTAGCGGAGGATGCCACACCAGAAAACCTCGAGTTGTATCTCCCAAATGTCCGACAGATTATCACCAACCTCCTCCAAGGCTTGCGAGGCAAGCAATCTATCTACCGCAGAATCGTTTCAGATCACCGACACAGGTCAGGCGATCCAGCCCAAGAACGAACGGACCGCGACCGCGACAGTCGTTCCTCCCGTGCAAGTGCATCTGGTCGTCGTGAAGGTTCACATCGCTCGCAGGGATCACGGCAATTGACCGATGACGAGAGATCAGAATCGGATACCCTTTCACGTCGGAGCGGGCAATCGGGGCGGAGAAGGGGCGACATTCCTCAGGGCTCGTCTTCCAGTGGGAACGAATTTGTTGGAGGTTTTGCCCCAACAATTGCGGAGCATCCTACTGGGCCGAGTGAAAGTGGTTCTGAATCTCAGCGCTCGAACGACTACTTCGGTTCTCAGCGGAGGACGGGTCCGTCTTCTCTTGGCCAAAGTTCATCTACTTACACTACCCCGTCGAACGAAACACAAGAGTTACCACCTACGACCTCTCGGAGTACCACCCCTGCTGCCGATGATGTACCCCTACAGCCACCTTCATCCCCTCCTCCTGTTCCTGCTAGTGTCAAGCGCTATTCGCTCGTCGACAGACCTGTAGAGAAACCTCCCTTCGTCAAAGTGGAACCAACGAGTCCGCCCTTAGAAAGTTCTTCGCCACCTGCTGTCAAGGTCGAACCCTCGAGTCCCCCCTATTTCGATCGTAACGGAACTGCATCGCCTCCTGTCCCAGATACCCCGCCAATCGACCCTCCTCCTGCAGTCGCAAAGTCGCTTGCTGCTTTGAAGTCCAACGATGTTCTCCTGGAACGTCGTGCTTCTAAACGGTTTTCTATCTACAACATCTCAAAGATGACCGGTGCCTCGACGACTAGGGAGCGTTCTCTGAGAGGGAATGCCAATCACCCCAATCGTCGCTCGATGGCTGCGACTGGCAATCTTACGGCTGGAGAGTTGGCGGTATTGACGGAGGTTGATGACGAGGAGGCTCCAGATGTAGAGGAGGGTTCATCGAGACGTGGCAAATTGTCTCGTTCGAATACCCCAAGCAGACGGACACCAGCTATTCCACCAATACCCTCGCCCTCAAAAACACCTGAACCCACAATAGCTGCGGTGGATTCCAGTGCGACGCCGAGCATACCACCTTCAGATCCTTGCAAGATAACGATTTTCCTGCAATTGGGCAGAGAGGTGAAGAAGGTCATTGTGGAACCAGGATTATCGTTTGCGTCGTTGAGGGTGTTATTTGTGGACAAGTTTTCTTATAACCCTGGACTTGAAAATTTCCCTGCGATTTACATCCGCGATCCAGCCAGTGGAGTGCAATACGAACTGGAAGACACTGATGATGTCAAGGAGAAATGTCTCCTTTCGCTCAACATCGAACGTACGTATGCTTCCCATGGTTTGTTAATTTTTATTTTGACCATCTTCATCCAGCTCTTGATCAAATCAAACAACATATCGACTCGCACATCTCGAATCTGGCTCAAGACATTAAGGAACTAAGGTCAGCAATTGTCAGCAGCACCCGTCCATCGCTACATCCCGCAGACATCGTGGCCCAACCGCTCGCTGAGAGCACGCCAGCTCCCAACAGGCCTACTGACCGCCAATTCCAGCATGTCGCCCGACGTCTATCGCGGTTCATGGGCGACGCCTCCCCATCCTTCATGACCCAAACTCCGCAACCCCCAATGCCCAACTTCCCCCCAATCCAGTCGCAGATGACAGGTCAATCCCTACAACCACAGATGACTGGTGGCTCAGTGCTATCAGAGTACACCAGCCGCGTCGTTACCGACCTCAAGACACAGTTCGACGAGGTGCAGAATCTGCGCCGCGATCTCGGGATTATGCGGCAGCTCTACACTGAGTTTATGAAGTCAACCAAGGACTCGCTGGGCACCCTGCGCACGCAGACACAATCGGTGAAGCAGCTTGCGACGTCGAATGTTGGTGGTGCTCGTGCGTATATTGATTCGGGGAAGAAGAAACTGGATACACGAAGTCAGAATGCATTGACCGAGGTGGAGAAGTTGCAGGATATCATCGAGAGTGTGAAGGACGACGTGATCAAGCGGCAGGTGACTCCCAACGGGATGTACTTCAAGAGCATCAAGAAGGACATGGACGGTATCGCTACCGAGTTGGCAAGTCTGTCGGAGCACATTAACACGGTCAAACCTATGTGGAAGAAGACGTGGGAGGAGGAGCTTCAGAACATCGTGGAAGAGCAACAGTTCTTGACGCATCAGGAGGAGTTCTTGAGTGATTTATTGGAAGATCACAAGGCTATGGTGGAGGTGTATGGGCATGTGGAGAAGGTCATAACGTTGCGGAAGCCCAACGGACCCACTCGATTGCGGAACCGGAGTTTCAAGCCCATTCCGCGTGATGAAGGACACGATGGCCTGAGCACTGTTATGCTGGAGATACGAGGGGCGGCAGTGGATCCGGAGAGGCGACTCAAGGCGATCGAGCAGAGCCAGAAGAACAGGGAGAAGGATCTTGCAGCTCGCACGGACGACCTGCAGGTGGAGCTTCAGGATTTTGTGAGCCAGAAAAAGCTGAAGATGACGGGCGGTGCGGAGGAGGTGGAACGTTTGAGACAGAAGAGGAATGACATGACGCTCAAGGCGATGTTTAATGGGGGTCATGCTGTGGATCGGAGTGCTTCGCCTTCGTTTGGTGGCTTGGATTCACCGACGTCAGCGACGTCTTCATAAACCTCTTTTTTGTCCCCCGTCCTTCAAGCTCGACCCATGGAACAACGGACTTTATGATTTACTTATGCTGCACAATTGACCACACAACATTACTTTTCGGCTGTTTTTTTGTCCTACTTTCGCTCTGGAACGCGCTATTTTTTGTATTTTCATAACCTGCAGCTCCTTATTGACCTGTGGTAATTTCTCTCCTAATACCCGAATGCATGCACATTTTGATTCTTGCAGACGCGGAAAGAGAGACGATGGATGATCATGAAATTTTGGGACTAGGAAAAAGGAAAACCAGTTCCAATTCCTTGCAAAGCAAAGCAAAGCAAATTCAAAGCAAATTACATCTCGCAGCACTGTAACTGTAACTAGTACCAATCCTCAGCCAATGGTATCCTTCAATATCGTACATAGAGTTTATTCTGTTGATGGGGGTGTTGTCGGCGGTGTGTGGGGCAGCCTTAAGCAGTGGCTCTGGGTGCCGACGGATTTTTGCCCGCGACAAGAGTGCGCAAAGATCTGGCTGTGACGGAAAGATCTGTAGACCATTGCGAAGCGGCTGAGCGCGTTCTGAAGAAAAAAGATGAGATATATATCTATCCTCAACACACAATATAATATTAGGGCGACTGACCTGGTCCTGGTTTTGCTTGGGGAAGACGGGGATTTGGGAATTTCCCCAGGAATGCGGACCCGTTTCGGGGTGAGGATGATGTCGGACACGTTGAAGGGCAATTTGAAAGCCATGGGAGGTCTCCTGGATTTTGGGTGGGAGGAGAAATGGGTGGCAAGAGCGCTGCTGGGTGGCAAGGTGTGCTGGCAAGGGTGTGGCACTTTATATATATGGGTCGAGCCACTGGCTGGCCCGGCGGTGAACCAAGAAGCAAAGAGCGGAAGGTGGAAGCGAAAGAAGCAAAGTCAATTTAGATAAAGCTGACTGTAGTCAATTGAGTGGGTTTCCGGGAACTAAGAGAAATTATCCCAGGATGCCCGTGTCGATAGGAAATCATTGTCCGGCGAGGACATTCTCAGGACAAGGTCAGGGACGAGGAGCATAAAGGCGAACGTGGGATCAGGCCAAGATTATCTTATCTGATTACCACCGTCGCACAAACAACAATTTCCGACGCCACAACCACCTCGATCAAGGCCCCCTCGACGATTTCGTTCGATATTCTCGCCAAGAGGCATCTAAATGGTTGATCGACATTGCCCACGATATCTGCGATCCTGCCTATCACCGTGGTTCGTTGCTGGTATGGGAGGAGCCGCGGCAGGAGTGGCGCTCTGTTACGACCACAGACCCGTTAACTGCGTCGACCTACCGCTATGATCTTCCGGTCGGAATTACGGTCGGGCTCTCGAAAATCAGTCAGCGCGTCGGTAAATCCGTTACCACCGCGACCGGGCACGCAAGACCATGGCCGATCGCGTGAAGGGGCGCGATCGAAGGTGCTGTGTGTCGCCAATATCTGGTCCGCTGGTGAACAGTCACATTTGCCCCAAGCGCATTGGGGATCACATTGGGCGAATCATTTACGAAACTTTCACATCTCTTTCCGTGCCCCAAGCCCTCTCGATTTATGACGAAGGGTTTGGCCTCTCTTTGACGAGGACGCTCGATGCTTGGTTTGATAAATACGAGCTGGGTTTTCGTTATGTCTCCCCGGTGAGGAGTTCTTCTTCTCCATCTTTGGATTTCCATTGATCAACCGTTTAGAACATGTATCAGTGTCATATGTTCGCTATTGAGCTAGCGGACGAGGCGTTCACGATGTATGGAACAAGTTCGCCTGAAGAAGGCCTACCCGTCATCCATGGGCACCGTGCACGCCCTCCCAACACCCAGCACACTAATCTTCCTCCTCCCGGCTTATTCCGTTGGCATTACCTTCAGTGCGTACTCAAGAGATTTGCCCATGACGACTACAAAATCTTGAGCATATTAAGTTTCCCGAGTTACCTCTGCGTATGGAGGGTGACTCTGATGATGATGGCACGGACAGCGAGCTGGAATGGCCTTCAAAGGGTTTCGATCTTGGCAGAGCTGTGGAGAAAAGTTTAGAAGAGCGCGAGGAGCGCCACCAAGCGGTTGAGACGTGGATTTCAACGACTTTGTAAATCCTGCGCCGAATATTTTCTTGTTGTTGCCACAAGAGTCAAACAAGATCTAGGAGTCGCATCTGCATGGTGGTTGCTGAGGCGCTTCGTTACGATGCTGTTCATCACTGTTTGACTCAGCTCAGCTCTACCCATATTTCGACCTCCCACATTTTCCTCGCAACCAATGGCTCCATGATCTCCGACCCGCAATCCTTTATGTTCGCTGTCGCTGCGAATAGCATGCCTTTTCTGCCTCCCTCCCAGTGAAATATGGCGCGAACATTGTCCACGGTGAAGCCTATGTCCCTTGTCGCCACCTCTCTCCTCTCCCTAAACTATGTGTCCAACCTCCATCCCCGCGTCATTTCCGACCACCTAAACTCCATATGTCAATCATTCAATGTACTTGCATTTTGGACAACTCGACACAAGACACAGTCTTTCATGTCGACCTAAAGGATGGTTATGTACCGACCATGGTGTCGTTTTGGCTGCCGACACTTCGAGGACCCCCATCACATCTTCGTTCTAAGTATGCCCAAATTCACCGCTCTCCGAGAATCATATTCAACGCACCTACAAGACGCCACCCGCACGATTCTCACTACCTGCAATCTCCCTCAATGAGACATAGCATTCATTACGCGGAGAATATCTGAATTATCCCATAACTTGGATGTCTGGCCCTTTGCCTTACATAAAGGTGACGCGATATTCTGAAAGTCCGCTGCGAGTCGTCGTTGGTTCAGTAGGTACCCCCTTTTTCCCGTCAAGTCACATCTTCAACCGTGGCAATCCCGCCTACCGTCATCTTCCTTCAAATCTTGCTCATTACTTATTCATTTCCCTATTTTTCCACTCTTGCCACTCGTCAGGTTTAGGCACGTTCCCATGGACCCATGCGACATGCATGAGATGGTTCAGTCTCAACCTCAAAAGAGCCAAGAAGTGACAAGCGCCAAGCTCGAACTAGAATTATTCACGCCCAGCACGCCATGTAAGAATGTACTACGTACGGGAAACCTGTGAGGCGGGGAACACTAAGCAGAACAGAACGGAATAGGAACGAGAAAGGAAGTTGTATCTACTAATCCTCGAGATCTCCTTCTCTCATCTGCCCCATAGCATCATTGGTCTTGAAATGAAACTGGCCTTGGAGGAACAGTTTTTTAAAAATAATGCCACCATGAACTATATGAGGTCCAGTGATCCACAACCATAATCTCTGGTGCCAAGGGGTCTGTCAACTGCATTGAGCAAAGCTAGAGTGATCATAAGCAGTAATGCAATCAAGTTACCTGGGGTTCCCTTTCTAGATCATCAAGTGATATTGGAGCTAATGTCAAAACACCTGCGTATATGAGGAATGAGCCTCATTGTGCATGAAGGACGTAGCTCACCTCTACGCCTGATCACCTGATGCATGTCGAAGATATCACGGAACATGGAAACAAGATCATCAAAAGCGCAACCTCTTGTGCAGATGAATGTCAGTGGATGACGTTGAACCTCTGTCTGCCTTTCAGATTCTGCCTGAGATATGTTCGACCAAATAAAATCGTCGACCAAAGCCGCAGTTGCATCGTCTGGATCCTGCGACAACTCACAAATTTCAATGCTAAGTTCAGTGAGGGACACAAATCACTCACCATGCAGAGCATTATCTGCGCAGCAATATCCGATGGGTGGAATGCATGCTGGAACAGAGGTGTGAGGAAGGAAAATCAGACCCAAGTAAGGATGGAACGTTTACCGGACAGAAATAGGACTTCTCACTCAGAGACTGAGCCTGTTCATCTTTACCCCAAACAATGGTGTTGAGGAAGGGTAGTTTGAGCCGAGGCATGTCGACAAATATTTCAGTGTAAAATGTCTCCTCTTCGGGCCTGTCATCGACATTTTCAACCCATTCAGTTCTGCCGAGGGCAATCCGTATGCCTCGCATGAATGCACAAAGATTATTAGGAAGGGGTGATAATTTTTCGGGCGCCGAGGCACCTCTTGCGATGCTCATCCTTTCCGTCGGACGAAGGGATCCGTTTTGATATGTAGCAGACATATTCACGGAAGGAGATCGGGCAGGGAAGGCTAAATTTGAACATACACTGGTTTTGTCAACTCCCGTCACAACATAAGGGGATCCATTCGCTTCTGAATAGTCACTCCGGGCGATATGACGGGCCCAACTGGCAGCATTATCCGCAATGTAGTCAAACACCCTGGCACTAGACCTCGAGATATCATGACGGGTGGCACCTTTTGGCAACACCATACAAGCCCCCCGCCTTTCTGAGGAACTAAATGTTATGTGGCTTGCGAGAAAAAAAAAGTCGTTAGCAAGAACTTAACATGGTGCAAATCAACGACTTACAGCGGGTCTTCGGAATGCCGCGCTACTTTTACACCCTTGCTTGCTACCACATAACCAGGTGGAAAGTAGTCTGCCGTGGTGCAAACTTCTGAGTCCTGGAGAGGGCTTAGCGGAAGGAATGATTCGGGGACGTTGCCCTTGTTGTAAAGGTGGTCCGCGGGGAGAAAGATATTGAACGCAAAGAAAAACTGATTGTCACTCATCAGCACCCCTACGTCGCCCAGGCTGATTCCACGAGTATCCCTGAAGTCATCGTCCAAATTAAGTATCGTCTCTGGATAGAATAAAGCATATCCATGACCCGCAGCAAATAACGCGCTAGCGAAAATTTTGTCTGGATTTGACGGGTTACGCTGTGATATGAAATGGGTAAATCCTGGAAGGTGGGTAAAAACAAAGGCTAGAACGTGATGGGATGAGCGTTGTCTAGTAAAACCTTCAGTAGATGGAAATGCAAGGTGCTCACAGGAAGTTGGAGAATAAGGCGTTCGCTTGCCTTGCGCTTCAGTGTTGAAGACATTCTTGCTTGATGTTGACTCCTCCGCTAGGGTTTTCGAAAGAGGCGGCGTAGCATTCACTTCAGCCATCCGCACTGACTATTTGCACACATTCAACATAAAGCCTCAAACTCGCGATGGCTAGAATACTTACCTAGTCGATGTTGGTAGGAATGTGGGATGTCCTTGTCCACAAGAACCCATTGTTTGTTAAAGCAGGGACGAGAACAAGAATAAAGATACATAAGGAAAGGAGCTTTTGTGGTCCACACAATATCTTTATCCTCAGATTGGGAACCGACGGTCACGATCACCTGTCATTTCGGGCGCGATCACCTACTTACCCTGGCTTCAGACTCCGCACGCCGCGCCATCAGCTGCCGGCGCTCCCGCTCTTCCTCATGCTCCTCTAGCGTCGACGGACGGGCGCGGAAAGGCAAACCGATGCCTTTTGAGACGGCGCTGGATTGTAGAATGTAAACATTGATAAAAAAATTGATACATGATCGGTAGTTATCTAGAGGTTCAAGAAAGCATGTAAATGCACGCACTGTTGGGGAAGTCAGCTGCGAGAACTTGCGATTTAAAATCGAAAGACAAACCTTTTTACAAAGCGTTTCTTGGGCGCTGTTTCGACGATAGACATTATTCAAACAGTCAGCTCAAAGTCGCCTGAAAGGTCCTGGAAGAATTACAAGGTTGGATTTACTTGCGTGCATGTACCTATGAGCCCCAAAGAATCAAGCATTGCATGGGCATACAACTACACGACCATCATATGCCGCAAAGAATTATTGGTCTTGTAATGAAACTGGCCTTGGAGGAACAATTTTTTAAACACAGTTCCTCCATGAACCATATGACGTCTAGTAATCCACAACCGTAATCTCCGGTGCCAAGGGTGCTATCAACTGCATTGAGCAAAGGTGGACCGATGAGCATAATGTTCGACGTTGGTTAAGTAGGTACCCCCTTTTTTCCGTCAAGTCACATCTTCAACCGTGGCAATCCCGCCTACCGTCACCTTCCCTCAAATCTTGCTCATTACTTATTCATTGCCACTCGCCAGGATTTGGCACTTCCAATGGACCCATGCGACATGAGAGTGGTTCGACTCAACCTCAAAAGAGCCAAAAAGTGACAAGTGCCAAGCTCGAACTAGAATTATTCACGCATGTACTACGTACGGGAAACCTGTGAGGCGGGGAACACTAAGCAGAACAGAACGGAATAGGAACGAGAAAGAAAGTTGTATCTACTCATCCTCGAGATCTCCTTCTATCATCTGCCGCAAAGCATCATTGGTCTTGAAATGAAACTGGCCTTGGAGGAACAGTTTTTTAAAAATAATGCCACCATGAACCATATGATGTCGAATGATCCACAACCATAATCTCTGGTGCCAAGGGTACTATCAACTGCAGTGAGCAAAGGTAGATGATAAGCATAATGTGACCAAGTTACCTGGCGTCCCCTTTCTTGTGATATCTGAGCGAATGTCAAAACACCTTCGGATATGAGGCTTGAGGAATAAGCCTCATTGCGTGTGAAGGACGGTAGCTCACCTTTATGGCTCATCACTTGATGCATGGTGAAGATATCATGGAACATGGAAACAAGATCATCAAAAGCGCAACCTCTTGTGCAGGTAAATGTCAGTGGATCACGTTGAACCTCGGTCTGCTTGTCAGATACTGCCTGTGATATGTTCGACCAAATGAAATCGTCGACCAAAGCCGCAGTTGCATCGTCTGGATCCTGCGACAACTCAAAAAGTTCAATGTTGAACTCACTGAGGGACACAAATCATTCACCAGGCAAAGCATTATCTGTGCAGCAATATCTGATGGGTGGAATGCATGCTGGAACAGAGGTGTGAGGAAGGAAAATCAGACCCAAATAAGGATGGAACGTTTACCACTTGGAAATAGGACTCCTCATCAGAGAGAGCCTGTTCATCTCTACCCCAAACAATGGTGTTGAGGAAGGGTAGTCTGATCCGAGGCGTGTCGACAAATATTTCAGTGTAAAATGTGTCTTCCTCGGGCCCGTCATCGACATTTTCAAGCCATTCAGTTCTGCCGAGTGCAATCCGTATGCCTCGCATGAAAGCACAAAGGTTATTAGGAAGGGGTGACAAATTTTCGGGGGCCGAGGCCCCTCTTGCAATGCTCATCCTTTCCGTCGGACGAAGGGATCCGTTTTGATACGTAGCAGACATATTCATCGAAGGAGGTCGGCTAGGGAAGGCTAGATTTGAACATACACTGGTTTTGTCAACTCCCGTCACAACATAAGGGGATCCATTCGCTCCTGAATACCTGTCACTCCGGGCGATATGACGGGCCCAACTGGCAGCATTATCCGCAATGTAGTCAAACACCCTGGCACTAGACCTCGAGATATCATGACGTGTGGCACCTTTTGGCAAGACCATACAAGCCCCCCGCCTTTCTGAGGAACGCAATGTTATGTGGCTTGCGGAAAAAAAGTTCGTTAGCAAGAACTTAACATGCTGCAATCAACGACTTACAGCGGGTCTTCCGAATGTCGCGTTACTTTTACACCCTTGCTTGCTACCACATAACCAGGTGCAAAGTAGTCGATTGTCGTGCATATTTCTGAGTCTTGGAGAGGACTTAGCGGAAGGAAAGATTCGGGGACGTTGCCCTTGTTGTAAAGGTGGTCCGAGGGGAGAAAGATATTGAACGCAAATAAAAACTGATTGTTACTCAACAGCACACCTACGTCGCCCAGGCTGATTCCACGAGTATCTCGGAAGTCATCGTCCAAATTGAGAATCGTGTCTGGATAGAATAACGCATATCCATGACCCGCAGCAAATAACGCGCTAGCGAAAATTTTGTCTGGATTTGACGGGTTACGCTGTGATATGAAATGGGTAAATCCTGGAAGGTGGGTAAAAACGAAGGCTAAATAGAATGTGATGGGATGAGCGTTGTCTAATAAAACCTTCGGTAGATGGGAATGCAGGGTGCTCACAGGAAGTTGGAGAATAAACGGGTGGTCGCTTGCCTTGCGCTTCAGTAGTCTCTACTGCTGACTTCGATGGGTGTGATTCGTTGAAGACATTCTTGCTTGGGGTTGACTCCTCCGCTGGGGTTTTCGAACGAGGCAGCGCAGCATTCACTTCAGCCATCCATCCGCACTGACTACTTGGACACATTCAACATAAAGCCTCAAGCTCGCCATGGCTGGAATACTTACCTAGTCGGTGTTGGTAGGAATGTGGGATGTCCTTGTCCACAAGAACCCATTGTTTGTTAAAGCAGGGACGAGAACAAGAATAAAGATACATAAGGAAAGGAACTTTTGTGGCCCACGATATCTATCCGACCCCGGCTCGGCTTTTACAATACCAGTCGGCCCGGCTTAGCTTCAAGCTTGAAGCACAACGTCATTTATCTTTCTTTCAAGTTTTCATTTCTTATTTCTTTCAAAAGTGGAAGGTAAGCATCGATACGAAATAAACCGGAAGCTCTAACCTCCACACTGTCTTGGAAATACAGCACCACTCTCCTGAAAATCCACCTCTTGATTATCAAAAATCGGCTAATGTCCACTTTTTAATGCGACCATCCATACGTCTGCTCCCGTGCCCTCTTAAAGGAACCCACCTTCGCTGCACATTCGCCAGTATCAGGATCAAACACTCCAAAACCCATAACTTTAACCTAACCCGGACATTTTCATCCATGACCAAGGATTTACCATCGTCGTCTATTCCCATCTTCACAACAATCGCAGCATATAGGCAATGGAGGAAACAGGCCTTCGATGCACATCAATCCGTCGGCTACGTCCCAACAATGGGAGCGCTTCATGAAGGACATCTTTCTCTCGGTCCGTTCTAGAGCTCCCCTCACGCGACCATTTGCACTCATCCAAAAGTGTTGTATATTTAGTGCGAAGATCCCTCGCAGAAAACGACCTCACAGTCGTGTCCATCTTCGTTAACCCTGCTCAGTTTGCCCCCCATGAGGACCTCGCGACTTATCCACGTACACTGCCCAGAGATCTCGAGCTCCTTGCCGCAGAAAAAATCACATCCTCTTCTGATGTACGCACCCCGTCCGCAGTGTTCCTGCCTACCGTTTCGGAGATGTATCCCTCCGGAATCGTTCAAAACGTCGCAGAGCAGAAAGGTACGTTCATCGAGGTAAAAGGATATGGACACCAAATGGAAGGTGTAAGCAGACCCACATTCTTCCGCGGGGTAGCCACCGTCGTTACCAAGTTATTCAACGCAATCCAGGTCAGTTCTGGCTCACGCGTCCATCCTCCCCTGAAGAAAAAGTCTAACCCCTCTCCTAGCCTACCAATGCATATTTTGGCCAAAAAGATATCCAACAAGCCTTGCTCCTGAAGCGTCTATGCCGAGACCTTCTCCTATCCCATCCGGAGCCAGATAATTTGCACATCATCCCCACCGCACGAGATCCAACGGACGGGCTGGCCCTCTCCTCCCGGAACGCATATCTTACCCCAGACGGACGAAGAGTCGCCGCTACACTCCGACAGGCCCTTCAGGCGGCTGAATCCGCTTGGCTATCCGGCCTCTCCAAAAAAGAATGCATCGAGAAAGCCACAACCTTGATCGAAGCACGTAGCACCCAAGCACAATCTGAGGGCTTGAACGTCAGCATGCGGCTTGATTACCTCCAGATGAACGACGCGAGTGATTTCGAGGTTCTCGAGCCCCATATACACAAGGACGACGTCGAGCTGGTCATCCTGAGTGGGGCGCTGAACGTGGACAAAACTCGCCTTATAGATAATATCCTCCTAGGCGACACAGGGAAAGTTTTAGGATAATAGATTATCGCGCTTCGACCGAGGAACAGCTCCGGTCGAGATATGCAGGTTGCGCATACCGCAAGACGCCAATACCTTTCATTGCTTTTGGGATAGTGTCCCTGTATCGCCTTCAAAGCGTTCGCAGAAGAGGAAAAGCATATTCCAAACTCGGGAAACCAATCCCCTGCAAACCCATTGATAACTATCTATTAATATGGCCTTTCGGCCAGCTTCATGAAAATGAACCTCCAGCCCAGGACAAGCCCCTAATAATGGTACACAGAAACTACCGTGAACGATGCATGCCTCATCACGAGTCTCCACTAATGTCCAAAAGCTGTTCTATGCTCTTCCCTAGATCCCCATCGTTCGCTTCTAGCACCCACTCGACGACTTCTACGTCCACACTGGGGAAGATTTGCATCAGCGTCGCCCGCGATGCAGCCGCAGCATGCTCGTGCGCGGTATCGATCTGCGCCTGCACCCCCGCAAAGTCCAAAGCAGGTGTCGGTGTGCGCGATATGTGCGCCCCTTCACCAGCAGCTAACGACTGAACTCTTGGTGGCAGCAGTGAATTTTGCGCCAGTGGTTGCGAAGGACCCATTGCCAGCTGTTGATTCGTGTAAGGTCCTGGCCGTGTCGGTGTATCTTCCGGCCCATACCCTGGTGATCCAGGAGATGATGGGTAGAATGAAGGCGATGGTACTCTTCTAACCCTTGGCTTGTAAGGCGTCTGTATCGGAGGACTGTAAGGCACATCATTTCCATAGGGCGTTTGTGGTGTCTGTGCAGTCCGTGGCGTCGTTCCAGGCTGCCACATATCCGGGTGGGACCACTGAGGTATTGGTGGTGGTTGGCCGCGTGGTGGCTGTTCTCTCTGTTCGCGACCAAGTTCGAATGGGGCGAATGGTCCTGGCAAATAAGATAGCTTGGTCTCAGCACCGTCCAATGCTTCTGTGAAAATGCGGCCAATGGCGTTGAGAGGTTTGGATATCGTGTCGCCTGTCTTCTGTAGCAGTCGTTTGGCGTCTTCCGAGAGAGTTTGGGTAGGAGCGGATAGGGAGAGCGGTTGGGCGGATTCTTCGCCGGCGTGAGGTGAGGCAGGCGTAATGCCGCGGTATTTCGTCTCTACAAATGAAATGGCGGGTGATTGTGGTTCCGACAGAGGTAATGATTGGATAGCCTCTTCGACATTCCTGTCATTGAATTCGATTAGCACAGAACTTAAGGAAAGAAACGACATGTGGCGCACTTCTCGAATTCCTCTTGAGTGATATTTGATAGCGATGTGTGATCCATCGTCTCGATAAAGGAAACAGCGCCCATCTAGAGCATAGTGTCGGTGATTGGTTAGCAGGGTAGGAAGAGTTTGCACTTACAAGGCTTGAAAGGTAGTAACCTGCTTCACTCTGCAGCTTTGCAGGGTTACGAAAGCGATTTATGAACCTGAGACGACGATGAGTTCCAGAACCACCTCCAGCAAAATACAAGCGCACATACTCTACATTCGAAAGCAGATGCTCCGGGTTTGCTTTCAGAACGATAAATATAAGGATTGGGACAAAGGAATCGGCGCCCTCTTCTTTATGCAAGTGTCTGATCAATCCTGCATCGCAACGAATGTCAACAAAGACAGGGGGATAGGACGAGGAATAGCAGACCAAAGATGACCTTGCAGCAATTTAGTATACATATTAGTTTGTCTCGTGGTGCCTTGTAATGGTTGATCTTGAGTAGCTCTGAGAACGGAGGTCGTCAGTTTCATGTTATGACATAGAAGACGCAATTATGAACCTTGTTCTGCGAACATCAGGAAGCCTTTCCCTCCTTCTCCTTCTGGAACATCAAGGTGCTTCTCTTCCAGCCACCCAAATAGGGCTATCCTCTGTGATAATACTCGATCTCGTTCCAGGTCGTCCGTTGTTATTGGTCGGGGTGGAGTAGCGAGAGGGAGTTGAGGTGTGAAAGTGCTTGGAGAAGATAAGTCGGAGTAAAAGACGAGAGCAACAAACGGGAACTTACAAGTCATATAATCTATTCATGACTAATTTCTCCATTCCCTCCATGGCGTTTTCGAAATCTGCATCTGAGCAATTCTTCCAAACATCACACTCTCTCATTTGTGTGGCAATGAACTGATAAAATCGGTCAGATGGACATAAATATATTATAAGATGGAAGTTTGAATCACGTACGACAAGGAAATCGTTAATGATCTTGACCTGGTCCTTGACAGTGAATGTTCTTTTCGCGAAATTGCTCAAAAACCTAGATATTGCGGTCAAATAGAGAGTCAATCTTAACCCAACGAGAAAACATACGATCGAAGATATTTAGAAACAGGATCTGCACTCTTCGTCTTCATCTGGTCCAAGAATTTCTGGAAATCAAACCCGCCATCGTTAGGCTTGGGAACAGGCGATGCAGCCCCGTTTCCACTCTGATTTGTTGGAGTAGAAGTGCCAGAAGCAACGGCCTTGCCATTATCTAGCCTCTCGCTTCTGGGTATTTCTTGTTGCGATGCGAAAGATGATAGAGTCGATGGAGATGGTACAACATTGGCCGATCCGTCAAGCGACTGCGGGCGTGTGCGAAGGGGAAGTGCAAAACTCCTGGCGAACGCTGCAAAGGATGGAAATGGGGATGGTGACGTGATGGGAGCGGCCGACGGTGTTACAGCCGCGTCAGATGTCGGAACTGGAGTCGTAGGGGATGGTGTGTACGGTTCTTTCAATGGGAGTGGTGGAGGAGAAGGGGTCCGAGGAGGAGGCGGGTGGCTTTCTGATGTTTCCCAAGCATCACGGGCAGCCTTTTCCTCCAAGCTCGCCAAGGGGTCAAATTCAGTCAAAACATCATTCGCAACTTCAATTCTGGGCTCTGTCGTCTTCAGTTCTTCTCCTTTAATCCCGGCGAATATTGGTTCTTCGTATATTGATGGATCGAGAGCAGCAAGTGGTTTAGGTATTTCCTTGTCCGTTGTAGAGTCTGGAGTAGGAGGTGCTGGTGGATCGTCCCATGGATTGGGCGACGCTGGGATATCTGGGGTGGCTAATGAGACCATCGGGGCTGCGGAAAACGGAGGTGGGTCCACATGTTCTGACGTCGGAGCAATGGTATCTGAAGGGGTGGATTCAGGGGAAGATGCCATATAACAAATCGGATCGCAAAGGAGTGGAGAACAAGCAGTGGAGAACGTAGCTCTTTATCGACCACGTGCAAAACGCGTCTCTTATTAGCCGGAAATTTGGGCTTTCGGAAGCAAATCGAACTACGACTCGATGACTCTCAGAGCTCTCGAGTTCTACAGCGGAATAGGTATGGTGTTGGCTGATATTGACATTCTACTTGTTTGACAACCTATCGTCTTCCAGGTGGCTTGCATCTGTCTTTGTCCAAAAGTACCGTCAAGGCAGATGTCGTCCAGGCATTTGACTGGGATCAGACTGCCTGTCAGGTCTATACAGCCAACCATGGGAATCTCGTCCGAAAGGTCCTAATCCCATTGAGAACTACCCGTCTATAATTTCTGTCCTAAACCTGGTATTGCCTAGGTCGACATATCTACGTTAACTCCGTCGATTTTGGCTGGCTTCAAGGCGGATCTCTGGTTACTATCTCCATCGTGCCAACCCTACACTGTTTTGAATCCCAATGCCAGAGGTGAACAAGATCCACGCGCACAATCGTTCCTCCACCTTGTGCAGAGTGTCTTGCCAGCCTTGGCCGCGTCTGGTGAACATCCAAGCCGCATTCTCGTGGAAAATGTTGCGGGTTTCGAGGTTCGTCACTGTTGGACAATTCTGCACTCCTTTGACCATTGTTAAATATCTAGGACTCAAGTACACGTCAAATTTTGGTATCTACGCTGCGTTCCATCGGCTACAAGACTCTTGAACTGCTCCTCACTCCTCTCCAATTCGGCGTTCCGAACTCTCGCCTGAGATATTACTTGCTCGCCAAGCGAGAACCTCTTCATTTTCAAGATGTTACAATCTCGGGCGATGAAGTTTGGCGTCATATACCTGGTCAAGGGCAATGGTCCGACCCAAGGATTGAGAGGCTTTCGGATCCTGCTGCGACTCATACCATTGCGGATTATTTGGATGATCTAGAGTGTTTTACAGAATACGCGGTTCCCGACAGGGTATTGGAAAAATGGGGTCGGTTGTTTGATATCGTCAGGCCATCTTCTGACAGGACTTGCTGCTTTACCCGAGGTAACTTGATTTAACCTCCATTTCAATCTATGTTTGGAACCGTCATTCTAGGTTACACGCAACTCGTCGAGAGAGCAGGTTCAATTCTCCAAGAAAATGAAGACTTGGATGTGTGTTATGACTTTGTTTAACTTTTCCTACCTGTTAACTCTGCACTGCCAGACTACTGCGGTATTCGATAGGTTCCTCGAATCACAAGCTCGGGGGGAAGCAGACGCAGTAAAAATATTACATCCCCTACGTCTCAGATATTTCACTCCCTCGGAGCTCCTTCGCCTCTTTGCATTCGACCCACTGCGGAGCGAATCCCCGGAATCGAGCTTCATCTGGCCTGATTCCACATCGAGGAAATCAAAATACAAACTCATCGGCAACAGCATTAATGTTAAGGTCGTGCAAGCACTCATCGAATATCTCTTCACGGAACCGGCATAACGCCACCTACTTCATGAGAATACACTCCATCATTGCCTGTGCGAGTTGTCACTGATCTTTTGAGATCCTAATTATGCTTAAATTTCACCTCGGGATGGGATCTGGTGGGATGCGAGCGCAAATCCTTGTCCTATGTATGGAGGTGCGGCTTTCACCTTACCCCTTTGGGATCGACTCGGATATTTACTCTTTTTTTCCCCTCTCCATCTCGAACGCAGTCAACAGCCATTTGGCGGCGATTAGCGTACATATGTTGTTGGTGCATCTGCTCAATAATCTACAGTGCGGAGACGAGAATATGGGAATGATTGGATCAAGACGACTTGTAAGTAGGTATCTAACATCCGCATGCAAGCCGTACACCTACACCTCCACTGCGACCCAACCAAAGGTTATTCGCAGTTACATAGATTACTAATTGAGTAGAACGCTGTCCCTGCCAAGGAATGCAGTGCCTTCTAACTCCACTTTACTTCCACCTCAATGACGACCAAGATCAGTCAAGATCCCTGCGCTTCTCCGACGTTGCAACGTTTCACTGCTTTTTTGTTTTTTGAAGTTGAACGAGCGATGCGATGAACGAAGAGAATGACTCCAGCTGCATTCAACGCATGAGCCCGAAAATATGTGACTCGCAATTTGGAGGTAGGAAGAGCTATGCCTTTCTAGTGGTATTCAATGGCTCGAAAAGCTTCCAGAAGTTAGAACATCAGAATACATCGCCATATGCCTTGAGCTGGAATTGGTGAACAATGATTGGCCCTTGATCCCACTGCCTCTGAGGTTGCCTAAACAGGCAATCACTTACTTGTTGAAGTTTTTTCCCAGCGCGCGACGCGTCTTCCTTCCCACCATCATCTTCATTGCCCCTGTACCCAATACCCCCTTTTCTTTTCTCCATACCCAAAAGCTTTCCCTTGAAAGCATTCTTTATCTCGCAATTCTTAATCGTTTTGCTTCTAATCTAACAAAAAATGGGTCGAGCTCTCTTTTCTCATACCTATGCTGCTCCTGCAGTCAGGACCGAACCAGAACCCCAGGTCGACATCTGCGAACGATGGAGCGCATGGAACCGCTTCGACCCCGACTCGGAGGATTTCTTCCAGGATGCCGAATACGAGGCCTTCATTGACCCCGTACAGCTCGAGAGGGAGAGGCAGGAGGCAGTTGCTTTGGCCGCCACTGAGGCCATTTCCGACACTTCTGATTCAAGCGATGGAAGTGTTTCTGATAGCGGGAGTCCCATGGCAGTTGGATCCGATGATGCTATCGTCCTCATCAATGACGTCCGCGCCGCAGAGGCGGAGTGGGCCACTCGCCGAGTAAGCGCCCCTGTTGCTTCGCCCGAGATCCCTGCCATCCCCGCTTTCTTTCCCCCTCCATTCCTCCGCGAACCAACTCCAACTCCCGAGGACAACTCAACCACGTCTTCCGAGCCACCCCGCTCCCCGACTGTCCGTCGAACGGTCAACATTACCCCGATCGACGTCTCGAATGAGCGCGTCGTTGAAGTAGACCGTTCTCCATCGCCTGACTCTCCAATGCCTCCCTCTACTCCTCCACCGCAGCCACGCGAGCAGCATGACATGTTATTTTCAATGTCCCCACCCCCCAGTGTTACGCCGCGCTTTTATTCGTGGCAGCACCACCCCATCCCTGCTCTTCCCTCCAGCCCATCGCTCGCTCGAGGCAACCGCGACGGCCCACTTACCAACCCACGCGCCCGCATGTCCTTTGCGCGTATCGACTCTTCTCCCGCCCGCATCCGCATCCCCAACACTGTGATGTAAATGGCGGCCCTCATTCGTCTGGTGCATCCTCAAAATAATACGAATATCTCCGACTTATAATGTCAGACGCCTAGATGATAGAGTCCCCACGACTTACTTACAACTCTACATGTCGGTGAATTGGTTTCTCTTTTCGTTGCGGATGGATGTACTTGTGTGGACTGCTTCGTTTACATGCTGGTCTTTTGCTCTTCTTTCTCCCCGTTCCTTTTTCATTCCCTCCCTTTTTTTTATGTCTTGATTTATATGCTTTGCTTCACATCGCCTGCTCCGCCCGTCATCTCACATTGCAACTCTCTCCCTCTACTCATAAAACTACATATGTGTATGTATTCCTTATTCCGCTTGCACTGCATCATTCATCTGGATATACCCTTTGTAAGTACTGTACCATTGACGGCATGCATCCTCCTTTTCATCTGGTACAACGCTTACCTTGTCTGCGCCTGCATTACTATTGTATTTGAGTCGTAAGGTGAGCTTGCTATGTTCTACCCTCAATCTGGAACAACTGCAGCTATGGGATCAAGGGGTGATTCGAAGATCCAAGTACGGATTCTTCTTTATCACACCTTGAAGAATCACGACCACATATTTGAATAACAATAAAAATAAACTCACTGCGAGGGAATTGCTCGAGCGCTTGCGTAGCTCTGATGTCGCTCCAGCCAGTGCTCACCCTGAGCTCAGCTAGGGATCCAGTATTTTCGAATATCGATCGCCTCCTGCAGTGTGTTTGGGAGACGGTTCTGAAAGTTTCGAGTTTGACAAATTCTTCAATACTCCGTGATAGACCAAATTGCGGAGGAACCCCTTGGACCGTTTGTCGTCGGCAGAAAATGATGGAAGCTCTCCTCGGCAATGGCATGGGCGATCCTTCGATGTGGTAGTCTCATCGCAATCCAATTCTGAAAGCCCACAATCCTCTAGCCATATTTGATCCATCCAGCGAAACTTGTCGACATCTTTCTTCCATCAATCCAAAACAAGGACAAGCCACTGGGTGCTTAATTCGCGATTGGGATCGTTATAAAGACGCTAATTATCGGTACGCGCATCGTCTCTCTTGCAACCTCTTTTGCATAAATTTATTGAGCCATCAAACATTCTGTGGGATGCGTTGGGTAAGTTGGTAGATGTATAGATGGGATCGTTATAAAGACGCTAATTATCGGTACGCGCATCGTCTCTCTTGCAACCTCTTTTGCATAAATTTATTGAGCCATCAAACATTCTGTGGGATGCGTTGGGTAGGTTGGTAGACGTATAGATGTATTGCAATAAGTCGAATGCCTCTTGATTCACACCACCGAGTTTTTATCCCCACCGTGCATCCCACTGTCCCAGACTTTCCCCTAAGCACCAACGCATCCCAGGACCTTGAGATTCATCTCGTTCTAAAATCAGGCTCCAGCTGTCTTCACCGCCCACTCTAGGCAGATGCGCAGGAACACGGCCTGGAATTTGGAAGGTCCCACTTAGTGTCGTCGTTGTCGTATATGGGATATAGGATATGGGTGAAGTGGTTAGAGCGTGCGATGTTATCCCCACAAACGCTGATGGCTTGGAATTCTGGAGAAAAGAGCTATGGGTTGAAAGACGCTATGTTAAACGAAAGGAAATCGATGATTCGAACTGGGAGGACAGGGCAACGTACATGACTGTGTCAAGCACTTTCCCCACGAAGGCGGGGTGAAGAAGGCCCTTCCATTGAAGATGTGTAATGTCATCCACGCGCGAAGGTGTCGGATGTTCGTAGAGTGCGACGTAGGGATTTACACGGTCGTTCGCGTACAGCCTGAACAGGTTTCAGTCTCCAGGCCTTTCAAAATTTGACATACGGCCAAAAATTCGAACCTTTGCGCACCAAGACAAGCCATGCCGATCCACTCGAAAAGATTCTGCACCCGATCGTCCCAATCTACTAAACCTTCGTCGCCATCCACCGAAACCCGGTTTGAACCTAAGGGAACTGGTTCGGGTCGAGGAGAAAGTCCCGGGATAGGAACGTGAACATCCTTCCGTTCACTTATCCTGCATTGTACTGGAAGCACTCTGAGTTCTTGAAATACGCCGTGAGGCAGTGCAGCATAATCTAGGAGGAATCGGTGAGCGACTGATAAAATTGAAGACCGGGCTTGTAACAAAGCCGACAGAAGATAACGCCCTCGCGCTTCGAATAGAATCAAGGGAACGACGGAACGTACCTCCCACGCAATACGCAACATCCCAAAGGCCGCCCTCCGTTCCCAGCTGCTCCTCTCGTCTTTTATCCCAATTTTCCAGGCTTGTCTTTTGCCTTGTCTGGATTGCAGGAGGTTGCGAATTCTTTCGTAACGGAATATCGATAACTGTAAGGTGAAAGTAAGATTCCATTCGAGAACAATAGAGATATATGCGTAGTACATACCATGTCGTTCGCTGTGGTTCTTGAAAGGCAGCTTTTGTCCCATCAGTCCGAGCCGCTGATAAGTTTCCTTCGTCACAGATAGGGTTAAATGTGAACGAGAATCGATGCACCAGACATCTTCTTCCTGCGGGTTGGAAGTAACGACCAGAATATTGCTGGAAGCAAGGCGTTGAGCATTCGTGGATGAGAACGACACGTTCGACTAAGTGGCCTTACCGTGCAGGATCAAACGTATCCGAATTGTTCAAGACATCGGACAGCTTAGCCTTTCCTTTCGCATAGGACGTTTCGAGTTTCTCAAGGGTACTGAGCAGCGCTGGGTTGGATGGGAAGACGATATCGAGCTGTTAAGGATAGTGAGCTGCGTTTTTTAGGCGGGATTCAAAAAGTAAGACTTGCGTAGACACCGACCTGCTGAGTAAATGGGTGACAAGCAGCAAGCGATGCAATTTTACTCGAAGGCAGTTCCCCAGCCCAAATTTTGATGCGCCGTTTTTCAGGATGAGGGATGTTCATCGAAGGGAAGGGCGTGATTGCTGACGCCCACGGTCAGAGTCACCAAAAATCATGTTCATACTCAGAGAGACATTTGAGACGTAAATTTTGTGGTATAATAAGTAGATGGTTGATTACACGTTAGTGATGGTATGCATGAACTATTCTATGATGTCTACAAAAATAAAAAGCACAAAGCGCCGCCGCCTTGGATGCAAATGTATGGTATCCAATGAGTGAGATGAACGACGACAATGGAACGAATCAAGCGCTGGGTGCACGGAGGTATTTGCGACGGTATTTTGAGTCAACGCTCTCAAGGTAATACGCGCCAGGCCAGATGTTATCAACTGAGCCCTCTGGGGTATATGCTGATGAGTTGTGGTTCTTCTCACGAAGCTAGACGTTTTTGAGGAGATTAGTGAAAAAAACAGACGAACAAATTCATATACGCACGAGGAGAGCATCAACGAATTCCTGGGGAGGAACGACTTTCATTTGGGCGAGGCGGTTGATGAGGTCCATCTTCTCCCGGATTTCTGAGGTGTCGCCCTTCACCCTGGCTACCCAGAAGCTCGACGCGCAACCACTTCCGAAGGAGAACAAGCTAATACGCTTTCCGAGGAGGGTTTCAGGCTCCACTGTCGAGAGCAATGAAGCAAGGCACCCATAGAGTGAAGCGGTGTACATGTTGCCCAGGCGCTTTGAGCAGGCCATTCCGGGGTCGGTCTTTGCCGCGAATGAAGCTTTTGAGGCACCAACAAACACCTTCTCGATATTCTTGTCGGCGAGCGACGCAGCGTGTGTGACGGAGAGGAGTGATTCGGCATTGGGGATGTTGGCGAAACGGGGGGATTTGGAGTTGACGAGGAAGTCGTTGAACATCATGCGGGCGTGGCCCTTGACAGCTTGCTTGCCGTACGGGCTGTGGAAAATGGCGTAATCGACATCTTCGAGGGAGAAAGGCGTTTCAGCGCTGGCATGGCCATTTATTTGGGAACGCTTCGAGGCCTTTGCGACCTTTTCGCGGTAAACAGCATAAGCGGCGTCAAGGGCGGCAACATATGTCACGACAGAGACGGGGCCGTCAACTTCGGGATATTCGGAGGAAAGTTGGGGCTTGTAGAAGTCGTATGTGTTGGCCATGTAGGTTCCATGGATGGCTAATTTAAGCTCAGCTCAACAGGCTAGTCAATGTTCTAAAAAGGGGCCAACTCACGTTCGAACACGACGGGGGCATTGGGTCCAATGAGGATGGCACAGGCACCAGCACCACCAGCAGGGCGAGCTGCACCCTCAGCGTATACAGCAATATCACCAGATACGACAATTGCGTTACGGCCGTCCCAGGAGCTGGATTCGATCCAGTTGATGGCGTTGAAGAGGGCAGCCGTTCCACCGTAGCATGCATTCTTCGAGTCGATACCATCAATATCGAAGTTTCCTGATTCAGCAAAAAGGTCCATGAGGGTCGTCTTCACGGATTTCGACTTGTCGATGATGGTCTCAGTGCCGACGTCAATTCGTCCAATTGACTTGGGGTCAATGTTGAACTTTTTGAGGAGCCCGGAGACGGCTAAGACGCGTGTTTTTAGCATTGGATACTAGGACTTCATGTATTAACGAGAAGTACGCACCATTCAGAGCAAACGAGTTGATGTCTTCGCGGTCATCTGGCCAGGCCATGTATTCTTGACCAAGTCCAATGGTGTATTTTCCCTTTGAAACACCATCGTATTCCTCGAGGTCGGACTCGGAGACGCACTATGCAAAACATTAGCCCCTGACAGCGAAAGAGAGAGCAACGTGACGCACGCGACGAGGGAAGTAGACCTCCATGGCAAGGACACCGACATCCTTGGGACGGGGAACTTCGGAGTCAACGGAAGGGGTGGTCATAGAGATGGTCATTTTGTGGAATGGGGGGACGAATTGGAATGTTTTCCCTGGTTATATAGAAAATGGGGTGGGTCGAGGAAAATATTGAGAAATGTGACGAAAATAAATATGGTACGATTCGGAGTTGCGCGATCAAAAAAAGTTGAACCAATAACTTGACCACAACTCCACCGTCTCTTCCATTCAATTCATGACATCTCCTCCTAGAAGCCCACATTGCCACATCCACCCCAATCATTTCATTTCGTATCGCCTCATTGCAAGGGAAATTTTGCCTCATTCATCACTTTATCGTTTGCTATATTGCCAATTGCAACATGATCGGCCTCACTTGCCATACGCGAGCCTCAAGTCCACTTAGCAGCCAGTCTCATACGTGAATCAGCACCTGCAACTCGCTAGGCTCGAAAGTCCCAGTTTCTCCCCCATAACTGGTCTAAATTTGGCAATGCATGAACTGGTTCGCAAGGGCGGACCAAGCGACCCTCCGTTTATTGTTTCTGTCTCATTCGATATGGGATAGCACCTTACGCATCGGTGCAGAACAAAAAGGCGCAAGACCTAATGATCTACACACAAAGCTTGGGCCGGTGAAGATTTTACTCACCGATTCATTCCCTGCGCACAAGTGAATTGGAAAGTGCGGCATACAGGTGCGGCAATGTGTGCGGTGGGTTTCGCCACCGCACACATAACGCGATATCCAACTGGTTTCTTTCCAATCTCTTTCCCACTTGCTCTGATATCATCCTGCCTTCTTTGATACTTGACTATCTTGCGAGACGCTAACTTGGTCACGCTATTGCCTGCCGAAGTCCCGCACACGATCGCCGCATAACTCTGCCGCACCCTGATTTACTGCATCTGTCCGACACTGGTCGGAAATTGTACACTGGTAATTTTTAGGAACTCTCATAACCCTGGGTGGCCCTGGGTGCAGGTTATGGCTTTGAGTAATAAGGGGCTGCTCAAAATGGGTACTACAATCCAGACGTTGTCTTCCATGTGAGTGCGAGAGCCTCCGAGCTGCTGTTTTCCCACTAGATGGCGCGACTCAGGTGCATACTCGATGGTTTTCCTGCACAAACAAACGTCCACCGGCAAAAGGATGAATTGCTTACGGATTCTCTGAGGTAAGTATGAGTGGTGGACGAATGCTGAGGCTCCGAACGTTTCATTCTGCGCACATATTACTCGTCATAAGTAGGTCAGGTTGGGTATGTGATTTCTCTAGAAATACGAATGCGTTGCTGATCGCACTAGACGACCAAGTTCATAAGATAACCGGGAGGAGAACTTTCAACTTTGCAGAATGGTATATAAAATGCCGAACAGTTTCGAGATTTACCAGTTGACGCCTTGAAAAAAAAAAAGGAAAGCAACTTTAAGTCGACAACGCCCTCGAATTTCACCTGAACCTGAAGCACGTTTTATTTCAGGCGATGCACGTAAAAAGATTCGCGTCGTCCACATTCAAGGGGCTGACCCCATGATCTGCCCATGGCATTGCATGGCACAAGAGCCCCCGAGGAACGGGCCGTTCAGATCATGAACTTGAAGCAACGTAGGCATACTGATAACACGCTGAAACCTCGAGATTCGCCCACCTGACGACTAGGACTCTGGCGGATAATTAACGCTCTCAGGTGCATGCCCGACTCTTCATTCCTGTCGTACGAATAGCAAAGTGGTAGACCTAGATCCAATCATGCGCCTCTGGCAGGTAGCAATAAATCATATGCCTTGTGCACAGACGTAGTAACAATCATTGCCGTAGGTCGGACTCGCCTGTCGATGATGGGCTGGATCCATTACTTATGCGAGTGGCGGTCGATCCATTGCTCCGATCACCGTGGCTAATTAATTTCGAAATTTCTTCCAAACATGAAGGAGATATTCCCTCCAAAGAGTCTTGCTACTTGCGTCACTACCGGTGGATGAAGAGTAAAGATGGTATAAATGGTTAAGGTGCAAGACCAGTGCAAGAAAATGAGGAATACAAAACAGTTACAGAACTTTATACACAGGCCTTGGTTTTTAACATCAGACTTAAACGTTCAACGTTAAACCTTCACGGTCCCACCGTATAGCCCTGCGTTTTGCCATATTCAATTATTTTAGACCATAAAAACGAAGCAAGAAGTGGACTGACAGTATTTGGAGACGTATTTCACGCTTATCGGGGCTGATCCAGCTGTGCACTAGGTGGAAGTTAGTTACTATGCCCATAAGATCCAAGAACTTGGAAAAGAACATACTGAAGTTGGAGAAACTCCTCCTCGCGTATCGGTGCGGTAAATCTAAGTAATCGACGGACACATCAAAACGGTCCAAAGATCGAAGAGGGTATGACGCTGTCACAAACCTGTGTGGCTAGAGCTCCAGTAACAGATTTAAGTTGGAGCCAGTCAACATCGTTGGTCGCAGTTGGCGCTGGAATACCCGCAACTTTGGCAGCAAGGACGAATGCATCGGGGTTACCCTTGGCGCTCACGGCTCTGAAATCCCAGACGGGACTAGTTCCTGTGCCCGATGGAGAGGTGTTGAAGAAATGCGAGCCCATGTGAGGATAGCCGCCCATGGTGCCAAGAGTTTTCACGTTTGGGGGCGCCAGTTTCCAAGCACCATAAGCAACATCTTGGATATTGTTGAAGACGGCAGGCAGCTTGGACAAGCAAGAAAGGTCGTATAAATCTGCGACCGCACCGACAGATCTTGAGAAGGTAGCAATAAGCCAATGGATTCTGCCCTTGGAGATTGCAAAACATACGTGTATGTACCCGCTGAACTGCAAGTATAGTTCTGGACACCTACACCCAACAAAACGAAAGACGCCGGTGAACTTGGTAACGCCAATGCCGTTTGCGTTGGTGGGAGAACTAGCGTCGAGGAGATATCACAGGTGCGCGATCCTTTAGGTGGAGTCCCAGTTCCTGGGGGTGGTGGTTGGAACGGAGGAGCGGCGATAGCAGAGGCGGCAAACATTGCGAGAGTGATAAGGAATGAAGGGGCCATTTGAATACTTCGCTGAAGCAATAAATTCTGGAAAGGGAACGTTGAAAAATAAAGAATGACTGGACCACAAAATATGCCAGAGGGAAATGAAAAGGAAAGGAAGGAAGATCTTTTTTGGTCGTTCCTCCCTTGATCTCAGTTACTTATAGATTAGTGAACAAAGACCGATTAACGGCACCAGGTCTGGCCCTTCTTCAAGCCGCGATACTGCCCTGAATGATCACCGTTGACTTTGAAAGTTGAAACCTTCGTTGCCAGTTCAGAAGTTTGAGCTTCCACTTCCACGATTTCGGGAGCGCTAGCGCGCCTTGCCACCCCCCCCGACAAGCTCTAGTGAGCCACCTCCAAAACTAGCCGAAGTCACTTTTTCGTCGGGACGGAGAACATTATGAGATGCAGCATCTCGGAGAAGACGCCTCCATCTTCGCGTTACGTACGTGATAGATGGACAGGAGCGGCGACGGGTGCCTTGAAGATGACAGCTCTTCAAGCGCCCATAATCAGGAACTGATCCAGCTGCATATGCAAAATTCCTTGGCTAAACTTGCTTTCCAGGCTATCTGGAACATTCGGGCTGTAGGAAATTAGAAATGAGGCAGCCGGAAGGTTGAATATCTGGTTTCCTACTGCCCGGAAACTGGCTTTTTTTAGCTTTCTTTTTGTCTCTTTAAGGGTCGCGAGCTTTGTGCCTGTCGGATAATCATTGCTTGGGCGCTCTTTCTGCGGAGAAATCTTGATCCTTTGCGGTGATATGCGGGTTTTGTTCTCAAAAGGTAAGTAAGTACTCTAGATATGCAGGCGAAGTCGCACGCGCACCTCACGAACCTCACTGAAGGTGAAGGTGAAGCAAGGGAACATCCGAAGTTGTGGTGTTTCTATTCATCGATCCAAGTATCATCCTGATATACAGGTCAGAAATCATGTGCAAGCCAGGATAACCGGGTGAAATTGTTGGTCATGATTGCTCGACTCCAGTTAGGTGTTGAAGGAGATCGATATGGCTTGCAATTGAGGTACGTTGCCTGACCAATTCGGGCGTTCCAGGGAAGCGAGTTTGGAATATTTTTCTTGCAGCTCCTGGATGTGGATCCATGCGTACCAGTGCTTTGCGTAATTCCATGTTTTCCATCCGCACCCCGACTGAAGATGGACAAGGATATCCTGTCACTGTTATGCATAATATTTGTTATGATAAAACCAAACGTATGGTTGACGTGAATTGAAGATTGTTTATGGCCCCTTGCTCGAAGGAATGAGATGTTTAAATCGTGTACCTGTAGCCACTCCATTTATCGCCCTTGTCTCTCTTGGCCTCTTCAACAGTTGCATAGCGTCCATTTTTCTCGTTGCGTGTATCGTGAGTGTCTGGCTGATTTTCAATAATTTCGTCCCTTTCGCCTCGGTCACGTCGCGCGTTTTCTCGCTTGAGCAGGAGAAGATAGGTTATGGAGGCCGTTATTCCAATCACAATATACATCAGGACCAGACCTAACACAAGTAGTAAGATTTGTCAAACGCATACGAACTATTCCTTTACCATGACCCAGTGGATACCACGGCTTGTCCCGGGCACGATACTGCAAAACAATCAATGAACCGAAAATCCGGTGGCGCAAGATACTGACCACATTGGAGCTCACAGCTCCATTGATATTTCCACTGGACAGCTTTTTAATTGTAGTCAATTCGCGCTAGAACCAAAACTCACAATGAAATGACCATGGCAAGAGACACACTCCGTTTGTAAGATCCTTCAACATTATTGGATACCCACGATCTAAACAAAGGGCATAACGCTGAGTGAAAAACAGCAAGTGGCCAACACTCACATGGTATTGGCTGATGAAAGAGCGTCACTTAGATTTTTCTCGACATATAAGCGATTAACGACTTACATATGACAGGATATATTCCGCTGCCATGATCGGAGAGAATCAGAGACTACAATTTCGAAGCCAATTTCGAAGCATTCGCGGAGGAGGAAACTCACCATGTTGCCATATACACTGCAAAGTAAGACAACGCGGCGTTCCTTGATGCGATGAGTATGATGTATCCCCCAGCGCCTGAGAAATTGACTAAGAAAACGGATTTCGTAGCCGTCCACCACTTGTAACTCACCTAGGCATAAGAAGCCACTAAATGAGGAGTCGAATCGTAAGCAAGATCCTGAAATTTGTGGCCCGGGCAAACTTACATATTGAGATAGCCTCGTCGGCCCCAACGATCAGCGAGGAAACCAACCCCGCAAGTGATAATACAAGCAAACGCGTAGACGGGGACAGTTAGGAGATTCGCCGGAGTGGCAGTAAATCCTGGCCAACGAGAGTAGTCAGGTTAACATACGCCTTGAACTGTAGAGTGGGTGCCCATACCAAGCTGGATTGGTTTAGCGTATAGATCGAATGCCAGAATCGAGGAAGCTTACCTGATTGATAATGCTAGGCAAAAACAAAGAAAATGCATACAGCGGCATGTCGCAACCCATGTACACAACCACTGCGAGGGAACAAGCCATCACGATTATGACCCTCTACGTTTGTCAATACAAAACTCACTTCCTAGCCACGTTTTCCAGTCTTTCAACGCCATGATAATATACTTCATCTTAAAATGCTCGCCAGCCGCACTGAACTGATCATCACTCTGGAGACGGCGAATAACAACGGTTCGTTCCGCTTCCGTGAGGAACTTCGCAGTGTCCGGGAAGTCCTGAATAATCCAAAATGAGACAGCTCCAGCAAGGACAGTCGCCAAGCCCTCGAGGACTGGAAAGTATATCTTGGTCAGGTGAAGATGAAACACAAAAGTGACCAGGAAGACTCGCTGAAAATCCAGGCCCACGCAGGCTTTCCGCCGATGCCATCCATTTTCGAGATGGCAGCCTGCAAGTAGGGTGTGTGAATTTACAGCTCCACCGCTGACGATTAGTGAAGATTCATACCGCTAGCAATCCGCCAAATGCTCCAGAAACAGTTGCAGCCGAGAAGAATATAGCGGCTCGAAGGCCGAATTCTGAACGCTTGTACCAACTTCGAAAGTTTTGTGTACGTTAATGTCACTCTGGCTGCTTGTACTTATTGCTCACCATGACAGGTAATAGTTCACTCCCGGGAATAAGCCAGCCTCAAACGTACCCAACAACCATCGCATCCCTTTCGACTCTGTTAAGTACTGCTGGATCACGCCCGACGGTTTTGCTCACCCATTAATCCCGAGAAGTTATGGACAAGGCCTTGAAGGGTCTAACACAATTTTGGAACACAGCGCTGGGAAATACTATCAAGGGAAGCTTACCATCATAATTCCCCAGAAGAACATCAACATGGATAACCAGATAGACGGGCGAAGACGTTTCAAAAAGACATTGGAGGGAACTTCGAATATCGCGTAGCTGAAGAAGAAAATCTAGACAAAATTTTTAACCTTAGTAGGAGAAGGAAGAAAAAGAACCTCCTGACCGTAAGCGTTAATAGATATTGTTTGTCTGTGATATGCAAGTCCTTTTCAAGACTGTAGAGCTGAAATATCGTTCAGAAGACTACGCTATGAGACTGAAATGGCTTCCCAGACCTTCGCGCTGTTAGATCAATCAATATAAATCCCGGCTGAAGTAACGGAACGACGCCTACTTTCCGATGCTTGTTCGATCCAAGAAACTCAGAAGATACAGAAATGATAACCAGGGAATCAGTGCAAGGTCGATTTTGCGAATGAGCTTCTGTTCATCCACTCCACTAGTGTCGACGTCCGGGTTATAGATAGCGAATTTTGGCCGTTTCTCGTCGGTCGCGATAGATCCTTCTGGGTCAGAAGCGCTAGGAGAGGCGGGTTGCTTCTCCATGGTCGTCTATGTAAGACAAACTGCAGCGCTGTGCCGTTGGTAGGCAAACGTGAAGTGGAAAGAGAAACCACGATGTCTCAGAGGATCAAGAGCGTATGTATAGCATGCACTCCGTGCCACCTGGTCGCCGCTTCGGGTATTCGTCGGCCATAAAGCCTATCATGCCTGGGATGATATGATGCAGCTATTAGCTGCAATCTACAGGATTATCCCCAGTGGCGCTAGCTGCCGTGCGGCCTCCAGCATGATGTGGTCAAGGTCACATTGTACACAGCGCGATTTTGTGAGGGAATATCGATGACTGGGAAACATTGAGGAGCGGTCGAGTACAACAATAGCTCAATATGGATGCATGGGGTTATGAATACCCATAAGACGTCACTCCCACTGGCCTGGTGTATCCGAAGAAGCGACCTGTGGGGAAATGCACCATATCCTGTTGATGGCGCGGGGGTAGGGATGAAAGTTCAAGCGTCTGGGGCGCCAATATTGGCGTTTAAATGTGTCCCAAGCACCGTAAGGCCTGAAGCTAAGAAAGCGTTCAACTACAGCCTCTTTAGATAGAGCCAGCAAAGAGTTGGGAAATCATCGCACGAAGATCAAATTTTATTCATAGACCTCGGGGATCCGGATATGTGAACATGTGCCCGAATAGATCGGTTGAGTCCTGCTTGTACAGTGCTTTGACGAGAAGTCCAAGTTAGTGTCAAGATTTTTTGAACTCTGAGGCAGTGAAAACCAAATTTTCGACCAGAATTAGAATGCCAGTGTACGAGGTTTGATTGGTACAGCGTAGGCAGGCCTTCCAAGCTGGCGTAAATTCTTCTTCGCACTGGTGTTGAAGTGTAAATAAATGCGAGACCACGGTAGATGGAACGGAGAAGTCTGCCAGAGAGGTAGAGGTTAGCGCAACCCCCGCCCATGTCAATGTCATGTCCAACGATATTATTTGTCCTTGTTATTTTCCGGGTGTCACAGTTAGAGCAAGCTTACTACCACGTTCTGCGGCTTTCATTCCACGCAGCGCTAAGGCGAATATACCTAAATCCCCAAGCCTCAGGTGCTTAATCTATTGCTCAAATGAAGGAGTCTTAGGTGCGCATCTTCGCCAATCATCAAAAAAATCTTCCGACTGCCGCCACCTCCCTCTTGTTTCGCTGGATATTGGGTTCTCTTCTTCTCCGCTTTGGAATCTTCCCTATGCTTAGACTTTTGATCGCCTGTTCTCTGTCCTGGGACGCCACCTTTTCCCATAAAATGCAAGCAAGATTCCATTTCATCTGTGACTCGAACGAGCTCCAACTACATCCCCGAACATGAACCCAAGTCGAGGTTGATATCTATTTTATTCAATGGGATTTCTTATCATTCTCGGGAAAGTGCCGTCCACCACTGCCCGCCGCCCCGAAGAGCAACCAAAGAGCAACCAACCAACACAGCCTACACGGTGTCACCGGATCTTGCACTCCACTGTATGGAAAGTCATGCGGCCCCGTTTAACATGGCGATACTCTGGCAACTCAATTGGCAGAAAGTGTGACGCTTCCGCCTACGGCGACATTGGGCTACGGAGGTCTTTCATGAATCCAATGTGGCAAAATGTAATTTCTGCGCAAGTCACCCCGGATCATCATCTCGACTGTACCTAAGGCCACGTTGCATGACACAACTCCAACGCTCCGGAGATCTGATATTTACGGACAGTTGCCGAGTCTTTCTGGATTTCAGGTTGTGCCCTCATACGCCTCATTGGTTGACTGGGTGTCTGCGTCCATGACTAACTCAATTTCTCGTCAAGTACTTGCTTTGTCTCCCTGTCAATGGTTATTTTTCTACCAAACTGTCATGCGTCGCCATGTTAACGTCAACTCGTGGAAGCTGCCGTCCCTGTACCCCTGCTCCACCCTGCTCTCCAAGATCGACTCGATAGGGGACTGCAGAATAAGGTTTCCACACCAATGCATTCCCGCGAACCCTGTGTTTCCCCTTCTTAAATTCATGGGGTGCGGTCCAGTTGCTCTATGCATTTTAACTGCGTAGAAATGCTTCTTAAAATAGGAATAACGAATAAATTTCAAAGCCGATGGCGGAGAGCAACCAAGTACCTCCGCGGAAGCAAACATTCCATATTCGCGAACCATGTGAAAATGATCGAATCCACTGAACATTCTTTTCCCTTCACGGGCAGTCATGTACATACAGTCGCAGTGGAGTTTCCTTGATGATAATACCGAGAGTCCGAGACAAGCGTGGAGACCCAGGAGCTGAGGCTGAGTCGGACGAGAATTCACACTTGTAGCGCCCAGTCATCCTTAGTACGTGATTCGGATTACTGTTGCATGGTAATGTTTCTTCCATACGTATCACGGTCAGAATTTAGCATCTCGGCCCAATTCTTCCCCCTCTGGCTGTACATAGAGCCATTGGGTTCATTACAGGACGCGGCCCGTGACATCCGGAACAGGCGCCCGCGCACTGTAGGGGACTAATGACATTGGCAATGTGATGCGTCCTAACCTTTGGGAAATAATTCCATTCCCGGAATATGGGCATGGTTTAGTGCCCATAAGTTACAAGTTACGTTTGCAAGTTCTTAAGAGTGCCTGCATCCGCTTCTCTAAATCTTATCCCCCATGTCGTCAGAGTCGATCCACAACTTGCAAGGGAAATTCACCATTATTGTTTAGGTGCCGATAATAAGAATATTTCTGTGAGCAGGATTCTGAGCTCTGGAGAAGAATACTACTACTTATGTGATGAAACAGGCCGGCTGACCCTTGAGGTGCCCATGAGCAGGTCTTGCCCTATCCTCTGCCTCAGAGTCACGACTCACATCCCCTCATTCAATGACTGATTCTCCCAAATAAGTTGTCCCGTATCGCCCTTCATCCCGAGTCGATCCCACACTAGGTACCAGCATGTTCAAGTTTCAAATGGACGAACTCAGCCCCAATCTCTCCCCCACATATATCTGAAGGTTCAGTACTAAGTCGTTCGTTTCGAGTGTGAAAGCCAAATATTACTACCATCGAAAGTCTTCACCTGTCAGAGCCATCTGCATTCATGGGTAATTGAGTGGACAACTGCGGATATGGCCGTTCCGAGTTTGAGTCGCTTTCTTTATCCTCTGTCACCGCTGGTGGTGGTAGATCCAGACTTTTCCCTGCTTCAAGTTCCGCCTGAGGGTATGCGGGCGGATTGAAATCCATAGCACCGCAGTTATCACTTGCGTCTCCTGCTTCAGCTTGTTGGGGTGTCGTTTGTAGTGGTTTCGTAGGTTTGAAGTAAATGAGACAACACATTAATATACCGAGAAGGCCGGGCATCCCGAGAAGTACACAGATGAAGACAGCAAAAACTTTATCGCCCTCCGCGCCGGGAATTTGGGACGCGGCAGGGACATTGGATGGGTCGTGGTCCATTCTGTGGACCTGGGGAGAAAGGAGGCGTGTGTCTGGCTTTATGCAGTTGACTCATGTGAAACTGAGACCAGGCATTATGGTGATAGAGAATGGGCTGTAAAAAAAATTACTTTAGGTGAAATTTGTGAGAGTGGCCCAAGCAACATCAACTGATGATGACCTCAACGTTTCAACATCCAACCTGAATATATCCACCTTCATGTAAAGTCAGTGCTTCATAGCAATGCATTTCTTTAAATGTCGAATCTACTGGAGAATTTTATGACCATGCCGAGGCCGCAGGCTGGGAGGCTAGTGTTGGGGGTGGGAATTTGTAGCACCCAGTCATCCCGACTACCTCACGATTCGGATGACATGGTAATGATTCTTCCACATCAACGAACAGGGATCATCTCGGTCAATTCTGTTCCCTCCTTGGCGCTGGTTGTGTATAGAGCCATCAGGTGTTGGCGTGGATCCTGCTCTAGTAGTTCCAGGTACAGAGGGCAGCCTGTGACATGCGTACGGGCCGGAACATAACACAAATAGGCGCCCGCGCATTGTGAGATCCATCCGAGACCTCTGTCCATTCCGATGGACATTTTGACAGATGAGTGGTTTGGGTAACTGCTTGAATGACAGCCGAACGGCCGGTACATGTTTGAGTACAATCAACAAGTCAATGACCGTCGGAGATCGGCTGATACGGACCATGGCAAGGGTTTGGGCTCCATAAATGATAACGTTACTGTAACCCCACACCCCGCATTAAACCCTGTCAGCTAAACTTAAAAGATCGTGGGGACGGACTTACCAGAAATAAGTAAATCTAGCGTGACTCTGCGCTGCGGTTAATATTCCCCGAGTTGCCCAACCTGGGGAAATTTGGCCGGCCGACCGGAGTTCCCATTTCACGCTATTTTTGTGTGGGGGGAAGCAGAGATGCGAAACGCTTGGGTTCTGTAGCGGAATTTAGGTGGGGGCGCTGGGATGGCTGTCATCATGAGGGTTGCGATAGTATGGTGCAGCCGCGGCAACGCACGACAACGTGCGTAGGGGCGTGAGATGCTAAGGTGGCGTATCTGACTGTATTTGATACAGTTCAAATCTCAGATAACGGCACTAGGGCCTAAGGCTTGAAAAGGCTCGACAGAACGTGAACAGTTTTTGGAGGAGGTGTCATGGTATTGAAACGTATTTCCACCCGAATCGATTCAATTCAATGGGACGTACTGCGTTAATTTTTCGATGATTGTTGGAAGTCCTTCTACCATTTTAAGTTGGGCCAATTTTTGTTGTGATGGAAATCGATTAGACTCTAAAACGACGCCTCGTTACGTGCTCTTCCGTGAATAAATATGATGTTCGTTGGTATTGGCCCTAGGGGTGACATTTGGGGTGTGCGCGTTGTGTCGGTACATCTTGGAAGCACCTATGTACCCGGTGCCTTTGGAAGCT
Organism: Hebeloma cylindrosporum; assembly: GCA_000827355.1. NCBI lineage: Eukaryota > Fungi > Basidiomycota > Agaricomycetes > Agaricales > Hymenogastraceae > Hebeloma > Hebeloma cylindrosporum. The sequence continues at coordinate 233,488 of KN831773.1, read as the reverse complement.
ATATTTATGCATGATTATCGATGGTATTCCCACAGATTCGCACGTTGTTGGCCTTGGTGATCGCCAGAAGACTGTCTTGAGGATGGAAAATCAATGGGGATATCTATGAGGAGGAACAGGGAGGAATAATAGGGAGGTAATGTATCCTACACCCGCCCGCTGGGAATGTATTGGTCATTGCGCTATCGATGGCTGACACAACCTACATTCGAAATGGGATTCTTGGCGCCTCCTGGCCATGAGGCTAACCTCCGAACCAGCTTTTATGAATTGTGCATCGGAAGAAGTTAAAAATCAGTGTCTACGGTGTGAGACGCTGTATTATTTTCTGAGCTGGACGCACGCAGCGCAAGATACTGCGCGTTGATATAACATGAGGGAACGCTGAGGAACGGTGGCGGGGAATGGAAGTGGAATATCCGGTTGATGCGTCCCGCGTCCCGTAGTGTCGCATTGCGGCGTCGATCATCGGGATGGTTTAATTGGGTTGGGATAAGACCGTGCCTGGAACACCGTAGTAATGTTGAGGCTAGGTGCATGGGGTGAAGTCAGATCACTAGGAGGTGGCTGGAGATTCAACTTGCTCATGTTTCCAACGCATTTTGGCAAGGCTACCGTAGTCCGATCGCGGAAGGAAGATAAAGGATGACCCTGACGAACGATTTAACCGGAAAAAGATGCGGGTGCGGTGTGAGGGAATAGAGCTGAGGCGCATACATATATTACCATGTAAGGTATGAATTACACAGAAAATTTCTCGGCAGAGGGGAAAATAATGATTTTTGTAAGCGGACGGCAGTTGTCACACATCGGACCGATAACAGGTAACATGTGACAGGGAATTGAATTTCCCACCATTTGCTCGTTTGTTTTCGACCGCCATGGCGAACTATGTTCCCGTCCTGCTCGCCTCGACGAACACCGTCCCAGACGACTCTTCGCTCGTCACCTTACCCCGTGGGCAGGTCGACTATCTCTCCCATGAGTGGCAGGAGGAGGATGTATGGCGTTCATGGCGAAATATGACCCGACAGAAGAACGAAATCACGAACGGGATCCGTCTGGAGAACGCCTCATGGAGAACGTGGTGGAAACAACGCAACAACCTGAAGACGGTGTCGCCAGAAACGCTGAATTGGTGTGTGCCAGATTGTGAGGTTGTCCTCGTTTCACGCTCACCGCTTGCCTGACAGGCTCAAGGACTGCGATGTAACGTGGTTATACGGCCCTCTGCACACCGCCGTAGAATGGACCGCTCCCCCGAAACCCTCGCCCGTTCCAGATTCCGTCGACTCCCTGAATCCAGCCTCGGCTCATGACCGTCTCGACCTCTCGACCTCCAATGTACGACCTCTTCCTTACAAACCCATTCTCAAACACCGGAGCATCAGCGACTTCCTCACATCCGACCTTCCGCCAACTTCTCCCATTTTCAGTCCCGTGGATTCCGAGGAAGAGCAGAAAGCCACAGACATTGTCTCTACCAGGAGGAAAAGGCCCGCCATCACTCATACAAAGTCCGATACTCATATCACAAGGTGGGCTCACAACCGCGCCTTTAGGAAAGATTCTCCCCCAAGGATAAACCCACCCGGCTTCGACTCCAAGACGAGCACAGCAACTGGCTACTTCCCCCCTTCGACGTCATTACTATCCGCATATGCACCCTCCGGCATTCGCTCTTCAATATCACAGGACTCGAATTCCAGCACCAGTGCGAGTGGGGGTGCCGACAAGCTTCCGGTCCAGAAAAAGAAGCATATCAGCTTTAACATATTTGTCGAGCAATGCATTGCCATCGAGAAACCAAAAAAGAATGCATCGGGCTTTTTTGGACCTGGCAACCACGACGACGACGGTTTATGGATCGAAGGTCGTTCCGCTTATGTGGACGATGATGGGTTAGTCCCTATATTTATAAGTGAATTGTCTAATCACTTTCGCCCTCCAGCTACGACGAAGATGACGAGGACGACGAAGAGTATGCCACTGGCTCGCAATGGGAGAGCGGTTATCAACCCTCGCATGCAACCCGCAATTCCCATTCCAACTCCACCATTGAAGAGGGCGAAGATGAAGACGAGGACGATGATGGCATCATAGAAATGCGTTCATCATCATCGGCGTCAACATACCGACAACCCAAACCTACGCCCAAGAAGCAACAAAGGTCTCAATCGAAAGTATCCACCGCCTCCTCCTCATCGTCGACATCGACATCCACGACCAACTCCTCTGCTAGCAGAAGCAGTACCGCCAACACTTCATCACCCTCCTCCCCCAATAGCTCTTTATCCCCCTCACGGCGTGGACCCGCAGCATCACGCCAATCGAGCAAGCCTTCGACTTCACCCGGATCTACAAACTATAAAAATAGTTTGTATCGGCCCTCCAGGCGAGGCGGCCCGCCGCTTATCCGCACTCCGTCGGAACAAATTCATGTGACGATTGCTCCGATCGCGCCGACAATTTTGAAGACCACAGGGGCGTCATGGGCTGAAGGGTTTGGGGATGAGGGTGCTAGCGATGATGGGTTTGGGTGGAGTGGTAATGGATGGGCATGGAATGGCAGTGGTTCATCGGATAAGAGGAGTAAGAGTGGTTCCAGCTTCGGAGGGGATGGAGGCTATGGGGGCAGTAACGCAAATGGTGGAGGGTCTTTTGGCACGGGTAGGAATGGAAGAGCATTCCATATCGCCACGGGGATGGGAGGAGGAGATGTTAGTGATACGCAGGCATCCGATGGAACTCCCGTGGAATTGGTGTATGTCCCACCATTTGGGAGCAACTACTCGCTGGGCCTGGGTGAACCTGACTACCCTGGAGAGTTTGGCCATGATGGTTACGACGAAGAGGAGGAAGACGAGGAAGAGGTCGCTCAGATAGGCGAGAATGTCTATCATCACTCAGCGAGTGTGAGTGGCAGCGTGGGTTTTGGGGGTGCGTCAGTTGGGTCATCTACGCCTATACCCATCGGCAGCGTACCCATGGTCATCATCGATCCTGAGGCCATGGAAGCGACGACCAGCGGTGGTAGCAGTAGCAGCAGCCGAACTCAAACCATCCGCCAAAACAAGTCGCGGTCGGATGTCGATGAGGAAGATGCGTATGATTTCTTTGGAGGGGCAGATCTTGGGGAGGATTATTACTACACCAGACGAGGGCGAGGGTATGAGCGGGAACGAGGCGGAGGATCGTCACCATCAACGGGCGGGCTGACTGTCAACACAGGGTTCGGCGGCGGCATCTATACCGAACGTACATCGCGGGAGAATCGAGATCGCGGATCGGACAGCAGACGAACTTTGGGTCGCGGTGGTGGAAATGCGGCGCCTGCGAACGGCGAGGAACGCCAGTCAAGAAGCCGGAGCAGGAGTCAGAGCCGCACGCCATCGCCCGCATTTCTCGTTTCGCCTCCGACAGATACCGTGTCCGTACCGTCCGTGGAGGTCATTGGGAACCAGACGGGGCGAAGACGGAGCTCATCTTCGTCGTCGTCGTCGGCACCCAGCTCGTGGATCACAACCACAAGATCAGATATGGTGCCACCCACGTCCTCATCGTCCGACCTTCTGTCTCCCCCGTCCCGTGGTCGACAACCCGAAGTCCAAGTCCAATGTTCAAACAACCAAACCCAATCACGCGGCCGCTCCAGCACGCGCTCCTCGCCGTCTTCCTCCTCGTGGGAGCGCGGTGGATCCTTGGGGAGCAGTCCGATTGGCAGTTTAAGCCCTGACGGCGGGCGCGTTATTGCGTCTTCGGTAGGAACTAGTGGCATTGACGCGGTGCTTGGGGGCGCGGCTGTTCTCGCTGGTGGCGGTAGGGTCGATCGTGAGAGAGAGGGGAAAGAAAGAGAGAAGGAGAAGCAAAGGGGTAGAGAGAGGAGAGGAAGGGATAGGACGAGTGGAAAGGTGTTGAGTGCGAGTGAGGTGGAGAGTTTGGGGAGGGAGGACGTCGTGGGTGTTATTGCCCAGTCACCAAGCGTGTGTAGCGCGACATCGTCGGATAGTGCGAGCAACAATACGACGATTATGGGGGCACCGGTTGGGGTGCCTTCATCGGAGACGGAGGAAGAGGAGTCAATGGACGCCGAGCTTAGATATCTGCGTCGAGCGGAAGAGGAACAGCGGCGGAGGGTGCATCCTACTCCTTCAAACTCACCCGTCGTGGGCATGATGGCGCCTGGGCGGCTGTTTGACGACGCTCATGGCACCGCCGCGTCGAACACGAGTAGTGCCGGAACAACAACACCCACAGCGACGAGCACGGCATCGTCGAGCACGAGCACAAGTATTGCTACTCCCAGTCCATCGCCTTCACCCTCACCTTCAACATATACCCACACACGAACCCCGTCAGGCATCTCCGCCTCGCAACCCAACGGAACCACAGCCACATCTTCGCCCGCCAAGTTACGCCCGCCACCACTTATACCCTCCCCGTCTCTTCCCGCGAAGCCAAGCACTTCGTTCACTGCTGTCTCTTTGCCCCATCTCGCTGGTATCGCGAGCCCTTCGTCACCTACAATCACCACGCCCATCAGTGCGGAGGGCTCAACAATTGTTGGCAAAGCAGTGGACATTGTGTCGAGTGCTGGGGCGTTTTTGGGGTTATGGGGTGGGAAGGAGGTCGAGCATCATGTTGCTGGCCAATAATCTCGCATCCGCCCACCTTATTTTTCGCTTGTGCTCCTTGGATTTCCCTTCGATTTGTGTCGAATCGTTCATATTTTTTTTTTCTTTTTTTTCCTTTCTTGCTTTTTGGATCTCATTTGTTCCCTTCTTTTACTCGCATCCATACCTTAATATCATCAGTGTTCATCTATTTCTACAAGTTGCATGAGCCATTCCATCTGCATTTCCCTTTTCATCCCACGCAAAGAACACTTACGTCGAATGATTTAGGCCCGATAAGGGAATTGGTGATGGCCGGGGGGTTCGGCATGATCGGAACCGTCACGCTCTGTGACGCGGAGCGGCGGAAGCATGAACGGGAAGAGGCTGAGAGCGGGGGGAAGTGGAAAAAAAAAACACCCAACTCGAAGAGGCGACGGAAACCGCGAACGAGGGTTTGCACAATCCAAGTCCGGACTAGCCGTCGGAGTTCCCCGGATGGTGCCTTGTGCAGGGTACTGACAAGATCATCATGATCTGTCACACCCTTTTTGGGAACGGCGCTGGCGCGCGCGCGCTGGATTTGGCGGGTGAGAGCGTCTTTCCACAGGCGCTCGCTTTTCCGTGCCTCCCTCCCGCGTCGCTCCCTCATGAAAAATAGAGAATTAGGTAGAAACGTACATACTCTACATAGTTCCAAAGCCTCCGAGGCCAAATGCGAATGCTTGACAGTGTTTGCAGACATTCCGAGTTTAGATTTAAGGAAAATGACAGGTAACTGCGAAAATGGCAGGGTAACCAGTTATTCCGTTAAATTTAATCATGATTTAACACGATTTAAGGCGGATCACCCCTCGGAACGCGGGCACAGGCTCATCCGAGTCTGCTCGGCTCCCCAATCTCTGTTGCTCGGCTCCCCAATAACCCTGCAGGGAGCGTCACAGGCTTGGTCTATCTTTTACAGTATTAAGCAGACGTGCAGTAGCGCTGCTCAACGCGATTGAGCTTCATGTTGATTATTTATTCATTGGCAGCATCTAAGTATAGTAGAACTCCTGGGGGATTCTCTTCTTTCTGAGGTTGGCCTCATGGGCTTGAGAGTTTCAAGTTTTTGGCATGAAAATACATATTTTTCTCCCCCTGGTTGTACTCTCAGAGGACAGATTGGCTTAACCAGTATTTAAAGAGCATTTTCATCAGTTTCATTGCTTTTTCTACCTCAAAAACATCGAGACCGTGTATCTATTCACATTGTCCACCATTTCCGACGCTTTCCCGAGCTTCCTGCACGTTTCCCAGGAAGCTCGCTTGCGCGCACCTCGACCCTGGCGTGTCACAGCCGTGGTGCCGGGTTAAATCTAGTGATTGGATTTAACCCGATCACTAAATTCTGGTGATTCTCAGGACTTACTTCCCTTTCCATCCTTTGCATCCGCATTTTATGATATTCTATTCATGCGCTCTGTGTCGTATATATACTTACGCGTAGATGCGTTTCTAATACCGTCATTGTTTGAGGCTTTAGGTACTTATGTATGTGGCTCGGAATTGTTGGTAATTGATAGTTGTTCTGTTTTTATATTGTGATTTGAATAGATTCGGGTCTGTTGTGTGTCCTTTGTCGGGTTCCTTAAGTTTTCCAAGGTCGATTATAATTCCTTCTGAAGATTAGAGTATGTATGTATTATACATTGCAGGTCATCCAACAGTGGTAAGAAGCATGATGCCCTTGAAAGTATGGTATAATGGGGATCAGGCAGACTTGGGATCTACGATTGGTATATGTTCCCGAGGCAGTTCCGCGACGTAGCCCTCGAGATCGTACGCAGGTGGGTTTAGGTTTGGGGTATCGTCTTCCTCCTTCGTGTTTACCTTTTCTTGGTTCTCTTTACCTTTCGTTCCTTTTTGTCCTTGCCTGGCGGTCGCCTTTCCCTTTCCCTTCTTGGCGCTCGCTTCGGCGGCTTTGGCAATCTCTGCGTTGTTTTCTTCTTTCTGTAGTTTCTTGCGTACACTGAACAGAACGGCCAGTTCTATGAGGTGGAGGATTATGGCAATGACGGAGAGCCATATCTAACGAGTTGCATCGGAGTTAACATAATAAGATGATTTCAAGCGCGAAGTGAAAATAACGTACAGTGTTGCCCCAATGGAAGGAAAGATCACGAAAGGTCACCGAACGGATCGCAGCGACGTTTATTTTGGCATAGGCCACCACGGAAATCTGGACAATGAAGGCGAATAAAATCAACAAGGTGGTGAAGCTGTTGTACCAGAAAATCCAGGCGACGCCGTTTGATGTCATTCCTTGGAGTAGGCTGCGATTTCCGCGCCGTGTCGCCAGGTGCACAGTGACCTGGAATATACAGCCGAAGATGCTGAGAGCCGTTGCTGTTTAAAGATTCATTATTCTGTGGAGGAAAATGGATCCGATAGAGCGGCTTACTTATGGGATAGAGAATGAGTAGTGCTGTGTGAGGTTTCTGATGCAATCCCTCCAGTTTGGGTGCATGGCTGCAGGTGAAGAAGAAGATCAGATACAAATTTCCCTCGGGGGAAAGGAAACTGACAGGGCATTTGCAACATTTTCGTCCAGTTGAAATCCAACAGCGGATTTCGTGCATACTTCATGTACGTTAGGGTCGAATACAAATTTGTTGTATCCCGTACTAACGAAGGTAGGTTAAAACTTGAGATCATATTGAACATTTCAGTTCACGCACATCTCGAGAGGTTCAACGCATGTTCCCCAAAGTCCCACATCGACATAACGAATGGCCCCTTCTATATGTGTGCTGAGACGGTACATGCGCATAGAGTCCACCACTGGCGTTGATATACAAGTGAAGAGCAGCAGAAGCGATGCTACGCCTAGCAGAAAGGCCGACACGAAGCTGGTGTCCTCCTTCGAGGTCGTTACGAAGAAAGGCATGTCTGCACCGCGCGCACAACGTGGAAGGTAAAGAATAAAGCGTAGACTGGGTGCCTTTATTTCATTTCGCCGTTCAGGGAATCAGGGCCTTCATGCCCTAGGAACCCAGCCGCCAAAAACAGGTATCAACGGGCGGAGGCCAAGAGAATTCAAACGCCTGGCTATGATTGGGCTATGATCATGGGTGCATGTGATGAGATGTTTGACGTGTGAATCACTATCTAATCTCGTTCACCTCTTTCCACATAATATTATCTCAAAGTGATCTCTATTCCCAACGCTATAAACTTAACCGCTCATTTTTCCATCTCTTTCCAGTGGCGAACGCTTCAGTGGAAACACCCCGCAATGCCGATAGCCCTTTCGACCCAGCATCTTATACTCCGGATATCATCTTGCGCTCCTCAGACAATGTTGACTTTTACGTGATGAAAACCTTCCTCGCATTTTCCTCCCCGGACGTTTTTGCAGCAATGTTCACTCTTCCCCAGTCTCAACAAGGCATTTCGAGTCCGAGTGGTCTACACATTGTCCCCGTTGCTGAGGATAACAAAGTTCTCCGCATCCTGCTTCTTCACTGCTATCCACTGGACTCACAAGGCGAAGCCAATGACATAGTGGCTAGAGCCATGTCTGCGGCTCGCAAATACGCTATGGATTTCGCGGAGAAAAGGATCGAAAAAATGTTTCTCTCCATGGCTCTCCCCTCTTGGACGAAAACCCCGTGCACATATTTGCCCTGGCTTGTCGTTATGGGTTCGACGAGTTGAGTCAGGCGGCGGTAAAAAAGACCTTAGAAACTCCTCTCCACGAGCTTCCTCCTTCACCGGAACTGAAATACATATCCGGAATGGACATGTATCAGCTCACACAAGTCCGGCATCGATTCCTCAAAAACCTCTGGAAATGGTACTTTCTCAGTGGGACGGAACATATCTTTGGTATGGATGATGACGAGTATACAGGCGTATTCGAAGTTTCTTATATCTGGTTTGAGAGTCAAAATCACGACCCTCCTTGCTCTTTTATCACCACAAACATAACGCTCTACGACCGGTACCAGCGGAATTGCAATATTTCTGCAGCCCAGTGGTGGTCCACTTATTTCGTGGCGTTGATGAAGGCGATCGAGGTTCGTCCTAGCAGGGAAACTGTATTCAAGTTCACCGAAGAAGCGTATTACGAAGCCCTGGCAGACGCCAATTCCTGCGCAATTTGTCGCGTGCACGCCGTTCGCCACTTGGACGCTTTCAGAGAGTACTTTGGAAGGAATCTCGATGAAATTGTGATGCAGGTAAAATGCCCAGGCTTTTGTGTCTGAAGAAAAACTGCGCAGGTGATTTTGCTTAGACGATAGGTGAATTCGAGTTTCGAACACCCTGAGGATTGTGGATATAAAGGAATATGAGAGCATTTCGTAAGGTTTGTGGTTGGTGCAGCTTGAATATCGAATCTCGAGGTCTGTTCAGACCCTGTGCTCAGGATGTTTTAAAAATTTCCAGGTCAGTGGCTATGAGTCGTCGTCTCTAGTTTCTTCTGCCCTTCAATGTTACAAATATAAATGGTGGAATTTGGCTGGGGATTTCTTTGACCCTCGTATCTCATACTTCATGGCGAAATTTGGGAAAGCTGTGAATATTGGCAAGAGGTTATAATAATCAATATCATTTTTAGGGGATGCTGCACTACTGTACTGCAATTTTTTTTGCCCGTAATTCAGGGATGTCGATGATACTTAAACGCGAGGGTCCGCAAGCGTGCAATTGGGAAGCACAGCCACCATCCTCCTCTTTCGCTTGAACGTCTGCCAGAGTTGAGTATGGAAACGCCTCGCAATGCCGACAGCCCCTTCGACCCAGCATCCCATACACCAGATGTCATTGTACGCTCTTCTGACAATGTCGACTTCTACGTGATGAAGAGCTTCCTCGCATTTTCCTCGCCGGATTTCTTTGCAGCAATGTTCAGCCTTCCCCAAACCCAGCACGATATTCCGAGTCCGAGTGGTCTACACATTGTGCCCGTTGCAGAGGATAGCAAAGCTCTCCGCATACTTATTTTACACTGTTATCCTCTGGACTTGCAAGACGAAGAAAATGACGTGATTGACATTGCTAGGGCTATAGTTGCAGCCCGCAAATACGTTATGGACATCGCGGAGAAACGGATGGAAAAAATCCTCTTCTCCAAGGCACTTTCCCTGGTGGAAGACAGACCCTTGCATATCTACGCCCTGGCTTGTCGTTATGGCTTCGAGGAATTGGGTCGAGCAGCGGTTAGAAGGACCTTGGAGATCCGCCCTTACCGTCTTTCTCCCTCGCCCGAACTAAAACATATATCTGGAATGGACATGTACCAGCTTAACCAATGCCGGCATCGATGTGCCCACGCCCTCTGGGATTGGTACTTTGGTACCAAACATGCTTTTGAAGACCAAGGTTCATATGGCGAACCCATTGAAGTACCATATGTCTGGTTCGACGAAAGACCCCACAACTGGATCAAAGAGCACAACAAGGAAGAGCATACCTGCACCTTTGAGTGGACCCGAGTTCTAAGGCAAGATGACTGGAGCAGCTATATATCGCCAGATCTAGACGAAGACAATTATATTATTTATGCAACCTCATGGTGGACCACTTATTTCGTGCAATTGATGAAGGCTATCGAAGTTTGCCCCACCAGGCGAACCGTCTTCAAGTTCTCCGACCAGGCGTATTACGACGCCCTCGCAGCCTCTTCTTCCTGCACATTTTGTCGCCTGGACGCTGCTCGCCACTTGGATTATTTCAAAGAGGACTTTGCAAAGAAACTCGATGAAATTGTGACACAGGTAAAATGGTTAGGTTTTTGTTCTGAAGAAAATTTGCTCATACATTTTTGCTTAGGCAGTAGGTGAACTGGAGTTTCAAACACCCTGAATGCGATTGCTTTTGACTAGGGAAATATTGTAAGAGGGGCTATGCCCCATTTTTGCCCATAACTACCCGTTGGTGCAGTTAGAATATTGGATTTTGAGGATTAAATATTTCGCTCAGACCGTGCGCTCTGGAATTTTAAGGTGTCGCTACTAAGGTGAATTGATCATGACGCCTCTCCTTTCTTGCACCTTTGACCAACCCTCGACTTCAGGATGTTTTGAATAAATTGCGGAGATCACTATTTTCCCTCCTCCCTCAAGTTCCCATCGTATCTCTGCATATTTCAAGGCGAAATTCAGGAAAGCTGCGTCCAAGGAAGTATCAGCCTTTATGGCAAGACTCGGAGGTATACAATATCGATCGATTGTTACCAATATCATTATGTTTCTTTTAGGAGACTATACCACATACATTATACGCCACCTCCAGGAAGATGACCTTTGCTGCATCATCGTATTTTTTGGGTATCTGTATTTTTACCCCTATCCTGGTCCTCTGACGTCGTGTGGCTGTGCAGCTACTGTCTTTCAATCAATGAATCATATCTCCAACATACCTCGCAACGTCTTCCATTACCGCTTCAGCTATGGAAACGCCTCGCAGTGCCGACAGCCCCTTCGACCCAGCATCCCATACACCGGATGTCATTTTACGGTCTTCCGACAATGTCGACTTCTACGTGATGAAGAGCTTCCTCGCATTTTCCTCGCCGGATTTCTTTGCAGCAATGTTCAGCCTTCCCCAAACCCAGCACGATATTCCGAGTCCGAGTGGTCTACACATTGTGCCTGTTGCAGAGGATAGCAAAGCCCTCCGCATCCTGCTTTTGCAGTGCTATCCTCTGGACTTGCAAGACGAAGAAAATGACGTGATTGACATTGCTAGGGCTATAGTTGCAGCCCGCAAATACGTTATGGACATCGCGGAGAAACGGATCGAAAAAATCCTCTTCTCCAAGGCTCTTTTCCTGTTGGAAAGACATCCTTTGCACATCTATATGCCCTGGCTTGTCGTTATGGCTTCGAGGAATTGGGTCGCGCAGCGGTTAAAAAGATCTTCGAGATTCCCTCTTCCCATCTTTCTCCCTCACCTGAACTAAACCATATAACTGGAATGGACATGTACCAGCTTAACGAATGCCGGCATCGATGTGTCAAAGCCATCTGGGATTGGTATTTTAAGAACAAACATGGTTTTGAAGAGCAAGGCCCATGGGGCGAACTTGTTGAAGAACCTTATGTCTGGTTCGACGAAAGATCCCACAAAGACCGTACCTCCGGCCAACTCTGCACCTTTGAGTGCACCCAAGTCCTCAGGCAAGATGATTGGAACCTCCATCCTCCAGACGAGGAGGTTATTTACAATATCTATGCAACTCCATGGTGGACCGCTTATTTCGTGGGATTAATGAAGGCGATCGAACTTTGTCCCAGCAAGCAAACTGTTCTCAAGTTCTCTGAAGCATATTACGATGCCCTCAGAGACTCTTCTTCCTGCACATTTTGTCGCCTGGATGGTGCTCGCCACTTGGATTATTTCAAAGGGGGCTTTGGATGGAATGTCGAGGCAATTGTGAAAAAGGTAAAGCGATCAGGCTTTCTGTCTGAAGAAAATTGCTCATATTTTTGCTCAGGAAATAAGTGAACTCGAGTTCCAAACGTCCAACTAGGGGATTATTTGGGACAGGGCGAATTCCCATTTCCGCCTAAGTACTGCTTGGGGCCACAACGCCGCGAGATTTATTAATATTTAGCAATTCGTTCAGACTGTATGAATCAAAACGTTGCCGCTGTCTCCTATTGAAATTGATTGAAACTTGTAAGTACTATTAGGAGGCTTACATCATTGATGTCTCTTTTCAAACTACTTAATCGCCGCTCTCAAATTCATGGTTCCTTTCCTCAACTTCTATCCCCTAGTGTCAACCATTTTCCTAACGGCCTTTTCAAGGAGACTTAGCCATCTGGTCCCGAAATATCTTCTCTTTCGACCGATGGAAACGCCCTGCAACGCCGACATTCTCTTCAGCCCCCCATACTTATCCTGCAGCTGATGTCATAATAAGGTCGTCTGACGACGTCGACTTCTACGCGATGAAAGCCCTACTCGCTTTGTCCTCGCACGATTTTTTTGGGACGGTGTTCAGCCTTCCTCAGCGCAAGGAGAACGTTCAGGGTGATGTTCACATTGTCCCTGTGACGGAGGAAAGCAGAACTTTTACGTACACTCCTTCTGTCCTGCTATCCGCAAGGCTTCTACGATGAAGGGCGATATTCTCGTAAAAGCCATACTTGCAGCTCGAAAAATAAGCCATAGACCGACAGCACCGCCGACTGGAGTTACTACATAAAAAACGAAGACAACAGTCCCTACCTGAGTCGGGGCAAACAAAGGAAGATAGTAAGTAATTCTGGGACGGTCGAGCGCTCGGGTTCGTGACCGGTTATCATGATGCTGAAGAGCATCATTGGTGGGATTGTTGAACGCTGTGTATGTTATATATACGCAGAAAACGTGGATCCACTTGAATCCTAAACGCTCGTGGCGAAGACAATTTACTTTGATGACTCGGCGTTGTTCACAGGCTTTATAGAGAACCCGACATTTTATTGGTAGGTTACAGTAGGTAGTAACATCTTTGTGAAAGAGACGAGGAATGGTAAAACTTCCTTTGCGTATTGTGCGCCGCATGCAACAAAGAAGCGATCAACAACCTATGAAGAGTGTGAGCCATGTCCCAGGTTAAACGATAAAACCGACATACCCTCGTCACAGCTTCATCCGGCGCCTGGGCAAATATACGTCTGAATTCGTCCAGGTATTCGCAAGCACCTGGACCACAAGTGTCGCAGTGAAAGGCTTCTGTTACAGCTCGATAATGAAGTTCGGCATTATATACCGTTTCTCGACTAGGCGTTACTTGGATCGCCTGCATCAGGTTTTCGGAAATACTGAGTCGAACCACCATGCTGCTCACGGCGGTGCACGTTGCAATCGTCGAGCATCTTCATTCCGGTGTAGAGCATGGCGCACGAATCCGGAGGGTTTCTCGTTTCATGTTCCCAGTCGAACCAGATAAATTTGGTATCCAGACCCCGAGAGGGGTTTGCAAAAAGACACAGTCAATCCCAGTGGTGAAAAACCAGTCCCCGATTTCTTGCACACACTGAGAACGAGATTCCATGAGTCGGTACATGTCCGTCCCACTTATGTAGTTCAGCTCTGCCGACGGAGACAGCTTGGACATCGGGAACCGGAGTATATTTTCAGCTGCTGCTCGACCCAGGTCGGGCAACCCATGATGACAAGCCAACGCGCACATGTGCAAAGGTCCCTCGAACAGCACTGGGTGAGAGAGGATGGTTTTCATGAGAACTTTCTCCGCTCGGTCTCTGTCTGCGAGCGCCCGTTCCCAAGGTATGCAAAACGGTTGCCAGAATACTTGAAGCTCCAGTCCTCATATCTCGGTTCAGCGATCATTTCCAGATAGTGCATGGTGCTCCCGGGCCAGAGGGCAGTCACTTTGCCGGTAATGCTGTTGCTTTTATACCAAGAGCGGCATTCTTGCTCCCAGACGGTGTTTTTCATGAAAGCGTCTTTGTGTTCGATGAAGTCTTGGACGGCGTCAGGTTTGGGGGAAAAACTGTGGATATTTTCCGTTTGCAAACGATTCATCATTTTCAGCATGTAGTCAGCTTGGGCCTCTGAGAGAACGATTGAAATCGAATAAATTTAGCGTTTTGGACGAGGGAAACGTACCAATTGCGATCAAGAGGGGTCCATTTCCGATGGGGCTGTTAGGACCGACGAACATGAAGTAATTTGGGAAACCAGCAGCGGCCATCCCGAGATACGATTGGGCTTCATGGGCCCAAACTTCGCTTAGGATCTTTCCGTTTTCCCCGACAACTGGGAAACTGGGTTTGTAGGAAGTGTCGAAGCCAGTAGCGCAGATTAAGATCTCGACTTGTCGTTCCACGCCGTCCTCCCCAACACAGCCTGCTTCCGTAATCTTCTCGATTCCACCGTAAATGACTTCGACCTTGTCAGATGCAAGAGTTTCGAGATATTTATCCCCAGGGGTAATTCTCCGGCAGCCTACAGCCCAACTAGGGATAATGAGTTCCTCGAGGACCTTGTTCTGAAGTCTTCCCTTCATCAACGTGACCATGCTATCGAATGTCGCCTTTTGCACCTCGGAATCTGCAATAAACAGGGGGAACGCCGAGTTTCCGTTGCATTCGAGCTCTTTACGGTATTTCAGGTGGGCGCTAGGATCAGATTCAAAAGCGTGGCGTTCTTCTCTGGAATAAACGTGCTGTTCAAACGAAGAGGAAGAGAGGATCCAGGTTGGCGAACGAATGAAGGTGGTAATTTTGCTAACCAGGTCCCGAATCGCAGGAAGAAGTTGAATTGCTGAGGAACTAAGGTAATATTTGTTAGAAACGTCTCAAAGGTGATGGCAAAACATACCCATTGCCAATTAAACCCACATGTTTACCTGACAGATCAACAGCCGGATTCCATCGTGCAGTGTGCAAAAGTACTCCTTTGAAGTCCCTCAGCCCTGGGATATCGGGCCACCTCCAGGAGTTCAAAACTCCACCTGCGTTGACAAGGATATCACAACTGTCGAGAACGGTTGTTCCTTCCGCTAAATTGGCGACCTCAACGTCCCATCTTCCCATCTTGGTGTTCCAGGAGGCCTTCGAGACCCGGTGGTTAAATTTGCAATATTTTGCCAAGTCATATTTTTGCGTGAAGTTCTGAAAGTATCGCAAAATCTCATCGGAACCAGCGTACTTCGAAGACCAGGATGGATTGGGCTCAAAACTCCAGGTATAGGTATGGGCTGGAACATCGCAAGCGCACCTACATGACAGGTGGCTTAGTAACTGGATTACTCTCTAGTATCGAGGGAGAGAAGATACAAACCCTGGATACTTGTTTTCCAACCAAGTTCCCCCGAGGTCAGCATTCTTCTCGTAGAGTATGAGCTCGAGGTTCTCGAAAGAACGCTGCAATTTATAAGCCAATAGCAGACCAGATGCCCCGGCGCCGATACAGATAACCTTCAAGTGTCGTTCCTCGTGGATGGGCTCCTGGGACCTCCAGTGCTCGTCGTTACTTGAGGCAGCAGAATTGGAAGGAAACTCTCCTTGTGCCATGCTTGACGGCGGTTGTCTTCGGGAGGGGGATAATGAAAATTTTACTAGGAGTGGTGCAATAAGATATATAAATCAGTTCGTTCCCATGAGAAGCCAACGTTCAATGTTCGACTTTAGAGCGTGGGTATCCTGCACCCGGGGATTCGTACGTTCATCACCATGCCAGATGGCCGTTCAGGTGTGCAGAGTCACCAGGCTGCGACTCGTGATATGTGGAGTTAAAGAGCGACAGAACCAGAATCAGCGCGGTCTTCCTTGAGGCGCCATGAATATATTTACTTCGCCTTCGTTCGAGCAGAGAGCGTCCAGTCTCCAATGGAATGGCTTCTTCTATCAGGCGTGAAAGAAGTGCGAGATGTCGCACTATTTCCAATGCTAGTTCAGCAAATAGTACGAACGAGGCGCATAGTACAGTCCCGAAAACGTTCATGAGGTTTGCCCCAAGGCAGAACGAGTGTACATCCTAAAGTGCGTTGCCTTGCGTGTATCACTGCAAGTGAGCTCAGCAGGCTTGAGCTTGTGGTTGGGAGAAGAAAGTACCGTGGGAAGTTTCCTAGAACATACATTTGGCAGATGCTCACGATTCCCACTCCTCATCCTGCAAATCCCGTATTCCTGAATGCCCAAAGGAAATCGACGCTTTCATTTTCAATTACATTAAATAAATAACAGTCTTATGGTAAGTTCTGTGTCTTACATACGTCAAAGCACCTTAACTTGGGAGGTCTCTACCTTCTCAGTCTTTCCAGCCTGGTTGACGGCCTTCAATCGCTTGGCCCTACCGAGGAAAGGACTGTCATCCTCGTTGCGGATATAATATGCCCAGTCCGACGTGCTATCCATCTCCGTTTGTGAATATCCGTTGCCTAAGTAGGCGAAGCGGTTGCCAGAATATTTGAAATCCCAATCGTCGAATCGGGGTTGAGAAATGGCTTCAAGGTAATGGAGGGTGCTCCCTGTCCAAAGGACCGTCACCTTGCCACTTGCGCTGTTGTTTTTGTACCAGGAACGACATTCCTGATCCCAAACGGTGCCCTTCATGAATTTGTCTCTGTGCTCAACGAAATCTTCGACCGCCTCGTACTTGGGTTGGACACTGTGGATGTTCTCAGTTTGCCAACGATCCATCAGCTTCAACATGTAATCTGCCTGGGCCTCTGTGGAATAGGACAAGTGAGCGAGCATTATCACCGACCTAGTATGCAAAACTCACCAAGGGCAGCCAATACCGGTCCATTTCCGACTGGGCTGTTGGGCCCACCGATCATGAAATAGTTCGGATAGCCATGGGCCGCGATTCCAAGGTACGACTTCGCCTCTTCGGCCCAGACATCGCTCAGGGCTTGACCACTTGGGCCGATGATGGGGAAACGAGGTCTGTATGAGGTGTCGAAACCTGTCGCACAGATGAGGACGTCCACGGGGTGCTCCTTTCCATCGCCTCCTACGCAACCTTTCTCCGTGATTTTTTGGATTTCTCCGAATACGACCTCGACCTCTCCGATCCCAAAGTCTCGAGGTAACCAACGCCTGGGGTAATTCTCCGGCAGCCTACAGCCCACTGAGGAATAACTAGGTCCTCAAGTCCCTCGTTCCGGAGTTTGTCCTTCATCATCATAGTCATACCCCCGAAGGTTGCCTTCTGAACTTCCGAGTCCGCGATGAACATGGGCCACAAAGCACTGAAGCCAGCCTCGAGCTCCTTTCGGTACTTCAATAGTGCCGTTGGATCCTCGGCGAAAACACGACGTTCATCCTCCGAGTAGACATGTTGCTCTTGCGCCTGAACGGGTGATACCCAGGTTGGCGAGCGGATGAAAGTGGTGATTTTGCTGGCTTGATCATGAATGGCTGGGAGAACCTGGATCCCGGAAGACCTTGAAATAATTATCGTGAGCAATGATCGATCGCATTTACTCTTGTAGTCAAACGAAAGGCCTCACCCATTTCCGATCAATCCGACGTGCTTGCCATTGAGGTCGACGCTAGTATCCCAGTGGGCAGTATGGAGAAGCTTCCCCTTGTAGTCGTTCAAGCCTGGAATGTCGGGCCACCTCCATGTGTTCAAGAGACCGCCGGCGTTGACGAGCATGTCGCAGTAATCCTGGATGACAGTCCCATCCTTCATGTTTGTGACCTCAACGTCCCATCCACCCCTTTGTGCGTTCCAGGCAGCCTTAGATACCCTGTGGCTGAATTTGGCGTACTTCTCGAGGTCGTATTTCTTGGCGAAATCTTTGAAATATTGGTAGATCTCAGCCGCTCCTGCATACACGGACGACCAGTTCTTGTTGGGTTCGAAGCTCCACGTATATGTGTGGGCGGCAACATCGCACGCACATCTGTGCAGGGATAAGAACATTGAAAAGTTCTACAAAGCGAGGATGGACGCACCCGGGATATTTGTTTTCATACCAAGTTCCACCAATATCATCGTTCTTCTCATACAAAGTGAGGTCGAAATTGTTGAAGGAGCGTTGCAACTTGTAGGCCAACAACAGTCCGGATGCTCCTGCACCAATACAGATGACCTTCAGGTGTCGCTCTTCATGAATTGGCTTGTTAAGCCGAGCGGTGTGGTCAAGGACGACGGGGGGAGGGGTAGTAAAGGCGCTTCCGTTTGCCATGGTGTTCCTAGAAGCAGGCGAATTTTCAGAAACGGATATCCGTCTCGTCTACATATAGGAAGCACGAAGTAGACAGAACCCCATACCACCGGGAAAGTCGTGGTGAGAAGACGAACACCGAGTTTAGATAAGAACACCGAGTACACAGCAAGCACCGAGTGCATGTTCGAAATCAAACGATTATGGACCCTGGAGGGGCTTAGATGTCAGATCTGAAGGTCCTACACGATGGAGAGACAAGTCCTACACTTCCGTTTAATAGAGCTTCGCGCTTTTCAGTTAGTGCGCTGCCCGACCTGGAGCCTTTGGCTAGTTCAAGATTCCCATTAGTCTCATAAGATTTGATACGCCCAAGGATTGGACTACTTCAAGCATTCTGAAGGCCATGATAACGCAGGCGACTCAAAATGTACATACTCATCATAATTCATACTGCTTTATAATACTGAAATTTCTGGACAATGCGGTCGAGGGATTTACGGGTGATGCGGACCAAGGTTGATATTGATATTCCCACCGGCGGTGGGGCACGCACACAGAATGGGTGTCCGGGTCAGTGGCCCACCCGAGGCCGACGCGGGTCTGACAAGAGAACAGTCAGCAAAGAAAGACATAACACGAATGGGAGATACGAGTTACGTTACAGCTTCCGCTGAACTCGGGGTGAGTTTCCCGCAGGAGAGATGTACCTTCATCTGTAACTAGACGTCAGAAAAATTGTCATGCGGAGATTGCCAATAACTTACATGACGATAAATAAAATTGGTTTTCAGAATTTTTTTTGGTCTTTATACAAGTTATAATTTTAGCGCGCACCACGCCAACATCGGAGCGCCTAAAAGCAGCGGACCGGCAAACGCCGATCCGGCTCTGAATATGGACGGCGAAGGCATCAAAGCGTGTCTCCTCTGCCATGATAAAGCAAACCGCCATGCGCCCCCGCTTGAAAATTTTTGCAGTGTCACTTGTAGCTCCCTTTTCCTTCATGATGGAGCTTGGAATGGAAGCCTGCTGTTTTCCGCTCCAATGATCGGGTTCGTAGCCACTCCGCCGAGCAGGATAGGCGATAGTAACACGTGTCGCGGTGCATTCGACTCGGATCATTGGGGAGTAATACAGTATTTGTGTGATTGAGCAAAAGACCATTTTTTTCATGCCTTGCCATTCCTATTTATTCCTCCTTTCACCAAAGTACTTATTCACAGAAGGTTAGATTTTTTTTTCGCAGGTCATCGACACTGTGGTTACAAAACGCGGTCACATTGACCCAAAAGTAGTCAAAACCCATTTTTGGTAGTCACACGTACCCACATTAGTCCGACTGTTTTCCGGGAGGTCAAACCAACTACGCCAGAACAGTCACGACGAGGTAAAAACAAATAGTCATTTTATCGAACCTTGGAATACTACACACCTTTGTAAGTACATTCAGATGATGATGGGACAATGATTTTGGCTAAAAAATGCATGTCACACTTCCTTCAATCCTGGCCTAAAATGAGAGAAATCCATAATCTTAATGGAATAAGCGCGCACATACCGCGTTTCTCAATGGATTCAAATAGTATAAATGTACTTTCATATATTCAAAAAGATATGCAGTGATTACATGAATATTTGGTGAACTTACACCTCATTCTTTCCTCCTTCCGTGGGCTGAGATTGAGGAAATCTCCAGTTTCCCATTGAATAAATTAGCGGGGACCTTATATTTAATACTGAAAAGTGAGAGTAGCTGCACGTCCTTAAGCTCCAGATTAAATCGAGGAGTTTGATGAAGAATTGGCTTATCTCTATTACCTCAAAGCAACGTTGCAATTTGCAAATAGCCAATTGCAAGCAAAGCTACGGTCGTCGGCGAGAAGTTGCCTTGCGCATCAAGATGGGTGGCGGTGAGGATATAATTGTCAAGGGACTGTGGACATGGGTTATACGTGCATCGAAAGCTCAAACCAGGTCCAGGAACTCACGCTTTGTCTGCGCCGTCTCTCTCATAAACTTGAATAATTTATGCTCGAAAAAATTACCCAACCAATCCACGCATATGCAGATACTATTACAGCAAAAGCAAACATAATTTATACGAGCTTGGGCGCGAGTGCGAGACAGGGAGGAGGCAGGGAAGGTTGGAGAGCTCAATTTAGCGAGGAGGGTGATGCAGCTAGAAGAAGAAGATCACAGGATGGCGCATGTGGTGGTGAGATAGTATGCAGATTTGGTGATGGGTGTGGATTCCAAGCCGTACCCATGAAACACAAGGGATTTGTTGAAGATTTGACTCGCCTGCATCACATCCTCCTTCCTCCTCCACCCAAACTGCCAAAGCTCGGTTTTCTATTTAGAAAAGTACTGGAGAACTCTTGTCTTTTTGTACATCCTTTACATCCTTAATTTATATAATTCTCTGCTATATTCTGCTAATTTGGGAGATATTATGGCCAACTGACTTCATAACGTCTATCATTTCCTGCTCTCCATGGTGAAATCTGTGAAAACTACAAATCTTAGCACTGTAAATGTGCCCAAGGCTCTCTATATATCATAAATACGTTTAAGAGTAGTTAAAATATGTTTCCCCATAGTTTGGAATTTTTTGAGCCAAGGTAAATCTCCCTACATGCAAAGGAAAGGACGGAGCCGAAGCACGAGGGACTTAGGCGCGAAACGCGTCGCGGTCACGTGAAAGAACCTCGCTATATAATTAGATCAATCACCTTCCTAAGAAAGGCCTCCATGGTGCAGTGGTAAACTGTGGGTAGCTTTCCAGCTTGGGCGCGTCAGTTCGATTCCCGTTGGAAGCAGATAAGGTGGCTTGCATAAGGTTCCCTTTTTACATTCTGCGCTCCAGAAATCGCCGTCATAATAACCGCTTTTGAGTGGGTAGAACTGACTGCCCAAAAGGCAGTCAATATAACCGTGGAAAAGTACCTTTTCAACGGTCAATACAGCTACGAAATATCAGTCACTGGAACTGTTCAAAAGCAGTTCGCGTGAACCGGTTCTAGGTAGTCAGCATGACCGGGCTTTCTAACCACAGTGTCGCTACTATTATCCACCGGGTAACTTTACCGGAATCGGCTGTTTTGACATCAATATCATCCATGTATAGGAGACATTCCTTCTCCTGGCACAAGACGCCCTAAGACGCCCTGCGCAAGGCCATGGGAAACGCGGTCACGTGACAGACGCGTGCTAAAAGTGGCAATGTTGACAGTTGACTTGAACGCTAACTTTGACGTTGCAGAAATGGCGACCATGCTGGAGACGCCGTCGCGGATATGGCGCCGCATTGAAGCGATTGAGAACAACGACATGCCCTCTCTTCCCTCCCTCCCTCCCTTCGACGATTCTGCTGAAGCCGAAGACTCACACGAGCAGACTCACGATCATCAATTCGACCAGGATTTTCAAAGTCTTATTTCCCCATTGCAGTCCACACCCACCAGCACCCATCATTCCACGGTTAATGGACCATCAAGCACATCCAGTACCGCACGTTTTGCGCACTCAATCGCTTCACGGTCGAACAAGTCGTTGGGCATGGCTTCGTCTCGTGGAATGTCTACCAGACGGAGTCAACATGAAAGCTTTGAAGTCCCATCGCTTCCCCAGATTTCTTCAGCGCCTGTGGCCCATCGCTATGAAGAAGATGAAGAGGAAGAGCAGGAAGAGAGTAAATCAGTTCCGGATGTATACCTGCCGCCTCCAGACGATGAAGACGATCAAGATCGCGAGTTTTCCTTGACCGACGCCCTTCAATCCCTGAGTCGATCCAGTTCGCCCCCATTCATTCCTGAAACCATCAGCCGCGAGGAAACGCCAAAGAAGAGTTACGATTTCTCCATGAGCCTGAAATCGGAACCCAAAGTTTGTCATGAATTTTCCAACCGATCAATTCAACTAACCCCGTCAATACAGCCCTCTCCTTTTGAGAAATATAGAAATGTTGCTCTTCGTAATAGAGCTAATCCACGAACACGTACACCCTCGTTGTCGCGGACTTCCTCCTCCCAGACATCTTCACCGACGCATTCCACTCCTCAAAGCAATCGCTCTATTGCGCTGCCTCTGGAATCCCCTGCTCCGTCGACGGCGGTCCCTCCTCCTGGATCAACTACCGGGTCGCCTGCTGTCGTTGTTCATCGACCATACGATGATTCTGCCATCGATGATTTCAGCAGCAACGACACGCACGAAACGCGTTCAATGGATATTACAGATGTACATGTCTCCCCGCCTCCTCGCGTTGAAGGAGAGGAAGATGGTCAGACATCGGCAAGTCAGTCCCAGGACCAGAGCGAGCAGCATCAAGAACCTACATTCTCCTCTGAAGGTGAAGAAACACCTTATGCTGTTCACAGAAACCCTACGACATAAAATACCACCACTTTTTCGTCCCCATCGCAATCAGTCGCCTTCACACCCACTCCTGCCTTTCCTCGTCCACGGGCCCGATTCGAGTTACCTTCGCCACCCAGTAACCTTCTCACCACCCCAGGACCAAAGAACGAGGAGGAACACGACGATGATCAACAACAGGATGATCTCCTTACACCACATACCAGAAGACGCTCCTTCCTCCTCTCCGTCATTAATTCTACAACTCGTCCACGCATGAAATTCCCAACCCCACATCCCAAACGATTCGGCACCCCAGCTGCGGAAACACCGGGCACAGAGGAGTCGACCCCACGCCCCAGCTCGAATGCTTCTTCAGGAACACCTTCCATTCCCAAATTGCAGACCGCGTTCGCCGGTGTGACTACAAGGCCCCGTATGAATGCAACCAGACGTGCCTCGCACCCCCTCTCGCAGGCGATTTCAGCAGGCTCCTCTGCTGAAGGTGCATCTAGTTCGGAGCCCTCGCCCATATCTGGACCAGGAGGTCGCGCCATCTGGGCGACACCTCACTCTTCCTCGCCGTACGATGACCGCGCTTCGTTCATCTCCACTGCATCCTCACACGATCTCACGACACATCAGCGCGTCAACACGTCGTTCGATCCCGCCATGGGCTTTGGTGCCGGAGCCCCTGGCCATGGGGTGGGGAGGTTCAACGCAGGGAAGCTGAACACTTATTTGCATGGGCTTAATCGGAGACTCCAGGAGGAGAATGAATTGTTACTCCAGAGATTAAGGAAGCTGGATGAGGGGAAGAAGGTCGAGCAGACGCCAGCGGCTGCGTCCTCTGGCGAGGAGAATAGGAGGCTGAGTGGCGGAAGTAGCAGACGGGCGAGTGCGGTGGGGGCGGCGTTGGACAATGTGCAAGAAGATCAAGCTGAAAACTGGCTTGAAGAAAAAGCAGAACTTGAAGATATGATCGAAGAGTACAAGGCCGAGGCGACGAAATATTTGGAAGAAAAGGAGGAAGCAGAAGAGGCGCTGGAAAAAGAGAAGGAGGGGCGAGAAAGAGACAAAGTACGGTGGAAGGACCGCATGACGGAGGTCGAGCAGGGCGTTTCGGAGATCATTGCAGGTTTGGAGCAGAGGTTAGCTGCGGCGGAGACTCGGGCGAAGAGTGCAGAAGACGAGGCGGACCATCAAGTCAAAGAAATGGAGAAGGCCCTGATAGAGGTCCGAGGAGAGAGGGACGTGGCCATTGAACGCGCTTCAAAGGCGGAGAGGGTGTTGGAGAGTGGCAAGGAGCTGGGTGGGGAGCTCAAAGAAGCCAACGACCGCATTACACAAGTCATGGGTGATTTGCGCAACGCCAACGCACAGATCAAGGAGCTGGAAGATGAGGTTATGAATTCCGATGCCAGGATCGACGAGCTTGAAAAAGAGCTGAAGGAAGACAAGGAATTCATCGCTGGTCTTGAAGAGGAACTTGCTTCACATTCAGATGTAATCGCTGATCAACGTTCGAAAACCAATCAACTGGAGGAGACTATTCGACAACTGGACGGAGAATTGAGGTCTGCCAAAGAATATGTCGATGAGTTGGAAGAAGGTGCTGGGGATGCGGTTGAACGTATCGACAACCTGGAGCAAGAACTTGCAGCGGCTCAAGAGACAATTAAAACCTTGACGGCCGCAGAACAGCAAGCGGCACAGGACCTGAAGTCGCTCCGAAACGAAGCCCTGAAGTCGCAAGAAACCGCTCGTCAAATGGAGGAGGCGTTGGAGGAGGCAGAGCAGAAGATGATGAACGATGAAGAAGCACTCTCGAACTTGAGATCCAAAGTCGCCTCTCTCGAAAGGGATCGGCAACGCGAAGCTAATAACTCTTCACGGGACCTGTCTCCCGCACCGCTGGAAGCTGGTCCGACCGAGGAGGAATACCAAGCCCTCGAAAAGGAACTCGATGACGCCAACAGAGAAGTAGCCAAGTTGAAAACTCTCCTCAACCAATCACCTGCTCGTCGAGCAATGGAAAAGGCTAGGGACACGAAGATCGAGATGCTGGAACGGGAGAAAGAAGAGTTACTAGAACGAAACAGGGCGTTGAGGATGACGTTCAATGAAATGAGCACTCCAAACAAAGTCATCAACGCCAGCGGGATTTCACCCATTCACCGCCAAGTGCTGTCGTTCAGAGCCCCGAGAACGCCTGGTGCGCCTCTGAGAGACGTATGGCCCATTTTCTTTTCACTGGCCGATTTACTAAATTCGCCGCTAGGTTTCGTGGCTAAACAACACGAGCGCTGATCCATCTGTGACGCCCTTGATATCCGAGATCAACCGTCTGCAACGAGAACTCGATCCGGCCAATGACAGCATCGATGACAAACTCGACAAGCTCGAAGATGCCGGGATGGGTGTTGTTGGCTTGACCAAGAAACTAGAGGACGCCAGGGCGAAGATCGTCACATTGGAAGACGAAATCACTAGACTTTCGAGAAAGGAGGACCGGCGAACACGTCGCCTGACTCGTATACGCTGTCAGAAGTGCCATGTAAAAGTTGATGTCAAGTCCTTGACACAGGCAGATGAAAGGTCAGTCCAGGCATGCGTTAGGCCAACGCACATATTCATCCACCTTGGTATATCGCAGTTCCATGGAAATAACCAGCGATCAACTCCCTAATGAACCTCCAACCCCTCCGACCAGGACAAGCGAAGCTTTGAAAGCTAACCTCCAATCCGTCAACCATCACCTCGACGAGTTGAAGGAACAATGGGCAAAGGAGAAGCAAAGACTTTTGGACGAGAAAGCTACGCTGGAAAATGCGGCAAACCGTTTGAATAGCCAGGTCAAAACGAGTAAGGAAGAGGCGAGGAAGGCCGTTGAGAACAATAGGGCTGGAGAGAAGATGAGAGTGAATGTCGTTAACGTGCGTTACTCTTGTTGTTTCGTTGATTATCGCCGCTGATAATTGCGCAGGAGCTCGACATGGCGAAACGAACGATTTCTGTCCTCGAGAGCGAGCTGAGCTCGGAGCGGTCGCGGTTGAGAACGCTGATCACCGAGCAAGAACGGATGCAGCGTGAAAAGAAACAAATCTTGACAGACCTGCAGAGAACAGAATCAGTGGGTCGTTCTTTACCTTGGTCGAACCCGTGAATGCTCACATTTTCTAGGACATGGATGATGTTAAGCAACAACTCCAAAGGCTGAAGAAAGAAAACCAGGAGATAGAAAAGGAGCTGAGAGGTTCGTCATGACCAAACTGCATGAATTGTTACTGAGGAAAAAGCCCATAGAAAACGTCAATATCGAGCAGAAAGTTCGACTGTTGGAAACTCGAGTGGTTGAAAACGCCGAGACCATCGACCAGTTGAGAAACGAGCGAGGACTTCTTGCTACCGATCATAAAGAACTCCAGCGACGATTCGCCGAAGCATCTGAGGTACGTGTCCTTCTCTGGGGGTCATTTTATTTGACTGATCGCCAATTGAAGGCTGCAAACAAGCTTCGAAACGAATATGTCGCCCAATCAACTTCTCATGACAATCGCCGCCATGAACTAGACCTTCACCGACTAGAGATTGAGGATCTGCGTCGAGCCCTGGATGACCGCGCCCACGACCTCCAGCGCGTAGAGAAAGAGAAAGATAAGGTCGCGACTGAAAAATCTGATGTAGCACGGACTGTTGCAACGCTGGAGGCCGATCTCAGACGTGTCAGGCGCGATGCAGAAGCGTTCGGTCACGACTTGAAACTCCTTCGTGGTGAGAAAGAGAAACTGGAGATCACGAACAAGGACGAGATGGCCAAAGCGGAGAGGGCAAGGAAACAGGCCCAAACTCAGATCCGGCTGTTGACCGAGCAGCTGGAGGTGCAAAAGGATAAGACAGCTCAGGCTCTGTTGGATCTGAGGAGTCATGTTTGCGCTGCGTAGGTGCATTTTTTCCCGTTTGTCAGACAGATCGTTGATTACCTTCACAGGGACGAGACACAAATTTCGAAGCTTAAACTCCAACACAACAAGGAATGCAAAGGCTTGATGGTGCAGATTCGATATCTAAAAGCCAAATTCACTCGTGAATCTTTCTTCCGCGGCGATTTAACGTACCAGAAACAATATCTGCTCGTTATCCTCTCACAGTTCGAGAAGAGGTGAGGAACCATAAAAATCTAACATTGGTTGGTGGACTGCTAACTTGATTTTGGTAGTGAACGAACAATACTGGCCTCAATAGCCCGCATAGGCTTCCCAGTCGTACTTCCTCCTCAAAGGAAGAAACTGTCGAAGCTCAAGAGCGTGGCACTCATGGTGGTTTTCCTGTCACGGGTCAAGTGAGTTTGTACCTCTTAGGATCGTAGAGATATTGAAGCTGATTTTTTCCGCAATCGCAGCCGAGCAAGCGCTTCCTGGCGTCAGGCAAGCTCATCCAAACAGGCTGTGGCTGCAGCTCTGGAAGAGGTTCGACGAAGACGAGGAATCACTGCGTCATGAGGATTTCGAACATCTTGCTTTGTTCTTTTTTTTCTCTCTCGCTTTCGACGCATTGGACTTTTTTTGTGTATTCAATTCCTAGATTATCGCACTTGTACCTTGAGCAACGTAATACATACTCATTACCCACCTAGACCTGCGTCATATCTTCCATCCGAATAGCGGTATCATGGTGAATTATGTTTGTTACTCTTGACAACGACACGAACAGCATCCTTGGTGAAAACGTATGACAGTCCGCTCCAGATTGTGGTTGTCGCCACCAGCCATCTTGAAGCTCTGGGTTAGTGAAAAGTGCAACAAAATCTAGGGGAAATGATTGACTTACTGGAGACCATGCAATTGAAGCTCAATATCGATCGGCAGAATTGGACTGACTGTCGTCATACCCATGAGAAGGAGCTGAAGTGCTGTATTGACCTGAACAGGATGAGACGAGGAACGTGAAATGTGAAACGAAAGTATACTAGCCTTGCTTATACCCGTAGGTCGCACTTCAGCTGAAGGTAGAGAGAAATCCCAGTATCGCGAGAAGGTTTTCTGACCAAATGGTAAGGCGTCGGAGAGATTTTTAAAAAAGTTGTGATGACGTACCGGGTTGGGCAATGTTGAATATCGGATGTAAAATGCCGAAAGGCTCAAGAGTACGTCGCGCCCCAATATTATCACTGCAAGGGGCACTGTACGACATGGAGTTGTGAGGTCGACATCACCGTGGTCGAAGACGGACGCTGACCTGGAATGAGCCCTTGCATTGTTAATGTTACTGTCAGCGTCGTCATCAGCGCCTTGTCGGCTGCAGGATCAAGAATAGTTCCGAGGACCGACGACATCTTGAAGCGACGCGCCAGATACCCATCAGCCTAGAGGGAAGGTCAGCGGTGTTGGCTTTCATACAAGATGCCGACGCACTAAGTCTGTCAGGCCTGCATATACCAGCAACCCTGTCGCGAGGTAGTAGTTTCCGTCCAAGATAGACCATCCAAGGACCGGACACGCAAATATACGTGATGTTGTTAGAAGGTTGGGAATTGTATAGATGTTTTCGCGTATCGTTGGCTTGCTTTTTGAGCCTTCCGTTTGTTCTTTTGGGAAATATCGTCGGAGGCTTGTGGAGAAATGCCGCGTCGAATTGACGGTAAATGGACGGTGATTTTTACATATGGACCATGCGAGAATGGAACTATAGGTTCTAGGGGTTCTTTGACAGAAGGAGAGACAAGAAAGCTCAGATACGCGTGCGGAACGAATGGCGGTTGATTTAAGCATTTGGAAAGAGCTCGTGGGAAACTCAATTTCTTGTCACCAGTGCCTGGAATTGTGAACTCGGCTTGAATTGCTTCAATGCTAAGTACTTATCCTACTTTTGATATACTGCCTACATTTTAGTCAAGTCCATCGAATTCCGGAGCCTCTCGGAGAAAGAATTCAGGGTCACGGGCGTCAAGTTCAAGCCCGTCGAGCTCACGAACATGATAGATATCGCCGTTCTCGTCCTTCAAGAAAAGGCCAGCGGTCTCCAAAAGATCAGGCTCGCGGGTCTCCAAGTGGACAACCTCGCGTCGATACTGGCCTTGTTGTGGGTTTTGTTGTGGTGGAGGTGCCGGTGGACGCTGAGTATTGATGGCCGCCACCCTGGAAACGTATGAATCAGCCAGAAATCTCGTAGTAGTATAATCTGAGCCTTACGTTCCAGCGAATCCGGCCACTCCAGCGATTCCATTAAATACTTTTCGAATAACGGCGCCAGATACCCGGCGGGCTTCGAGAACTTCGGGATCCTCGAGATCTTGTTGGTGCGGGCGGGTAGCGCCGGAGATGCGCCGGGCGTCTAATTCGTTAAACTCCCGCTTGGTCCTGTGGGGGAAGATGGGGGCAACACTAAAGCGCTCATAAATTTCAGGAATTCAGATCGAACCACACAACAAAACTTACGCAGCACCAAATTCGATACCACTTTTGCCGTAGTGTGCAATTCTACCTGCTCCTACGAGGCCGTTCTTGACCTTGAATGCGATGGTAGCTGCTCTCGAAAGTTGGGGACCTGTTATGGCGAGAATTGGCTCCCGGGCTTCGAGGTCGCGTTGTTGCATCATCCCTCCCACACTTTAAAATATTTAAGTATGATTTTCCCCTTGCTCAAAACATGAAAACTCACGTCGCGCCAACGGAGACTCCAGTGGCGACATGGCCAGCAATCTTCGCAGCGGTCTTGAACGCACCGGTGTTGAACCTGAAGCCCCTTGGTTCACGTGCCCTAAGATAATTTATCCATGAGTTGAAAAATTCTCTGCACATCCCCGAAAAAAAGCCTACTCAAGAGGGTTGGAGTCCAGTCCCAAGGGTGCAGAAAGTACAGGAACGACGACGGCGGTAGCGATGATAAGGGTGCTTGCGAGTTGGACCATGATTAGTGAGGTTGATTTTTCTTGGTTCGAAGTTTGTTGAAAGTTGTAAAGAAATTGGAGGTGCGTTCGACGCTAAGCTTGAGAGGTTTGTAGGAGTAGTAGAAATGGGGGTGAGACCAGCTGAAGATTCGTTCTGTTTCTTCCTCCCTTTTATCCCTTTCCAGGTCCTTCCCAGGTCCTTCCCAGGTCATAGAACAGGATGCACACATAAATTTTGACTAGAGGGGGATCTAGATCAAGTAAGACGAGCTGAGGGCGCATGGGTGTGCGGCGTATGGGTTGTGCTTGGATCTGATGGTTGATATCCGCTCCCTAAGGGAATATGAATGGTGCAGGGGATAGATTTTGTAACCAAGTTGCACAAGTAAGAGGTAAATTTCCACTTGTCGGCCCCGAGAGGTCTGGCTAATACGTCTGGTAGTGAAAGTCTGAATTTATGTAGACCAAACGCTGCTTCAAAAATCCAGTTCAATCTTCCCACTTGCTAGATAATATCGAGGAAAGATAGTTCCTAAACTCACCAGATTGGGGTAGTCGGCGCCAACGATCCGTTGTCAGGTGGCTGGTTATGGTACACAAAAAAAAAATTACTCTCGGTATTGAGACCCCCGACAGAACCGAGTGGTATTCACCCTGGGACAGTCAGCAAGAACGAGTGCATTAGTGTCATCCTGTTGCTGGATATCAGTGATGCATCACAGGAAGTGAATAGCATACATCGGGTTGTGGGGCATGGCAAGCTCTAGGCGGCTATTTCTAACTGCCTTTCTGTCATGCGTTGCGAAGCATTGTACCCACTTGCGCACACCGAAACTTGATATCGGTGATGCATTGCAAAGGTGCGTAACAATGTAACATACATCGGACTGTGGATTTACTAACCGCCTTTCTAACGTGAGTCGCGAAGCGATGTGGCCACTTGTATAACAGCACTGAGAGTGGCGCCATAGATATTCGATATTCGACAGGTCGGGCATGCAGTATATTTGTCGTTGGTGCCAGTACTAGATTCTTTATTTCGATGTGGGTCCTGGGATAATTCTGCGGCTTAAACCTATCTACCAATTGAGAAGATTGATTCGGAGATCTGGGTGGCTCACCTTGCCTTGCACCTTGCATAGACAGAATATCTCTTTCATATGATGCCAAGCAGACACAGCTCTATTCAATCCTCACGTACTTACTGAGCTCCTTGGGTTTCTACGCCACCGATGACAGTTGGTAATTGTCTGGGCGTCAGTTTGGTTCGGTTGATGTAAAATCAATGATGTATGTATTGGTTGTGGACACTGGGAGATAGCAAGTCAACGCCGCTATATCTGACTGTGCCTCTTTGTCATGAGGCGCTAAGCATTGTGCGTACCAAAAGTCATTCTGACTGGTGTTATAAATCTCCGATTGGTCAGGATGCAGTTAAATTAATTGTTGGTGCCGATGCTTTTTTCGGATGTGGGTCCCGGCTTGACATGATCTATTGATGAGATTGATTTGCGTAGACAGATTATCTCCCTTTCATGCTTACGATGATCCGACGCATCTCGGATATCTGTATCACGTATTGAGCTCCCAAGGCTTCCACCCACTTGCCCAGTGATGATGGTCACTTCCACTGGCAACACATACTTACATGCTCCATATGCTCTAGCTTTTGTATTTCCTTTTCTAAGGTTTCCCCGTCCCAATATCGCCGCAGTTTGAAGGCAAAATAGTGCGTTGTCTCGCCGCGTCACCCGCGAGGGAGGCAATGAGGGTCGATTTGTCGCTGGGCCCTGGGGCCCAGAGGCGAGCTTTCGTTGTGACGAATTCCTTCATGGTAAGGACCCGGTGCTGGAACACGTTGCGACCAGACTTCAGATGATTAAGAACGGCCGGGCAGCAGTAGCCGCATGACACTGCTCGCTGCAAAGCCTGCCGATTCGACCCATTCTAGACAACTCATTCTCTTTACAAATCACGGCCAGTAGAGGGATCCTAGGTGATCAGCCAGGCGGTACTTCGAGACCTTCAAATTTTGCAGAATAAACATAGAGTTATAGTCAACAGGCAGCGGTCGAATGACCGTGAAAGACGCGGATTGTAAGCTGAATATTTCGAAAACGCGAGAGGCGACTCCACGCTCTGATCTGTAGGACGAGGAATATCGATATCTCAGCCGTAAACCAACGTTACATGTTGAATGACGTGAGGCCGCAAATTGAACAGTTTCCGATGAAACCTCGAAAGTTTGGCAGATGGGTTTGGACCAATTGAATTGTCGATACAAGGTGATAGAGGGCGAGAGCAGACCGTGGTTGATATCAGTGATGACGGCGACCGTGACGTCTACTGAAACGTCCCCAGCGAAGTACGATTCCCACGGTAGTAACTCTGCACAACGACCGTACCTGGTTTCCCAGAGGGCAATCATGGTCATCTCAGGACTTTAGAGCCGTCCTCTAGCCACATATTCCACGCCGAGCACGCTCATTGTCCCACTTTTTTCCGTCTTTATTCGCCCAATTTCATTGGCATTTCCACGCGTCTTTCCTGCTTGTCCTTCAAGGTGGAGAATGTCAGATACCGGCAGCATACGGAGCCCGTCGCGTTCGAGCTCTCTATTAAACCGGCCAAGCGTCGTACCTGTGGGACCCAGGACGCGACGGGGTAGCTTGCGGGCTTCAAATGTCCTTGAAAACGGTGTAGCATCACCCTCAGGGAGCTTGCCTACGGATTTGCCAGAATCCGACGGTACCAATTCAGAGGAATACGCTGCCACTACGTCGCATTCACCACGCGGATCGTCGTCGCTATCCAACCCGAAATCGCTCCCTGCTCTGTCGGAGGAGCCAGTCCCAGCGTACCACCACGAGGAACTCTCCGTCGCGTCTACGTCACAGGAGCCACCAACATCCCCCATGAGAGTTGTACCGGCTGCTTCTCCTCCGCCGAAATTGGTACCTCCTCCAGTGATCAAGTTCGAGTCGACAGCTGTCCCATGGAAAGGCCTGCCTCTAGAGGCAGCTCTTTGTAAGCCGTTTATTTCTTCTTCATGTACACTGTTTGATGTCCTCGGTAGGGACGGTCGATTCCCAAGAGCTGCGGAATATCGTTTCCAGGGCCATACGTTCGTCGGCTAGCGAGTCTTTTATTCGACTCCTAACGGTGGAGAACCTCGACACCGTTTTACCCGCAGAGCTGGAGAGACTGGACCACTTGAAGGCCACAACACAGTCGAAATACCGCTTCCTTGTACATCGAAGGACGATGCTCTTCCGTGCTCTAAATTCTGCGTCTTCAACACAGCAGAAGGACGGCGAGGATGGCGTGTCCGTCGTTAGCAAGCTCACTGCACAGTTGGCGGACACCGTAGCGGAATGCGAACTACAGCTAGAAGAAGTTTTAAAAATTGTGGATCAAGTGGCACAAATTAATAAATTAATCGATCTTCATTGGGCCAGCGCTTTGGCGATTGCATTGCGCAAGGTCAGTTCGGTGCTTCCAAACCATTGCTCGTCCACTCATTTTATTGTCCAGCTGAATGGAAGCTATGCCCGCCGAATCAACGATCTTGCCGTCGCGAAGGAACGAATATCCCAACTGGAGGCTGAACTCGAAGACGCCTGGAAAGAAGCGGAGAAGATGGCTGGCGATTTGGACGACTACGAAGCTGCTATCACCTCGGATGACGCTGAGGCTGTGATTGAAACCGCCGAAATCGTGCCAGTACCCAAGTCACCCACCCACACTCGGCGATCGTCCATGCCAATGACACCGACCCTGCTGGCATTCACACCGTTGTCGCAAACACCACCCATGTCAACAACGCCTAAGACTCCGCTGTCCCCGGCCTTGCCATCATCGTCGTCTTCTCAACTCCTTTTCCCTCCTGAAATCCATTTGAAGGAAAAGCAAGGCGAGGCGGAGCCTGATGTTCCGGACACGGTCAGTATTCGGAGCACTCATAGCACGCGCAGTGCTAAGAGCACGAGAAGCCATCGAAGTGGATGGACAGGTGAATCGAATCATGTCTCTTCAGTTCATGCCGCAAAGAAACGCAGCTACCGTGCTTCCCAAAGCAGCTTGCGCCTGAACATTGGCCACATGAGGAAAAATAGTAGTGGCCTTACCAGGTCCCCGCACGATGACCATCCACCCGTGCCAGAGCTGCCGTTGCAATTTTCTGCCTTCAACAACAATATTATGTCTGCCTCATCCGCCAATGCGTCGTCCACCCTCTTAAACCCCGAAAATGGCAGCCCTGTGCCCCCACTTCGTCGCCAAGCGAGTCTGGACAGTGTGCTCACTAATGGTAATGTTGGCCGGCCATTTATGTCCACTGCGAACGCGTATCGAGGACGCGCTGCCGATGATTTGTATGTGCGGCTGAAAACCTATAATTCATCAACATCAGAGATCCAGCTTGTTCCGAGGACGCCACCGCCTCGACATGTTACTTTTGCATCGACGCATCAGAATTCCGAAATTCCTCCCCCACCCCCACGCAAAGATCCGTCGAAGTCCATTCCATCCATGTGGATGAACGCCGACGTTGTCAAGCCCTTGCCTCCCCAACCCACTGCCCCATACTCAGATTCCACGTCAGCCTTATCTGGAAGTACAGAATCTACAATTCCTGATCCCAGACCAGCACCCA
The DNA here is from genome assembly GCA_000827355.1 of Hebeloma cylindrosporum. Taxonomy (NCBI): domain Eukaryota; kingdom Fungi; phylum Basidiomycota; class Agaricomycetes; order Agaricales; family Hymenogastraceae; genus Hebeloma; species Hebeloma cylindrosporum. The sequence continues at coordinate 199,349 of KN831773.1, read as the reverse complement.
GGAACCGCCAAACTTCCAGTCGGCATTCGGCATACGAGAAAATTCGTGGATTGACCAAGCGATATTCCGTCTCTCTCCCTCTATTTAACAAGTCTCAGAACAAGTTGATGCCCCATAGGAGCGGTTGACCCGCCTAATTCCCTGCGCTTTTTCACTCTTCGTTATTGAAAACCTCGTTCCCTCGCCGTTGCTTTCTTTGCTTTCTCCTTTCATATATTTGTCTTTGGGACTGACAATACAACCATGACTAACCCCCTTTCGAAACCACTATCCCTAATCTGTAGCCGTAAACATACCACCGCATCATTCCTTCCGCTACTCCTCCAGTCCTACTACCACTGTGCATTCATTTCTATCGCATGTATACCAGTCACCGCACGCATTGTCTTCGCTATCGTTTACATGATTTTTGCACTTTCTTTTCATTTGTTGATGGTTTCTACTTCTTGAACTCGTCAATATTTTACATATTTTGGCTCCTTCCACCCATCGTTAACCCTGTATACCCATGTACAATAATATACCTAGAGATCCATATGTTTCCAGCTTTCCAGTTCCGCATTGCAGCAGCGATATCTTCATTCTTTCCATTTACTCATTCACTTCAGCAAGTTTGAGTGCGCCTGCGTTGTTGATAACTGTAAACTTGGCATCCTTTCCTCCTTGCGTCGCATTGACTCCCGAGGGGAGCCCTTCTGAGCCAAGTTTGCCTGCTAAGCAAATGGCCTTTCCAAGGGCAGAGATCTAGAATAATAAAAAGACAAATACCAGAGTCAGTATTTCCACTGCAATTATGGGTAGGTACGCACATCGATTTCCACAGATGATGTGACATGAGAAAGGAGGGATGTAACTTTCCTACAATTGGGATAGAAAGAACGGGTTCAGTTCAAAGGTATCCATATCGCATTCGAGCAAAAGAATTACCCAAGGATCGTCTCCGCTGTCCGTGCCTCCTCCCTGTTGGTTCCAGCCAAGAATCCTGGTCGGAAGACGATAGTGTCAGCATATCCCAGACGGGCTAATCCTTCCTCCGTCAAGCCCTTGCTCCTGATAGATGCGTTAAATATATATGGTTTAGGAGTCAGATAACTAACCTGGGATATAGGAATGGCGACTGGGAGTTAGCACCGCCCGACTTTATGGTATTCCTTGATAAATAAAGAGTTGACTTGAGACGATGAATTTGAAGTTTACCGAAAGATAGACGAGGCGCTGAGAAGACGTCTGGTCTGGGTTCTTGGCTTCTTGAGCAGCGTTGATCACATATCTATGGTGATAATATTCTTAGTATGTTGTTAGGGCGATATGGTCCATTCCTCTTACTTACTCTCTGTCGATTTTCTCGAAAGCCTCAGCACTGCCAGCTGTTGCTTTGGTTGTGCCTAACCTGAAATACAACCCATCACAGTCAGTTCGAACTGGCTAGAGGAATAACAGAATGAATGACCCTAACATACGTGATGAATACAACATCCCAATGTCCTTGCTTCAGACCGGATTCCTGGAGCTTCTCGAAGTCAATGACTTTCTGCTCGAGCTTGTCCTTTCCATTAACAATGTGCTCGGCCGGTGTGAGGCGACGGCCATACTCGCCCACTCGTGTAAAGTGGGGAGAGATAAGCAGATTTTGCAAGAGGTGGCGTCCTGTTTGGCCAGTCGCTCCGATGATAAGTGCAGTTTTGCCTGGTACATTTGCGTAAGGAATATTCTTGGGTAATTGGAAACAATGAATGATTCACCTGACATACTGGTTATTGTTGGCGGCAGCGAGAGAGGTTGCTCAAGGCTTTAAATACCCTGTTTCCCGGATGACGCAACCGTTACGGATCAGGTAGCGTTGGCGGGAAGTCCACGGCAGAATTTTCGCTTCCGCACTTGGCAGCCATCACCTGCCATTTGATTTCCGTTCTCGGCTTCTGCGCACCACCTTTGCGCGTCGTTGAAGATTATAGCTCACCGCGATATTGGCGCAGAATGATATGTCATTTATTGAATACCTCACAATTCCATTGCAGGTATGACATCTAAATCTAAAAAAAAATTGCAAACAGCCCATTCAGGTGAAGGTGTTGCCGAATGACGGCAGCTGATGGCAGGCCGATTTTGCAAACCCGTCGTGGAAAGCTCAATCAGGTGACGGACTGTCACAGTGACTGGGCCCTCACGATCACATGATGTGTAATTTGTCGCGCGGTAAGTACATTGTTTCAATGTTTGCTTTGGGATTCCTTCATCTTGACCACCATGGCAGACGCAAAGACTCCTCCTCGCCATCCAGCATCGGTTCCGAATCCACCTCGCTGTATTATAGACGGTGCCAACGTCCCACATCGCTCGTTTAATGCTGGGGGCACTCCGCGCGCTTTCAAGGTTTCTGGCTCGCAGCAATTCTTAACCCCAGAGCAAGAACAAGACAGAAACCGGCGATACAAAGCTCTTGCTAAGGAGGCGCAAGGTCACTTTGTGGGACCTGTTGATCCTGCGTGGTTCATCAGCCATTATCTTCTTATGCAGGAGAAAATCAATGCTGAGCCGCGCACTGCTGAACCCTTCCCTGGCATCGTGGCTGACTGGACTGGCTTGAAAGATAATATGCGGGAGGCGGATATGTACGAGCCTATTGTGAGTAATTGCATCGTTTGAGTTTCCTGCTCGCTCATTGGTATACAGGTTAAGGGTGCCAGAGAGTTCCTCAACAACAAGGGCGGATTTGTCGATAGCCACTCTGCGAGGGATTCTCTTCGTGATGATTTGTCACCGGACATTTTGAACTATATGCCCTTGGAGACAGCACTTACATCCAAAGTTGTCGACCTTTCAAAGGCCGAATACTTCATCGAAGTCAAGAACGGGAAAGCACTCGATCCCTTCGTCGACAACGATGACAAGTCATCCGATCGTGATCCCGATTATCCCTTCGAGGCCATCGCCGACATGAGGATTCTAACTCGTGGTCAAATTCTCGCGTATTGTACCGCCATTGCCCGTTCCCAGTTTCGCACTCACGTCTTTGGCGTCATCATCATCGGCACTCGCGCAAGAATTCTTCGCTGGGATCCCTCCGCTATGGTTGTGACCAGCCTGTTCGATTACACCGAAAAGGAGAACAATCTTTTGGCTCAGTTTATCTGGCACTATGAGAATGCGTCTCCCCACACCCGCGGCCATGACACGTCCGTCAAATCCATTTCCACAAAAGTTGCGAGGAAGCGCTTTGGCACTGAAATAATGGGCCAGGTTAGGGAGAGGAATCCCCATCACAGTCATTTTTGCATCATGAACATCTCCGACCGAGAGACGGAAGTAATCCAACATTCTCACCTCATTTCCTACCCGCCTCCCTACCAACGAATATCACCTTTCGGGCGGATAACGCGCACGCTGCACGCGTTTGATGAGGAAACGAAAGAGTTTGTCTTCGTCAAAGATTATTGGCGAGTCATGGCAGACGGGATGGCAAAGGAAAGTGACATATACAAGGAGCTGGAAAAGCACAAGGTCCCGAACATTGCGCCATTCGGCAACGGCAACGACGTGATGTGCGAAGCCTGGTCGGTGCCGTCTAAAAAGCTCCTGCTTAAGCTAGTCAAGACTCGACATGAAAATGGAACTGAAGATAAGATCCAGAAGCACAAGACTCTTGAACAATGGCGATTGTTTCGAATGTCGCTCAGGGTTATCGGCGATGGGCTCGAGACTTTCAAATCGACAAAGCAACTTGTGGGAGCGATTGCAGATGCCATGGAAGGTGGGTCCTTTTCCCAACTTACTGACTCTAACAACATACTAAAATGCACTTCTTACAGCACACGACGCGGCCTTGTTTGATGCTCGGATTCTCCATCGCGACATTAGCGTGGGGAACATACTGATCCATGGGAATCGAGGACTTCTGATCGACTGGGACCTTTGCTTCCTATTGGATGGAAAGGTCGAAGGGCCACGACGCGCTCAGCGCACTGTAAGCATTCTTAATTCATATTTTAGCTGTAACCTGACTTTTTCATTGTCACAGGGGACATGGCAATTTATGTCGGCTGCTATTCTCCAAAATCCAACGAAGGTTCACGACATTTCTGACGATCGAGAATCCGCGTTCCATGTCCTGACATGGACTGCACTATGTTATGGACGTCACACCCAGAGGCGTCCGGATGATTTGAAGCGGCTTCTCAAAGTTTACGACTATTCCTTCGCAGCTGGCAAATATATTGAAGGCGGCGAGTTGAAGAGAGATACACTCCTTCAGTATAAATTATCCAAGGAAGTATCTTTCAACCCACCGCTCGATAGGCTGATAAAGGACCTTGCCGTGAATCTCCGCGCTCGCTACATCGATATCGAACCCAGCGCACGGGCCAAGCTAGAAGCGACGAAGAAGAAGATTGCCCAATTTGAGCAGGCCCCGGGCGGACCAGAGGCTCACCGGGATGTATTGGAGGCGCTCCGAGATAATTGTACCGACAATCCTGCTTTTGTACTCTCAACGCTCATGAAACAGCTTGAAACGCGCGGTTGGCTCGTGAAGAAAATGCGCAAGTACCTGCAAGAATCCGGCTGGCCATTGGATGATAAGGTTCGCCCGGAAGGACTTCATGAAACCTCTAACTCGAAGAAACGGAGTCGCGATAAGCAGGACGACTCGCCCGTCGTGTTGGAAGGGCAGCCCAAATCTAAAGTGGAAAAAAGGGTGGAATACGCCGACGTTTCGTCCAGTAGGACCTCTCTCTTTCGCAGCGGTAGCTCTGGTCTGGGGCGAGTGATGGAGGAGGAGGAGGACTGATTCTCTATTTTTGATTCTACTCTTTTTTTTCTTTGCTTTCGCCTCGTCGTAGTTCGTTCATGGTCTGTTATCGGTATATACCCGAGCATCTTATGTACTAATACCCATTGTATCATCTTGCAAATCGTTACCTAGGAATGGAATAGAAATTATTTGTATTTTACCGAGTTCATGGGATCTTCGTGCGGCGGCCAATTTGCATTCAAACTTCCGAGTTCCAAGGGCCTATCCTGATGAGTACAAGTAGTATATGAAATGTAGAAGTCTCTATGGGATAGATAGATAATAATACTTATGAAATGTCGATACTATAAATATGTAGAATTGGGCAGGCGTATCATCCTGGGATTCCCAAATACATATTTTCTAACTTGCTCTACTAATTCGGCAGAAGACGAATACAAAACCCCAATGTAAGAAGCACTTTCCAACTGAGGCAACAAGATACAATAATACAACGATGATTTTACAGTCATCGTCGACCAAACGTATGCTGCGGTGCCATCAGATCTTCCTCCTCGTCATCATCCCCAATTACGTGCGTTTGTGCCCCTCCCAGTGGTAGTCGTGAATACCACTTGGACTGGCCGCCTGGTGTGACCATCTCAATACTGGATCCATTGCCGACATTGACTGTTGTTTTTGAAAAATTTAGGCCGGTGGTAGAGTAAAGGTTGATCAGGACGACGATAAATGTGTACAAGAGGAACGCAGAACTGAGGAGTGCAGTGCATGAGGATCAGCGATGATGAAAGAGAAAGAAAAAAGGTGAATGACCTGAAAATGATAAGAATATAAGTTACATGGTCCATCTCGTTGTCCTTGACATATTGGAGTTCTTCGTCCGTCGCCGACATGAATCACAAGCTGAACGGAGTTGTTAGAAATGGTCAGAAGGGACTTGCAGCGCTTACCCGGCAGCTACCAGAAGCTAAGGGAGAATGTCAACGACGCAAAAAAAAAATCGTGAATGAACCACTTACGAAAGGTGTTAGGTAAGAAAATGATCTTGCCGCCGCCGCCTTGCCAGTTAGTGCAGACCGTGAATGGATGCCTTCAGCTACGGTATGCTCGCTGGTGTTATCGTCTGCTGGAGCCTCACTGGCATATGATGGCGAAAAGAAGCAAACTTCAAGGATCCGTGTAAATCCAGCAAGCATGAGCGTATGGCCAAACACGGCATGTACTTAACGGGGTGGAATTGAGGTCCATTGGCCAAAGGTCTCATTTGGGAAAAAATGCTCACTTTAGTGGAAATCATCAGAGCTTGTGAATGCTCAGACATTCCCCAACCTGTTAAGAAAATACTGAAGAATGATGAAATTTCTTCTTCTCAGAAGCTTTCAAGGTTGTTTCTTACATGACACCAGGCAGAACGTTGCGCTGGAGGTAAGGTCAACTCCAAGGCACTGTAACAATACACCGCTGAACATACCTGATTATTTCTGGAGAGGTAGATGCCAAGAATACCCCCCGTCCACCCTGTAAAATACTGTCAATCACGCTGCATAAGATCGGGGGACAATAAAGGCTTTACATAGGACGCCTAAGATGCTGTAGCAGGTGAAGCGTAAGGTTTACTCCTTGTCGACACGAAAAATCACGTACGTATGTTGCATGTCTTTCACAGACCAAGCACCCCCGTGGTGCTCTGTAAAGGTATTGACTAGAGCGCGAGGTGAAAAAAATTTCACAAACATCATCCTTCAACTCACCAATTCCCTTGTTAAAGAAGATAATTTCAATAAAAAACATATCTGATGGCACTGTAAAGGACGTACCCATATAGTGATGACGCTCGAATCGAACAACTCCGGACTTCTTCCACTTCTACGCATCCATTGTTCACCCACCAGTAAAATGAGCGTCATCATGATTGCATACGCGATAAAGCCGCTTCCCATGATGTAATGTGCGAGGCATTGACCTGAAATCCACGGTAAGTAAATATCTCAAGATTTGCATGAGCTGCACACTAACCGAGTGCCCCTCCACGGCAATAGCCACGGAACGCTATGATGCCAAACAACATTTGAGTCCACGCCAGTATTGGATACGTTTTCCCGATAATGCCATGAACGATAACAAAATATGGCCGTATTGACTTTTCGTGGATGTGTAGTTTCAGATAGATGCCGAGGACAAGTTGGGAAATGATTGGAACGAAAAGAAAATTGGAAAACTTTCCATGGGCAGAGGGTAGGAAAGCTCGTCCTTTGTGAGAGTGGCCTAGGATATAGCCAGCAACGGTGAGCGCGTAACCAGTTGCCTGTCGAAAATAAATGAAGTTCAGCCCTCCGCCTATCCTGTTCTGGAAAGCTTACTTGAAGCGGAACATGCCATCTACTCCTCGTAATTCCAAGCACCATCCCGATCGGAAACATTACACCCCATACCGTCGCCTGCAAGAAGATGTGAATCCATAGGATGTTATCGACGGGCTTGTTGGCTTCTTCTTCCGTCAGTGCGTCATGGTGGGGGTGGGCGAGGACGTAGGCGACGAGATAGACACCAAAGATGGCTCGCAAGAACGGGCGATGCATAATATAAATAAGAATGCGAACAACCCCGCCCTTCGTTAGCGATGGCTCTGGAGAATGGCAGGAGAGTGAGACGGCTTTCCTCGGGCGGCCCGGAAACATCACGTGCGACATTGATTCACCAAAAAAATCGAGTTCTAAAGTTGTAAAGTAATATTGCCCAAGCCTCAAGGTAGGAAGCCTCCAAGCTTCAAATCATCCGGAAATGTTAATCATTTGTGTGTGAAGGTCGGCGCGGTACACGGAAAACTGGCTTTTCCTTTTCCAAAACTCCGCACTCCCTTGAGGGGACTCGGCCAGTCCCTGCAAACACGTTTCCTGCGCACACCACCAAAGCAGAAGAAACCGCGTTACAGAGACGATTACGACCCAACAGAAATACGCGACATGGTTTGGTCGACCTCTGTTCTTACCGCCCTTTCTTCGGACACCGAGCCTTCGATCGTCGTCACTTTCAATAATGCGCGCTACCAATTCAATACAAGCGAGAATACCACGAGATCTTTTGTGCAGACACAGCAAAATTGGAGAAGAACAAGGGCTCTTTTCTTTACTCAAGCTCGTGTGGAGAAGATGAGTGGCCTCCCTGGTAAGCAATGACGATGTGCCGTGTGGTGGAATGTCCTCATCGTCCACTCACTTTTAAGGGTTGCTCATGAGTTTGGCTGATTCGACGGTCAACAAGATGGAGTTACACGGACCAGAAGGATTGACTCACATTCTTGCGAGTATGCGCATGTATCTGTTTAGGTATTTCTTTTTTTAAAGCCCTATCGTATTCCAACGCTAATGGGAACTAGAGACTCCATAGAAATCCAACCCTTTGAAATACCTTGGAGAAATACTACTATGCCTTTCCCTGTTCCCTTCTACTCCGATGACAACATCAAAGTCTATGGGGTCCCTGTTTTCCCTTTTGCCCACCTACTTCCTGTCACAATCCCGCCAACCACTTCAACATTTACGGAAGAACCTACGTTGGACCTCTCTGGAAAAAGGAAGAGAGAACCTTCCTCTGAATATCCAAGTAAACGCCTCAACCTCGGGAATGAAGCCACTACGCGGAAAAAGGAAGAAAACAGGGAACCACTCTCCGAACCCTTACACAGAAAATTGAACGAGGTTGATAACAAACCGGAAGCTTTGGAAGGAGAATACGCAGATGAATATCGCAAGGCAGTAATACAGGTTATGTTTCCTGCTACAAACATAGATTCAACTGGGAAAACTACAGACGCTCCCAAGGCAGACCGAAAAGGCAAGAAGGCATCAGCAGGCAATGAAGGTGCGTCATCCGTCCGCTCCCTTCAATTAAATATTAATCTTCCAATTCTTTCCATTTTAGATGGAGACAAACCATCTATAATTATTCCGGAAAACGTGGATGTAAGTAAAGCTACTTAAACTTGGAATGCAAGTGTCACAGTTATCAACAGATGGACAGTCCTCGAAGATCAAGAGCTAAACTACCTTCAGGCTACAAGCTCCAACTACCCAAATTTACCACTGACCTGCCACCATCACCCTTCCCACCAACAATGTCATACATCGTTGTGGGGCCACGTTTTCGTGGCAAGTTTGACGCAAAACGTGCCAAGGAACTGGGAATTCCGGAGGGTCCTCTACGCAGCAATCTTGCGAAAGGAGAAACGATCACATTCGAGACTCAGAAGGGCGATGAGGTTATCCAGCGAACTGTCAAGCCAGAGGAGGTAATAGGGAAATCTGAGACTCCTGGGGTATGTTGAAATATTTTTGTTATCCTATTTTCCTACGATCTCTTACATTCTTTCAGGCCATCATTATTTTAGACATCCCTTCAGTGGACCATATAGTTTCCTTGGTTTCTTCCTTCGGACCTTCAGGATTATATCACAAGTTTTGGTCCAATGATGCGGGATCTGCATCTGTGTCTGGAGAGGAGGAGCATGTTGTACGCGTGGTACACCATCTCGTCGGGGATGGAGTTCTAGAAGACGAGCGCTATAAAACGTTCATGAATGGATTTGGATCTCAAGCACACGTAAGTTGTAGATTTAACATTTCTGAGGCCATCGTAGCTCATCAAAAACAGCATCTAGTTGCTTCAAGACAGCATTGTCCCGATAGATTGACATTTACGAGCGCCGGTTTCCACCAACTCAGGCTGAACAAGATAGATGAGCAGCTTTTCCCCATCCCAAAATATTCTTTGGTCGCCAAGAAGGACCTTAGCAGTATGTGTTGTCTTCTTTCGGGCTCTGACCAATCATTTACTAACTAATTTCCCAGTGGTTCCCGGCCTTCCACCAAAGGTCCAGCCTTTGTCCACTGGTCTTTATACGTCGATGCGTCCATTTGCTCCTCCGACCCCGGATAAAGCAATTGAAGCAACAGACAACTTCCACCCCGTGATATCGGAAAAACAGCCCCTTGAATTTTCGCCCTTTCTGTCAAGGTCCATTGACAGGGCGCGAAAGAATGTTGCCCAAATCTTGTCCAAGGAAGATTTCAAACCAGTGGAACATGCAGATATCGGCATCATCCCTTTGGGTACCGGCGGTTCTGTGCCCAGTAGATACCGAAATGGTGCGTAACCCTTTTATTAATGCAAATCCTAGTCTTTTCTCATAGTCAATATTTTGTGTTTTTTCAGTGCTATCAACCCTTATCAGGATACCGGGATGGGGTAATATCTTACTTGATACAGGCGAAGGTACATGGGGCCAACTCGTTCGATTTTACGGGTTGGAAGATTCGTCGTACACTGCTTGGCAAGCTTTGCGAGACCTGAAATGTATCTTCGTTAGCCATATGCATGGGGATCACCACATTGGTCTCGCGCATCTCCTTGCGAAAAGACGAACGGTAAATGTTTATCTCTCTCCACTGTCCCTTGATCCAGAATCTAAACTTCCTTGTCGGCAGCTTGATCCACCACCTGAACATCCGCTTTATGTGGTTTCGATCAGGGGAATACACCTATATCTCCGCGAATTATCAGACGTGCAAGATCTCGGGCTGAATGACCCTTGAGGAAATGGTATCATACCGGTTTTGAGTGAGAGCATGCACTACAGGACGAACGGCGCGTATCTTACCACTGGGACGTGGCAAATTGGCGGCGATGAGGCATGGTTAGATTACCAAACGTAAGCCATTGTCCGATCTTCGGCGTTCTTGTGCTTTACTAATGAGAAATGTTAGCTCGTCGGAAAATGGGCGTAGAATGTGCGAGTCACTCGGGCTTGAGTACCTGAAGACCGTCGATGTGTATCACGCCTGCCGGTGCTATGGAGTGACGTTCAAGCACAATGATGGTTGGAGTGTAACGTTTGTCATTTCTGTCTGCTCACCCATAATCCGGTTCTCACAGTTAATGTGCTTTTCTCTTTAGATTCTCCGGTGACACCCAACCGACAACTAATCTCGTCAATGCGGGGTTCAACTCGACGGTCTTGATCCATGAAGCCACTATGGCAGACGATGAAATTGAGATGGCCCGACGAAAGCGTCATAGCACGATCGGAGAGGCTATCACGAAAGGGAAACAGTGAGTTCCTTCCGCCTTTCTATGCCCAGCTAAGACCCTAATATCACGTCCGTCCCCCCAAGGATGCGCGCCAAGAATACATTCCTAACCCATTTCTCCGCACGGTACCCCAAGATGCCGCCATACCTCCTCGACGCGCGACCCGATTCAAACAATTACGCCAAGGAAAACTTCATCGTCACGGCGTTCGACCACCTAAACATTACGATTGGGGATATGTGGAAGATGCAATTCTATCTCGAGCCTATGATGCGTAATTTTAGTGAAATTAATAATGAGGATCCTGGGTCCGATTCGGAATGAAGCAGGGCTCGGGGTATTGGGAACGCCCAAAATTATATTATCGCTATTAGTTGGCCCCAGCGGGTTTAGGCTAAGTACTATAATAACACCATCCCCGGAATTACTGTATACGCTGTATACAAGTATTCTACTATCGTAATATGCGTGCTCAACTATAATACAGTGCTCGACAAAAATAGCGAAGTCTAGTAACAATTATTAAAACCAGCTGCTCAAAATACAAGATTTTGTCAAGAACCAAAACCCAAGCAAAAACAGAAAAGCGTGGTTTTTAAACCACAGAATCGCGCTGGGTTTCCAGAAACCTCACGACCTCTCTCGCAACCTTGCTCTCCTTCTCCCCGCCGGTATGATTGCTTATCACGGTATAAAACACCGCAAAATCCTTTGCCTGCTCGACGAGCCTGGCGAGCTTGGCCCGTTTAGCGTGTTTCTCTTTCCCCTTGCCAATCACGTGGATGTTAGGTGGGGCTGGAGAGGGAGAAGCAGATGGTAGGGCAGCTAGGACCATAGATTGATTTTCCGGATTCCCAACCATCAATAAGCCGAAGAGCACCGCGAGATGCCCACGAAGAAACGACGCATCCGCCTCTGCGCGGGTCTCTGGCGTATCTTCCACGGCAAGGGGTTTTTGATGTTGAGGAGAGGATGATGGCGAAGGCTCGTCTTTGACATGTTGTTGTTGCGCGTAAAGCTCCGCGAGGATGTCGATTCCACTCTTGGATTGAGGACAACTGCATTTTCGAGCACAGGTGCGTTTTTTGAGTGGGCATGAAGGTTTGAGGCCTAAGTTTGATTGTATGAAAAAAAATTTGTGAGTTGATAAACTCTACTCTTTTTGTTTGAAAGTTAGAACGCACGAGTCTTACGCACGACATCCTTCGCCTCTTCGACAATCTGCACGAGGTTTGTCAAAAGTCCAAGTGCGAGACACAGCGTATCCAGCGCATATGACTCCAATCGGACACCATTCTCTTCCTCCTCCTCTTCCTTGTCGGCTGAATCTTCGCATTTGAAATCATCCACCCCTTCTTCCTCTTTCACAGCAAATCTGCTCATTTGGAACTCTCTCCCAGTCCTTGCAAGCGTGCGCATCAAGAAGCCCATACCATACTCGCTTCGCACAACTTTGCGTCCCCAATGTTCGTCCGAGTGTGTCAGGCTGACAAGAACTCTGAGGATGGTGTCCAGGCATTTCTGAATAGGAACTGCGGAGTATGGTAAGTACGTCAGTGAAACAATGGTATAAAAGATGAAAGGGGGAGAAATTTACAGGCGTCCAAGGTGTCCTCGTTCCCCTTAACAAGTTCGATGCAAACGCCCAGCGCAATGAAATCTTCGGCCAACCACGAATCTCGTGCAATATTTAGTTCGTCCTCATTAGCGCTTTCTGCGGCTTGTGTTGGTGTTTGATCCCATTGGTCCAGAAGATATGTGTCCATAAGTCGTAAGTGGTAGTAGACGGCCTCAAATGGCAATCTTGATACGGCATCCATCCAGTGTGAAGATAGGGTTGATGAGAGGGAGGTAGATGGATGAGGAGTCAAGGCAAGACGAAGAGACGAGAGGAATGTAGGAAAATGTGCTGATGGGATGAGATGCGAGGGTAAGGCCTGGAGACTGTATGTTACCATTAAGGACATAGATATCTAAGAGCATGATCGCTAAAATTTATGCTGGATACACCAAGTATCAGCTTACCGGCGTGCTTGGAAAGAATAGTCGGGATTTGGATTGGATTGTTTTGTAAATAGTGGTGAGCTGCAAACGATGAGGTTGATTTCCTCCCAAAACGAAGGAATGCTTACAGTAAGCTTGTCCTTTTTGTTTATCCCGGCCTTTTTCAGATCAGCGTCCGTCGCTTTGCTCTGGGGCGAGATAAGTACAAGAGGATCAAGATTTGGAGGTATCTCTTGAAGCAATCGGAATAGTATGCCAACAAGCGAAGAGTCATCATTCTTATCGGTCTCCTTTGCCTTATGTACGGGGGATGAAGGCGAATTCAACACTGGTCGCTCTGCCAATTCTAGAAGTGATGCAGGGTCGCGAGCCACGAGAGATACAAAAAAGGTAAGGAGGACGTCGAGAATCTGAACCCAATTAGTAAATTTCATGAGGATGGGGAATATTTGAATCTTTTACCTTGTCTTCGCCTTTTCCTGCCCCAGAATCTAGAAACACATTCCAAGTCCTGCTGAAGAAATCTGCAGCTTTGGCTTTGCGCGTGAAATCTGGGTCACATAGTTTGGTGGTAACCTCAAGGGCACTAAATTTAAAAAATTATTAGATCATCATAATTGAATTAGAGAATATGGCATACCTGGCGCGGCGTAGGCCAATCCCTCCCTTTTGATCCATCCCTTCAAACAGATAGCCAACTTCGTCGAGGAATCTCCTGCTTTCTCCCTTGTTCCTCAACTCGGAGATACTCTTCCGAGAATTCATCATCCCGGCAGGAATAGGAGGTGGGCGCACAGCAGGAACGTTAGTCCTTGATTTGCCTTTCCCAGCACGAGAGGGAGATACATCTGGGGTGGCAGAGTTTGACTTCGTGGGAGAATGAGACAGACGTGGGTATGGGTCATCTTCGGAGTTATCTACACCCCAACGGGTGCGTAACGAGGCATACGATTCAGGAGCGTCAAAGCCAACGTCGTCATCGACAGTTTGAGCAAGAGGATCGCCGTTTGCCGGAACCGGAATCTCGAGAATTCTGCGGAACTTTGTGGCATATGTACGGGTCGACTTTACACCTGGGGCAAGCAACGGAAGCAGGGGCGCAACAGGCTTTGGAGACTTGAAAATATCGGATTGCGAAAGAGATGGGAAAATTGGTAAGGAGGGGGTGCGATCCATAGTGTTCGCAGGGGTGGGTGTTCGACTCTCTATAGATGACTCCGTTTTCGAGCGACTCAGCATGCGCTTTGCGAGCTTCGAAGGCGATGGAGACGGAGAGGCAGGCGTTATGGAATCAAATATGCGAGAAAGATCTCGCGCCGCCTTTGGGGATGAATCTGGCTGAACAACTTGCGGCGTTGAAGGTTGTTTCCGAGGCGAGCCATATGTGGTCTTGACTTTCGGTTTGACTGGCAAAGATTCTTCGGTATCCGTTGCTTCAGGGGAAATTTTACGACGCTTGGTGGGAGAAGCTTGAGATTGGTCCAGCTCTGGGATTTCAATTGTCTGTTTCCGCTTGATTGCTGGGCGCTTTCCGTAAGTACGTATGCCAGCGCTGGCCGCGGACATCGTCTTCGTCGTTCGGTCGGAAAGCAGTGTGACGACATTCCGTTCGTCACGAACGCGTGACCAGCGCGCTCTGGCGTCACGCCGATCGACCAACGTTGAACTCTACTCAACCAACGATGGAGGCAGTTTCAACTCGCGTCGCCTCATTCAAGAAATCAAAGCGTGTCAAGAATCCGGAAAAGCCGTCCTCGACAACCACTCTCAAATGGCCCCATCCCTCCGACTTTCAAGCAAATCCGGAGACCTTGGCTGAGGCGGGATTCTTCTACGATCCAAGCTACGACGATCCAGACAACGTAACTTGTTTCATCTGCGACAAGCAACTCGGAGGATGGGAAGAAAATGATGACCCTTTCCTTATCCACTGGAACAAGTGCGGGCAGACTTGTTGTTGGGCCAGCGTTCGATGTGGATTATTGATGGATGTAGATCACTCGGGGCGGTGGGGCATGGATTTACTGCCGATAAGCGAATTGACTGACTTGCGTCTTAGATTTATCTCTGCTGATAAAACACGTCTGCCTGCTCACAAATCTATGGAAAGAGCCAGGCTCGAAACTTTCAGTGCTGGAAAAGGGTGGATACATGATAAGGCAAAGGGTCATGGTGCCAACTCGAAGACGGTACGTAAAGGCTCCAATTACTACTGCTGAAAGCTGAACTACATCTAGATGGCTTCCGCTGGGTTCGTCTACACCCCACAACACAGCGGTGACGACCTTGCAACCTGTCTTTACTGCAATACTTCTCTCAGTGGTTGGGACGAGGGCGATGATCCTCTGTAAGTCCGACTGTGCTTCTTACCGGTATGACTATGCTTACGTTAACTATGTTCAAGGGAGGAACATAAAAAACGCGCAAATAAATCCGGCTATGACTGTCCATTCTTTGCAGCATCTCCAGAACTCGGCACAAGTACCAAACCACCTTCTAAGGCACAATCCACAAAGCCCCCGTCAAAGTCGCAATCCAGGCCCCCATCTCGGTCTACATCTCGCACAAAACACCAGGACTCTATCTTACCCACCAAAACATTTGATGGTGAAGGAGAGGATGATTCGGATCCTTCGGAGGTACCAAACCCTGGACGGTCAACTGCAAAGACGCCACGAAAACCCAGAGCCACGACAACATCCAGGAAGTCATCCGCCAAGACCCCAAGAAATAAAACGCGAAGCTCCAGTCGTTCTGGTTTGAAGAATGTGGCGGAGGAGGATGAAGACGAAGAAGATCCCGTAGATCCCCCACCCACCGTGAAGAAAAAGGCGCGGTCTCGCTCAAAGTCTGTGGCAAGGTCCGAGGTCGTCGATAACACCGAAGTAGAAGAAGAAATTATGGAGACTCGAAAGCCTTCGCGCTCAAGGTCCAAAAAACCTGCTGCAGACTCTGAAGCAGAGGTAGAAGAGGAAGTCGTCCGAAAATCATCCCGTTCAAAGTCCAAAGCCTCGGTGGCTGTATCCGTTACAGAAGATGAAGCCCCGCGTAAACCCTCTCGGACCAGAACTAAGGCAAAAGTCACAGAATCGGAACAGGAGGATCTCCCTCTGGTCACGCCCAAACCAAAGCAGAAACGGGCAGCATCACGCCCTAAATCCAAAGCACCTGTAGAACCTCTCGTGGTCGACTCAGAGCCAGAGCCAGAGGTCCTAACGATTGCTCCCAAGCCAAAGCAAAAACGGACTGTTTCGAGGTCGAAATCAAGGGCCCCTGTTGAACCCTCCGATGTCGACTCGGAGCCCGAGCCGGAGCCAGAGGTGGTATCAGTTGTTCCTAAACAAAAGCACAAACGGACGGCGTCGAGGGCGAAATCCAAGGCGCCTATGGAAGCTTCTGAAATTGAGTCCGAACCCGAGGCAGAGGTGCTTACAGCTGCTCCCAAGCCAAAGCACAAGCGGGCTGTGTCGAGGTCAAAATGCAAGGCGCCTGTGGAGCCTTCTGAGGTCGATTCCGAACCAGAGGCAGAAGTGCTTACAGTTGCTCCCAAGGCAAAACCTAAACGGGCAGTATCGAAGTCAAAAATCAAGGCGCCTGTGGAACCTTCTGAGATCGATCCCGAACGAGAGGAAGAGGCTCCTCCGAAGAAGGCCGCTAGCAAAACGAAGACCAAAATTCCCCCAGTTGAAGACCTATTCAATGACGATGTCGCTATGGATGACTACGTCCCCCCGCCTTCTTC
This sequence comes from Hebeloma cylindrosporum, assembly GCA_000827355.1. Taxonomy (NCBI): domain Eukaryota; kingdom Fungi; phylum Basidiomycota; class Agaricomycetes; order Agaricales; family Hymenogastraceae; genus Hebeloma; species Hebeloma cylindrosporum. The sequence continues at coordinate 182,766 of KN831773.1, read as the reverse complement.
TCCTCCTGCAGTGCCCTCCCATGCTTCAACAACGGAGCTACCCCCTCTATTTGTTCCAAAACGAAATACCAAACCTCCTGCCCAACAACGACCGGCCGCTGAAGAGTCGATTCCAGTCGAGAAAGAAAAGAAGAAACCTGGGCGGCCAAAAACCAAACCTCAGCCAGCATCGCGTCCTCAGTCCGCCAAAACGGATGACAATGAGCAATCATCAATAACATCAGTTTCCACCGATACTTCTGGCCCACTTAACCCAATCTCAATTAACCCTCCTCAACCACCCGCGAAGGAAAACAAACCCATGAGCAAGGCCAAACCTACCGCTTCTCACCATCCGGAAATGCAGGTGACGAAAATGAAGGTAGTCGAGATCTCGAGCGACGAGGAAGAAAATGTTATCCTTGAATCCGACCGGGACATGAAGACCAAAGCTGCTCCTTTGCGAGGAAAGGAAAACACACAGACGTCTTCTGCTAAAGCTACTCCCCACCATGACGTGAGACCGACGTCCGCCCAAGACAAGCACGAGAAGAAACCGACCGCAATTGAAGCTGTGCAACCACAGGCGGTCAAACCGCCACCTAGACAGGCATCCGAACGTCCTGTTACCCCAGCACCGCCGCCTCCGCCTGCACCATTGGCTGACGATGATGTGAATATGGACGTGGCCGAAGATGATGCCCACCCCGTTATCGATGATAACGTCGCATATGAGCCCCCAAGGACCCCTGTGCGCTCTAAAGGACGTGTTTCCCCTCCCAAGGAGATCAGGATAGAGAAGGAAGCTACTGAACCTCCTTTCGTCCCTGCTCTCTCTAAATTGCCATTTATTCCAATAACCACGCTGAGCGAGGCAGAGCTGGATATGACCGTCGAAGATTGGATTCGGTATCAGATGGATGCGGAATTTGATAAATTGCGCAGAGATGGGGAAAGGGAACTGCAGAGATTCAGGAAGAAGGCCGAGGACACCAGGAAAATCATCGAGAGCCTTTGAAGGGTGGGAGGTTTTTGGGAGGGGGAGAATGTATTCTAACTTATTGTCGGTGAGCAGTCCTGGTGTTTCTGTTTATTTGCATAGTAATCCACTTTTCAAGAATGTATATACTCTGTTCATGCTCGCAAAGCGGACGAAAAACAAGACAAATTTGTCGACTTTGCCCGAATACACCGGTGAATGTTCACGAGTTCGTAAGAGTGAAGAATCCGTCGTTGTGCCCCAAACCCGCGAAATAAAGCTGTCAGACCGTGGGGCTGACTATTCAACCTGATGATACTCATCTGACGACATCTCCCTTTCTCCGCCGGTCGTTTGTATTCATGGGTATGTATTGCACATATGTACCAGCCGCCCCAATCGGCCAGGGTTCGGAACCGCTGAATATTTGAATGCTCGACCAGGGAAGGAGCTTTTATTTAAGCGACATGAGCTTTCTCTTCACACTCTCTTCATACGGGTTTTACAGGTCTGGACTCTCTGCCCAAGCTGGTTACCTGACGGAGTGAGTAACCAAATATATCAGTCTTATTTCTTGAACCTTGATATGCTTTCCAGCTCCAGGGACAAGGCGGTTTGTTAACTTGTGTACATCAATCATACTGTCCTGATCACCATGACGGACGCATTGTCCGATAGGTGACACCACTCACGGATCTGGTGTGGATTTCAGGATTTCAGACCCTATCACCTCCTATCGCTCGCTGTACATCGTTGAGTCCAATTTGAGTCGGTCCTCGAGGCTGATAACTCATTTGTTCCAGATTGGAATGCGTTGGCCACTCCCTGCCACCAAGCTGGTCCAGAGCTTCATCACAAGCGCATTCGGAATTACCCCTCTGACTGATCCCGAACTTTGTGGACACTGGTGAGTCTGCGACTTCTGATGAAAAGAGAGTGACCTCCATGTTTTCAGTGGACAAGTGGACACGAACCTGCAAGGACACCGTTTCGATCTTCGGCATGTTCTGAACGACGTCAGGGCAGCTGTACAGAATGTGCGCTTTGATCGCAGCGTCATGGGATTGGAATCTGGCATGCGACTGGTATGTACATAAGCTCTGGTAAGCAGACCTGTTTGTTTCGGCCTTGAAGTAGCCAAGCTTTTACGATTTCTTTAAACCACTTGTCATCACGAAGTTTGTTCATTTGATCAAGAGACGATCACTGGCTTATTCCAGTACCACAATCTCGCCCAAGATCTTGAAGGTTGAAGGCGGCTCATCCGGGAATTGGAAGTCGCTCGTTGCCACGCCTGCTCCGCGAATGACCTTGGAATAACCCATGGACGTCAAGCAGGCCCGGACTCCCTACAGCATCTTCGTTGAAGTGCTGCATCATCGAATATGTTCAATCATTAGACACGTTGGTGATGTAGTGAAACGTGCAGCTCGAATTGCAAGATACGCGCCTATGTGCATGAGAGAAGGCTTGCAAGTAAGATGGACAGTTCATTTTGTCGAATTTTATTTCGTTGGTCACTCAGCCACAAAGATCGCAAGTATTTCCTGGCTCGATTTTGCTTTTTCCGTTAAACTTTGATCCCTAATTCCTTCCGCGATAATGAGTTGCCTCCCAAGGCGACGGTGGCCCGTCGGTGGTGACAGCTCCTCATTCCCGAACCAAATTAAATGTGAATGGCCTTGGCGAAAGTCTTCGACCTGAATGTGCGATTTCATCGACAAATCCCAGAACCGAAACACTGGCACGTCCGTTATTTTCGTAGATCCCATGGACGACATATCTATTTGTGGCCACTTAAAAGTGACGAGAGGGAAGAAGCTGGAAGAAGCTATGTAGGTGTGGCCGCTCAGTGTATCCCTTAGTCCGTATCAGAAATAATCTTGTGTAGGTGGTGAGAGAGAGCGAGGCACGCGGGGGTTATTTTTTCGCAAATCGCGAATGACCGAACGGAAAAACCCAAGGACCTGCCATGTCCAAATGGTCCACTTGATACCAGTTATGGTAACCGGATATGTTATGGGATTTATAGGTTGCAATTGTGGAGAGATTCGTCATGCAAATTGCAATTCCCTTGTTTATCGATCGGCATAAAAGCACGAAACGGGTCAGAATCTGTTCATAAGTTCCCCTCTCACTTCTTGCCAACCAAATCGCAGCGAAACCACGCGAAATGGGAATCGAGCTACCTTCGGATATCATTTGCTTGATTTTGGGGCATCTCCGCGTTCAGGATATTCTCAATGTGAGACAAGTGAGTACATAGCTTCGTCCCCATGATAAGCCCCTGTTAACCCATTTTTTTTTTCGTCGCAAGGCCAGCAAGGAATTCCTTGAACTGACGAAGCTACGCAGTGTTTGGGAATCGTTGCTCCACAGTCATGTCCTCCACCAAAACATCCCTCTTCCGGGCCTTAGTGGAAGGTCCTATAATGAACTGACCACAACGGAAATGGAGACATGCCTGCGCCGAGCTTTGAAGCTTCGTCGAAACTGGATATCCGAATCGCCACTAATATCCAACCAATTCACTCTCGCGGGAATTCCTGATTCTCGCATTGTGTCGTTACAGGTTCTACCCGGCCATGGTCACCGAAGGCTATTGTCCCTCTCCTTCGAACAAAGTCGGGTTTTTACACTCCAATGCTGGGACATCGCAGCGTCGCCTCCGATTTGCATCGCTAGACGGGCGTTTCGCAGGCTTGGAGGAATGGCAGTGAACGTAAGCCTCGCTGGCGTCGGTGTGCTTGCTGTCCTCACTCCCAAGTACGTCGTTGAAATTCCGAGAGCGATACATATACGTCACGCTGAAGGGCTTTCGAAGTTTCAATATTGAAATTCTTTCCCTTGATCTGGAAGCGGTGGACCCAGACCATGCCTTTGTGACTTCGCTGACAATTGATGAGCCTGCGAAGAACGTCCTTCACTTCGCCAACTCCATATTGTTGATCAGAGACAACAATGAAGGGTTGTGTCTCTTGGATGTCCATAATCCCCAAGCCGAGGTCGAGCTCCGGAATGAAAATCCGCCACCAGTAAGCAATGTATTCTGAACATTTGTTGCCCGTCCACTGATGAGATATAGCCTGCTCATTTCCTTGATGCCATTATTACGCCGGCCTTCGTTCTGTTGCTTAGAATGACGACCCTCGAATTATATGCGCTTCCGCCGACAATGCCTTTCACCACGACAACCCTATACCCGATTGTCGTATTCCAGTGGCCATGGAGAATCGACAATGCAGGCATGACCCAAAGACACCCACCACCAGGATATCAGGGGAAATCTGCGATCAGTGTCTTCATAAGGTTCAGCAGTTATTTTCCTTGGGTAAGTCTATGTCGTTGGGGAGTTTGGTGTTACGGGCTAAAAAGTCTAACCATCAAAGGCGATCAACATCTTACATCACTATGAGATTCGTCCGAATGCTTACTTCTCAAATGCGAGTCCCATAAGCGCAACGAACCTGCCGTACGAATTTCCGCCTGTCTTGCGCGAAACAATCGGATCGCCCGTGCGTCTGCATGCGACCTCGGATTTGGCGATTGGGCCTTACGGCACGGCAGTCTGGATAGATAGCCACACGGAGGATTATTTTTTCCATGCTGATCGTGGCCAGCGTCTCGCAGGGATGCTTGCACCGTCACCTTATTTCGGCACCGAAGAGGACGAGGAGGTTGAGCTTTCTGACCAGATTGCGACTGCTGCAGCGACGTCGGTTTATGCATACCACGAGGAGGATAGCTGGGTTAAAGTTGCCTTGGACGAAGAGGAGGGAAGGATTTTTCTCGGGCATGACGATGGATTGATTATGATACTGGAATATGTTTGACTGTCATGAGGATATGCTTTCTTTTTGCGGACCTACAGACGTCAGAAACCTGTTACGACAACAGACTTATCTTCGTAAATCGCAGACCCACGAGTCCTCATTGAATTTATACAGTCGTCGATGTCCTAATTTACATGATTTGAGATTACAATGAGCCTAGGGTGTGGCAATAAGTACCTAATTGGTCGTTTAGCATTGGGAGCGATAAATGGCAGACGCATAACCACTTACAGCAGAAGGGGTCAGTCCGAGCTCTTTCAATGACTTCTCAAAGTCTGCGCGAGCGAAAACTTTCCTGTAGGAAGATCGAGCAAATCCGCCATAAGCCTATGTCGGAGATACGCACCTTGGGAAATGTTGTGCTAGAGTAACAGTGTCCACATCAATTGTATGCAGTTGGCCGCCCAAGAATTCTGCAACTTCGCGGAGGGCTAATGTGGAAACAAAATGAATTGATCTTCCATGAAAAAATGATACCGGTTAGACTTACAGGCATCGCTGGAAAGAGTTGTCGTGTAAGGTTGGCCACCGGTAGACAATCGGATTTGAAGCCTCGTCTCTTTGAAGTCTTTTCCTGCCACACCTGATGTCGGTGCTGCAACCGCAGCAGGTCGAGGGGGGTTAGCCGAGCCAGAAGCTTCGGGTAAGGGTTGTCCGTCTCGAAGAGCTTTCTCTCTCGCGGCTTTCTCTGCCCTAGCTTTCTTATCAGCCTCAATTTGGGCCTTGATAGCAGCTTTTGCTTTCGCGTCCTCGATCTTTTCTATAGAGAAGGGATGGTGTTAAGAAAATCAAGTTGACTGTAGTCCAATACTCACCCCGCTTCTTGGCCTCCGCCTCCTTCAAGGCCTCTTTCAGCTTCATATCTTCCTTGATTTTATTCATATCCTACAAGAAATGCGCGGTCAATGGGGCTGCGCGTGAAAAGAATTGGAAGCGCACGAACCTTCCCAGCTTTTCGTCGAAGGGCTTCGTTAGCCTTGTGCTCCTTGGCCTCCTCAACAGCCTTTTTGGCCCGTTTCTCGGCCATCTTCTCGCGTAGCTCTTCGAGCCTTTGTTTCTTCTCCTCTTCTGTTAGAGGTTTGATCTACATCGACATGGTCGTCACAATTAATAGGGTAATGGATCGAGGCGACTATGACGCACCTCCTCTGTGGATTCCTCGAATTGATCATGTCCGCTTTTCTCAGCATGGAAATTTGCGAGGGCAGTGTTCTTGAAGACTTTGCCACATAATGAGCATTTGATGCTCTATGTAGAGGTTATTACGGGCGCCATAAGGGGTTTCATATGAGCGAAGGGCATACCTTGGCTTCAACAGCGTTGCCCTTGAGCACACCAAGGCTCTTCAACGCTTCTGCATCTTCATCATCCTCGTCCACGTCCATGGGCGCTCGTCCGGCTGGTTGCTCGCTGACACCACCCAGATCGGGAACGGCTTGACCCTCGTGTTCCAGGATGTGATCCATTGCGGGCTGTAGGCCACGGTTTCCGGTTGCTTTCAAAGCCCCTAGGTAAGCGAAAAGAATTCAAACGTGAAGAATATGGAAAAAAATCATTGATGAGCGTCATATCGTTGAGAGTAGAAATTGAAGAGCGAACATTCGACTCGAGCTGGATCGAAACCCATGCTTAGGAGTGTGTCTTTATCGCCAGCCATTCTGAAAATTACAAGATGGAAGAAAATCCAAAACGGTTTGGGTTGTCGACTGAGTCAAAGTCGCTGTGCAGGATGAAAGACTTGAAAGGCGTAGATCGACTTGATCGCCAGGCGTGACGCGTCTCCTGGCGAAGAACAGGGGCCATGCCAAATATGGGCAAAACTGCCTCAATTGCTGGATCCACTCAAGGCAGTTAGCACGGTTTGGCCCCAACCTATCATATTTTCCTGTTGCACCTTTCTATCTATGTGTCCTAAGATAGCTTTCACGAAAAGCTAGAGATGGACTGGTTCAATGGCGCCGATCTCAGTAAGTACTATCCTCAGGTGATTTTCCAGAATCTTGCTCGCATCCAAAAATGCTTTAAATTGCCCGAGAATCGAGATGCTCATTCAACCTCGTATTCCAGTTTAACAACCCACGACGGTGATCACGTCCTATTCGGATTTAGTGGTTTCCTTGCAGTCAAAATCCCAGGAAATTCAAGCGGGACGTAGCCCTCCAAAGGCGAGTGCAAATGCGCGGAGCTCAACGCCAGATTCTGAGCAGAAGTGCCGTTTTAGCATTCAAGAGCATACTGGGAGCTGAAATGACGTACTTAAGGCCATGTAACCCACTCAAAAGTCCTCGTGCTTCGCCACTTTTGTGTAGGGGACGAGCAGCGGTGGATCTTGATACCCTTTTGACTCCAGCTTCGCTACTGGGATGGCCTTAGTTCGGCGTTTCAACTCTCCGTGGCCACATTCGATGACTCAAGTCACTCAACCTCCATCGCACCCTGCCCCTCTTCAATACCCTCCCCCCACAACCCCGAATTCACACCCTTTTCACACCGATCATTCCATGCCGCAACCGTTCGGTGGCGTTCCTCACGCTCCTCTATACTGTTCTCCACAACTCTCCCAAGATCCAGGCCCTTTGAAGGCCATTCCATCTCGCTGTCCGTGCCATCATCATCAGAGTCCCCCTCCATACGAAGAGGTAACTCGGAAAACATAATATTCTCGAGATTTTTGTAGTCGTTATGGGCAAACCTCTTGAGTACGCACTGAAGATAATGCCAACGAAAGAGGCCGGGAGGAGGAACATTAGTGTGCTGGGGGTTGGGAGGGCTTGCAGGGTGCCCATGGATGGGAGCGAGGGCTGTTGGTCTCCGAAATCCTCCAAGTATTGTGAGCTCCGTATTAGGTGGCGCGGTAGCGAACATATGACACACATAATTGTTCTAAGCGGTTGATCAATGGAAATTCAAGAGATGAGGGGAGCAGAACTCCTCACCGGGGAGACATAACGAAGGCCCAACTCATAATTATCAAAGAATGTATCGAGCGTCTCCGACAAAGTTAGGCCAAACATTTCGTTGTAGATTGAGAGATCTGGGGTGGTGGGGAGAGATGTGAAAGTATTGAAGATGATTCGCCCAATGTGATCCCCCATGCGCTTGGGGCAAATGTGACTGTTCACTACTGGAATAATTGTTGCCGACACCCAGCACTCTCCATCGCGTCCCTTCACGCGATCGGCCATGGTGCTTACGTTCCCTGTCGCAGTGGTCACGGATTTCCCGACGCGCGGACTGATTTTCGAGAGGCCGACCGTAATGTGGACCGGAAGATCGTAGCGGTAGGTCGACGCAGTTAGCGCGTCTGTGGCGGCAACAGGGCACCACCTCTGGCGCGGCTCGTTCTATACCAGCAACGAACCACGGTGACGGGCAGGATCACAGATATCATGGGCAATATCGATCAACCATTGAGACGCCTCTTGGCGGGAATATCGAGCAAAATCGTCGAGAGGGCCTCTGAGAAGGCGGATATAGGGGGTAGACGTCGGATAATTAGCGCCGGGGGTCATGGCAGCGGCGGCAAGGACGTCGTCGGAAATCGTTCCTGCTTCGGGATAGAGACGGACCGACGGGGAGTTGACGCGGAGCTCAAGCATTCCTGCGAGTGCCGATGGGGTGGCACCCGAATAACTGTCTGAGGGATGGGAGGAGGGGATGGCAATGACATTGGCGAGGTGAGCGAAACAGAAAGTGAATGTGAATCACAAAGTACTTAGTTTTAAACTTACATAATAAGTCCCAAGCACAGGGGGGCAAAAACTGCTCTTTCGTTTCTTTTCATCCACTACATGCAGTTAGCACTGTCTATCTCCAACTTACCATATTTACCGTGGTACTGTTCCATCTAGATGGCCTAAAACATCTTTCACGACAAGCTAAAGACGGACTGGTTCAATTTGGGTCCCATGGCGCTGAATCCTCATGCTGGCTGATTCGGTTTCTGTTCCACAATCCTACTGCAGCGCATCCAAGCCTTAGATATTGCTTTGAAGTGGCCTGAGAACCGAGATGTTCATCCAACCTCGCATCCCAGTTTAACAACCCACGACGGTGGGAATGGCGTGCACTAACATATGACATGGACTGATGGAATGTACGCAAACTCGTCACTCATGTTCTTTGATCAACACTCACGTTTCACGTCGTCGTTGCCTTACTTTAGGTGTACATGTGGTGCATCGTTTCATCACTGTTAGCTTCCCATCTGGCATACTTAACCGCAGCCGCGGTCTGAGCGCTTGGTAATGGAAGCCCTGCAGAAATGGATATTGGCAGGTCCTGGCGGGTGGTGGCGTCCTACTCGGATTTAATTGGCGTCGGAATCCTACTTTCCTGTTGTCCTTTTTGGTTAAAAGATGAACGTCCATGGGTGTTGCTAGGTCCGAAATGTTTAAAAATCAAAAGCCTCGGTTATCTCGGAGAAAAAAGGCACAAAGAGTTGGTGTTCAAGCTGATAGTATTCCGTAATATATGTTAAAACCCATTGAGAGCGATCTAGTACTACGAAATAATTGGCAGTGAACTTTGAAGGCGGTACCAGTACCCCAGCAGGAGGCTTCCTTATCGGGCAGCAAGTCATGCGGTTTGCGGGCACTGCAAATCCATCTCTCTCATCCAGCCGCAACAGCTCTTCAAGTAGCTGTTGACGAGGGCCATTGCCATCTGAGGGCATCTATCGTTCGTTGTCGGCCAAGGAGGTCCAAGCAAAGATGTCATCTTCATCCCGACCTGGTCCACGCCCAACATCACCCGTAGAAGAGGACCTACAAAAACTGTACAATGAAGTGTGGGCCGTCTTTGCGGAAGAGAGCCCCTCCTCAGAGCGCGACATTGAAAATATTTATAATGGTTACACAGAAGACACCGACCCGACCCCATCTTCCTCCCTCGCCAACCCCCTGTTACAACCGACTTATCAGCACCGTGAGCATAGCGCCTGTATATCTTACATATCCTAACTTCTCTTACTCCAGCTGGACGCAGTCCAAGTCCGTATTCCATCAACAAGGTCGACACACAGGCCGTATCTGCCGCATCTCAGTCTTCCCCTGGTGCCAAGTCTCCCGTAAGGCGACGCCTACCGCCGACTCCGGGCGGTTCATCTTCATCGACAACATCTCCTTCGATTTCACTTTCGATGCCGGAGCCTGAACCGTATCAGTTCGCTGGATCTTCCAAGCCCTCCTTGTACAACTCGGCTTCCTACGCATCGTTTGCATCCTCGTCCAATGCCGCTTCAGGCTTAGAACGACGACCCACAGCTGGCAGCGACAATAGTGCACAAAGCGCCCCTCGATTGCCTCAATCATCGGGCTATTCGAACGGTTCTTCGCATTATGCAGAAGATGGGCAAAGAACACCTTTATCCTCGTCTGACTACCAATCACATCGCTCGTTTTCGAGTTCGTTGGGCAGTACTACGACGAACACCACGACTTCGACAGGAGATGGCCACCATCGACCTCCCGGAGCACTACCGCCCGCGTTGCCTCCCAAACCTTCTGCATATCAAGACTTTTCATCGGAATCTCAATATTCTTATCAATTACCTTCATTCAATGCCTATGACCAAGAAAATCCGGACGTTTCTGATGATTATTTCTATCGACAACCACAACAATCCAAACCCAACAAGTACTCTCCCATCGTTGTCCCACCCCCGCCACCACCCCCTCCTCCTCTTCCACCTGCGCCTCCTGCAGCCACGACTAATGATGACTTTGCCGATTATTCTTCTCAGACGACATACACATCTCCCGTCGCGTCATCACCTTGTAGGTCTTCCTTACTGAGAATTTTCCCAAGCTTGGATATTTATAAAATCTTTCAGATAACGGATTTCCTGATTTCAGTCTAAAAAACCTATCCGGACCTCCATCGCAAAACAGTTTCTTTGATCAAGAACCCCAATTATCAACATCGGAGACCACTCCTGAGGTTCCACAGGCAGGGCCGTCAGAGTTGCACCTCTCTGTGCCATCACAAGAAGACAACTGGGAGCCCAACTCATACTCGTACACAGAACATAATCCTTACATCGACAATGACGAGACTGCGCCCAACTTTCAGCGACGGCCCACTGACATGTTGCGAACGCTGGCAGATTATTCTGAAAAAGGACCTTTGGATCTGCATGAGTCGGACCGCTTGGATGATTATTGGGAAGACGAGGACGAGGACGATGAGGCGAGATTCGTAAACTTTTCTTTGCTCTCGCATATTGCCATGCAACTGCGCGACAAGGTGCCTCGCGGTACTCACGTCAAGGGTAGCATTCCCTATCCTAGGGCATTCACTGGGAAAGACATCGTTGTACGTGATTTATAGCCATCCTTCCTTTCCCAGGTTTTCACCATTTGCATTTCTAGTCCACCATCCAAACTCAAATCCAAAGGGAATTGGCGATCAACCACGGAGTTTCAACGAATGATCGAAGAGTGGCTCTCCAGGTCGCTCGAAGCCTCCAGAGCCAGTTGTTCTTTTATGAGGTCGAATGGGGCGGTAGTGTCTTGCGGGATGGCGTGGAAGATGTGTACATGTTTTTGGACGATCAGGAAAGTGGGTCCGATGCCGTTCCAGAACGAGAGGAGTTGCCTACCGGAGTAATCACCATGTTGACGAGGTGCTACTCGCCGAGCTGTGGAGAAGGCATTCCTTGTTACTCGTACACTTGTCCTCGGAAGGTACGCTGAAAATTAGGTTTCGTTGGTTCTGACATTGAACCATTTGGACAGGGCGGTTACGCTATCGGACTGCCTGTTGTGCAGGCCGAGGCCCCTGTAGCGGTCAAGGACGAGGAGTGGACAAAGACTATAGATGCGGGCATCTTGAGCTCCTTACCAGCAAGCGAAATCACTAGGCAGACGTACGTCCGCATGAAATAAACCACCAATCGCGATCTAACTTTTTCTATTTTTCTTTTCGCTACAGCGTCATACATCGACTCATCACCAGAGAGAAACAATATCTCTTAGACCTTGACCTTGTCGAGTCGGATTTCATCAAGCCTTTGCGAGCCGCAAACCCTCCGGTTTTGCCTATCGACCAAGTGGAGGATTTTATTGATGAGGTGTTCAGTAACATCCTTGACCTCCGGGAGTGCAATCGCCGCCTTTTAGAGGTGATGTACGTTCGCCAGCGAGAGGAAGGGCCGATCATTCTGCGCATTGGCGACATCTTCTTGGAGGCTGCCACTGAGTTCCGGTTCGCCTATCCGGCGTATATCGGACACTACCCATTGGCGGAGAAGAGGCTGAAGGAAGAAATGGAGACGAATCCCAACTTTAGGTTGTTCCTGGAGGTATGCTATTTTTTCCATTCCGGAATATCGATTTTCGTAACTGACAACTTGCTCGAAAGCAATGCGGTCGTCAGCAATCATCCCGCTCTGGCGAATCTCCACGGCTCGACCTAAAGCATTTCCTCAACCGTCCAGCTGAGCATCTTCAGAAGTACCATGTGCTTCTTGGGGCTGTCTTGGACGAAACGGCAAAGGGAAATCCAGACGCCGAGTTTTTGAAAGAGGCTATTGAGGCGATCAAGAGCCTGCAGTCGGTTGCTCAGCTGAGGACTTTCCAGTCGGCTATGGGGAAAGGAACGCCTGGAAAGTGGGAGTGGCATGATCTTGTTCCTGCGGATGTTCGAGAACATTTTACCAAGCAGGAGGGTAAACGACAATCGTGAGTTCGATAGTGGTCGTTGCTTTTCGTTGCTTCATGACTGAATTTTGTTTGCCAGCATCATATTTGAGTTGATCAAGGGAGAGATGGCGTATGTGAAGGATCTGGAAAACATGCAGCATGTACGTGTTGATTTCCCGTGCTATCCTAATGTAATTGACATGGATTTTACAGATTTACATCTTACCCTTGCGCAAAGCGGAGCCGCCTATCATCCCTCGGGACAGGCTTGATCAATTCATTGAAGATGTTTTCCACAACTATAGCCAGCTGTACGAGCATCACAAGAAGCTCGTGGACGAGCTGCATGAAATCCAACGAGAGCAACATCCTCGTATCAATACCATTACCGCGGCGATTTTCGATGCTGCACTCAATTTTAGGGATGCGTACATGGAGTATATTCCGAATTATCCCATCGCTGCGTATAGGATTGATGAAGAGATGGCCAACAATTTGCCGTTCAAGACCTTCGTTGACGTGAGTCGTCTACTTTTGATTTAGTTCCTTCGTTCTGACTGCATCGTTCTAGCAATGTGTTCGCCATCCCGACGCTCACCGCCTTGATATGAAGAATTTCATAAACAGGCCCATTCCTCGTTTGCTTCGTTACGAACTTCTTTTAAGGAATATCATGGAGGAGACGACTCCTGGGCATGAAGATCTGGACTCGATCCCAAATGTCATTGATGTGATCAAGGCGCTTGGGAAGGAGACGGAGCCTGTGGTGTTTTCGGCGAAGCAGAAAGTGGAGGTCTGGCGATACAATTCTGGTCTTGTGTTCAAGCCTGGAGAATCGATCGTGCGTGGTTTGGGGTTTAAATACAGTCTTGATTGGTGCTGATACTCTCTTTTTATTTCTTTTTTGATGATAGGACATGGATCTACTTGATGACAAGCGATCACTCATTCATTCAGGAAGATTGCTCAGGCAACCTGACAGTGGTCTTGAATGGAACGGATGGAGCGAACTTCACGTCCTTCTCTTTGACAATTATTGTAAGTAACGCTAATCTCTAATATTGCCAGCTACCTAATTTTACTTTATTGCAGTGGTGATGACGAAGCCTAAAGAAAAAGATGGTATAACCAAGTACCAAGTCAATCGTCGAGTGAGTCGCTTACCATTTCTTAATGGAAGGGATCGAAATTGACACGTTTTTAAAGCCCATCCCACTGGATCTGCTTACCCTTGTCAACTTTACTGACCCGCCAACCCAACGAAGCACAGGCATCCTCCGCAACTTACGAGGTGGCGAACGTCACGAACCAGGCAGTGCGAACCCAGGATTGTCCCCCGAGAGCGCTACCGACTCTCGCTTCGTCTATCCTCTTACTTTGCACCACAATGGTCGCACAGGTGGTCCGTATATCTTGTACGCGGAATCCTCTCAGATTCGTTCTGATGGCAGAAGAAGCTGGTGGATGCGCTTGGGCTGCGAAAGGCCATCCAGGACTCGAACAAGGTGTTTGAGGTGGAGTATTTGAGCAGAGATACGTTCATTATTCCTTCGATCGCTCAGGGCGCCAATGGACCGACGTGGAATCAGGATAGTCAGTTCACGGGTAAAGTGACGTGCTCGGTACCTTTCAGTCAGTCCCTTGTTTGTTTTTCTTTTTATCGTTGTGGACGCTCAATATGCCTTGCTTTGCAGACACTCCTGATGGACGTGCACTTGTTGCCATTGGTTGTACTGAAGGTGTTTGGATTGGATTCCGACATGATCCAAAATGTACGTTGACTCGAAAGCTATTAAAATCCTTGCATAATTTGTTTTCCCAGCCATTCGGCGAGTTCTTCATTTGAAGATGGTTACGCAATGCGCCATGCTCGAAGATTTCGGGATCTTCTTGGTGTTGGCTGATAAGGTTGGTTTAAATCTTACAGTCTGGGGTATTAGTTGGTCTAACCCTCAAATCCAGGCATTGTTTGCTTACCACATGGAAGCCCTCGTCCCATCGTCACCACATGGGGTACATACTTCACAAGTGCCACAAAAACTTAGCGGAACAAAGGACGTTCATTTCTTTAGTGTCGGGACGTTGCAAGGCCGCACACTGATCATCTACATGAAGAAAAAATCTGTAAACCTCTTTCTTTTTTTCCTGAGATACTTCAGCTGATATGTCGCCCTCAGCTGAACAGTATTTTCCGAGTTCTCGAACCGATTGGCGACAAGATTAATGAAGGAGTGAAAGCTCCTGCTGGTCTTGGCTCACGTCTTGGTTTCCGGTCAACCAAATCAGAATGGTTTAGGATCTACAGGGACTTCTTCTTGCCCTCTGACTCTTTCGACGTCATTTTCCTCAAGGCTAGGATAGCCATTTTCTGTGCCAAAGGATTTGAGATCATGAACCTTCACGAGTATGGTTGTTTTCTATCTTTACCGTAGGATTCTTTTGATGTGTCATTTCCAGCTTTGAGAGTATCACGATTCCTCAACGTGAAGACCCAAAGCATGCCCAATTTGCCAGACGATGTGAATCGTCACGACCTCTAGGGATGTTTCGATCTAGCGACGACGAGTTCCTACTATGCTATGATGGTATATATATATATGCTCCCTCGTTGCGACGTTGCTCTAACCTTGGTCAACAGAATTTGGCGTTTACGTTGACAAGCATGGAGATCCGTGTCGTTCATTTGGGACCATCGAATGGGAAGGCACAGCTGAACGTGTCGCTTTCCATTCGCCTTATATCCTCCTGTTCGACTCGCGCTTCATTGAAATTCGACACGTCGAGACAGGAAGACTGGCTCAAATCATTCCAGGAAACGAGATTCGCTGCACATGGGACGGTCGAGGTGTCAGCCTTCCGCCCAGTACGCCTGCGATAGAGGGAGCAGATGATCCACAAGAGGCACAGGTGCATTTCGTGATGAACAGCACCGATTCTGTGACTGGACCCGGAGGCATGCGATCAAGGAATATCGTACAGCATGTCTGCGAACTTATACCCACTGTGCCGCTTCCCATACCTGGGAGGCGACCACACTCGGATGCGACGATAGCATCTTACCCCCCCGTTGGCGCTCACCCACAAGAGCAGATGTATAACCCTTACGTACCGGCACCGACGGCGCCCACGCATATGTCGACACATTCTTATGGGTCATCATCGTACGGTTCTGGCCATACAGGGCAAGGGTATTCAAATGCACCGAGTCCCGTTCAAAATCCATACGCTCCTGGCTCAGGTCACCCTTCATATGCTCCTGGCCGTGCTCCTTCTTCCTATGGATATGCCCCAGCACCGGTACCTCCGAACGTGAATCCCATTCCAGGTGGGGGTGCGCACTACGCTCGAGCTGGATACTCGACAGCACCACCACGCTCGCCGGAGCTCCAACCTTCACAGTCATGGCGTTGAAGGGTTTTGAGAAGAAAACAAAAAATGGCTATCTTCTTTTTTCAGTACTTACCAGTATCCTCTTTGTTTCCATTTGTCAGAGTCGATATCGCATACGATTTTAGTAGTGTAATATTAGGAATTTTGTGTACAGCCCTTTTGCAGTACTATGGGATTGAGCAAACTTTACATACTTTTAATTTCTCAGCCAACATACTGAATTGAATCGGCTTTCCTGTATGGATCAACGATGCTGCCCGTCACTGAATCCTTATGGATATTGGCAATATAATCGCATACGTCAAGACATTTGAAGAAGATGTTTAGACCAATGTGCTTAGTAGATATGTGAAGGTGGTCATTAATTTGGATTCTACGCGCATAATATGGCCACATCTGCTTAATGTTGACGCTTACCCATCCATATCGTTTCAGAACAGTTTATTTTATGCGTTTACATTATGCGGTTGTGGAGATATCGAGCCTTGATTGAGCCCGGAAGATTGGGCGCGGAAGGTGCAAACGAGTCGTGACTGCGTCACGCGTTCCATCTTCCAAAACGGCAATCAACTCAAAATCCACGATACATCTTGAAAAAAAGAACACAATTCATGGAACTTGGGCTCAAAAAAATATATTTCTGGCTCAGGAAAAAAGATATCTGCCCCAGTGAGGCTCGAACTCACGACCTTCCGATTACGTAATCCCCGAGAGTTCGGGCCTTAACAGTCGGACGCTGTAACCAACTCAGCCATGGGGCACATATTTGTGTGTGACACAGCACCAACTTGAAGGGCTATCCTTCGCTTTTTTGACGCCCACGGCTGATGGCAATCAATCTCTTTCAATCTCTTGTTTTTCTACCATGACCCTTTCAGCTTTATCCCTCCCACATCGCGAAAGTTGAACGTGCATCTGAACTCAATGGCCTCAACACCAGCTAAACGTCCTCGAACGCCGTCCTCTTCATCGTTCGCTTCTCCCACATCGGATCCGCCACACAAAGCCTCTCGCGTCCTCCTCCAACCAACCTCCCCCACCTCCAATAGGACTTCATCCTCAACGTCCACTTCAAGTTTTGGGTCAGATTCCACCGTGAAACAAGGCCCGATCGCGGCAGCTGTACCACTCTTGTGCACATTAGCACCCACATGCCACCGACAACCGACCCCGATCGCGAACACAAATGAGCTGGAGAAGCACTATGCCACTTATCACGCACATGTTTGTGGACTGAAGACATGTGGGTGTGTCTTTCCAGATGCCAGGCTTTTAGAATTGGTGCGTTCTACTTTTCATTGTATTTTGCTTTCAAACTTATGGAGCGCTTATATTTTTCAGCATCAAACAGAATGCCATGACCCACTTTCGGCCCTCAGGAAGGAACGCGGGGAGAAGATTGTATGTTTTTGCCTCCATCGATCCCTAATTTATCCCGCTGAAGCCTCTGTTTGTAGTTTCAATGCCATGTAGCGGCGCCAACCTGCGGGCGTAACTTCCTAACTCCCAAAGCGCGAAGACTTCACCTTATTCAAGCTCACGAATTCCCCAAGGAATACTTCTTTGCTGTTACGAACAAAGGGATCGGAGGTTTATTGAAACGATGGGGCGAAGGGGCCAGTATGATCAGGAAAGAGTGGAAACCTAGAAATGGAGATGGAAAGGAAAGCCTTGATACCATGCGTTTCAGAGACGAGGATGATAAAATGGATGAAGACGAAGATGAAGAAGACGAGGATGAGGAAAGCGAAGAAGACGAGGAAGACGACGCCGACCTTGAGGCCACCCCCCGCATGCTTCCGCGTACCACTGGGATCCATTCTCCGCAGTCATCCGTCTCATCTTCTCAAAGCCAACGCCAGAAACACTCCAAGAATCCAAAGGAAGATCCAGGTGTAGCAGGTCTCGCAGACACCTTGGATTCTCTCTCACTCGTTCCCAACTCAGTGAGATTTGGCCGGGGAGGACATTCAGGCGGCTTTATACCCAATGTACATGGCGGTCGAGGTCGAGGTCGGGGCCGTGGCAGAGGTGGGTTTATTGCGAATCCAACAGGTTTGGGTCCACAACAGCCGGCTATGGACGTGGATGGCGCTCAACCCAGTACTAGGAAGGGGGGACGTGGAAGAAAGGTAGAAACTGAAACTCAAACGACACAAGATGGACCTCAAACTGGGTTTGACCCGGCGAGAGGGAGAGGTGGTGGTCGAGGCAGAGCGAGGGCTAGAGGGAGGGGCCGAGGTGGAAGAGGTGGCGGTCCTTAATGCGCGTGCTGACGATATATCTTCTTGCTCGGATCCAGGTTCATAAACGAGATCGATCTTTCGGGTGGATGGGATAGGTATTCTTTGGAAACTAAATGTAAAGGGATAGGAATATCTGCATTCTGTATAATAAGGAATGAAATATGTTTTCTAACATCTCCTCTTACATAAAATACCTTGAGCGCTAAAGCAATATCCAGCAAATGGTGCTTTGGTTTGATGACTCGGCTCGGGGAGTCAATGGACTCATTATGAATGTCCCCGTCCTTGAGGGCTCTTCGGGAACAAAGTTCGGATTGTAATATTACAGAAATTGTCCGTTTCGTCCGTCATAAAGTCAAAGAAGACATCTTGAATTAATCCCAGGGAATGAACATTACAGCCTTCCCTAGCCATAACTTTGGACCGCTCAAGGACCGCTATTCCCTGATTCCCCTGGAATCCTATTCGAGGCCCCTGACATGTCGACATGTACCTGACATGCGTCATAACCACCACTAAATTCCGCGGCCCGGTCAATGCCATCGCGATATGCAAGGCGACATGCGTCCTCATTGCGTGTTTAACGTTTACCTCTTGTCCACATACCACCACCGTTCTCGCAATTATCGAAAGACCTATCCCTAAACCTATGACGAACGATCAGAC
Source organism: Hebeloma cylindrosporum (assembly GCA_000827355.1). Taxonomy (NCBI): domain Eukaryota; kingdom Fungi; phylum Basidiomycota; class Agaricomycetes; order Agaricales; family Hymenogastraceae; genus Hebeloma; species Hebeloma cylindrosporum. The sequence goes on along the minus strand of KN831773.1, from coordinate 164,030 downwards.
GCGCGATCAGACCTTGTCAACGGACCTCGTTTCCCCAGTCGTGCGAGACCATGAACATTGCGAGTACCAATACGTACAAGCCAATACACGCATATATCTAATCAGGTTGAATACTATGTTTCTAGTTAATTTCAGTGATTCAGACGTCACATTTTTATCATCCGATTTTGTCGCTTTCAAGCTGCATCGCAAATACCTCGAAGCAACTACAGGCGCCTTCCCGTCAGCAGAATTCGAAACTCAGGGCGAGCTTGTGCACCTCACAGAACCGTCCAATGTGCTGGAGGTTATGTTCCAATTTGTGTACCCAAGGCGCCATCCCAGGCTGGATAAACAGGATTTCAGCACATTTTTAGCCATTGCAGAGGCCGTTGAGAAATACGAGGTTTTCTCCGCTATGAATACCTGCGAAACCCGGATAATGTGAGCCATACTACTTGTTTAGATGGTTGGGAGACGACTCATCACTTATTTTTGTACAGTGGGTTTCTCCAAAAATCTCCCGATGACGCACCTGCGGTTCTCGCGCATGGTATCAAACACAATTACCCCATACTCATTAATGAGGCTGTACCTCATCTCTCTCGATTACCTCTGATCACGGTACTGGAGAAAATACCACCGCTGGGCGTCTTTCCTTGGGTAAATTCAATTGAAATCACCCCCCGATACAGCGTCCTCATCCACTCAATTTTAGATTCGCTACCAAGCCGCATGGGACGGTGCCTTCAGTTCCACAATAATGTACATCAAATCCATGAGAACAGGGCACAGGACCGTCTGCGATTATGACGAGATTTGCATCAACTGTCGGTCTGCTATGATCGCTCGCGTTTCAGAAATGGAACGGCTTACCAGCCTTGCGGCCTTGATGGACGCGACGGAGAGAGGCGATTGGGAGTTTCCGAATCATCCAATCTGCAGTAGTCATTGTTCCAAAAACACCTGCAGATATATGCCGAAAGTGATGACATTTCTTCAGAAAGGTATCACGGCGCTTCCTCCTTTCACGAGTTTTTTGTAGGGTCCAATCCAACAAGAGCTAAACTCTGTAAACCTTTCTCATTAAGTTTCTCCGGAAACAGTCAATAGGTAGAATGATCAAGACGCACCTTTTGGTTGTTGCCCCAATTGACATCAATTAATCATGATGAGAGAAACCTCGGCGCTGTAATTTGAGGGAAGGGGGGAGTTGGAAGGGGGCATTGGAATTGAACACATTCCGAACTCGAGGAAAGGTTTCTATCATTCTACTGTATACACCTCTGGTGACTGACCCAAGACCTTGGGCGCTTATCTCAGATCATGGCTTGGCAGATGATGGACATTGAATTTTTGCGCCTTTATAATCCCTTAAAATCCTGTTTCGACTGGAGACGGTTGCATATCTTATTTTGTTTACTGATTTCATGAATCGGGTTAGAATGAGCAAGTGAGCGATACACGAGGACATCGTGTGCACGCGGCGGGTGGGAAAATGTTGCTCATCGGCACGAGGCTGGGGAGCATTTTATCTTGGACTGTACAGTTGATCCCCGACTCTGTCCTAGTGCATCTCGCGGCTGACTTCAAACATGAGTGACTCTGCCGATGGTTCCAGGACCTTAACCACACATCCTGAATGCGAGTACTACTCGCTTGAACCTCAGACCTTTACGCTGATCATCTTTGATATAGACGAAAGTGCGAAGGACACCGATGTCATCATCCAATCCTCAGATGGGGTGATATTTAACCTTCATTGGAAATATCTCCAGTTGTATCCTGGTTTCGTGCGTGATGTCGATGATGGTTCTCAGCCCAACGAGGAAAAGGAGAAGATGGACCTCGACGAGCCATCCGACGTCCTTGAAATCTTGTTCCAGTTCGTCTATCCGAAGAGGCACCCATCCCTCGAGGACATTGACTTTGAGACCCTGGCCGCGGTCGCTGAAGCGGTGGAGAAATACCAGGTGTTTTCGGCAATGAACTTATGCGCATTGCGCTTGGAGTGAGCTTCGTCGGGCGGGGAGTCGCATGCTAAATTGCTAATGCTGGATTCCTCCCAGGAGATTCCTACCCTGTGAACAACATGCCACCAGAATACTCATCTATTCGACCAAGTACAATTATACTAAATTGGCCAACGAGGCTGCATTGTCTCTTTGCCGAAAACCTGACCTCGAGGTGGTCAAGCAGTTGCCTGCTGCAATGATTATGCCCTGGGTATGTTACCATTTCACATTCCGGTTACCTTACTTCCGACAAACGTGAATTAATCAACGGTTTTACTGCATCTTGTAGCTAACATACCGTAGCGCTTGGAAGGCATTATTTGACGCTCGACTACAGAAGACCATGGAGCGTTGCGTCGTCAGCATCCGTTGTTCAAGTACCACGTTTAGAGTGGAATCTAGCATCTCGATCTGCGCATTTTGTACAACCTCAACCCTTGCGTGGTTCCAATTTCTGGAAAATCTTGATAGACTCTCCGATCTGAAGTCCTCATTAATAGCCCTTATGGACGAGAGAAACCTGCCCAGCCAATATCAACTACATTCCTATCGATTTGGAAAGTCGAACTTCGCCAAATTTTCTAACGCAATAAAAGGCGGATGCGACCAATGTTTGTCAAGGTGTCAGCACATGTCCAGTGAATTGGAGGAACTGAGCAAGGACATCGAGGCAATCCCCCCGTTTACGGAATTCCTCAAGAGTTATTAAGGTATGGATGCCTCTTCACCCTTTCCAATATGCAATTTAACCTAGTGTTGACTGGCCCCACCTAGTACTGAGCATTCCCTGCTTTCAGCTATGGCCGATAAGTAGGGTAGCAAATAGGTTACTGTAGCTCAAGTCAAATTCCCGGCGACGTGTAATAAATTCTGGGAGTTTCTTCCACCAATGAAAGGCCGAGTGTAGTGTCATTCGATGAGCCAAGTTATTATTTCCTCGGTGTTGCCACATGCCGATGTCTTGTGAAACATCAGCAAGGAGCTACTTTCCTCCGAAACGGGGACTAGGATGATGAATCAACATATGTTTCAAACAAGCAATATGTCTTAGCCCTTTCGTCGCCCAGAGCTTGGGCGCCTATTCCCACGCACCTCAAGTTATGCTCCTTAGTGAGGAAAGTAGAGACAGCATTAACTTCATTTCACTTTTTTATCATCGAGCACCGATGGACTGCGACTGGGAGGTGCTAGTTGACGATACTTGAGGCATGAGGCAGTCATGTGTTCGGGCATTGGTACACAAGGCCAAATTCTACCTTCCATTTCATCGCATCATTGACAGTTGTCATATCATCTTCCCTGCACCTATTCGCTCTCTTCTCAGGGATGGACCATGCCGAGCACGCCAACGTCACTGACGGCTCGCGTAATGCTGCAGTGATCCATGAAAAATGTAAGTTTGATATTCCCTCCCTCACGGCTCCGGCAAAAGGTATGGTGCGGTGAAGAGCCTGTGCGAGTTGATCTTTTGTAAACTAGTCAACGCCAATGTTCCTGGAACAGACTTTATTGTCCAAACTTCCGATGGGATGGTATTTCACCTCCATCGCAAAAACCTCCAAGTCGGGCCACGTTATGCACATTTTGTGAGCTAAGGCAATCATTTCTCCCTTTTACTCGCAAATCGCCCGAATCATATCTTGGGCGCTTATTTGCATGCACCTCAGATCGCACTTTATCTGTTCGTCTTACTAGGGGAAATACAGGCAGAAGTTGGTTTCATTATTCCGTTACTATTTATTACCAATGAGGTTGTGGTTGAGAGGTGGTTCCGAGAAGTGAGTAGCTGAGGTTTGAGAGCACATGAGGCAGTCATGTGCTGCTGTCGAGCTGGTGCACGAGGCTAAATTCTCAGTTATCCTGGACTACCGTTTCGTCGTTCATCGATCTACTCCACTATTTGTTATTCTTTCGAATATCTTCTCGATTCTCTGCCCAACGATGGACATGGACGGCTCTAGCAGTGCTGTCGTAATTCATAAACAATGTAAGTTCGATATTCCCAGCGGCTCTGCCCAAAAGCCTTGTGTACGGAAAGAATATTTGAGCTGATCGTTTGTAATCTAGTCAACGCCAATGTCCCTGGAGTTGACTTGGTCGCCCAATCCTCCGATGGAGTGGTATTTCACCTCCATCGCAAGAATCTCGAACTGTACACGGATGGCGCATTTCCTGGGCTCCACAATTCCGTCAACAGATCTTCCAGCAGAGCGGAATCACAAATAGTACGCCTTGATGAGCTGTCTCTCATTCTCGAGATAGTATTCCAGTTCTTGTATCCGAGGAGGCAGCCCAGCCTTAAAGGCTTGGACTTTCAAACTATTTCAGCAGTCGCGGACGCCGTTGAGAAGTACAGAGTTTTTTCAGCAATGAATCTCTGCGAGGAGGCTTTGACGTGAGTCTCCGATTTGCATTTGTCTTCCTCTGGCTCGAGTTTACGTTTGCGAACATTGACTGATTACTGTCTCTGGTCAATTGGTACGGACATCAGAGGTTATCTCGAAGACCAATCTATGTCAATCTTTCTCCATGCGCTCCGGTATCGCCGAGTGAACTTGGCCAACCAAAGCGCTGTGTATCTCTCAAGGAAACCCCTCCTCTCAGTCTTAGATTCTATTCCTCCGGCTATCACTATTCCCTGGGTAAGCCCCGAACGTAGCTACCTTCTGTTCAAAGGATATCCGCCTACCGTTTCTCTGACAGCTGCGGTATCTGGAGGCCTGGAAGAGCATGTTCGATCTCCAATTGCAGAAACTTGAAGAAAGGTTGGGAACTCAATTCTGCGACACACTGGCAGTCTTCAGTCGTTGTGCGGCCCCATCTGTTCTTCTGCAACTTATGCATAATACTAACTTTGAAACTATATGTCTACAGTTCATCCACTGGCAGGCGAGCACTCAGAATTATGTTCGCCCTGCTTTTGTTCGGTGACCTCATGGATTAGCCTCCTCCAGAGGATGGACAAACTTTCCGATCTCAAAGCTGCTCTGATAGCCAGTATTGAGCCAACGCGATTGTCCAGGACTTACATGTTTAATATTCCAGGTTCCTTTAGTAGTAGCAGAGACTTCAGCTCGCTCGCCCTTCGCATCCAAAAGGGACTTTGCCCTGATTGTTTAAAGGCGAAGGGGTGTCTTGCTCTGCCTGATATAGCTACAAGGATGCTCCAAAATATCGAGAAATTACCGCCTTTCACGAGCTTCCTCAATGAAGACCTTGATGGGGAAGCAGTAAACGCAAATGAGGAGGATTGACGACATGGGCAATTTACTCTTCTTCTAAACTGATGATCATGTCGAGGAACTCGTATTCAAGCAAATAATTTCCAAAAACAAGAAACGCAATTTTTCAAAGCGGAGGACTATTGATACAGTAATAATAATAGGCGAGTAAATAATATATATACCGTGCAGGCAGGCAGAAATAGCATTGGAAGGTGGTCGTACAGAAGGCGCATCAAGCAAACAAGGGGGGGAGACCGGGCGGGCGTGGATGGTCGTTAATATACATGAATGAACAAGAGTCATACAGGGGCGGAGACGATCGATAGCATTGCGTGACGAAGTTGAAGAGAAAGGTATCACAGGAGCCCAAGAACAAGATAGCAAGATTTTTTCGATAAAGGATTTTTTTGGGGGGGAATCGATCAATGACGCTGCAAGCGCCGATCGACCGTCGGGGGCTCGTGTCGCGGAACGGCAAAAGCCGCCATCAAAAAGCACAAATGTATGCGCGCCTCGCTGCAGCTGCACCTCACTCTCCTCTTCTCGCGAGAGTGAAGAAACCGCGCATGCCGAGCCTCGACGACTTCGCAGCGCGGGTGCGCTCTACGGGTACAGTAGAGGCTGGGTCTGCATGAGCTGCCGGGGACGGAGTCGGGTTGAACGAGTTTTCAATGAACTCGCGCCTCGTCCTCTCCACAGCTCCGGGGCTGGTGACGGAGACAGCAGGTAAAGCAGGCGCAGGTTGAACGGCGGATACCGCGCCAGAAGCAGAGTTTGACCTGGTGCGTGAACGTGTGTGGGATAGGCGTCGAGCGACGACGCCCGCATTCGAGTTGGAGGTGGCGAGCTTCAACGGGGCAGGGCGGCGGCGAGCTGTCCCCCGTGGTTTCGTCGTCGCGCTGTTGCTTGACTTTGAACCGAAGCTCGGAGAAAGTGGGGACCGCTTGGACGTTGCCGCTGTCGGGCTGCGTGGCCCAAAAGCCGCGACATCAACAAGGAAGGTGGGCTTGCAAAGGTGCTTCGCGGCGCGGCGTGGACGGGAAGGCAGAGAGAGGACACTCATGCCGGGTCCGCCAATGCTGCGTGAAGCGAGGACGCGATCTTCCAAAGCCGCACTTCGGGGGTCCTCATTCTCTGGCAATGGGAGAAGGTATGCGGGGTTGAGATCGGAATCCTGTGTCGAGACGCTCGATCGGCGAGATATGTCGTTCTCCTTATCCTCGGATGCATGTGCAGCTTGAGCGGGTCGTTGGTGGATAAGGAAGGGGGCGAGTGGCTCCGCACCATTGGTGTCGTCGAACTCCTCCCAGTCCATCTCATCAACATCTTCTCCTGCCCGATCAAATTTCACTACGACATCAGACCCACCAAGTAGGTGCTCGTACTCCAGTTCCTCGTCCTGATCCCACCAGAGGCCACCTTTGCCATCCCTATACACATCGGCTACTCCGATAGTAGCGCCGGTCCCTGCAGCTGCCTTGGCCTGGGCCTCCATCACGCGCTTAACATGAGATTCCATGCTTCCTCCGTCCGTGAACTGCATCATTGCAAGCTCGTTCGCAAGCGGTGGCGGTGGCCGCACGTTGGCATATTTGGCGCGCTTGCGCTCCGCAACACTAGCGGTGTTGACCTTCGCCTTGGACTCCTTGGACTTTGGTTTAGCGATTTTGGTAGATTTTGAGGTGAATGTGGATTTCGTGGGTGAAATGGGGGCTGGAGATGGAGGTGCCTCTTGCGTTTTGGCCTTGGCGGCCCGTGGACGCAGGATGGACAAGGAACGGAAGCGCTTCATGCCTTTGCGCTTCGAGGGTGCGACGCCGACGTCCTGGGAGGAAGGGATAGGTGGGATAGGAATGTGTGCGAATGCACTGGCGGAAAGTGGCCCGGATGGAATGGGTTCCTTGGGAGCGTCAGCGGTGGCACCGGAGCGCTGTTGGTGGTAGAGGCGGAGGTAAGGCGAGGGGGTGGTAGGCGTTTTAGGCAAGTGAACAAACACGGAGGTGTATCCCAAGGCGGTCAGGTCGAAGTCAGCAACGGATGGTGTTGTGGCGTGGGTGCGCGTTGGGGTGTCGATGATATGAATGAACGAACCCGAGGGGGCACGGCCGTGGGAGATGGACGGACGGCGATTGAGACGCGATATACTTGGACGGCGCGATGAATTGCTGGTTATAGATGGGCGGCGTTGCGGGGAACGTGGGGCAGGCGATCCGGGCTGGACGTGGGATGCCCAGGCGACGATAGCGGAGAACGAAGCTGGGACAGGAGGAGGAGGAGGAGGACCAGGAGGGGCAGGTAGGGGCGCAGTTGGGCTTGGTCGCTTTCTCTGCGTCGCCGGCGGGGGGTTTGCAAGGAAAGCAAACTGCGGGACCTTGTAGACGGGCGGGTAATTAATAGTTTGGGCAGCCATCGGGGATAAAATTTTAGAAGGCAGGAAAAAAAATGAAAATTGAAGGGTCCTAATCGAGGATGGTTTCAGGAGGCAGCCAAGGAGAATCAGAGATTGGATAGGGCTTACCGTAAATTAGAAGGAACAGGGATATGATAGGGTAAGACGGTGTGTTCGTGACAGTCGATGGATCCAGACGAGACTAGCTCTGAAATGGGATGGAGGGATCCAACCTTCGAGCCAGGCCATCCTTATATTTGTTTAGAACGAACAAAAGGTTTCTGAAGCCCATCCAACGAACAATAGTTGGCACTGTTCTCCAATCCAACTCCCACCTATTGTGTAACGGTCACACTCTAGTCACAGTTTGGCCCCTTCCACAAAAGGCAAACTTTGTACTTTGCGTACCTCGGTCGATTTTTGCCTTTGTACTCTTTTCTGGTCTTTTCCACAATGGTCCTTCCTCTGCCCCTGACTTCTCCCGCATCGTGCCTCGTGCTAGCAACAGACATACATTTCCCTTTCTATCCCCCCCGGGGCCCCGCCAGAGACGATCTTTCCTCTTGCTGCACAATAGGGGATGGTAGTTAACGGCCTCTACTTCCATATCATTGCCACATTGATATCCCCCATTATTATCTGCTTACATTCTACCCATGCACACGCTTGCCACTGGATCCTTATTATTCTTCCACTGGAAAAATCTGACCTACCTGTCGCGACGTCGAACCCAAGCCTGAGCCGATCTTCCTTTTTTTTTTTTCCCTCCTGCCATGTACTAGCAGATGGACGTGGATCAATGATGCGTTCGTTCAGGGATCTGGCTTACCCGTGCAGGCTCGTGCAGGCCATGGACCCTTGGAAATAAAATAAAGCGACAGGATAATCCTCTCATCCCGGCCAACAAATCCCCGCCTTGTACATGTAACCACTTGTGTCAGAACTGCCACGTCCACGTCGTTTACCTCACTGTTGTGGAGTTAGTGCGATTGGAATCACCTTCTCGGATGCTTCAATCGGGCGACGCGACTTCAATTGTCCTGAAATAAATATAAATATCCTGTGCGTCCTTCGGGTCTCCGGATCCTTCTTCCTAATGGCAGGATAAACCAAAGGTGACTTGGGTCGGTGCTAGGATACCGTCGCGGTACATCTGGTCCTCTTTTTGTCTTCCTCTCCTCTGGTGAACGTGAACTCTCCACGATATTAGAATAGATACGTCTTTCGCGAGTTGTAGCTGTGACGATGACGCCAACGATTCGTGTGTATGGTGGCTATTGACAATATTGATATTGCACAAGGGTCGCTACAGATTGCCTGTACTTGTCCCCTCTTACTTTCCCCCCCAAATAAGGTATGTTAGGCCAGAAATGGTAGCGCTAAGCGCCCATTTCATCACAAGCCAAAGGAGGTTGTCCATCCCGCTCGGGTTCTTGTACAATCAAGGAAATCTACAGAATACAGGGATGTACTGTAATAACGAATGTAAAATGGGGAGTATATAACATCATGACATAAATGCGAGTAGTAGATGGTGACAGTACTTGTAAGCAAAATGAGATTATCACGATTCGTCTTTAAACTTCTTTTTTCTCAAATGTGATGTGCCCGCAGAGGCGGAGAGCGAGGGGGCGAAAACGACAGAGGGAAGTAGGGAGCCGCCGAGGGCGAAGCCAAGGATCCAGGTAGGTACAGCGGTATTGTTGGAAAGAGCTCAAAGACATGCTGCACGATCCCCCGCGTCGGCCTTCCGCCCTGCACTGCTGGCGACTCTCCCATGGTAGTAACAGCATGAACCCGTGGTTCTTGATACATGCGTTCTTCTGAACCCTCTGGCGCTACAACGGCCGCTCCACCGTCAAGACTCCTACCATCCCACACACATCGGATCTCGGTCCCCGAAATGATTTGTGCGAGCCGGCCAGTCTCGATATGTCGGATTTCGATGAACCGTGTGTCGAACAGAAGCACGTATGGTGCATGCATCGCCACACGATCTGCCTTTCCTTCCCACTCGATGATCCCCGTTTTGCGACTTGGATTGCCTTGCCGATCGACGAACAGACCAAATTCTACGTAGCCAGGTGGTAAGCAAAACCCGCAGCAGACCATAAAGACAACGTTGTGAAACCTACCATCGTAGCAAAGCAAGAACTCGTCCTCTCTAGACCGGAACATCCCCAACGCGCGACAGGAATCGCATCGCTTGGGGAAGTTCGGATCGTCCCGTTGAGGTATAGTGACGCTTTTGAGACTGGCGTTGTTCGAAATCAACATCCGTCCGCGTCCTGAAAGACGGTAGCAGAAACTTACTCGTTAAGATCCACGATCATAAAACCCTTGGCGCAGAGTACTGCGATCCTCGCCCGCAAGAAGATCAAATCATGGGCGTCGGAAAACGTGAATTCCTTATAATGTCGGAACCATTCCGTCTTCCTCTTTAAATTGATGAGACCACCGCTGGCCCTTGGGCGCTCGTTGATTTTATCCATGACGGGCTCAACCGCGTGAAACACACTGTCGTTGTTCTGAATGGGAGGATATCAGATATCGATCAAACAAAGCAAACTAACACACATCAACTGACTCCTCTTTTCCTCATGTAAATGACAAGCGTCCTTCCATGAAGCACACCCACGCTGAAGAAATGCACGTCCTTGCCATTGATCTTTTGCGGGGTTTGCGAGGCGTGGACGCTACCTGGCGTTGTGGGAACCAACGCCTCAAGATGGTAGGCAAAGAGAACCTGTCAAGGAGTAAACGCTTCTTCAGACATACACACTCGGAGATGGGGCTGCACCTTATCCGCCAAAACGAGGAAAAGGCCGAAATCTTCCAAAATGGCGCATTGTGAAACCATCTTCAGGTGCAATACACGACGAAGTGCTATAAAAGCCCAGAACATCAGAAACGTTGCATCACGAATAACGGCCTGCACGTACCTTGAGAATCGTGACGGTAACCAATCCATACACCCTCCGCGCATCCAACAGCGACGAGGCCACGTCCATCGGGAGTATCTAATGGAAGGGTCAATTTGTATTGATGCAAAAGAAGTTGGTATCACCTACTAAAGGGTACAGAGCACGTTACTTTCCCAGTAAACAGCGTCCCATCATACCACGCCGATGAATTTGGACCAGTAGTTTGACTGGGCATGAGGAAAGTATGCATGCTGAGACTCTCTATCTCAAACACCTTGTTTGACTCCTGAACAACCTTCCGCAATCCAAGGCATTCTTCCAGTTTCTTTTGCCACTCAAGCCTAGTGGCGGAGGAGTCGGCGTGCAAGCTATGAGTGCCACCCAGTCGTCCAATGTGATGGATGGTAAAAGGGTAAAGCGATCGAGTATCCGGACCGTCGGGAGCCCGCGAAGACAGACTGGCAGTATCGTCTGGGCGTTCCACATTCCACAGGTTTCGAAGAAGACTTGCACTTCTTTGCACTGAAGGCTCCGTGAACTTCACCAAGGTCAAAAGGTCAAGTGGAATAGGCTGTAGAAGACTAAGCGAGGATTAATCAGGTGAATGGAGCGGAACAAACCCTGCGCGCGACGTGATATTTCGTGACACCGTCCTTTTCCTTTGGGAGTGTCAAGTCCACTATAAAACCCATTATAGGTATTCCAAAAACTGACGACAAAAGACTCACAGTAATTGTCAAACAACATCACAAAGAATTCTTCTGAACCTCCTTCCGGTTGACGCAAAAGCTTCCCTGTATGTATCAAGGACCGCTGTTCGTTCAGCAGATCCATATCCTGAGAAAGCTGGATCAGAACCAAATATATGCCTGGCATTCCTCGTCACTTACCACATACTCCCCAGGCTTGAATACAAGGTTTGAGTTAAACTTCCACAATTCTACCTTTTGCTTGGCTGAAGTTACACCTGGCTCCGTCTCTTTACCGAGGACCTTGATTAGATCAATGACAGGAGGAATCGCCGACCGATCCTCGTGATATGAAGGGGTTTCCGAGAGAATATGCTTCAGAAGGAGTTCATATCTCAACAGACGAGGGATGGGTCGGTTAATGAAGCTCTTCATGTCAAGCCGGTGAGCATCCGGATGTCGAACGGCATTCTGAGGACAAGGCATCAGATATGGTGTTCATATCAGGCTATAAAATATGAGCTCACATTCACGAACGACTTGAACGTGGGGTTTGTAGCCATTTCCTCGTCGATCCTGTAAGCAGCGATAGGGTAATTGGGGATATATTCCATATATGCCTCCCGGAAATTCAAAGCTGCATCGAAAACCACAGCGGTGATGCTCCGAATCCTGGGATGTTCCTCACGTTGGATGTGGTGCAGTTTATCCACAAGCGCTCGATGATGTCTGTAGAGTTCATCGTGGTTGTGGAATACGTCCTCTATGAATTGGCCAAGCCGAGCACGAGGGATGATGGGAGGTTCAGCATTCCGTAGTGGTCGGACATACATCTTTGTTTATTGGTTAATAAGGGTTCATTGAAGATTGGGTTTCACAAACCGCCTCGATGTTCTCCAAATCTCGGACATAGGCCATCTCACCCTTGATCAGTTCAAAAATGGTGCTGTAGATCATTATGAGATCCCAATGTTGTAAGACGATGCAATCAAATTTTCGACTTACGACTGTCTCTTAACCTCCTCTCTCGTACACCGTACCATTGCATCCTGGGAGACCAAATCATGCCACTCCCATCTACTCGTACTTCCTTTCCCCATCGCCGATTGGAACGTCCGTAGCTGAGCATCGTTTTGTAGATTCTGTATGGCAGCGATTGCTTCTTTAACGTAATCCCCATCAGGGTTCGACTCCTCTGTCTCACGAAAAACAGCTTCAAGCAAGACGGGATATTTTTGAAGATGCTCTCCAGGCCGATTAAGGTAATGTTTTAAATCAAGACGAGGACTTCCACCTGGGCGAGCGGCAAGTTGGCGGGAGCATTTCTGGTAAAACCGTAGGAAGTTTTGCAACAGTTAACGACAATAGGGGACACTAACCTCGATGAAAAGCCTGAACTCAGGATTATGTTCGAGCTCCTCCTTCAGTCGTTTTTCAGCCAGAGGGTGGTGGCCAATGTAAACCGGATACACAATCCGGAATTCAGTCGCTATGTCCAGGAAGATGTCGCCCACAGTCTGATTTACGGGATGCTGCTCGCGCTGACGAACGTACATGACTTCCAACAACCGCTTATTACACTCGAGAAGCTCGAGGATGTTGCCGAACACTTCTTGGATGAAGTCTTGTAACTCGAGGGGGGTCATGATGGGTGGCTCTGCCAGCCGGAGTGGTTTGATGAAAACGGATTCGACGATATCGAGATCTTCGATATATTGTTCTTCCTTGCTAATGAGTTTGTGGATGATCCTGCAAATATTCTAGGTATAAATGGCGGGGATGCTGTGGAAAATATAACCTTACGTTTGCCGATTTATTTCATTGCTCGATAGAGACGCGAGAACTTGAGCCGGGACCTTCTTCGACCATTCTTCCCGAATAGCGCTCGCAGGTGTTTCCATCACACTAGACAATTGTGGCATGCCCTAAACAAAATCAGAAAAAAAATCAAGGAATGAAAGAAAATATATCCCCACCTTGCGAGGACACCCATACGAATAGCACGTAGAACCATTATCGCAGCTCGCCGAATAACACTTCGTCAAGACTGCCACGACCCCGGTGGGCAACTCTGTCCGTTCGATGGGCGAGTCAGAGGTGCCCTCTTGGTCGTCCATGAACATGTAAACGTCTTCCACGCCATCTTGAAGAACCTGCGCGCCCCACTCGACTTCATAGAAAAAGAGCATGGTCTGTAGACTCCGGGCGACCAAAAGAGCGGCTCGTCGGTCTGGTGGAAGTGGACCATGATCTCGAACTATCCCTCTTTGTATTATTGAGTGAAGAGTAGACTAATCATATAATCAGTAAACAAATATAGGACGAGAAGGACGAGAAGGTTGACGTACCACGATATCTTTGCCAGTAAATGCCCTCGGATACGGTATGCTGCCTTTAACATGTGTACCACGCGGAACTGTATCTCGCAACTGGACTGCAAGGTGTGACAGGAGCGACGGGTTGATGAACCGCCTGTCATCGTCATCATATCCATCCTCTTCCTCATCCGCATGGAACTCTAAATGTGTCCTCGGATCGAAATTTGCGATTTCATGGATCACGTTGGTATTTCGACGCGATATGTTACTAGGGCCAGCTACCCAGTCATCGCGGTCGTTTAAGTCGTTTGAGTCAACCGTGTTCATACGCGTTGGATTTACAGTTACTTCGACGATGTTGCTTGCAGGTCGATAATGAGAGTCAGCATCATCGGTGTCATTTTCATAATAGGCCAAGCGAGGAAATTCTGATGATTCGGATGGAGGTCGTAGCATTGGGTAATCCCCAACTTAAAATTCAACGGGAATCAGTAAAATTCAAGAGGAGGAAAAGTGGGAACAAACTGATAAATGTTGAAACATCTGGGGCAGCATTCCACCTCTCTGTTATAGAAGCATTTGAATCCATACTTTGATATCGGAGCCGCAGAGAGGGATCGTCGCTGGCTGCGATCGACTCCTCATAATCATCCAGCGGCGGTGGACTGGTGTAGTCCGTATCAACACCAGAAGCAAAGCCAAGAGATGTAGATGCGTTTGGATCCTCATGGACGCTCTGATAGTATCCAGGTAGGAAGGCATTGAAGTGGTCAGGGAATTCGGTCGATGGGGATGTAGGAACTTCGTCAGCTTCGTCCACTTGTTGAATACCAGATGGCCCCGCGCCGTCTGCGTCGGTAGGGAGAGGAGGAGCGTTTGAAGTGTCTATTGAACTGCTTGCAGGAAAATAACGCGAAATTTTGCGACTCGAATCCCGCCGTAAGTTTGAGCGAGGGGAAGTCGTTCTGAATGGAAGTTGAGAATATAAGAACTTGCAGATAACTATGCAAACGATCGTGCTCACGGTATCGATGGACCAGCTTGAGACGTGGATGGTTGTGGCTGGGGTTGAGGTGGCGTGACTGGCGGCCCTGCAGCCCTCAGCGATGATTCTGGTGGTTGTGGAAGTGGTCTTCTGCGAGTTGGATTCGAAGGCGATGCAGGTAGTTGAGCAGAGGTCGATCTAGCTAGTGGTATTGGTGGGTTTGGAATGGTAGGACTCGGGGTATCTTCCAGTCCATTAGGTGTCTGAAAGCCCAGAAACAACTTATAATAAACTTACAACTGTGAGTACGCTGTATGGTGGAGATGCTGCCGAATGTAGCTCTCGAACTATCGGACTCCTGGGGAGTTTGTGGTAGATATGTTGAGGTGATAAGGTCGTGGGTGAGATTGACTATCGGGTTAGGTTGGAATGCCCTCAAAACGGTGTCGTAAAGCTCGTTCAATGCGTCCTCTCCTGGCTCGAGAAGAGTGTCAGGGCTTGACATTGTGGTATGGGTATCGTGGAGGGTATAGAAATCGTGATCGTAAAGAAAGAATTATGATCTGCTCGTTTGCGAGATCAAATAGCAGTGGTAGAGGAGCGGCATAGATGGTGGGATGCGTTTGAGTCCGTGTCGCGACCTGGATTGTCAATCTTACAATCAATATGCCGGCTTTTTTTGCCGCCTTGTTACATACTGGTTGCCGGCACATCTCTTTCTGCTTCCACCAACTGCATCTTAACCCCCAATTTTTTCTTCCACGTACACAGCTCAATCCAGGCTACCCAAGTCCTTTGTGCCTTGCAACCCATCCTTAACTTCAAACCAACGCTTGATCATCACAGAGTTGATCCGTGTAAATCATCAGCAATTTTACCTACCTCCAGTGTCCACGTTGTGTCCAGGGCACACATACCTTACCATCTTGATCCGCCGAGTCAGCGAAATATGAGCAAATACCCCACAGAATCTAGCCAAAAGGTCACATCATCTGTGCAGAATGTCGGCGAGGAGAAACCGCCGTTTGGGTCGAGGTATGTCTACAAATCCTAATTTATACATACTCGTTGATGAGTACGCTATTTTCATAGATTCTTGACCGATGAAGCTGATGTTTGGAGCCAGAATGCATGGGACCATGTTCCGCCGCCGGACGACCAGGCGGAAATCATCGCGAAGTCCTTGTCGAAACAGCGCTCGAACCCTGTGCCGCTCGAGGATAAGGAAAAATTTAATGAGAAACCCGCCAAGCACTGGTATGCTCCATCTTCTATTTTCCCTCCATCTCAATTGAAAGGTTTATCGAGACAATGGCACAGGGACAACTTTTACAAGATGAATGCCAGCAATTTTTTTCGGAATCGCAAATGGTACAATGCATACCATTTTGCGGTGTATATCAAATAATTTTGATTCTAGGCTGCATAACGAATTTCCAGAACTCATAGCCGCTACCCAGGCAGATGCTGGGCATATCTCTATTGCAGAAGTCGGCTGTGGTATGGCCTTCTCATCTTTTCATCATATTGATCATTTTTTTCACAACTCATTCCGACAGGTGCCGGAAATTCTGTTTTTCCTCTCCTCACTGCCAATCAGAATCCAGACCTACATCTTCGTGCATACGACTATTCACACCACGCCGTGAAGCTAGTGCAGGTAAATTAAACGTTCTCAAGGGAGCCAACCTCTTTTCATGACTTCTGCCTTAGCACAATCCCTTGTATCTGTCTCCTCCACTGGGGACGATCCACGCTTCAGTATGGGACGTGACATCTCAAGATGGGCTCCCATCTGATGTTATCCCATCCACTGTAGATATTGTGATCTTGGTGTTTGTGATGAGCGCTCTCCATCCTGACGAATGGGGCAAGGCGGTCAACAATATCCAAAAGGTATTTTTTTCTCATCCAAAGAGGCCGTGCCGGCAAATCTGAATGTAATTTTTTTTTTAGATGCTGAAGCCTGGAGGAGTTGTCCTCTTCAGAGACTATGGCCGCTACGATCTAACTCAACTGAGGTTTAAAGGAGGCAGGCTTCTCGACGAAAATTTCTACATCAGAGGAGACAAAACTCGGGTGTACTTTTTCGAGCTCGGTAAGAAGTTTTTTTACCTGCGCTTTGTTCATTCCACCTATTTTGGAGCTGCACCATCCAGATGAACTTGCGTTACTCTTTACTGGCTCCAAGGCGTCAGCAACACAGCACGCATGTAATACCACCGCCACCCAAGTACAACTCTCCGACGAGAATGAGGATGAAGATAATATTTACCCGTTACCTGGGGCCGAAACAGAAACAGCACCCTCAACCCCGGATGACTGCCACGCCGACCAACCAACCGCGGAAGCCTTAAGTGCGCAGATGATATCTTCGACGTCCTTTGCCACCAGTACCTCAGAAATTCATCCCAATCTTCTCTCTCCTCTGGCAAATTGTCCTCCGCACCCACTTTTCGCTGCAGAGCAGCTTGGCGTTGATAGGCGCTTGATCGTCAACCGGAAACGACAGCTGAAGATGTATCGCGTGTGGATGCAGGGCAAGTTCCGCAAACTCTATGTAGGGCTCTCGTTGCTTGTACAAGACTAACCACGAAATATGTTATTAGTATGAGCACTTATGAGGAAATATGTAGTTAGCCATGGTTCGTTATCCTAGGTTCGTGCTTAGAAGATGATATTGGCAATACGTTCTCCGAGATTCTTTGGAGGTTTCTCCGGTGTCTCGGTCTCTTCCAATGTCGGGATGCCCTACGAATAGATATAAAAGAGTCAACAGGTATGGAATATACATTATTATTCAAACTCACAGTGACGAAGTCCATTTCCAGCGGCTTCCAGAACTTGGTGCGAAAGACGATTTTATACCCAAAGTACAGGACCACAAATATCGGGATGTTGATATCTGTAAGACACTTAGCTGTCAACGCAATATCAGTAGAACGGCGGACCACACGCACAAGCTGTAAGGAACCCAGCGGCAGTGAATTTCCAGAAGACAGAGAACCCGTTAATGAGGATGAAGAACAACGTCCAGCCAGCGCCCCAATATGCGATGTAGGGCTGGAATCGGTTATGGTACGAGTTTGTGGTCGGGTCATATCCTTGAGCGAGCAATCCTCGTCCTAAAAGAATGGAAAGTTTACAGCCATGTACAATACGCCCGAGGATTTGACGTACGGAAGAAGATATAAGTCACGTTCATAACGAACCAACTGGTGAATCCTCCTGTGGTCGACAAATTAACAAACCAGCTACACGAAACACGGTGAACTTCATGAAAGAGCAAAACGCGATAAAGAATACGTGCCCGAACACTCTGTTAGAGCCACTCGACACGCTCATGAAAGAGAGAAAAGAGAAGGCGGACTATGTGGACCATTATCAGGGCATGCACTAGGCCAAATGTAGATGCGGGCTTACGGCTACAAGCACGGCATATAATGGCAGACCTTTCTTGGTGCAGTACGTGAGTACCTTGGGAGCTTGACCACGAAGAGCCAGTCCGTAAAGGACGCGGGATGAGCAGAACAGGAAGCTATTTCCGGCGGAAAATGCACTCGTAAAGATAGCCCCATTGACGATGTGAGGGAGAACTAAGATGAACGTTAAATTTTAACATCGTCAATAAGGGAATGTCGGAGCTACCTTTGATTCCAGCGCGGTTGATCGCGATAACGAAGGGCGATTTGGCAGCAGTGTTGTTACCTGGACCATCGGAATATGAATAAGATTCTGAATATAACTCAAAGATGAAATCCAACCTTGGAGGAACAACAAATCCTTGTCGTTGTATGCAACGAGCATGCCAATCATAAGGATGCCCAAAATCTACTGTCCGTCAGAACCACACTAGAATCCAGAAAGAACACTTACGTAGAAGACCAAGATACGATAGAACACTCGCCGAACGGCCTTCGCTATGTTCCGGCGAGGGCTTTCAGTCTCCGAGGCAGCACTTGAAATGTGGCTGAGTCTAGGATGGGGAAGACCAGGAATAGTAGACACACATGACGACCAGTTCCATGCCCTGGAATGAAAACGCAGCTTGGACAATGACACTCAGGATTGCAAGGAAACGATCCAGGCCAATATGTTTCGGTTCCAACCCAGAACCAGCAATGGCGCCCGGGTTTTTCCAATACTGTTGTTGGCGACGTAAGTGGGCTTTTTTATGCCAGGTTATACTGTACATACCCTGAATCCAATGCGGTCACCTTGAGGTCCTCCTCCCAGGTCGACGATAAGGCCGACCAAGAGTAGACCGATGATGAGGGTAACTAAATTCAGACCGTTAGCATAACACTCCCATCGGTAGGCAAGAGCATGATGCGAACGTTTGATGATCGCGAAGATAAATTCCGCTACAGGTTACTCAGTATTATTCGTGGAAGTTGCAATATGGTCCTTACACTCTCCGAAATATCTGCCAAATTATTGATATCTACCCGCCTAAAATATTAATGAAGATGATTTGTCTCACCTTACACCAAAAATATTAATCATGCAGACCAACACACAGAGAATAGCCGTGTAGAGAGAGATATGTTTCGACTTGTAAAACCAGATTAAGTGGAGTTCCTGATCGTCTTTGTGTGGGCGCTTACGTTATGGTCCCAGAATGTCAAAAGGATAACTGCAGCCGTGATTTCAACAGGTGTCGAGATACTGAAAATTTGTTAACACAAAAGAAATGTACGCGCATTGCACATACGCATTGGTATAAAAATAGTTCTGAAATGTAGAGTTAGTTACCGTCATGTTAAGCACAACATAACAATGATGGCGACCTACCCATCCCGTCGCAAAGCCAAGGGCAGGGTCGACCCAGCGTGCGGCTAAGTTTCACAGCCATATTAATTCTGAGTTGAGGATTGTGGATATGGGCCTATCAACTAACCGAAGTGGGGGAAAGTTCCAGATATCGGTGCCCACGTTGACATTTCACCCACGGCGCAAAGGGAGCTGTTCGTGTTTGGTAGATTCGTTACGGCGGGCGCGAGGTATTTTATCCAAATGCCACGTACGAGTATGCAACAGTCCCAACCAGCGCATAAGCAATGAGGGCGCCCAAAGGCCCTGCAGCTTCCAATGCTCCTCCAGAACCTAAGAATAACCCTGTACCAATGGTTCCAGCAATCTACATCATAAATGAGAAGCGATCTGATGAAGTGTACAAGAGAAGATATGGAAACCCACAGCGATCCTATGGAGCCTCATGAGCGTCGTGCGTTCTACTGGTAGAAAACAGTAGCGCTTACATTTGGACATGACGTTGCTTGAGACGCCGTTGGACGCGGTCAAGGTCATGGACATCGAAATGGAACCTAGAGAGTAAGACACTGAGGAGATGTGAAGGCCAGTAGATAAAGCAGGCGTACTGTGGGTTCGTCTGTGCGACGACATGGTCGCCCTTCTCAAGATTAGAGGAACTTTCACGTTTCTCATGCTCGGTTTTCTCGTTTTCCATCGTGTGACTGCTGGGGTTGGGAGGAAGGAACGAAAAGAAGGCCGCGGGTTTGCCCGACCTATATAGTCACCTGCACAGGAGTTAATGTGGCTTCGGGGAAGTGTATTTTGCACCACCGGCGTGTGAGGCTATGGCTGACAGGCGTTAAAAATAGAGAATCCTCTTCACATGGTGCTGTCAGATAATGGGAGGGGCGCACCTGGATTCGAATGCAGTGCCTTTGGCTATCAGTGATCAGCCTGATACATTCGCATCGCGTCATCGGCAGCCCTGCGGACGCCAGGTATCCCCATGTCCCTGGACGTGCAGCTGGTGGTAAGTATATTGGTACCCTTTGGTCTCTGTCGAATAATTTTGAGAATAAATATATCTCAAGAAGGAATTCCAAGCCAGACTGGTCGTTCATCACAGATCGTCGGTTATGTCAAGAGCAAAATAATGAAGGCCTCATGAGGCAGTGGCAGGACCAACTAAGTACACCACATATGGAATAAGATTCGCAGATAAAGCTCGCGCCCACTGATTCCATTGCAGCGCAGCGCAGCATCGGGGGGGCCATGTCAAGTAGCAAAATAAAACCAAGGTCGTGGGTAGGTCTAGGTAGGTGAGCTAAGTTGCCGTGGTTTTATTCATGGTCCAGGCTAAACGTGTAATCGTCGTAGGTGCTGTTTTGCGCGATGAAGCTCGATTGCAGCCTGTCGCAGGTGACGTTTGAAAAGCGGCGTATTATCGGATTTATATTCGTGTTCCATAGCAAGCCTGGGTTAATGGTGGGAACCTGCCGTGGCCAGTACTCGCTTTATTTAAACTTTAAGAGGGGGTTCACGAGGTTGATTTCAGGTGGCAGGTGACAGTGACTAACGTCGGTGAGTCACGCTAATATCACGCCAACCACCGCTTTAGGGTATCTGCGCCGACAACACTTTCCCTGTCATGACCACCGATTACCAATTTACCACCAACGACGGGCCCCCGCATGCAGGCTGGCATCGCTGTTTCCGACTGCCGTGAAATCATCAGATGGAAGTGTCCAGCCTACTACTAATGGCGACTTACTAGGAGTTGTCCAGGGGTTGTCATGGTATAGATGAGTGGAAATATCGTAGGATATGAAGGATTAAAATGTAGTAAGTCGCAGTTTATTTTTATTTCTTCGCTGATTTTCTGATTTTCTGACACTAATTTGTTTTCCTTTTCTAACTCAGGAAACTACAGTGGCCTTAAACTTGACAAGGTACACGTTCCATACCTAACCTTATTCTGAAATCTAGATACGAGGTGTGTTCATGGAACAGACCGTGGTTATGTCCCTAATATACAACAAGTCAGAGTCACAAGTTGGGTGGTCCGTCAGTCGTCAGAAATAAGTAAGTACTTAATGATGAGTTCAAAATTATTTCCGAGTCATTGGTAACGAATAAAGAAACCCGTCGGTACAGGTCTTGCAGGTAATAGGATGGATTTTAAACGCGTGTCCTTCATGTATATTTACTTCCAAGTTTTAATTAGACGCCCAAATTCGGTTCACCGGGCCGCCTCATAAGTTGCACGTGCCATGGTCTGATGAATCTGACACTAAGTATTTGACAGTGATGCTACTCTTTGATCCTTGACTATCACCTACCTGGATTTCTTTGATACAAGCACGCAAAGCCTGACTTTGTTATGAACCAACAAGGTTGAACCATTGAACACGGCTGGAGCTCAAAATGACAAGCCGACTTAAACGCAAGCTTGGAGACCTCGGGGTGGATACGACTAGCCGAAAGGCGAACGAAAACTTCTGTTTGGTGGGCCCGTTGATTCCTTTGATTATGAGAGAGAGAATGCTAATAATTGACATGTAGATTGGCACCCCTTTGCCACCTCTGGAAAAATCAAAAGACACAGGGGAGTTTGTTCCACTCTGGAAACAAGAGGTCCGGTTTCCCGGTTTTCTTTTTCGAAAATGTCTTGTTTAAATCTCCTCAACACTGCAGGTACGAGATGAGAAGGGTCGACGGAGATTACATGGCGCCTTTACTGGTGGATTTTCCGCTGGGTACTTCAACAGTGTTGGATCAAAAGAAGGTGTGCTTCTAAACTTGTTTCCCTGATTTCAGTGCTCATTCAGCACCAAAGGATGGGCACCCCAGACATTTGTCTCCTCTCGGGGCGATAGAGCCAAGAAGCAGGCGGCGCGTCCTGAAGATTTTATGGACGAAGAAGACTTACAGGATCTCAAAGATAGCCGGAAATTGGTTGACGAAACCGAAGAGATGGACTTTTTAGGAGGAACGCAAGCAGAATTGCGCGGTAACGCGGACGAAGATAATGATAAAGAGTTTGTCGCGCATCTTCTGTCTGTGAGAAATCTAAAGTTTATGCTTGCAGTCCCATTACTCGCACACTCGAAGCATCATTATTGCCCGCTCCGAAGGACTCTATAGGGGCCCGAATACTGAAAAAGATGGGCTGGCGACTGGGTCAGGGTATCGGACCTCGAATAACGCTGAAGCAGCGCAAAGAGCAAGACGCCCAGGCGTATGAAGCATCAACTGGCGCAAAATATTCGGGTAGCACTCTCAACATTCCTGAAGATGATGAAGAAGCCACAAAGCACACATATGCTCCTCGCGACACTCCGGTGCTAGCAGTGAAGAGGAAGGTCGACAGTCACGGATTGGGTTATGTTCCAGGATTAAGTCTTAGTGAGAGCTTGGGCAACAACGCTGCAGGGGAGAGCAAAGGCCCTAAGCTCGCAGGTGCGATCGTTGACCTTTCCTTCTTTCTTATTACTAATCTCTTCATAGGTGGTTTTGGCCTTGGTGCTTTGAACGATGCCGACGAAGATGACTTGGACGTTTACGACAGTGTACAGCAGCACTCGCGGCGGCGCCTGGCTTACGATCATTTGAGCGGCGAAGGAGACGACACGATTGTCATCGGAGGCAGGTCAGATAAAAAGAAAGCTTCAATACCTGTATGTATTCCCGTTCTGGATCCAGTTCGTTATTCACCGACATCCTCAAGAGCTCCTCGTCTACAGTACAACACTTCCGAGATGGACGCCCCGTTGTCGCTGGATTTGTACTTTCGGATGAACCTGTGGCGGAGGATCGATGGTAATGATTTACTTCTTTTCCCAACGATTCCGTGACTTATTTTTGTTTCTCAGGTTTCCATTGCCTGATATATCAACTGGGTGGAAACCAGATCCGCAGCGAGTTTGGGCGAAAAATAAGGAGAATACTCAACCCCCACCTCCACCTGCCGTTGCACAATCTCATGCACAATGGAAGAGGTCTAAAATTTCTGCAGGTCAAGTGAGTAATCGATTCTGCGCTCTGCACTTTATTTTCACATCGAATTTTAGAGAGGAGAACTACTCGGCGAAACACCGCTGACTGGGGCACCGCGGTCAGTTTTCGACTACATGTCGCAAAAGGACAAAGAAAGAATCCAGAAAATCACTACTGGTTTGAAGTCTTCCGGTTTCCCAGAGGCTGGTCCAAGACCATCCGTCCCATTACCATCGTTTTCGGCGAAACTCGAACCACATGTTGCTCAAGCAGCACTAAGGGGATTCCAACCTTTTACCAGCGACCCCGCCAAACAAGCCCGATACAATATGTACCTGCAATCTCAAGCAGATGCAGCCGGCTCCTTCCCGCCTCTCCACCCCATGCCAGGGCAACCTAGGGACGAATTTAACAAAGAACTGGAGGATTACGCCAAAGCCGCATCGCTCTTCAAACCTATATCTGGCGCCATGGCCGGACGTTTCACAAGCGCGGCTGTCATTGATTTCGGGCCTAAGTTCACGAGGGATTGCACACGCCGACCGAGGAGGACATTGCAGCGAAGGAGGCTCAGGACCGGAAAGAGGCGGAGGACAAGATCAGCCCCAAGGCGCATGCAGCAAAGATGGGTATGTATGGCCCGCTTACACGGGAGAAAAAGCCATGGCAGCCTGCGAGATTACTGTGTAAGCGCTTTGGGGTGAAGGATCCGAACCCGGAACCGGAAATCGTTAGCGAGGCTGCAACCACGGCGACACCATCCTTTACCCATTCCGAACAGCAGGAGCCGAGCGGATCGGGGAGCGCTGCTGATACAACGCCAATGCAACCAAGAGATGGGCCGAGAGATTTGGCGAATGTAGGGCTTGGGGAAGATGAGACGCAGGGGCAGGATACTCTCACCTATGAGCGTCCTTCGATGGATATCTTCAAGGCTATATTTGCCAGTGACGATGAAGAGTCCGACAACGAGGAGAGGGAGCCTGAAGAGGATAATGAACCTACCCCTCTTCCAACCGCGGACCGCAGGAATTCGAGTACTGGGTTCACACCAGCCACTGTTATTTTCGACGACACTCCTGTTGATATCAACACCTTCAAACCCACATTCATACCCCGAGAAGGCAAATCCAAAAAGACGAAAGAGGAATCGAAAGAGAAGAAAAAAGAGAAGAAGGACAAGAAAAAGAAGGAGAAAAAGAGTGTTTTAGTGTCATTTGAGGTGGACGAAGATCGTGAGGAGAGTGCCGAACTGAAACAACCCAAAGACCGGCCCAAGAAGAAGCAGCGTAAGGAGAAGTTATCTGTGGCAGGAGATCAGGATCAGGCAATCTGGGTTGCTCCCGAATCACCACCGTCAGGACTCCCTCCACCTTTGCCTGCTCAAAATGTTGTACTATCTGCTGAGCCCTCACTGAAGGGTCGAAAACGAGCGATAGATTTTATGTAGCATTTTATAGTTGTCCTTTATATTTAGGAGTGCAGAACAAACATTCGAAGTAGGGCTTTCCAAAAGAATGTGAATGTTCCATTCTCGTTCGATAACGGCGTCTAACTGCTTTCTTCCTCTTCCTCCTCCTCGTCTTCTTCCTCGTTTTCCACTTCCTCCACTTCCTCGTCGTCGTCACCGTCGGCCCCCATCTCACCATCTTCTTCACTGTCTCCATCCTCGTCACCATGGCCGTCATCGTCATCGTCCAGTTTCCGCTTTCCACCTATAGATAATTCGGCCGCACTCTCCATGGTCCCATCAGCGAACGTAACACACGTCAAACGAGTTCCTTTGGAATCGTACGAAACCAATGGCTCGATTTCTGTCTTTTGCGTCGAAGAGACTGGCACGGAAGCAAGGTCGTATATGTTGATGAATCCATCCGACGAAACTGTGCAAACGAGGGTCGTCGATAATCGTCCAGAGGACTCCGGAAGAGCGATTTCGAGTGTCTGCACGGCCTTTACTCTATATTGGACGTCAGAATGTAGGTGAAGATAAATTCCATCGAGTATTTACCGATTTGTGTGTCCTACCATCTCTGCGTTGACAGTTGGAGTCCCTGACTCTTTTGGGATATCGTAGATTGAGAGTTTATGGTCTTCCGCCCCGACAAGAAGAATTTCGCCCTCAGTCCCCACGCGACTGCAGAACTTGAGGTCGTGTATTCGTGATTTGTGTGTAATTGTATAGAGAAGGTCCATGTTCTAAAACGATAGCTAAGATAAAAATTCAAAACCCAATCATGGTGAGGGGACCTACGGTTGCGTACATATCAATCGTCGATCCTGATTGAACCGCAAACTTTGAGCCATCTGATGACCAGCGAACAATTTCGCCCTCTGTTGATTTACGTTAAAGTAGATGTAGCCCCCCAGTTCAAGTAAAACTGACCTTTTCCAAGCTTGGTACTTGCAACACCCTTTCCTCGCATCAGATCCCACATCCTCAGTGCTCTATCTTTTCCAACACTGAGGGCAACTTTTCCCGAGGGATGTACGGCAACAGAGTTAACGCGACCTTTATGGCCTTTTAGGGAACGCAGTACAGCCCAATCTCGTGCGCGAAAAAGGCAAAGAGTTCCGTCTTCAGAGGCGGATAATAAATGTGAACGCGAAGGGAATAGCAAATGTGTAATAGAGCCTGCACAGCTTGGTTAATGAAAAGATTTCAAGGAGAAAAAATGGAAGACCTCACCCTCATGGTGCATGAGCCCACCAATTTCTTTGCGCCGTCTCAGGTCCCAAACTTTGATGATTTCATCTGCGCTGCCCGTCGCCAGCCATTTACCACCGTGTGGCGAGGCTGCGACGGCCTTTATACATGACACATGAGCAGGGAATATGAAGGTAGGTTTCAATTCGAATTGCAGTTTTGAATCTTCGCCGCAAGTGACTGTGCCGTCTAGACCATAAAGAAGTTTTTCGTAAGACCCTGCGACGACTTTAAACGCAGTGGGTAGTTGGTGTTCTTCCTCGCGAGCTTTTCCTTTACGTTTTGTTGACGTCGAAGTCGCGGGCAACGGAGAATCCTTCTCTTTTTCCTTCCCCTTCATTGAGGTTTGGGTTGAAGGCTCCGATTCAACGTTTTGAGGCGTGGTTTTGTGCGATCGAGGCTGGATTGAAGCTTTCGCTTTCACGGAAACATTTCCTTTGAGTGAACCGTCGATTTTGACCTTCTTACGAGGCCGTTCGTTAGACTTGATGGTCTGGGATTGCTTGGCCATTGTCAAGAGAGGAGACAGAATGAGCAAGAGAGTTTTCGGATGGAGGAGTTTGATCACTGATCCGGACAAATTTTGGAATAGGTTCCGGCGTCGCATCTCCAACCACCACTTCCTGGCTCACCCTCGACAGCAGATTTCAGGAAGGAAATGAGAACAAATGTAGCGCGTCAATTGAACCAAATTTCTACTTTCCACTCTCACCCATCAAAATTACTGGAAATCCGCCTTGGGGGTCAAAACAGTCGCCCAAGCGGTAGGACACAAAGTACTTGGAGGGACCGAAGGAACTGCATAATCGCAAACAATAGCTCTGTTAATGCATTTACCCACATCTCTCAGCTGCCCCCTCCGTCGATTAAAGGCTCGTTATCTGGTCTAAGTGTGGCCGTCAAGGATAACATTGCGACTTCTTTTCTTCCAACGACATGTTCTTCTGCCATGCTTCAAGGTGTGCAAACCTTTGATGCTATGTTTTACTATATGTTAATAATCATTGGTTTTCAGATTTTGCATCGCCTTTCGACGCGACCGCTGTTCAGCTTCTCCAGAAGTCGGGTGCAGACATCGTAGGGAAGACTAATTGCGATGAGTTTGGTATGGGGTATAAAACTCCGACGAGCCACCACGGACCTTTTCCTTACCTGTTCTTCCAGGTCTCTGAATGTGCATTCTATCCATGGGCCTGTGGTAAATCCATTCGACGTTTCGGAACGCAGGTCAGCTGGCGGAAGTTCGGGAGGGAGTGCTGCAGCCGTCGCGGCTGGTATGTGTGATGCGTGAGTGCTTCCACGACGTTAACACAAACGCATTCCACATTTTAATAATTAGAGCGCTTGGAACCGATACAGGAGGATCTGTCCGTCTGCCCGCGTCATACTGTGGTGTTGTAGGACTGAAGCCCTCTTATGGCCTTATTAGCAGGTGGGTTTGCTTGACGCAGCAGGTTTACGTCAAATCGATCTCTTTTTATTTAGATGGGGTGTAATATCCTATGCGGACAGTTTGGACTGTGTGGGTATTTTAGCTTCCGATGTCGATACAGTCAAACGTGTTTTTGGTACGAAATATCGAATTTCTCGGGAACGTCTCTTACGTCTCGCAGATAGTGTTGCTTTATACGACCCTCGAGATCCTACTTCGGCTCCTGTCGATATTCGAAAAGTGACCTCTGAACATGTCGATACCAAGATTCATTCGAGGGGCTCCATCCTGACGGGCTTAAGGTTTGGTATACCCCAGGTATGGTTTCCACCCAAATTGTAGACCAACGCTCATTGCCGCTGCCTATAGGAATATTTTCCGTCAGAGATGTCTCCCGAAGTTCTCCAGCACACGCGGAATGTTATTACTCTTCTCCAGTCCCAGGGTGCCGTTGTAGTGCCCATTTCCCTGCCGTCGACTTCGTATGCTCTCAGCTGCTATTATGTGCTAGCGAGCGCAGAGGCAAGCAGCAATCTTGCTCGTTATGATGGCGTCCAATATGGTATTCTTCCAAAATTTATCGAAAATTATAGAAAGTGACGAGCAGTTACCAGGCACATACGTTCCACCTCCTCCAGGAACGGATATTACGAAAACATCTCGGGTATACGCAGTCAGCCGTTCTGCGGGCTTTGGCCCAGAGGTCCAAAAGCGAATTCTGTTGGGCACTTACGCCCTCTCCGCTGAGTATGTTAAGCCAAAGTTCAAGGACAAATCTAAATTCTAAATATTTCTAGCGCCTTCGACAACTACTTCCTACAAGCTCAAAAAGTCAGACAGCTCATCAAAGATGATTTTGACCGCGTCTTCGGTGTCCCGAACTACTTCTCGGACTCACATAGCCGACGCGTCGACAACGCGGACACCTCATCACAGGTCGACGTCCTCATCCACCCCTCCGCAATCCGCACCGCGCCGCTCCTGACAGATAGCACAAATCGGATCTGAGCTCATATGTCCAGGACGTCTTGACGGTCCCTGCTTCATTGGCGGGGTTGCCAGCGATATCTATCCCTACAAACCGGACCGCTGGACAAGCTATGGGCGAAGGTAGCAGCGAGGACCGATGGCCTATCGGAGTGAGTATTGTTGGCCAGTGGGGGACGGACAGCGTAGTTATGGCAGTTGCCAGTGCTCTGGAGGGTTTGCAACGCGAGTGACACATATCCCTGTTACATTCCTTTGCATGGCCAATTGTAGCTGCGTGCACACACACTCCATTTATTGACTAACTTCCTGCCGTGAAACATCCGACGTTGACATTTCAGTCCCTCGGGGTTAATCACCAGCGAAAACCTTGCTACTTAGAAATTACATGCGTTCAGAGGGCAAGTTACGCACGAAGATTGCGTGAAAAGTACTGTAGAAGGACATAGGGCAAGTTTGGATACTGAAATTCGGAATAAGTAGAAGGCGAAAAATTCTAGATAAAAATCATCTACCCAGCCATCGAATACTCGTGTTAAATGGCATTCACGCCTGGGAAACAGTCAATCCAAGGTTCCGACTTTAAGTTACTTATGTAGAATCTACCCCACTGTTGTACTCTGGCTCAAGTAAGCGCTCAGCAAATAGGCCCCGTGATTGATTTAGGGCAAGGCATTCCGTGAATGCGACCCTGATTCTGAGGCGTGGTCTCCGCGATCCCGTCAGCGACAAGCCTCTACTTCGACCTAAAAAGGTCAACGGAGGACTCGAGGTGGGGCAGCCAAGAGTGCGAATACCAGTTTGTTTGACATAATTGCTATCGTTGTGACTGATAAATTGGTCTTCAGAGCGACTATTATTCCGACCCAAGGTCGTTGACTAGTAAGTTATGCAAAACTCCTCCGATGCTCTAATCAGGTGAATGCCAAATCGACTAGATCAGAATTTCCAATTGATAACGTTGTTTCAGCTCAAGTCAATCCCAACACGTAACTCTAGATTTGGATGTCGATGGAATTCCACAGAGCGAGGGGGCTCCGCATCTGTGAGTGGAGAAGATCTTCCGCAAATTTTCGTTATGCGTAGCTGAGTGCCTAATTATAACCTCTAGCCCCGCCTTTGCCTTCAACTCACGAGCGGAAGCAAAGGTGTTGAGGAACCTGGATCTCTTGGGGCTCATTTTCTCCGACCTCAGCAGTGAACCGAGTTCACATTTACAGCCAAGCATCAAACGCGCACGAGGTCGAAAAAATCTTCTCCGGGTGGGATTAACCTGCAAAGCTTTCTTCGATCCAGCGATGAGCCAGCTGTGGCATGAAATGGATAGTTTTTTGCCCATGTTGCGCCTCATAGCCAAAGTTGAATTGCGAGAAGGTGTCTACGTATGTCTTCCGGACCATTCAAAGTTGGGATGTACTCGATAAAGCTGATTTTTTCCCCTTCTAGACGACAAGAGAAGTAATTCTCGAGCACGACATACAAAGGCTGAAATTATACGGGCGGTGGATAAGACATATCCAGATCTCATCCTTCACAGAACGGGTCTCAGGTCACATCTATGCCGCTATTGCAAGATATACCATTGGCACACCTTCATGTCTATTTCCGTCACTCAGAAACCTTCGCATACATTCACGTTGCGATATATTTCCTGAGAATTTCCAATTTCTCCCTCTCCTCGCTTCATCGCCGCTATCCACCATCGAGATTGAGAGGATTACGGATAACTACAAAGTCCATTTGGCATCGTTTCTCCATGAAATATCTCGCCAGCATCCTGCCGAGAACCATCCCGTATCGACACTCTCTTTATCAGGAATTTTTGGGATATCGGTTCTGCCGCACCTCAAAGGGTTCGCACGCATCTCAAAGTTAACTTTAGTGCACCGGGCCGCTGGTTTCTACGTCGAAAATCTGGAATTCCTGTCAAACCACCCATTGCTTTCCGTCCTTGAGTTGGATTTGCCCATGGAGTGGACTCGAATCATCAAACCGTCACCAAACAACGCGGTGCACGCTTTCCCTTATATCCGGACGCTTGCACTGGGTGGATCCTGTAATCATATCCTTGGGATCCTGTGCCACGTATATGGAGAGCGCCTAACCCAGGTCAACCTGAAATTACTTGGACGAGGCGCGGAAGCAGATGCCGACATCCTCAGGGCGTGCATCTTTCGATGCACAACCATGGCCCCGATGCTGGATGACCTACAATTGTCGTTCACCGCTTTGAAGATCCCGCAAGATTTATTTTCACCGCTTCGGGGCCTAAAATCACCCCTCCGATCTTTACAAGTCAAGTCCTACGTGATTGACAAGCACCTTTTCCATATCTGGTTCCAGGAAGCTGGGGAATGGTCGGATCTCGAGATGCTGAAGCTGGAGCTCCACCCTAGTCAAGCCTCCCGTCGAAATCAGGTAGATGTTCTCGACCTGGTTACATTGCCTCTATTGTGCACGTCTTTTCCCAAACTCCATACTTTGGAAATATATCTGGGCCACCCAGATACGGACGCAGCAGTGATCGAGCCCCTCTTGCGGAGCCAGATGCAAAGCATGGTACAGACTCACGGCCTCGTAAATCTAAAGATTTTACTCTTTGATCATTCAAGCTTCATCCCATTTTCGATGCGCGACATCACCCTGGCAATCACCATCTCGCGATTTATCAATCACTTTTTCCCCAATCTCCAACACCTAGACCTGTCTCATCATCACGAGTCTGCGTATCCTGCTTGGAGGGATTGGTGTCGTGGTGTGGTTGAGATGACGACAAATTGCACAGTACTCGCCCGGTAGCCTCAGTGAATATATCGTCCACGAATTGCTGGTAAATGCCAGAACTCCAAAATGGTTCGCGGCTTAGATGATTAAAGAACCGGCAGCAAGGTACAATAACGATAGCTCATTTTCCGCCTACTCACTTATCATCACGCACATAGTCACTATGAACCATCTTAGACTCATCATACTTCATATTTTATTCTGGGGGACACTTCATCAAAACCCAAAGCAGTGTCACGGACAGCGTAGCTACGGCTTGCCGCAGGAATGATACCGACTGTAGGCCCTGTTGTTCGCGGGTTTCCTTTGTGCAGGTAGACGTCCCCGGCCGAATTGGCGGACTGCCAGTGTAGACCTGCAACCCAGAGAATGAGATGGCGATGGAGAAAGGTCCTGCATCGACACCTTTTGGAGGGAATGGTCACCGGTCTATGTTTCTCAATTCCTCGGGGTTGAGCGCCAGCGATAACCATCCTATAATTTTCTTGCGGCGATTTGGCGGCGATGGGGAGAGAAGTTTGGGCGAAGTCACAGAATTCGGAACATAAGCAAAGAAAAAAAATTATGCAGGGAAGAATAACTGAATACTATTTACATTCGCCGGCACTCGGAATTTACTCATAGTTTTGTACTGCTTGCAGTACCAGAAGAGCCTGGCAAAACTCAATTATAAGTTTGGCGGGTAAGGGGCAAGGACTGAAAGACGCGTGATCGCGTGATCGGTTTAGGGCAAGGCATTTCGCGACACCGCGACCTACACCTCAAGTGGTGGTTTCACCAAACCACCCCAAGACGGGCATTGCTAGGACTTCCAAGCGCGCGAATACGACGTTTGTTTGACACGCTTACTACCATTGTGTGGCTGCTAATTTGGTTTGCAGGGCGACTGAAACTTGTTCTTTCTCAAGTTAAGGTGTCGCCGACGCACATCCCTCGACATCCAGGTCATGGACAACAAGACTAATTCTCCAACCATGTGAGAGCCCAAGTCAAATTTATCGGAATTCACCGCATTAATAACGTAGTTTCAGCCCAAGTCAATCCCACGTTCATGTAAAGAAAGATTCGGACGTCGATAAAGTTCCACAGCCTGAAAGGCCTCCGTATCGGTGAGCGGAAGAACTAAAAGCGACTGCTCAGAATCTCGTAGCTGACTGACGACAATTCTATTCGAACCTCTAGTTCCGCCTTCACCTTCAACTCAAACGCGAAAGCAAAGGTGTTAAGCAACCTGGATCTATTGGGGCTGGTTTTCTCCAACCTCACTAAAGATTCGAGCTCAAATATTCAGTCGAGCAACAAACGCAGTCGATGTCGGAGACATCTCCTCCAGGTGGGACTAACCTGCAAAGCTTTCTTCTGTCCAGCAATGAGCCAGCTGTGGTATGAAATGGATAATCCTTTGCCAATCTTGCGCCTCATCGCCAAAGTTGAGCTGAGAGCGGGTGTCTACGTACGGTTCCCAGACCATTCAAAGTTTACTTTTTACTGATAAAGCTGATTTGTTTGCCCTTCCAGACGACAACGAGCGTCATTCTCGAGAAAGACCTGCAAAGACTTGAATTATATGGGCGGTGGATAAGACACATCCAGATCTCGTCCTTCACAGAACAGGTTTCCGATCATATTTATGCGTCCACTGCAAGATATATGTCTGGCAAATGTCTTTTCCCTGCTCTAAAAAGCCTTCATGTTCATTCATTTACCGGTATCCCGCACGAGAATCTCCAATTTCTCCCTCTCCTCGCTTCATCACCACTCTCTACAGTCGAGATCAAAAAGATTACAGAAAGCTACAACTTGCACTTGGCGACGTTTCTCCATGAAATGTCTCGCCTTCATCCTGCCGAGAACCATTCCGTGTCGACGCTTTTTCTGGAAGGGGGACATCGGGTTGTCGGTTCTGCCATTTCTCGATGGGTTTGCAGGTTTATCAAAATTGACACTGGTATATCGGGTCACATGTTTCCACCTCGAAAATCTTCCATACTTAGAGAAGCTCCCTTCGCTTTCCGTCCTTGAGTTGGGTTTATTCACGGACGAGATTCAAGGCATCAAATCATCCCCAATGAGTGGGGTGCACACCCTTCGACGAATTCAGACACTTTCACTTAGCGGTCGCGCTGTTTACGTCCTTGGGCTCCTTCGCTGCATTTACGGAGAGCGCCTTTCCCGAGTCAACCTGAAGTTCTTTGGATTGGGCCCGGACTCTCCCACCGAGGTGCTCAGGGCGTGCGTTGAGAGATGTACGACTATGACGCCAACTCTGCTCGACCTACAGTTGTCGTTTTCCGATACCATGGTTCTTCCGAAAGGTTTATTTGTACCGCTTTGCAGCCCAAAATTATCCCTCCGATCGCTACAAGTCAAATCTCACCTGATTGATAGACCCCTTTTCCATGCGTTGTTCCAGGAAGATGGGAAATGGTCAGGTCTCGAGGTGCTGAAGTTGACTGAGCTCGAGCCTAAACCTTTCCATCGGCCGCTCTTAAATTTGCCCGAATTGGTTGCCTTGCCTTTATTGTGCATGTCTTTTCCCAAACTCCATACCCTGGAGATATATCTACGCCACCCAGATACGGACGCAGCGGCCATTGAGGCCCTCTTGCGGAGCCAGATGCAAACCATGAAACAGACTCACGCCCTTGTAAATCTAAAGATTTTATTCTTTCATTCTTCATCCGTCCTCCCATTTTCGATGCGCGACATTAAGCTGGCGATCACCACCGCACGATTTATCAACCACTTTTTCCCCAATATTCAACACCTGGAGATGTCTCATCAGCAACTGAGCGTGGAGAAGACATGCACCCATGGTACTGTGGGTCCGATCCACACAGCATCTTCGAGTTCGCAGGCAACGCGCGACTATGAACTTACCAAGGAAGAATTTGACACGCTGGTTTCTAAACCGGAGCCCCAACGTTGCCATGATTGGTTCGTTCTTTTCTTCCAAAAATCAATCTCGACTGAAAATTCTTCTTCAAGGATGAGGACTATGTTCATCTCAAAGACGGATGGTGAATTAACTCAAGTCAATCTCTGGAAGCTGTATAAAGACGCATTCTCCCCGTCTAAGGATCAGTACCCCCTTCTCGTCGCGTCGGATGTGATCAAAAACGTTACCAGCGTCTTTCCACAAGCACAGGCCACGGTCTTGCAAGGTGTCATTCAACGCTTTGTGGTGCAGGGGATTGGTCGTCGGAAAGCCTCCGCTGCCAATAAACGGCATCGCTGTCTGTGTGACCAATCTCAACATTCATCCCAACCTCGGGAAGAGTTGCATGATCAACAGTCTCTGAATCCTACTTGGAAGGATTGGTACAACGGTGTGGTCGAGATGAGTTTAAATCTAAAGTGCACATCCTGTAGCTCAACGAACGCATCTTGAATCTTCTTAGCTTAAACTCATATCGCTTTATATTACTTTTAGTGTGGCCCAAAGCTTTACCACCGCTCCTTCTGGTAGAATTTTTCTGAAAACTCCTATGTACCCTCGGGGTGTTATTGATTCTGGGTTTTCGATCTTTCATGAGCTGATTTGCAAGGGTGACCAGATAAATTTACTTACGCGGTAAGTACCTCAATTTCATCAACTTAATCATGTAACGAATTCTCCTCCTTGGACAGTCCTTAAGGATCTTCATCAAAAAGCCTAATTATCACAGACAGCAGGTTTATGGCCGTTGGAATTTGCAAAAAAAGGCCCTGGAACTGTTGCACATAGATGGCCGGAGAGCAACTCAAGCGGGCTGTCGCCATTTGTCGCCCGACGTTTTGCGTATGGAGGAAATACTTATTATGTCCCGGATGATCTTGAACCCTGGATTTTCGACGCCTCAATTTAAAGCTGACACAAAGTGACTAGAGGCATTGTGTGTGTTGTGTGTGTGTACGTACTTCAGTTTTCATCAAGATCATGATGACGGCATTTTTTCCTCCTTGAAAGATCTTCAAGAAGTCGACCTTCATCGATCTATCCCAAAAACCAATAGAAATAATGAACAAGTGGTAAGTTGGCGAAGCCCCCTGCATCCTTTTTTCTTTTCTTTTGTTATACTAGTAGTAGGAAGGGCACGTGTGGATCGGAGTCTTTACGACAAAGTACCACAATAAGCGCCTACTGCAAAATCATTGCTTGCTACAGACCACTATCCACAATCAAAGTCGAGCTGCGAGGAAAAGTATTTTGGATGGACAAGGAAGAGCCGAATCCCAGATCATGTGCAGTGTTCTGCAACTCGGAGGTCACTCAGTCGATTACATCTCTCAATGGGTTGCCATTATGGAAGGTCTTTTGGGATATTATCAAGTGTGAGTATCTTCTTCGGCTTCGCCATACCAATTTCCACTGGTGTGATATAACGTCCCGTCCTGGCGTGTCGTACCGTGAAAAAATGCGGTGTTGTCGATCCAGCTTGAACGTTTTCCGTATATCCACTTCAGATCTGCCGCTTTTGGGAGCTCTTACGGTATTTCAGAGGTGTTGGAAGGGTTTCCATGCACGAATCGAAGCGAAAAATGCGGAAGAAGAAGTGCTCTGCGCGGTGCTTGCTGCGTTTGAAGACCCGAAGATGGGGCTTGAACCGGATATATTGATACCTCAGCGAGGCTGTTCCCGGACTATGTGAAGGCCCAGCGCAGTGTACGAGTCGAATCCGAGTCTACAGGTGGAGTGGAACCTGCATGATTCCAGGTGTGATTTGATGGAAGAGTTGGGCTGGAACAAAGTGTATCCAGAGGCTTTGGTCGAGATGAAAATGGGCGTTGTCGCCAACCCAGAAACTGTGAAAGAAAGAAAATAAATATAAAAATTCGAGGTTTATGTACTTGAATAAGTAGCTCGTTGTTGGTGTTTTTTTATTTTTCTTTTCGGGGGAGGGTTTTGGATCGTATCGCAGCCGAGCAGCGGGAAATTGAGCGTCTACGCCCAGAGGAGGAGAAGGCTCGCGTTGAAGCCGATGAACAAATTAAGCGCCGAGAAGAGGAGAGAATTCAATTTGCCGAGGAAGAGAGAAGAATTTCAGCGCAAACGCGAGGAGCGCATCCGGGAAGAAGAGAGGGCTCGTATTGTCGAAGAAAGGGATCGGATTGCCATGGAAAAACGCCGTAAAGCGGAGGCTGCCCGTTTTGCTGCAGCCGAGTCGAAGAAACAGAATATATCGCGCGATGAGGATGATGAAACGGTCCTAGATTCTGAAGAGGAGTCCGGTCACGAAGACAAAGTTGATAATCGCGGCCTTCCCGACAAAGAGGCTTCTGTAGTAAGGAAGCAAAGTACCTCTGCAAGCAGCGAGCGGTGAATAACGCAGTGAGGTTCCATGATGACCCTGCGAGATAATGTGAGCCCTCAAATAAATACAGAGTTCGGGAGGTAGGTTGATAAATAAATCACTAACAAAGCTAATCGAGCTCTTGGGGCCTGAATTTCAGTTCTTTCGGGGGTTGATTTAGGAAGGGTCCCTCGCGAGTGGCATCGTCCTCGAAGTCGTCTTTGGCTTTGGGATTGGGATTTCGTCGCTTGTTTTAGCACGGTGTACCCCGGGCAAAGTCGGCAATTCGTATGCCGGGACTTGTCAGTTGTCGCCGTAGATTACAAGAATCTGAGAACTTGAAGCGGAAGAATTGAAGATGTTTGGTGTTGGATTTCTTTTTTTGGGGGGGGGGATGGGTGATTTTGGAGGGTCCCTTGCGAATGGCGTGCGAGAAGCCGTCTTTCAATAGCTTGAGGATTTATCGGCGTTTTACATAGCGCGGTATTCCCCGGACCTGCTCCTCCCCTCCTAAGTATTCCCGGGCAAAGTCGGTGATTCGAATGCCTGGACTTGCCAGTTTGAATCGGGGTTTCCGTACATTAAATAAGTACGAGCCTCTGAGAATGCCAAAAGTGTCGTGGGAGGTGTTTTTTTTTCTTAGGAAAGACCAAAGGAGAGAGACGTAGATTGGCCTGATAAGCGGGGGAAAGCTCGGGGCATGGCATGGCACGCGAACGTGCAGTTTCGTCGGAGAAAGTGCGCAAGGAGGGGGTTCCGGGATTT
This sequence comes from Hebeloma cylindrosporum, assembly GCA_000827355.1. Lineage (NCBI taxonomy): Eukaryota > Fungi > Basidiomycota > Agaricomycetes > Agaricales > Hymenogastraceae > Hebeloma > Hebeloma cylindrosporum. The sequence continues at coordinate 126,808 of KN831773.1, read as the reverse complement.
GGATGTTGAAATTTTGTGGAGGTTGGGATGGGGACTTTGTGTGGTATCCCTCGAGGTCGAGGAGCTGTGTACAAGGGTTGACTTTGAGTGAAGGAGATGAGTCGTTTGTGATCACAGATTTCGAGCTGTGATGAACCGTGGTTCGAAATGCGAGAGGGCAATGTCGCTCTCTACGCTCGTCATCAGCGCCTTGGGGTTAGACATTACAGCACTAGTTTCCATGAACGCGCCAAAAATAAATATGCTCTTGACGATTAAGCGTTAGTCGGACCCTTCAACTGTTGCCTGGGTGCCAGTGGCCACTTGTATCATTATGCCAAGGGAATAGGTACAGTATGATGACGTTGGGGTGTAATAAGCGATCGCGCGACACGCGTTGTGGGGCGTTGGTGCATGCTCGTCGACAATGAGCTGAGCACAATGAGAGAGAAACGGAACCTTCTTTGTATGTAATGTTGTCGGGGTGTGGGGTTGGTGAAATGCGACGTTGAAGTGTGAGGTAAAAAGGGTTCGATCTTCTCATTACATATTGTGGGAGTAAATGTAAATTTGTGGTTAGCGGAGTTGCGTACTTACTTACTTGTGTATGAAGAGTCGATTGGATTGAGAGATACCTGTTCGCGTTTACAACGTAGTGGCCGATGAAAGACTTGCATGGGGAATCCGGGGACGTGACGGGAGGATGAGTCAAAAGAGACCTAGGAACACGTTTTACCCGATCGCGTGGATGAAAATCTCGATAAGGGATCTAGTGATCGACGATGGTTGAAATGAAATAAAATTCAGTCAGTCCGTGTTTTGGGTTTGGTTTCCCAGCGTGACGTTTTTTCTTTTTGACCCATTGCCCCCCCAAATGAACGTCGCCGCTCTCCTCCAGGACTCTCCCAGTGAGGATCGTCGTAGAAATCCACAACAACAACAACCAACAACCCAGTCGGATACATCCCAATGGACAAAGTCCAGCTGGCAAGATCAAAGGGCCACCAACCAGCCGTCGTCGTCGCCATTCCACACACGACACATCCCACACCCGTCCTCCTCATCCCCCCCTTCCTCCTCCTCAGCCCCACCACGACCACCAGCACTGGCACCACCACCACCACCCGCCGCGTCCTCCTCCCTTTGTATGCCCCAGCCTAATACCACCGCCCTGCCCCCGCCGAGCGCCGTCCCACCCGGTCCATCCCCAGGTCTCGGCCCTCCTCCTCCATATCACGTGCCGATGGGTGACCCACGTCACTTGGGCAACACCAACAGTGGTGGCGGTGGTGGTCACAACGTCGTCGTCCAACGAAGTATTATGCACCCCATGGATCGAGAGCGGGATCGCGAGAGGGAGAGGATGCGGAGACCGTCGAATGCTGCTGCTGGTGTTGGTTCCAATACTGGTGCTGCTGCTGGTGTTGTGTCGACGGCTGCTTCCTCCAACGCGAATACGCTTGTGGGTCCTGGTGCTCCTTCGTTCTTGTCGTTAGGTCTGTGTTTACCTTGTTTTTTTCCATTCATAAATTTGTGATTGACGTGGATTTTTTTTTTTTATTACACTACACCTTTATTCCTGCAAACTTTTTTTTTTTCATCCAGACGATAAATCCCCTTTAGCACCCTCAGCTGCAGCACAACTACCACCCCCATCCCATTCTCCCACCCTTTCCAGATCCCAAGCGCCCAGCTCCTCCATGTCTCAAGCTCAAAGACGGTCCAGCGGTGCAAGAGACGATGACCTGCGAGACCGAGACCGCGAACGAGCAGAACAAAGAGACCGTATTCGCGACCTGGAAAAGAGGGAACATTCGATTCGGGAGAGGGAGATGCGCGAACGCGAAAGGGAAAGGAACATCAGAGATCGAGAGAGGCCTGTGGATCCTTTTCGTGATATTCCTGCGCACACTGTCCCTAGAGAACGCGATCGCGGTCGACCTCAGCCGCCGCCACCACCACCACCACCGCCCCCCGAGGCGCTGACCATGCGCGACAGAGAACGCGAACGCGACATGGATCATATCAGGGCCGTCGCCACTTCTCGGCAACAACAACAGCAGCAGCAGCAACAACAACAACAGAGAGAGCCCATGTCGAACCCACATCCCTTCACACACCCGCTCGGGCATCTCCATGGTCCTTTCCACCCTGCCCACTCCCATATCCACCCATCTCATCATCCTTCTCACCCTCGAGAGCCTCACTCTCAGCAGCCTCCTCCTCCTCCTCCTCCGCCACGTGCGGCATCGATACCGCCTCCTCCGACATCGGCGTCTTCTGCATCAGGCAACGTCCCAACTGCCATCAGTCTCGGCGCTCCTTCTCCTTCTCCTAAGCCCAGTACCGTGTCGAACTCGAATTCGGCGAGAGACAGGGACAGGGATAGAGATTCCGTCCCCCCACCCCCGCAAAAACATTTCCAAAGCCAGTTCCATACCCAATTTGTACCTGGGCTCGCTGGGCACCAACATCAGCACCAGCATCATCCACAACATCCACAACATCAACAGCAGCAGCAGCATCAACACAGTCGCGCTGGATCGCGGATGGGCTCCCCCGTCCCGCCTGTCCCTGCGCTTGTGCAAGCGGCATTGCCGGTGGTGGTTACGACGTCGATGGCTGCGCCGCCGCCGGTTCTTGGGCCTGGTATGGGGTTGGGCATGGGTGGTTTGGGCGGTCCGGATAAGAGAGAGAGGGATAGGGAGAGAGAGCGAGAGTGGGATGCGGGGAAGAGGGGTGGAAATGGACGTGGTGGTGGTGGTAGTGGTGCTGTTGGGAAAGAGCGCGATCGGGATGTGGAGAGAGGGGAGAGGGAGGTTGTGAGAGAACGTGAAAGGGAACGTGAAGGTGGTGGGAGAGACAGAGACAGAGATAGAGATAGAGATAGAGAGCGTGAGAGGGAACGAGAACGGGATCGGATGCGTGAGCGGGATAGGGATAGGGAGAAGGGGAGAGAGATGTATGCGGCTGCTATTATGGACCGCGAGTATCCGTATGAGAGGCAGCGGGAGATGTATCATCGCCAACAGCAGCAGCAGCTTTCGGCGCCGTCGCCGTCGCCAACGATGACAGCGACGACGACGACGACGACGGGCATGGGTCAGGCGCCACCGATGCCGCTGTCGAATGCGATGATGGTGGATGATGTGCATGGGTATGTTGTGTCGCATGATTATGGTCTTCATCCGCATGCGCGGGATCGAGGACGAGAGCGAGAGCGCGAACGCGAACGCGGCGATAGGGATAGAGAGCGAGAACGAGAAAGAGAGAGAGAAAGAGACAGAGAACGAGACAGAGAAAGAGACGCAGAAATGCTCGATGCGAGCGCGTTACGTGCTGAGCAGGCCATGCTTGAAGAATCCGGTGGGGGAGGGTGGTACGAACACGACCGTCGTGATCGCGAGAGGGAGCGAGAGAGGATGGAGCGAGAGCGAGAACGCGAGTATCCTGGGCGGTCGGGGTATCCGCCTCATCATTCGCATTCGCGGTCGCTTTCCCATTCCCATCCGCATTCCCAAGCTCAAGCTCAAGCAGCGCAAGGGTCAAGACAGAGATCGGAGCATCATCTACATCATCATCATCACCACCATCACCAGCCACAGCAACAGCAACAGCAGTCGCGTCATCTGGTGGGAGAGCACGGGCATGTTCAACAGCAGCAGCAGCAGCAAATTGATATTGGGGGTCGTGTACAGTCTCCTCCACCACAACAACATACGCATGTACACCCACCACAAACCTCGCCGCGATTACAGCCGCCACCGCCGCCGCCTCCAGCACCACTACCACCATCGCACACGCTCGATGGCAACAGCAGCATTGCGCTGGATGATAACCCAGGCACGTTCGGGGTCCACACTGCAGGTAGCAGCGTCAGCACCGCCGTCCTGCTTTCCTCTTCTTCTTCCTCTGATCTAGTCGGTGCATCATCAATGGCAGCAGCAGCAGCAGCAACCTCACTGCCAGCCCCACAACTACCAGCAGCAGCAACAGTACCAACGACGACAACAACAACCGCCACCATAATATCATCATCACTAACCGAAGGCGAAGACCACTACTACCAACAACAACAAGACTACGCCGACGAATGGGAAGAATGGCGCGCTGAAGCCGACGGGGAGAGTAAGCGTGCGAAAGTCCGTGTGGATTTGGGGACGTGGGTGTATCCCCGTGTGCCGTTTCCTTATTTCTTTGAGCTTGGGACGGGGCTTGTGGCTGGGAAGGAGAGGGAGGAGGAGAGGGAGAGAGTGGTTAGGGAGGCGGAGGAGAAGGAGAAGGAGAGAGTGAGAAAGAAGGAGGAGGAGGAGGAAGTGAGGAGGAGGAAGGAGAGAGATGAAAAGGAGAGGCGCGAGGAGGAGGAGAAGGAGAAGGAAAAAGTGAAAGAACATGAAGAGAAGAAGAAAAAGGAGGACGAGAAACCCAAGGTTGACGATGATGATGATGATGCCAAGATGGAAGAAGGTGAAATCCAGGAGGAGGACAAGAAGGAAACATTATCATCATCATCAGTTGCAACGACCGAAAAGGAAAAGGAAAAGGAAAAAGAAAAACCCGACCAGGCTCCTCCTCTTCCTTCTCTCCTTCCTACTCCTCCTCCTCCTGCTACTGCTGTCATCCAAGACCTACCACCACCTCCAGATCCTTCACAACAACAACATCAACAACAACCTCTCCTCGACCTCGAAACACGAACGACGATCCTCATTCCCTCAGGGTACATCCCCACCGAGAAACCCCTCCGTCTGAGGTTATGGGGCGGCGGAGGCTTCGATCCGCGTCCACGCCCCCCGCTTCCTGTGCGTTCGAGGAAGAAGGGTGGCGCGAGGGGTACGAGCTCGAATAATGGGAAGAGACAGCAGAGGCCGCCGTTGGTGTCGAAGAATAGTAACCTTGTCGTTGGGGATAATAGTGTGTCTGCTAATGGACAGAGCGGTGTTAATGGCAATGCCACGACTACCACTAGCACCACCGGCACAACGACCACGACCACGGCAACAACGACGACGACCACCACCGCCACCGCTAACAAAACCCGACATCCCCACCCCGCGCGTTCACGTCGCCCTCGCCGGGTATACACCGACGACTCGGACATCTTCCTCTGCGCTATCCATTCAGGATGGATCACATGGAGCGGCGCGAAAAAGGCGCGCGATAAAGGGCGAGATCTGCGTATTGACGTTCGGGTGTTGCGGTGTGCGGGTGCGGGCGCTGGGAGTGTGTTTGCGCGTGGGGTTGGGGTGTTTGAGCGTGGGGTGGGTGGGGTGGGTATGGGTATGGGTATGGGTGGTGTGGGTGGTGTTGGCCCCATCGCTGCGACTGCAGCTGGAGATCAGCAACAGCAACAACAACAACAGCCGTCGTTTGTGAGAGAAGAGCTGGTGGGGAGGTTCGTGGGTGGGTATGGGGAGAGGTGTTTTAACCCGCTTGGATGGACTGGGGGTGTGACCAAGGCGATGGGTGAAGAGGGTGTGGATGGCGAGGATGATGATGAGGAGGAGGGGGCGGAGGCCGATGAGGCCGATGCGGAAGGCGGTGGCAGAGGCAGAGGACGAGGAAGGGCAAGGGCTAGAGGAAGAGCCGGGGCTGGGGATGAGTTGGATATGGTATTCGATGACCCTGAGGATGATGGAAGGGGTTTGGTGAGTGCTGCGTGGGGTACGGGGCATGATGGAAGTGCGATTGAGATCGTTGGTGTTGAGTTTGTCGAGGTGTGTATTCTTTCGTTTTCTCCTCCTTTTTTCCCTGTTTTCCTTTTATCCCTGCTTCTCGGAAGTTGTTGACGTCGTTATGTTTTTCCTCTTTTTTGTTAGAGAGGAACAGCACACACCGCATGCGGTCTCGGACGACGAAACCGCGCCCAACGTCTTCTAGAGTACGCGGAACGACGCTCTAGCATCCTCGGTCAACCGAGCAGTGGTGCCTTTGCCTCCTTCGCAGCAGCAGCAACAGCCAGTACGCGGCTCGCAGGCCGGAAACGGCGCCGCGGGTGGGAAGGATGGCCTGTGCAGCCGAATCGGCGCATCTCGCCCAATGCGACGGTGCTTGATGTTGTACATGAGGTGGATGAAGAGGAAGAGGCGTTGGAAGAGAAGATGATGATGGAGATGAAGATGAAAAAGAAGATGAAGAGAGACGAGGAAGAGGAGGGGAAGATGATGGATGTGCGGACGATGGTGTTTGGGATGGGTGTTTCGGGGGATTTACGTGTTGGGTGAGTTTTCTTGGTTTTTCTTTTTTTCCTGGTTGTAACGCGATGATTGATTTTTTAAATCAAAGGTTCAAGTATACACCGACGTTGCTCAAGGAGATTTTATTCCCTTCTTCGCCTCGCATTTCTTCTTCGTCACAAGTGGATGTTCCTCATCCGAGAAAACGAAGGCGTATACAGCAGCAGCAGCCGGTCCAAGAACCCACTGAGGACGTAGAGATGGCAGTTACCGGCAACAACGACCGTGATGCCACTCCTCCAAAAGAGGCTCGCTCCATCGGGGACCAACCAACACTTGCATCACCATCGGCACCACCGCCCGTACGTCCCGTCATCCTAGAAACGGCGAAAGAGACGTACCTTCTCTCGCCTAGCGTTCTGACGGTGCAAGGAAGAGCGGTGAGAGCGTATGATATTGCGTTGGTGTTGGAGACGGAGGTGGTGGTGGAGGATCAGGAGGATCAGGTGATTGTGGAGAAGAACACCGAGGAGGCCCTTGTTGTGGATGGAGATGGAGAGATGGTGTTGTTGGATGAGGAGGCGGCGGCGGCGGCGGCTTTGGCGTTGAAAGATGCGTTGATTGCGACGACGAAGGAAACTTCCGAGCCTCCTCGGAAGGCTAAATCTGATTTGTCGGTGCTCACGCCTCTTCCGGCCTCTTCTTCTTCTTCTACCCCTCCTCCTCCTCTGGTCAGAGTTGACGATGCTGCTGCGGCCATTGACATCCCAGCACCGGCGCCTTCTGAAGAGCAAAGCCTGGACACTGACGGCCCTCTCGTCATTCCAAAACTCCCCATCGCAGCTAACACCGACAACAACGGGGACAACACCAATGCCGACAACAGCACAATGCTAATTGACGACGATGACGACGATGACATAATGGTCAACCTGAACCCGACAAAACCCCATGGACAGCAGCAACAATTCGTCGCCTCCGCGGCGGCGGTGCAGCTGCAGACGCAGGTGCTGCAGCGCGGGTTGGGGGTGGAGATGTTTAGGTTTGCGGAGGATGGGGTGTATGTGTTGGATGGGGTGGGTGGGTCTGGTTCTGCATCAGCGTCGGGGGCTGCGTCGGGAGGATCTGCGGCTGTGGGTGTGGGTATCAACGACGGGATGGAGACGGAGTGGGTGATTTCGGTGAAGAATTGGAAGTGGGCTCCGAGAGGGCCGAGTTTGAGGGAGAGGATTTAATCTTTTCAAGGTGGTTGGAGGGAGATGCTTGCTTTTGTGATGTAACATCGATGATATCTTGCTCTCGTTATTTCTTATAGTCTTTTTGCTCTCATCTTATTTTCTATATTGTTGTGTTTATAACGAGTATCCATAATCTCTTGTTTGGAATCCTTGAACTTAATCCGCTTCAACCAGGTGGGATTTTGAATATTTGGGACATTGTTTGATCGTTCGGAGGAACTAGTAAGTACTTCGATCATATGTTGTTGATCCTGATTAGGAAGTTTCAGTGCCTATTGCGGCTACAGATGACAGACGAATGCTTGGCAGGCTCGTTGACGTTGATATTTGGCTCTTTTGTTACAAGTTACATAAGTATCTATAATCTTTTTTTGGGATTCAAGATTTTTACCTGTCGTCATCTTTACCAAGCCTGGATCTAGTTTGGAGCAGTAATGGGTCCCCCTCTGGCTGCGTTTTTGACATCCCTGTAGTCCATCATCATAACCTTGATTTCAGAGCACCATTCCTTGAGGCTGCCATCACCAAACCACTCAGAAACGTCAACATTTTGGACATTTGGGAAAACGTGGTTGATAAATCGCGATACTGTGACTGCCTCCATGATATCGGCCGGCAGACCCCCCGCCGCAAACGGGTCAGAGAATACAATCTTGAGGTTCGTAAGCCTGTGGTCCGTCGGTTGCGAGCTCTGGATAAAGTTTTCCAAAGCTTCGCGTTGTCCGCCCCCTTGGCGGAATGGGTAATAAAGGTAGAGCTCCAGGGTATGAAGGTTAGGACAACTCGCCGCGACCATCGATAGTGAGGATAACGGCACCGCTTGGTCAAATCCAGCCCAAGTTATCGTGTCACTTGTAAAGACTCGAAGCGTCAAGGTCTCGAGCATTGGCCATAAACCTGCCCGTCCGCGATCGAATAAGTCGCAGAAATCCTCCAGCAATCGAAGTTGTCCTGCGAGCAAACGTGTTCGGGGGAAAGAACGTGGGTATGTTGACGAATATGTAGGAATAAACCACATGTGGAGCCATCTCCTGGCATCGCCTTAACATGCGATGGCGTTGGTTGCATTTCGTTCAGGGTATGATATGCTCAATTGTACCTGTCGTAGCTGCTGGCCATAGATAGATCGTAAAATCCCGAGAATCGAACCACCGTTCCCGCTCACAGAAAGTCCTCGGAGGCTTGAAAAACTATGCACCATTGGATCAGCAACTAAATTGACACTTCCTGTCACCCTCATGGTAAGCAAGGCAAGTGAGGGCAATTTGCATAAGCATGAGAGAACGGCGGGCAGGGAATTTAGGTGAACGAGGGAGAGTTCCAGGGCAGATAGTCTCCCAAAATTGTCGAGTTGGGATACAGTAGACATTGTAATCGATCCATCCAAAAGAAGGGATGAAAGTGGATTGGAAGAATGCAAATTATGCAAAAAGGAGGCCAGGTGGATTTCGATGGAGCCTGTGACATTACGTATTTCGATTGTGGAAAGTGAAGATGATGGTGCGATGAGAGGAAGGATGGCGAGGTTTTCTTCCAAGATGCCGTTGAACAAGCGCATAGCGAAACATCTGAGAGCGGGGAAAAGACACATTTTTTTGTTGGAGAGACGTTGAGTGATGGAACTGTAGATGTGGCTTGAGATTTTTTCATTGAATGAATCAAGATGTATGTGCCTTATTCGACAGGCATACGACTCGAATGTGTGTAGGTCCTCTGGAAGGATGACACTCGATGATGTCTGAATGAGCAGGTTAGTATTACAACAGTAATCTTATATCTTATATACAGGTTTGGCACAACATACGTATACGCCTGATGTCTTTGTGACCTTGGCTATGAGGTTTAACAACGGAAGAAACGAATCCATCTCGTTCCACAGGAGATCAAGTGCGGGCTCGACAAATGCTCTGCATGTCAATCCCACCCAAAAGACATCCGCTAGCCCAGCTCGGGGGAGACATCTGCTGCTTAATTCGGGTTTAGGCCCGTATTCCAGGAGGTTGGAGAATATCAGACCAAGAAGATATTGGTTCCGAAAAACCTTGCCATTCGCCGAAGTTGTGTTTATGGCAGAGGATGCATGAGTACTGGCATTCGTGATAAATTAGCCCATAGTTCATCATAAAACTTGAAAGAACATTGTTATTCACCTACTCTCGTTCGGAGGTGAGGTTATGGTTTCCATTTCTCCACAACCCTATGAGGAGTAAGAGAGCGTGGGAAACACAACCATGAACCTTTTCCATTTGGTCACTGGCAATTACTGAGCAGAATCTTGTCGTGTTGCGAGTCCAACCGGTAGCGCTGTGTTCAAAGTTTCATTGAGCCTTGACCAGGCCTTGACAGGCCTTGACGTTGGTATCGTGGGAAGCGTGATGATTGACAGTAAGAGAAAACCGAGGGTCAGTGGTATCAACTGGCCAGATCCATACTGATTTAAGTACTAGTAGCTGAAAGCTCCGTGTCGAACGACGACAAGTACAAGCGCCCACACCTTATAAATGGAGCCTGGGACGCCGACAACGTCTGAGCCCACTGTTGCTCCCATCCAACCAGGGAACACGCATTCCGAGTGAGTCTTGAATCTCTTGGACCCAAATCACACATCCAGAGGGAATCAGCCACTTTCAGATTCAAATATCACTACATTGGCTAATGATCATCGTTTCTACACTATAGTACTACAGATCGCATCGTATCAGATACGCCTTCGTCTTCTAAAATATCGCTCGTGTTGGTCAACCTCGACCTGCTTGAGCACATATTTTCTTTCTTTGATCCAGGCGACGATGTTTGGGTTGTCGACTCCACAACGAGGAAAAACCTTCTCTTTGCTGCCCTTACCTGGAAACCATTTTTTGAACCCGCGACGAATTTATTATGGAAGACCATGGAATCAATCATACCGTTCCTCAAGGTTCTCCCCGAGTTTGTGAAAGTCAGTGAAACGGAAGACATATACGTAAGTCTGTTCCTATTCCTTGGACCTAAAAATCAGATGTGATGCCTGTTATACAGACGATTCGTGGAGAGATCCTCCCACACCATCGCGATCGGTTTGATATGTACTGTCGGAAAGTGAGATACTTGTATCCCCAATCCTTCAAAGAACTCGTCAGAGGGCATGCAATTGCCGTCCTTCAGAGCATGTCTTCTGGACAGGGCCTATTCCCGGGCCTGAAGATGATTTACGTCCCTGCGTTCGAGGTTATCGGTTATAACAAAACCCTCGAATTTCTCAACATCTTGTTTTTGTCCCAGTCTTCCTCACTGTTGACTGTTTCTCTCGGAGGAATCAACAGCGTCTCAGATGAATTCGCTGCCTCATATTTATGCGTTTTGTCCAAGAAAGCCTCGTCCCTACAAGAACTTATCCTTGCAGGACGACTTTCCCCGAATTCTCTGAACCTCGTGTCAAACTTTAGCAAACTTCGCGTCCTCACCATTTCAGGGCAGCAGAGCACTCTCCAAACCAGCTTCCTCGAGCGGTGCAGCAGCCTCGACAATCTGACCCATCTTTCCGTGAATCTGGACAATTCTTCCACTGTTTCCATAAATTCGATCACTCCCCAACCAGGTGGCTTTGCCGCCTTGCAAGCTCTCCAACTTGACGGGGCCCCAGCGGAAATCTCCAAACTTCTTCAATCCATTTCACCCTCATCTCTAAAGAGCATTACAATTTCGTGCTCACTGTCTTGGAGAGATTATCAACCGGAGTCCTTTGCGCTTTGCATCAAAGAATGTGGTCGGATTTCGCCTAGCTATCGAATAACGCTGCGTTTTGGACAGAATGGACGATCTGTCGCAACAATTTCTCAATCTGACTCACTTTTGTCACTTCAGTCTTGCAAGTCCCTCAAAATTTTGGAAATTGTAGGGATTACTCTTCACATTACCGACGATACCATCCGCCACCTCTGCAAGGACGCCTGGCGAAGCCTTCAATTCCTTCACCTCCCCCCGACTGAATTCGACCACAGCCCATCGCTCTTGATCCTCAAAGTATTTGCACAAAGTTGTCCTGATCTCCAATCACTCCTAATCAGCATTAACTTTCGAAACACGCCGGAACTTGACTTTTCAGCTCTGTCTAAGGCAAGGGCTTCCCGCATTCCTCATAACCTCAGGAGCCTGCGCATGTCGAAAGTCCCTGGACAAGATGGACGGATCGCCGCCGAAACCAATACCGTCACGATGGCTATATCAGTTTCTCTCTTCGTCGAACATCTTTTTCCCAACCTCAAAGAATCCAAGTTGGTGAGCGATTTCCAAGGAGACATGGATTGGTGGAAAACTGTCAAGAACATGATGAAAGCGTACAAAATGGTCAGAGAGGAGACGGTTTCCGAGATGCAAGCTTCGATTGCGTCTAAGTTAGAAGAATAATGGTTTTCCGTATCACAGGTTATCAACCGGTGGCCATAAATATCGGATTCTTGAACTTAAAAAGCAACGGAATAAGCTATCGGGACCAAAGCGGTGTGATTATAGAATAATCTATCTGTAATTACGACCAGGGAACATGCAGCACGTCTATTAAACGCCTATTAATCCGACTTTGATTTTAAAGGAATTGCAGACCACCGTCCGAGGAGATGATTCGCTCTAACAATAAGCAAGTCTCGCAGCATCTGTATGGATGCTGTGACGACATTGAGCTTACTTCCAGCCACCTCATGCCACTCGATCGGGACTTCTGCAACGGGTATTCGCAGCTGCTTCGCCAGCAAAAGGAGCTCTACGTCGAATATCCAGGTAGGGAGGTGCTGTGCTGGGAATATTTGTTGAGCGGCCGAGCGCGAAAATAGCTTGAAGCCACATTGGGTATCCCTGATGTGACCCACGCCTACGATCCGCAGGATAGTATGCAGCCCGTACATGAGTACGTTCCGCAGGAATGACCTCTGCAAAAAAGGGGCAAAAAAGAAGGAAAAAAAAACAGAGCATGATTAGTCGATAAATCAAATGAACGATGGATAGCTTACTTTGACGACAGCTTCTGTCTTCACGAGATGGGCTCTACTTCCAACGACCATACCGGGAGCCTTGTTAGGTGCAATAACATCCATGGATTTCCACAATTCTTCCAGATCTTCTATCTTGCTAGCACCATCGGCGTCTGCCATTAGCAGACGCTCTCCTCCAGAGAAGAGCATCCCATGGCGCACAGCACCGCCTTTCCCAATGTTCCTCTCGAGGGTGACAATTTTAATGTCGCAGGTGGGGTATGATTTCGCGAGTTCGAGGGCCGCAGCGGACGTTCCATCGCTAGAGCCATCATCCACGACGATGATCTCGAACGTACGTTTTCCCTTCAGCGCGGGTGAGGTCAGATGTTTTATTGTTTGGGCCATCATCTCCGGTAAACGTTCGGTCTCATTGTACGCTGGGACTACGATTGTGAGGTCGACGGTGCTTGGCTCGTCGAGTCTCGTCAACGGAAGCGGGTTCGATGGTGAGGACCTGGAGAGATATTTCTTCTCGGAATCATGGGTGATTATTGGCGGAGGCGACCAGAAGACAAGGGCTGCATACAACTGACACAAAAAATTAGCAATTTGTTCACGAATGACGAGAGGGAGACGGTATAAAGTCAGTCCAGGGGTGCATTCCCCGACCCGATGTGTCGTCCTCGTCATGGCGTCCATTCCAGAAGAATGACCCACAACTCAAAGAACAAGGATGAAGGGCGGTCATCAAACAAAACATATGGGCTGGATACTCACCAATATTACACTCCCAGAGAGCAGAATCACAGCGCCATAAACGAGAGATGACTGGTCCATAATACGTTAAGAAAAAATTGCGTTCGAAACTTACTTGCTCAGCATTCCATCCCTATGATTCGGTATTGTTAATAACTCACGAATCACAGCATATACAAATGAGGGACAGTGAAAAGGGATTTAAGAAAGGCCGACGGATGGAAGATCTGACACGAATGCATGTCTAACGCAGGTTACAAGCCGTGAGAATTTGATTTGAAGCGGTCCGTCGTGGATAAGTAAAGTCTAAGTCAAAGTAAAATCGTCATTTCATCATGAGAGGCTGGTACTGAACTTTTAATACAGAATGCAAGCAGGCACAGCACCAGCAAAAAAGCGATAGCAAAAGAAAAAGCAGAGAGTAAATGTACGTGTAATAGGGTAAAGAAGAGTTTGGAGAGGATTTGCACACGATATCATCCCCTGCAAACATTTACTATCAATACCAATAGTGACGAGGTTGCTTCATGAAGGGATATTGGCGTTGATTTCTTCCAAAAGATCGGATGCAATTTTCGCGTTAGACACCTTCAAAAGAGGCGGTTAAGGGCTATCTTCCTGGTAGCTGGAAGCGGACAGGCTTACCTTTAGATTGTATGTTGTAGTGACTCCATTCTCAATAGCACTGAACCTGAGATATCGTGGGTCTTGCGATAGAGAACACCGCATGCCAGGGAATAAGGTAATATTAAGTATAAGGGTGTAAACCGCATCCTTTCGCATCACTAGCAAATGGATCAATGAGAGGGGGAAAAACTGGGAACGAGGTGAAGCATACCCAAACGAGCATTGGTGCCATCAATTTGCTTGACATTCAGTTTCAGGAGGCCAGTACCTCTTTCCTTCCACTGGTTGTCGTCGAGGGAGAACAGTTTTCCTCTGACCTGATGGAGAGTTTCTTCCTCCTCCTCACCCGTCATCACTGTAAGAATGTACATGTTAAGAGGCAAAGCTGAAAGTTTCTGGGAAAGGTCCTACCATCTTGCTCGGTGAGCTTCGGCTTTTCGTCATCCGTCTTGATTTCTTCATCCTCATCCTTCCCGGCTCGTAACCTCTCTCCAAATGACATCTCGTCGTCTTCTTGTTCATCTTCACCTCCACTGTCCGACGCGTTGTTCGGTTCTCCGAATACCCCAAGGGAAGGGGTCCTTTCTAAAGAACTTCGAGAGGACCCATCAGGCGACCCCGCACGGGCTTTCTTCTGGGCAGGGAGGCCAAAGGTGTGACTAGTTCCTGCATACGAAGCGAAGGAGGAGGTTGCACTCAAGGCCGAATGAGCTCTGCGAGGCGGAGACTTTGCCCTGCCTAACTTGGAAGTTGAGCCGAGGATTGAGGTCTTCGTATGTGACACGGAGGCAAATGGAGAAGTGGGTCCGGAGAAAGCTTCAAATCCTGTCCGTTTGACTAAAGTAGGGGTGGGAGCCGATGAAGGTTGACCGAAGATTGATTTAGATTCTGTCGCAGGAGTTGAAGGAGCTGGGCTGCCAAAGGACGAGGTAGAACTGGTGGGTTTCGTGGATCCAAATACGTTCTGGCCCTTAATGGAGGAGAAGGGCGAAGCTTTGGAGGCATAAGCCATAAAACCGGTCTACAGAATATTAGAACATTAGTTCAAAATAAGACACTTTAAATCAACAAACCAGCTTGGCAATTTTGGGAGACGGAGGAGATGGACGGGGTGGGGATGGAGGCGGAGAGGGTCGTTTTGCTTCTCGAGGATTATCATCTTGCTCCGAACCATCGCGAGGTCTCTTCAGAGGTTCATTGGGCCCTACGGAGGCCTCTCCGCTTTCTGGAGGTCCATGGCTGGTGCCACGTTCCGGATACTTTCGCTTGAGGCCCTTCTCGTTCTCCGAGCCTACGCGCAGATGAGTTGGTGCCACTGGTGACGCCAAAACCATTGGCGTATCTACAGTCAGAACATCCTGAACTGAACGAGGAAAGCCAGATTTTTCTGGCGTCTTGGGTGGAGTTTCGTAGTCGTTGGCCATTGCGTTATCAGCGTCTTTGACTGACTCTTTCTCGCTGGATTGATCAGTCTCCTTTCCCAGAGCGATCGGCGGCGCCAGTGGAGACACAGGTTCTATATCGATATCCTTCCGCTCGTCGGGTAGAGATTCGTGGTCGTCGACCATCGTATTATCAACGTCGCTATCGTCCTTCGCTTCGACCGCTTCCTGCCCCAGAACGGCAGGTGGTGCCAATAGTGGCACCGACGCTTGATCAAGGTCAACTTCCTCATTCTTGTCGCTTCCAGAGCTATCCACCCCCTTCCAGGTAATATCTTCAACTCCTCGACTAATTTGTCGAACCTTGTTCTTCATCTCCTGTCTGGGAGACGCAAGAACCGTAGCTGTAGGCGGTGACACAGAGCCAGATCTTGACCCAGACCCGTTACCATCCTCTTCCTCTTCGGTAGGATCAAGACGTCGTCTGTTCTTCTTCAACGGTATACGTGAGTCCTTGCGTTCGCGGATAAGTGGATCTGTATCCTGTGAATGTGGTTTTATAAGCGTTACAGTTAAGCTTCCGGTGAGCAAAACGTAGTCAAGTTGACGAACAGTTGCTATGGGCGTCGTCGCCGGCTCAAGAGAGACCTCACGCTCCCGTTTCCTAGATAATTTAGATTCTAGATTATGTCGATACATTGAATGTTCAAACTGGATAGCAGTGATAAGCGAAACCAAGACAAACCTGATTCCGTCGCGTCTGGCGATGGGGTTAGTCGCGGAGGCGTAGAGATTTCAGTGTTTTCTGACACCGGCTGAGGAGGTTTGTTGTCATGCGAGTCTGCCATCGAGTAGGATTGTGGTTGAAGCTTGTGAACAAGGTCAAGGGGCATGGGCCAGTCATTTGTCCTCTTCGGCTAAATCCGACGAGACCTTCGGGGGTAATTTACGAGCTACCCCCAAACTCCGGATTATTAAGAGTACAATTCCTAGATACATGAAATGGTTATACAGAGTGTGGGTGATGCATATGTATGGGCCAGATAAATGCAAAGGTATAAGTGTCATATCAGTGTGTATACGTTGGGAGATGAGAAAGCGGCCTCAGTAAGATCTGACGTGAGGGTGAGTTTTGTTGTACGGCCGTCTATTATTAGGGTAAAGTCAAAGTTCAGCGTCTGGAACCCGTCAGTATCCTGGTTTCTCTGGCTCGCCAGCGCAATGAATACGCAAGGGAAAGGCTAATGTCATGGTGGCGATGGCGTTGATGACGGAGGACCGTGTTCCATTTGTCGGACTTTTCGTTTTTCGTCTGCTTGGATCAATACATCACGAAGGCTCCTCTCCAGAACGGGTTTTGTCAGGACACTGCAAAATGTTGAGTTTCCCATGTCACAGAAAGTAAAAAATCTTACCGATCAACGCCTGCCTCCAAATACTCTTCCTGATCTATATATCATGTGAGCAATTCATTCGACATTGCAAGCATAAAACTGGACATACCGGACAGCAAAGCGTTACCTGTTCAAGAGAAGAAGAGTCAGTGAGATGATGGAGCCAATGACCATCACCAATTTACTAACCTGTAACGCCCACAATAAAATCGGTCCTTTCCAGCTCCCTAAGCTTCGCAACCACTTTCAACCCACTCATAATCGGCATCTGATTATCCAAAAACACCACCGCGTACTTGCCCTCCTCAAATATCGGAGTCTCCTGCACTTGTTCCAATATCGGGCCTGAATTTCCTGACGCATCACTTGACGGCGTGCCTCCAATCGCAATCCGCATCCCAAGTATCATCTCCAGCGCCACCTCCCCATTCTCTGCACACGATACTCGACATCCCAGGCGCGTTAGGATGCGTTTCATCAATGTCCGCGTTAGCTGGTCATCATCAACCACCAGAACCGGAAGTCCTGGCTCGATGTTGATGGCGGCATACGAAGCGGAGGGACTTCCTCGGTTGAAGTTCGTGTCAAAGAGCTTGAGATTTGAAGATGACTTGTCACTGGAAATCGATTGTTGGGAGTGGCTAGATGTAGAGGTTGGTAGATGTTGCAAGTCATCACCCATTATAAACGTTTTGGGACTTGGTAGGCGGACGTAGGTAGGGCGTTGAATCGGCGTGGCTCTCGCAGATTCTCCTGGAGATGACTCTGGATTGCTGGGGGTGGCCTGTATTTGGAGTAGAGGCTCAGCCGAAGGTTCATCCGTTGGACTCGAGTTGCGTTCGGAAGAATTCAAGATCGCAGAAATTTCTACTGGTGTTGGATTCCTGGCATGCCGGTTTAAGGATGAATTTTCAACGATTCGCGTAGGAGGCGGGTCGGATTCATTTTCAAGAGCCCTATTTCTCAGGACGAGGTCCACAAGGCCACCTGCAACAACATAGGTCGGTTCCGCCTCTAGCTCGTCGGAATCATGACATACCTTGTTCCATAATTCCCTGCATCGCAGCATCAGTCTGCGACGGCCCCCTTAATACCCTCCGTGTGGCCACAACCGCGGCTATTGTGTCACCATCCAGTCCACATGTCTGAGATTTCACGCGAGAAGTGGTTCGATGATGCAGCGTAGCAAGATCCGAGGAGCTCGAGCTTTCAGGAAGATCAGGTGGTCCAGAAACGAAAGTTTTGCCTCCAACTCCTAAGGGTAATTCCACCCAAAAAGTAGAGCCCTCGCCTGCTTTCGACTGCACACCGAGGCGGCCTCCGCTCAGCTTGACAATTTGCCGAACCAAGGCTAGGCCGAGACCCGTTCCTTTCCCGCCTGCAGGATAATGATATCAGAAACAAGCCTGTAGAGAGAAAGGACAAAGAAATCAACCTTGTTGACGACCTTGTTCCGTTTGATTGAACGCAGCTAGAAAGGACAAAGAGCATCAATAGCTGACATCTGAGACACATTCCAACAACTCACAAAACAATTTACTCTGGGACATATCTTTTGCCTTGATCCCATAGCCCGTATCCGAGACCTCGATCCGAACAACTATCCATTCTAGCGGTGGCTTGCTCCCATCTTGCATATTATGCTGCGACAAATAATCTGCAGACAGTGGTCGCTGCGCGCCGTCCGCCAAGACTTCCATAGTTTTCTCTTCATCAGGTAGGTGCAAGGTCTCCACAGCTGGCAAGATGAGGCGTGTTCTGACGGTCAATTTACCACCAGAAGGTGTGAATTTACACGCATTGCTGTATGACAAGAACAAGCCATTAACTTTAGAAATCTCATCGAGAAAAAAAAAGAAGTAACCCACCTGGCGAGATTCGTGATTATCTGGCGTAACCTCGTTTCGTCACCCGTCACCACTCCATCAACACTTGGATTCTCTTGCATGTGCCGAAGGATAGCCTCATCGCTTTCACCGGTCGATTTATACGCGGCTCGTCTGGCAACCTGCGGCATCGAACCAACTATTAGCGGAAGCTAGAGGTCGAACATAGTTAAGAACGTACAATGTCGATATTGGGGTCGAGTGCAGTTTCGAGCTGAAGGCCACGTGCATCTGTCGCTAGTCGTAACGGCACGAAAAGCGAGCGCATGACTTGATGAAAGCTGTAAGGCTGCCATAAATGATACCCGTTAATACTAGGCAAAAGCCAAACACAAAACAGGAAATTTTACCCTTGACATTGATTCGAATTTACCACTATCCATGCGATTGCTAAGTCAAAAGTCTAAATCAGCACGACAAACCTTGCATCAATGTAAAAGTATCCCACAAATCCAGAACATCATTTAGGACTGATATATTAAAATCTGTTAGGATTTAATTAATATGAGAAGTCGTGACGACATGCCTTTTGACATCATACTCAAGCTACCGCATAAAGCGTTGAATTCGATTTCCTGGTCTTTAACGACTGTTCCGGAAGCCTCCATGTTCTGGACTGCCAGCACTGAGCAGATGGAGCATGATTTGTTTTTCGAGCAACTATGAGGACGACTTGACTTACATGCAGTGTTCAACGGAACGCGGACCTGTAATAATTGGAAACTAAATTAGCCGAGAACATGAAACAATCCTCAGAGGACTTATCATGGAAGACGTAGCTATTCAAATGCGAGGTAAGTGGGAACTTCATTTATGCATCAGGAAAGAACATAACATACGAAGTTAGACGGCGTTTTGAATCTGATGCTTTCCTCTCGTTGATTTGGGCCTTTTGCGTCGCCTGCAGGTTTTTAATTAAGGGACGACATAAACAGGAGTCGAATAGCGGCAATACCTTAAACTGTATCTTGAGTTGATCTCGCAGGGTATAGAGACGTCGTTCAGACTAATTTTAAAGTTGTGAGAGATAGAATTCAGCTTGCGGAACAAGCAGGATCAAAAAAACTCACGCTTTCCTGCACATAGTGCACATATATGAGAACTGGTGGGAAATTTAGGATAAAACGGATCTCGGACTGTCCTGATTGCCCTTACACGTATGGTATATAAAAAAGTTGATCATGCCTGTGATGGGAAGCAGCCATTAAGGAATAGCGCCGCGGTGATAAATGTGAAGAACTTACTCCGTCCCCATGTCGTTCTCCTGGGTATCACTGCAATAGATGCGCTGAAGTCAAACAGTTAAACGCTAGCGCCAAAGCCACAGAAAAAGGCGGCCGTACAAAAGAAAAAATATTAGGGCGCCGAGCGCAGCAGGAAAGCGATTGAGCTTCAGGCCGAACAGCGCGATAGTTTGCAGTGCCTGGAGAATACGTCGGATAACATTAGAATCCACGAGAATTTGGACACAAACCGTGGTATAGTAGAACGTCGCCATGAAGTCCCTGCCTTGACAGTGTGGGATTGGATTATAGTAGCCACATGCGATACTAAGCCGAAGGTAAGTGAGGCAGGTCGACATGAAGTTTCAAGGCACTCGCATGAAAATAATTTGATAGAAAGACCTAACGAATAGATGAGAAGACATAACATGGTTTATTGCAAAGAGGCTCTCACCAACACCAGATTGAAACAATCAGAAAAACCTGATATGTGTAGGGACGGTCTCGAGGCCAATCGTACATAACCATAAAGCTATGGCAGCATTAATCTTTCTTCTCAGAGGCAAGATGGGGGAAAGCAAGCTCACACGGCAGGGAGACTGAGGATAGGAGCGACCTGTCGTGGAATTTGAGGGTGGAGATAACGAGCAAACGGGTGAGTGGAGCTTACACCAAAATAGAAGATTTTGTCGAGTCGGGCTATCGGATCGTGAGGGATGAATATGCAGCCCAAAACCCAGTTTGCGATGAGCCAGAGGGATGCCCAGAGGGCGAGGGATTTCTTGAGGAACCAACTTTCCTGAGGCAAATCAGAATCTGACCGGAATGCCAACCTTGAAGGCAGAAGAAGTGGTAAAATACGTACTTGAGCATAATGTTGTTCAGATTTCTCGTCCACAAATCGAGAACTGAAAATCTCCATGATGAATGGCCAGGTCCGCCAACGTAGAATAGCCAGAATTGTCCAGGACGTCCAAAATCCATCGTATACAACACTGTCGTGATCACTTGTGCCTTGGTTAGGTTGATGACTGCCACCAGATTTTTCGGGGCTCCCGTTGTGGTCGGGAATGAGAAACAGAACTCTTGATTTCCTCGGACCAATTGCGATCAACGACGACCTCGTCCAGATAGTCAGCTACCTCTGTGTTTTCAATTTTCCGGGTGTAACTATTCTCAGCTGCGCTTTCGCCAATGACTGAGCTACTTGAGGGCGCAGCTACCGTTCCTATTCTCTTCTTGAACCGAGCCCAGTGCACGGAGAGGCCAGCAATTCGGACTGTCTTCTTACGCAGCCTGCGAGAAGGGGACGACGAAGCGATGCTCTGGACCACTGGTGGAGGCAGCGAATTGTCCACCGCGGTGGAGGTTGTCGGAGTGGTCACCATTGCCTGGAGTGCGGAATCTTGAGTATCCTCGCTGGTCATGATAGTAAGTGAGGGTTTATGGATATCTTGCTCTATCCATCTAGGCGGAGGAATCGGGGCGTCGAGGCGATCCGACCGCTGGGACATGCGAGACGGGAGCAGCAGTTGGCTGGCGGGTCAATCCAAGCTCAATCAACCCCTTGTGAACGCCCCTTGCCAAGTCCGAGCCATATCCCGCGTCCAAATCCGGTAACTGTGCTTCGCCGAACCTGCCGATCATAATCATTCGACTCCATTCCGTCGCTGGGAAAATACCCACAGCCTGCTGAGGTTGAGAGTTCGGATTTGTTGTTCTATCCGCAACACATCCCAGCTTCCGGTTTACAACCCACAACGAAATGTGCAGAGTTCCAGAATCAAAAGTTTAATTATATCATGATCACTGGCTGGATAATCGTGTTGTGGCCTCCGGTCGGCCTACCTAAGCCTAATAATGCTCTTCATCTTCTAATTTAGTAACTAGGACAGGGGCCTGGACCTTCCAATTTCAGGTCCAAGTCGGGGAAGAATCTGGAAGAATCCACACGGCCTTCCTCCGTACTGGTAATATCACCATCTCACAAACGAACTATGTTCTACTATGTTTTCTATACTAAACTAGTATCATATGAAGTACGGTACATATTGATTTATTTTATTTCTGTGCGTCCAGAATCTCTCAGCATCTGGAGCGCCACGCGGGCAACCCGCATATGGATGAACCTCAAGGCAAACGCACCCAAAATTAAGCAGGACCTGTATATGTACACATGCGTTCTGGAATCAAGCTGAAATATTCAACCTTCACTATGATTGATCTTCAAACAAAGATTTAAGAAAATGCAAAGCTCATGCATCTTCAAAACTTCACTACCTAAGCATGTTCTGGATACTGCTCGACAGGCTACTGCCATGTTTCCGGCAACGGCGAGCTTATGTAAATATATTTATTTCAAGTGAGCACGGGTGGAATGAGTCCGGGCGCTGTTCGTGTTTTGATTATGGCAGGTGTGTGTCCCAACAGCGGGTAGGCTTTGTGTTGATGATGTAGTCGGAGTATGAATCTATCCTCTTGTTCCCCTCCTTCACCTTCCTCTCCACATCAATTCTTCATCGCCCATTATATTCCTCCATCTTCCCATCATTATTCACATCATCTTATTTTGAAAGTCCTGATTACTTCCCACATATCCCACTCCATCTGTATTTTTGTTGGTCCATTGAGATTTCAAGCTCAGCAACCACTACGACCCTAAACATGGGGGACAATCCCGTTTACCTCAAAAATGGGGATCAGGTTATAGTCAATGGTAAACCTCTACTTTCATCTCATTTGTAAACTCACTCAGCACACTCACCGATTTTTTTAAGACCATGTTTACTGTTCGCCAAGTTGGGACTCCAGGGATGGCACTCCATACTCGGTGGCAAGAATAATGCAATTTCTCCCCCCAGAGGATGCCCCAAAAGGCGAAGAGGGTAAGAACTATCTTTACACTCGAGTCCGGCTTGCGTGGTATTATCGCCCCAGCGATGTAAGCGAACGTACTGTCACGGACCCTCGTCTCCTACTTGCTGCCATATACTCGGAAGTGTGCGACATCAATCAACTACGCGCCAAGTGCCACGTGGTACATAGGGACAAAATTTCCGACTTGTCTGGCTGGAAGAAGCGTCCTGACAGATTTTACTTTAACCGACTCTTCGATCCTTATATCAAGAAAGAGTTTGAAGTTATTCCTTCTCATGATGTTCGAAATCGTAAGCCTTTCTCGTTTTGGAAATTTTTCCTATTGGAATTACTCAACAATGCACAGTTCCGGATAACATCCGAGATGTACTTACCTCGCGATACGAATTCGTTGTCGCTGAGAAAGAGGTCATCCCAGACTTGACCGACAATATTCGGCTCTGCGATTCATGCCAAGAATGGTGCCCCAGGTAAATTCGCTCATTAATTTTTGAAAATCAATATTTAATTGTGGCGTACAGTGCTGACTCAGTACTATGCGACCGCTGCAAGAAATACTTCCACATGCGATGCGTGCAGCCTCCACTGATAGCGAAACCATCTCGAGGATATGGTTGGACCTGTGCACCCTGTTCGCGGCAGCATGATGAGGAAGTCGACAGCCATGAAATACGACATGCTACCCCTCTAGGCGTGAAACAAACCCGGTCAAATGCACCGGCTGCTAGAGGACGAGGCCGGCCTCGGAAGGACAAGTCTCTGGCAGAGAAGGAGGAGAACCTCCCCGTGAAACATTTCAATATGTGGCCTTTCCGATATTTTGGGTAAGGTTTCCTGAATATTCCGTCGTTACGGATTCTTAGTGCAACGCTTTTCAGACAACATACTGTTGCTGAGGATACACTGGGTGAGTTTAAATTTCTTTCTTTCCTTTGAAGAGGACCAAATTGATGACATGCAAAAATAGATCCGGAAGATCTCATCTTCCCCCGCACTGCATCCCGCATCGGTCCCAAATATCAAGCAACAGTGGCAGCCGCTCCAGAGCCGTATAGTACGCCACCAGGTACGTTCTTATCATCATGTATGGCCATTTCGGCACCGATTATGATCATATAGAAATCGAAGAAAGAGGAACGGACCACACTGTGGAAGTTCTCGGAATTATCAACACCTTCACTGAGTCTGAATGTAAGCGCAATTTATTCATATTAGGTAATCGCTAAGTTCCCGGTCTTGTTTTTTCCCTTAAGTGGCCGAAGGTTGGTTCGCTTTCTTAAAGCGCCTGAATGCTTGTTCATCCTGCAAAATATAGCCGAAGATATCAAGAAACGCCTTTCTGATGATGCGGATCTACAAACGAGTGTTGACTGGTTGACTGAGGTTATTCGTCGATTGTCGGAAGCTGCGATGGATGGAGCAATGCCCAGCGTCAAGATTACTCCCATGCGGTTGGAGAAGGTTGGTTCTCATTTTTTACCTTATTGTTTAGCTTGCCAACCCTCCTACAGTGGAAGAAATCTGAGACTCCTTACAAGGACAAGGAGTGGAGCAGATCGGAAATCGTTGCTTTTGAAGATGCCATTCAGCAACACGGACCGGAACTCCGTGCTGTCAGAGACGAAGTGGCAACTCGGTCAATATACGAAGTGGTGCGATTTTATGGTCTATGGAAGAGGTATGCGATGACAATCACCTCCGTTCATCACTCGCACCCTAACCTTTCTTAATCAAAAGCGTAAAGCAAGGCGAGGAAACCCGGCGACGAAAAGCTACAGGCCCACCTCCTAAACCCATCAGCCGACAGTACAAATCCATAGCAGAAGCCAACGACGGGCAACGTGTCGGCCATGCCGACGACGATTCCTCTATCATTGCTCAACCCTCCAAGACGCCAAGTTGTGGTGCGTGCCGGACACGAGAATCCAAAACATGGTGGAAGGCGCCCAAAGGCCTGCCTACGAATATTCTCTGTGACACGTGTGGTTCAAATTGGAGGAAATATGCCGATCTGAATGTCCGCCCACTTCGCGAAGAGTCCGTGCCGCTGACGAAAGCGCGAGACAAGCGAGAAGGAACTCCTCTGGCCGGGCCGTCTACCAAGCGGGCGAGAGTGAGTTTCGGCACTTTTTTATCATACCATTACTGACCCTTCTCTTCGTTTAGACGAGTATATCAGCTCATTCAACGCCACCACCAACGATTTCCATCGCTCCCCAAAACCGATGTCTTGCTTGCTTGAAATCGGGGCTTCCTGGCAAGGTTCTGCGATGCAAACAATGTCAATTCCGCGTCCATGCAGGTGCGTATACCCTCGACCATCGGGATGATTTTTTTGATGTATGCCATAGGTGCTTGTGGCGCCATCGTTGACCCAACTGCAGCTGATTCATGGGTTTGTGAACTTTGCGAGAACGAGGAAACCCTCGAAGCATCTATTGTATGTCTTCCTGCATTTCTTTGTTTCCTCTTTTCTTACAATGTGGCGTTCAGAATCCTGACTGCCTCCTTTGCCCACGACCTTCAAACGGAGAAAAGCGGAGGAGGATAGCTGAAAAGAAATACTGGCCCCCACCGGATAGCTTCCTCCGGGCGTGCAAACCCACAGAAGGCCAAGGATGGTTACATATCTTGTGTGCTGTCTTCACCCCTGAGTTAACATTCACGGACGCTTCACGCCTTCGGCTGGTGGAAGGGCTGAGTACGATTTCTCGCCATAAGTGGACAACTGTGAGTTCTTGAGAGTGATAATGAAATTGTGACCATTTTCTCAGCGTTTATCACAGAGATGCTGGCTCTGCGCGGAGGTCGAAGGAGCGGTTATTCGCTGTTCTGATTGTTCGAAGGAGTTCCACGCTTCGTGTGCTTGGAAACAGGGGCACAAATTTGGATTTGAAATCCAACCTGTGGGTATTGGTCTACTAATGCTAATTCGTCATCACTGATTTTTACCCTTTTTCTGAAGGTGAAGAGCAGCAGAAGAGATAGCACGACAACTGTCACATTCAAGGGTGAAACGGGATGCATGAATGCTATCATATCATGTAAAGAGCACGACCACAGCAAACGCGATATCTATGATCTCTGCGAAACGAATGAAGGGGGCGAGGTAAGAGATCTAAACATTCGAAAATCAATTGAATAATCTCTAACTCTCATTTCCCATCCCAGACGGCCTTGCAAGTCTACTGCCAGGCATACAAACAAGCACCAGTAGGCCAAGCACACGGCCTGCTGCGTAAAGCACGCCGTCTCGATGCGATGCTGAACCTCCGCAGCGCCGAGGCCCAACTGCTCGTTTTTAAACAACCGCCTACCCCCATCGTCGAACCAGAATGCTACCGCTGTCATTCCCAATTCTCGCCTGCCTTTTATCGCGTTACCGATTCCTCTTTCGCGCTCAACGGACACCGGAGTGGGGAGGAGGTTTGGATGTGCCATAGATGTCATTTCGAGCTGAACGAGACGAATACTGGGAAGTCGATGGGTATGATGGTTTCATGAAGTCCTAACTGTACCACGTTAACAACAAGCGAAGAAAATGAATGATTAACTATAAAGTACATATCCTGGGGTGTTCCAACGGAAAGCAGTGCATGCGTAAGGGTGGCCTAAGTATACAAATGAAAAAAGCAACTACAGCAGGAAAATTTAAGGCCGGGTAAATGGGGGACCGATGGCGAATGGGTGTGGAAAGTATATGGAATAAGCTAATTGTAGTCTAGTCGAACACGTTTGTAAAATAACACATAGGCCTTTTGGCCCTGTTTGATGTATCGAATCAGCATCAAGAGGAATGGCATCATCAGCGAGAGGACTCACAACGACTTGTTTGGGGTCTACAGGTTTTACACTGCTGTCATCGCAGTACATCCAACCGCCTCTTGAGGCAACGAAGGCGGTATCTGATGCGTTCAAAACAGTTAACATGACTGAACAAAAACAAGAACAAAAACAAGCTGAAGAACTCACAATGGCCACTACTAAGATTACCATAGTGGTTCGTCACTCCATACAAATCGTACCGATATGGAGGCAGCTGGGTCCTCGGGTCCTCCAGCGACATTGGCAGACCGCCGTTCAACTGGGATTTATCCACGCCCGGCGGTAGCGGAGGAGGCATGTAATTTGTCAAATCCAGGCTCTTCATCGGGAAATCGACAAAAGTGTCGACCTTGTCGGAGAAACGGCCGTTAGCCTCGAATCGCTTCAAGTGGATCATGAGCACGGGGGGCAATCGCGCGAGAGAGAGCTTCTTGGTTGCGCGTCGTTTGACTTTGCATTGTGGGCAGTCCCTGATTGAGAGTAGTGTAAGTCGCGACGAGAACGAGGAGGAACGAGATGAAGAGTAGCACACCATGCATCATCCTTCTCGAGGATCTCTTCATTAAAGAACGCATCCAGGCAACGCTCGATAGGAACCTTGCCACTTCTTGCATGGGGTATCGGTAATTGCAAAATTGAGAAGACATTATACGTCGTTGAGGTCTAATCGGAAACGATCAGAAATCAAAGTATCCAACAAACTTTGAGATACAGACCTTCTTGCAAGTCAGGCATTCTAGGCGACTCCTAAATTGACCTTGGAAAAAATCCACGATAAGGCTATCATTCCTTGCCCTCCAGGCGCGCCATTCTCTGTCGCTGGCGATCTGCGGCGGCAGACGTTCGAGTTCAGCTTCTTCCTCTGGCGTCGGTGCATAAGTCGGCTTAGCGAGGATACGGTTGAGGTCTTCATGAATTCCGTCAATCAGAAAACTGAGAAATTCCTGTGAGTCATGCTGGTCCGATCCATTGTACTGAGATTTGAGTTGACATATCGATCTCTATATTGAAGTGAAGAGAAAAGGATTTAGCAAATTGGGGGCATAATAAAATATCATGGGACCAACCCTAAAATCGATGGGTGTCAGGTAAGGAAGGTCACCACCCCACATCTCGTGTAGCAGTTTTGCAAACGCTCCTGCCAATTTTCCTTTGGATCCCAGTGGATTCGTGTAATTGACAGCACTCTTCCAACGGCCTTCTACAAAATACGGAAAGCGTGTTCTGCATTAGCCAAGAAGGAGAAAAAATGCATCAGGCATCAAAACGCATTCGTACCAGTAAAAAACCTCGAAAATGGCACAGTAGCACTCAAACACTGAATTGGCGCATTCATATAACACGTATTCCCCAAATTCTTCAACCCAGAGGTACCGATTTGAATATCTGGCCAGTAGATAACCGGATAATCCGACTGGATTCGCGGTGGTTTGGGGCCAGTAGCAAGTGCATTACTGGTTGACGAGGGTGAGAAGGGCGAAGGAACTTGCTGCACACGCGGCCTATTATCCTGCCTCTCCAAAGTGGACGCCGCAACGGGTGGAGGGCGGATGATAGTTGGCGACGTCAGTTCGGGGTAGTCGATGGGCCCAGGTGCACGTCCGTTATTAAACCCTGAAAGAGCTTGCTGAGATTGGTCGACGAAGTCACTTCGTCGACGTGATAGAGAGGGGTTAATAGATGCCTGCGGTGGTGAAGCGATATCGTATTGGGCCGAAGGAGGTGGGGAGAATGGTGCAGCAGGTGGCGTAGCTGGAGGCACTCCTGTGCCAGATGTATGTGGTGATATATGTCGTGGGAATTGAGGGTATGATATTGGAGTCCCTGTGGGCCCATTGACCGCGCCATTAACCATGGATTGGGCAGTCACAGCCGGGGCTGTAATCTGGGAGTCAAAAATTAATCTAGATGTCTTAACATGTGAAGAATTCGGGGACTAACGGTATCATTGAGGCTTCTTGTAAATGAAATGGAACTTGAACTGGGTCGAAGGACTGCAGGGCGACGAGCCAGAGGCCGATCCCCGGTCTGAGGTATAGGTCCGTATCCAGAATCTGCAGGCGAGCTAGGTTTTTGGAAATGTCAAAGCTGAATTGTAAGCCGACTTGTAGGACGACATACCGTGTGTGACCTGATTGATCCAACGACATCGATACATGATGACCCACACCCTCTGGCCTCGACCGCGACGCCCGAATATCCTGGCTTGTCCCAGTACTGTTAGAAGTGACCAAGTTTGCTGCGACGAAGTTTGTTTGTCGTGCATTCGGGCTCGAGGCCAGCAGGATAGAAGTCGGTCTATCTCTTGTGGGAATAGGCCGCTCGATCTCCATATACCCAGGCCCTCTCACGAGTTCAGTCTCTCCCAGATCCTTCTTCCACGCCTCAATACCTCCAACGAGCACCATAGGCATTCGTTTGAGCATCTTGCGGAATGCTTGTTCGCTTATAGCACGTACGAGTGTGGAAAGTGGGGAGTTTTCGCTTCCGAAAGAGGTTGACGACTCATCGTACACGGCAACGAGGTCGAACTTGTCCCGGTTGGAAAATAAACTGGCTTCTTGTCGAGTCCCCACAACCATTGAGTTTTCGAGAGCATCGGCGGTCACGCTACCAAAAAAGATGTCAGGCAGTATTAATAATAGAACAATAGCGCCATACCCTTCTCGCATGAGGACCGATGGCTCGATACAAACGACAGCATTGGCTTTGATATGTTCTCGATCAAACTCTGCTCGAGTGCGGACATCGATGAGCAACACTTTATGATCACGGATATAGTTCAGAAGATCCTTCGGAAAGGCGATGTTCTTGACGGGTATGGGTGATTTTGGTTTGGGTGGACCGTTGGTGACGCCGTTGGAGAGTGTGGAAGGCTTGGGAGGTATCGTCGATTTATTCGGGGACGGCGGTCGACTCGAGAAAGCGTTGGTAGTAGGTGTAATTGGCGTGCTTGAAGGACGTTCGATAGGGACCGTAAAATTCCGAAATGACCCCAAAGGAGATGGAGATGGATCGCCGTTGTGCGGGTCTCTGTTAGTGCCGCCTATGCCGGTTGGTACAGAAGGGAGGGAGAATGCCGGACCTTCATCAAGTTCGTCGATGGAGGGAAAAGCCTGATTGAATCCAGTAAAATCGTATGTGTTCAGCTGAGAGATATTTGGTGGAGAGGAGGATGGAGTAGAGGAGGGCGACGGCGGGCCAAGCGAGGAAGGAGAGACGAAGGCATGGATGGAATGGCTTGAAGTGGACGTTGAGGGTGCTATGCTCGCGGGTGGGTTGAATTGAGGCGTGCTTTGGAAGTTCCGAGGGGAGATCGGGGGAGTTGGGGCGTTCGTATGTTCGCGTAATTTGGTCTGGCCAAGAGACAATCCACTGTCTTGTAAAGCCCGCAACCGATCTGCTATTGAACCTCCGGGGACCGCTCCTTTGTTTTCGCTGCAGAGTGTACATTTATGGTAAAACTGAAAGTCGACAAAACGGGACAACTCACGTAGGCTGAGTCTTTTCGATTGCTTTCAATTTGTCCTCGACTGCATTCGTGCGCGAACCTATATCGCGGCCATCGCTCTGAGGTTTGTATCTACGTCAGAAAGTTCCAACCCTAGTAGAATTTAAGATCAACTTACCTCCAGAAAGTCATTCAGTTCCTTCCGAATGACACCACCCTTGCCCTTTGACTCCTGAAGATACTCCGGTGAATCCATCGTCAGCTTCGCCAGAGTTGCTGCCTTTATATAAGAACCTAAAGCACTTCTGAGATCTCCATGTGCCTCATGGGCTTTTGCAGCATGAATTTGGGTGCCTGCTGCCCTAATGAGAGCGATGGCCGAAACACCGCGAGCCTCTTTGTTCACCCCTTCCTTCGCTTTTGCCTTGATCTCTGAGATTGACATGTCTCCATAGTGGCGGCCAGATCCATTTTGCGCAGCTGGGATCGCAAATGAGGTTAAGTGGGCGTTGCGAGGAAATGTTGACATTCACTTACTCGAGTGCGAGGTGCCAAAGCTTGGTGTTGCTGGTGAATTGGTGGGCTGTACAGCGACCCCCGGCATTAGAATCCACCTTGGCGCGTTTAGAGAACCAAAAGGCGACAGTTATCAGGACGAAGTATGAATCAGCAGCAGAGGACCGGCAGAAAGCTGATCTCGAGCGAAGTTAATAATTACGTAATCCATTTCGTTTGCGCAGCCATCGATGCACGCTCTCTCAGCCTCATCCATGAACAGGATTTCATCGATGTCACACCCTATAGGATCCTCGGACATTCCGACATATTTTTGCGATAAAAGTGTTATGATGTCTGGGTACGGAAAGACTTCGTCTTTCGGCTCTGCTTTCAGTTTACTGGGGCTCGAAATACCAGCCGGTCTTCTCCTACATGGCAAATTCTCGAACAATACATGGAAACTCAAACATACTAGTCTTTCCATACCTTGATCTTCAATGTCAACATCTGAGCTCGCGGCCAGTCCCCGTTCTGGCGATCTACCGGACCTTCGCTTCGTGGCTCCAGCCTCTGGCAATATACTCATCAAAGAAACCCTTACCTACGGAAGTGGTAGAGTTGATCATGGCGTACATGGAGGTGCAGCGGCGCAACGCGATGAGCGCTCGCATTTACTCCATAATTTTGGCTTACGCGGCCGT
This sequence comes from Hebeloma cylindrosporum, assembly GCA_000827355.1. NCBI lineage: Eukaryota > Fungi > Basidiomycota > Agaricomycetes > Agaricales > Hymenogastraceae > Hebeloma > Hebeloma cylindrosporum. The sequence continues at coordinate 95,846 of KN831773.1, read as the reverse complement.
TCAATTTACTGAAAATCACTGAACAGGCCTTGATAAATTTTGGTGGAAGCGACCCCTCAAAAGGTGGGAAAATGCCCTTAGGATGAGGTTGCGTTCTAGGGTTGACATAGTGGCCGCTTAACCATTCACCCTTCTCCGTCCTAGTTCGAATTATCTCCGCAGGTCAGAGGCTTGAATGGGAGGAGGCATTCCGACCGACTTTCGACCTGCCTCCAATACTCTGTTTTCTCTTTGATAGTCCGACATCGTTCAAACATCGCTGGTGCGCCATCACAGCCTTACCAATTTGCTCTGCAAAGTCATTCGATTCCCCTCTGGCTCGACAATTATCATCCCGCCAGGCATGATCGAACGAAGCATTATCTATCCCGCCTGGCACAAAAGTAACAGTTGGCCCTCGGGAGATGCGATATTCTTTCCACAAGTATAAGCTCTCAGGCTCGAAACCAGTCGATATGGATAATGGCCCCACAAAAATATTTTACCATCCCGTGATTTTATCATGCAAATCCTACAGAGGTTGGAGGCGAGTCTAGGCTTATAATGGATTTAAAGCAAAGCAGGGAAATCGAAGAACAAAAGCCCCTTGTATATACATAAAGGACTCGGAACAGGAGTACTTAATTATGTTGAGCAAGTTCAACTAGCGTATCTCATATATCAGCGTATGACTTTTGAAGTTATTGTATTGCACCCTTATTTTTCCCGTTCATGATCTAACTCTGTTCTTCTCTACCCATTCAAAAGGCCAACGCTCACGTCAATACACAGTCAAAAACGCAGCAAGAAACGGAGAGCGAGTAAAAAGAATCAGGCGAGTGCCTCGTATTAAGGAGAATGTTACAACAAAATTGATATAGTGCAAGCATTTAGCGTTTGCTAATCGAGGCCTTAACGCAGGCAAATCCTAAAATAAACGTACAAGCCGGACTTCCAAGTAGGAGACTGGGAACAAGGCTGACTCTCAATGTACACGAACATCAGTGGGCAAGTGATCACGATGCGTCCCCGCGAGTCTGAGCAACAACAAGCGAAGGTCAAGGTCATCACAACTGAACTTCGCCGGAGGCACAGATGACGATCGTGGATGGAATCTATCCATAACAAGATCCAAAACCTCACCTACACCGCTCGAATGAAGGACCTTCGCCATGGTTGCATGTATCAGCAGGAGTTTTGGATTCGGGAGGTCGATATGTTGGTCCGAGCTGCTTTCGAATTTGACAATCCTGCAAGTTTATAAAAATATATGGGTTCTTCTAGCCATTTTATCGCATATTCATGAGGAGTTGCCTAGAGAGATCATCATTGAAGGCACTTTCGGAGTACAATGGATAGTAAAACATACGGTTGGTTCAAAATACCAAGAGAAATTGACAAATTCCTGATGCATTGATATTTCTAGGAGCATCCCATCACTTGCGGAGTCGATGGTATTTTCGAGGTTGCCAATCAGCTCGTCACTGAGGTCAAGGTAATGCCGAAGTATATCCCAAGTACCGTTATTCGTGGCGATCGACCTCTTCACGATGTGGGCTCCAACAAGAGGGCATTTTCCCGGCATCACCATACATAGACGTTTCTGCCGTTTGCGGAGCTTGAGAAAAAAAGTATTTGGGTTAGCTAGGACAGCAAAGAGTACAAGGACCATACATCCTCAACGAAACCAGTAGGCGGCACGGTCGTCATGAGTGATTTTATTGAGGAGAGCGATGGGGTAGGATGGACAGACACTGGAGCATCACCATGCTTATAGGCGGATTTGACTATATAAAAAAAGTGAGTAGGAACAGGATGAAATGCAGTTTCGACTCATACATGGGTAGAGGAGGAGCTTCACCCAGTCACTTGCCAGGCCCGTGAGTTTGACAGAATCCCACAGCAAATAATAGAACAAGCCACATAAAGTTTACCGCGTTCCGTAGGCGCATGGTCTAGCATTGCTTTAAGAACTCTATAAGCATCGATTTCTTCGCATTCGGGGAACATGCGAAGGGATTTGGGGACGACTAGATCGAGCCAGTAAAGCCTCGATTCAGCTTGTCTGGCACGCACAGCAGAAGAGAACTCTGGGTCCGATATGCACTCGAGGACCGTCTGGGTAAGCTCTCCGCTTGATACGGTGAGGGTGCTGCTGAAGTCTCCCGAGATAGGACGAACATGGTTAAAATCGGAAAGGGGCATGGAGTGGAGATCGAAAATGTTTCGAAGTTCTTAAGTAGTCAAACAAAGTGACTCTGACGATGTCAGACCCTGTATAGGATATCTTCCGTCGGTCGGACAGATGTTTTGCGAGAAAAGTGGTTATGATGCAGGTTTACCGTTGGTTGTGCTGGGCATGTTATCTGCCCGGCAAAGCCCGAATGGCAGATAACATAGGTAGTGCGAGCCTCGTCTCATATTCTCCTAGACAGTTTTCTCGATTTTCTTTCCATGGTCGCGTAGCCAACGATCTTTACAATAGATCTGTCTCTTAAAAATAATGGATATAGTCCGCGATAGAGCTGTAAAAATCAGAATGTTATCTGCCACGCCCCAATGTTATCTGCCACTGCACAGCCACAGACCCATGTTATCTGTCACCCTTCCTCTGGGACGGGATCCTGGCTTCAGGTAACAGAAATCCATACTTCAAACGAGTAAAGGTTAGTCTAGCTACTTGCTTAGAAATTTTTGAGATTTTTTGCGCTTTTGGAGGGCTCAAAATCAATACTTATTCAATACATGGATAGCCCCCAACTGAATCCTGAACCTCCCAGGCAATATGGACAACATCTGAACCAGAATTTGTGTATGTAGATACTCAATATGATTAGTATTTGATGCCAGAGACCCTCGCACTAATTCTACGCAATGTGGCAGGGCGTTCTCGGGCTCGCGCGGAGCGCGAAAAAAAAACTGACATTTTTCGTGCTTTTTTCACGCTTTTTTCGCGTTTTTTTCATGCTTTTGGGTTCATAAGGGAAGCACGCGAGTCTAGGATGGTACATATAGTGTATATTCGTGTTGAATGGGAGGATGTTATGAAAATCTTTGAATTCTCTCAGAATTCTCTCGTTCTCTCGATTTTTCTCATGATTTCCCGATTTGATACCCAGTACAATCAACGGAAAACCATGATGCATGCGCAAGGTACCTTGAGATTCGGGGATTCCTTCAGCTCTGCTTCCTGAACCAGTGTACCGTTGCTGGGGCTCTAGTCGTAAAAAAACAAGTTAAAGATATCTTTGCGAAGTCTAGCGTTACCTACCAGTGCTCATGTCTCCTATACAACAGACAATTGATTATTGCTGGTTTTGTCAAGGTTTTGTTTGAATGCGGTTATGTCACCTGATTAGGATCTTGATCGGGGAACGAGTTACACGCGTTTGCCACTTAGCCTTGTTCATTGTCCTCGTTCTTTCCCTGCACATCTGCACGTACCCGCCCTGCTAGAATATCAAAGAATCCTATAGAAGGAACCGCCCAGCCTTTTTCCTTTACCCACAACCGCCCAATTTTCGCCCCTTCTCTGTGCCTGCCACCCTAATCTCGAAGCACATCAATCGCTATCCAAACCCGTCATGGTCAAACGCGACAAATCCCCCGAAGTCGTCGAAGACTCTAGATTCTTCACCATATTCCTCCCATACCCACTCAATGGTGACTGGCAAGATGAATCAGAAACAAGAAAGCTCGCCTGGTGGATCGCCGAATGCGTTGGTGAAGAAAGCCTTTGGGCGATTCTCTGGAAACCCAGCGTATGTCCAACCATCGATCTTTTCTTATCGTCTTTTGCTGATGGCGCGTATATCGCCGACCACAGTCCGCCGGTATGGTCTTGATCGAAGTGTCCAAGTCCTTTACAGACCACGGGCGCTTGTTGGGCGAACATCGCTGGGTCGATATCTTGAAGAACCCCACTGAGGAGGAGAAGCAGGGGAGCTCGCGCATATTCCATTGTTTCTATAACGCGTATCGCTAGGCTCAGAAAGATGGTTCGTGGTGTTATCCATCCCATCTTTTTCGGTCCATCGAACTGACACTTCTCCCAACAAGGCTGGAAGATCGCCGCTGTTACCAAGGACTGGTTCGATGGCTGGGAGCCAGGCAAAGGGTAATGGCTGTCGTTGATCGCCTCCTCGCGGTATATATCTAATAATATCTTTGCATATAGGAAATTTAAGCAACCATATCCGGAGACTCATTGGTGTGCAGTTCCTGTCGAGGACAGGACTGGCAAGCCACTTTGCCGCCCACTTCCTCTGGAAGCAAAGTCCCCCCCGCCCCAAGTTCAGCCGCCTGGTACATAACCTAATTAACTTCAATCCTTTTTACGCGTCGATTAACTTGATCTATCCAGTCGTCGGTTCCTCCAAATGGGTGGAACAGCAAGCTGAAGCGCCACCGAAAGGAACCTCTTGGCCGAAGAAGCAGCATCAACCACGCAATCCGAGCGGAGGTTGGGGCAATAACCCGTACGCTGTCGGCACATCGCCCGTTTCCGAAGCATCCTGTAAGTTCTAACAAGCACACTTTTTGCATCTGGACACGCCTACTTAACTGCTTCTCTCTCAGCCTGGGGACTTCCAGCAGCCGTGTCTCCGACTGCTAGTGGAGCATCCTCTCCCGCTCCGGCAACCCCCATGTCGGCAGACAGTCAGCTCCCAGCAGAGTCGGCTCCGAACAAGGCACCCAATAAGACCGTTTGTCAGTACCTCCTAATTATGCTTCTTTGTTCACAGAATATACTCATGCCATTGTTCGTTTGCGTCCCTTTGGTAGGGGGAAAGCCTGTTCCATTGAAGACGTTTAATAACGAAGGTAATAACCAGAATAAAGGCCCATCGGGCTGGTCCAAGCCCGTGCAACCACCTGCGCCCGCTGGCGGGATATCGCCGCTGGCTGAACCCAAACCTACTGGTCCTGTCAACGCATGTACGTGACCCTTTGGATCAAGTGGCAGTGGCCTTTTCAGAATTGTTAATCAATAATCTCATTTCGTAGGGGCGAAACCCCTCAAAGTAACGCTTGCGCAACGGGTTGGGGCCAGAGTCGAGCCGGCGGTGGCCACCAACACCGCCAACCCCGCCAACCGCGGCAAGCTCAACCCTTTAGCCAAAGCCGCCGCCGCCGCTGCCGCTTCTGTTGGTGGCTTACCAGCACCCTCGGGCCTCTCAACGCGCCCTGCTGGTCGTTCGGATTCAATACGTACTGGTTCCTCTTCCCGTTAAAGTACACGAAAACATTGATTGTTCTAAAATACTACAAACTATTTTCCCCCCCCCCTTCTTTGTCTTTTTAGGGAATATCCGGAAAGAAGCTAATGAAGATTTGTCCAAGAGGCGTTGGTCAGCGTCAGCTGGGTTGGTGGTGCCGATGGCCTCGTTGGTGGTTAGGCCAAGGGGGAATGCGAGTAAGAGGAAGGAGAGAGAGGGAGATGAAAGACGACCGGTAGGGCACGTTGCGGAGTCTTCTTCTTCGATGGGTGGTGATAGGGAAGGTCCGTGGAGCGTTAACCCGTCGCCTCCGCGGAGAGCGAGGACAGATCCTCCGGAGGGGTACGAGGATGCGGTGAATGAGAGAGAGAAAGTGAGAGACGAGGAGGCGGCGGAGAGGATGGAGGTTGATCCGCCTGTCGACGGCAACAATGATGATGTTGATGTGAAGATGGAAGAAAAGGAAGATGAAGAGAAGCTGAACAGCAAGCTTCTTCTTGCCGATCCTGTTGATGTCAAGATGGAAATCACGGATGCGGTCGATAACGCAGCCAAAGAAGATACCCACAATCCATACTCGCCTAGTGTTGGTGCGGGTGAGGGTGGGGGTGTGGCTGATAGTATGTGGAGTTCACGTCGAGATGGCGAAGATACCGGCAACTCAGGATCCAGAAGAAGGGAACGGGCACGAAGAGGCAAACCCGTCGACTCCTGGGGGCGTTCATCGAGCAACAGAGACGAAGATCGTTCAGAGGGTGGTCGTCGACATCGGGAGGATCGTGATAACCATTGGGGCGCCCCACCCAGGAGCGGAAGAGATGATCAATCTCATCGGGATACTAGAGATTCGAACCAATATTCCTCGGGTTCGCGGAGAGATGACCGCGACAAGGACTCGAGGTACCGCGATTCCGATCGCGAACGGTCATACCGTCCGCGGGACGACGACAGATATTCCTCGACGGCGGACCGCGCGAGAGAAAGCATTGGTGGTGATTCTTCTCGAGGCAAGAGGGAGGAAAGGTTCCCTGATCGTGACAACAGGAGGGACAGGAGAGAAAGAGACGGAGACTGGGAACGAGATAGAGACAGAGACAGGGAAAGAGATAGGGACAGGGACAGGGAAAGAGATAGGGACAGAGACAGGGAAAGAGATAGGGACAGAGACACCCGTGAGGATCGGCGTCCTCGACGAAGGGAGGAGGAGGAGAAAGAGAGAGGAGGGCCAGGAGATCCCCCAGATTGGGCTGCAAGCTCACCGCGACAGGACAAGGACGAAGCAAGGGCCAGTCGGGAGGAGGAAACGGGGGAAAAACTCCCAACGATCAACGCACCGAACCCAGGTGAAGCAAAGGATGGCATGGACGTCGACCTACCCACAACTCAGGCGGAAGGCGGCGGTTGGTTTGTGCAAACCACTCAAATGGACTGGGGTGCATTGCCGACCAATGAACCGAAGGCCTCAGCCGACACAAAGCAGGCAGATGAGGGCTACCGACAATCTAGTCACAGAAATGAGGAGGAACAATCCAGAGCACGCCGCGATGGGTGGGGCAGAGACGAAAGTCGGTCTACAAGGGGAGGAGACGATCACCATTCATCTCGCAGACGAGACGACGATCTTAGGTCAAGATCGCGGAGGGAGAGGGACGATGGAACCAGGAGCAACAGGGATAGAGATAGTAGGAGGGATGACCGAGACAGGGAGAAGGATCGAGGGTCATGGGATAGGAGAGAGAGAGATAATGATCATATGCGATCGCGCTATGATAGGGAGAGAGACAGAAGCAGGAGGGAAAGACCAGGGACCTGGGATAGAGAGGCCGAGAAAGATGGCGAGTACGATAACAGAAACAAGGATCGACGAAGGCCGAAACACCAATCTGCGTTTTCCGTTGGCGGTGAATTTGAAAGCGGTTGGCATGGATCACAGAGGGAGACTTCTCCATTCGTCTCCGAACTGGCAGACAACCTGGGCACGACAGCTCTCAGCCCTCCACTCCGGAGTGACGGTGAAAAGGGTGAAGAAACGATCAACTGGGGGGCAGATACCTCAAGTGCATGGCCAACCCCTGGAAATGACGAAAACACCGCTAGCTCTGTCAAGCGAGGACTCGCTGAGACTGATCCGGACTATGGGAAATGGACCGTGTCCAAACCGTCTGGAGGCGAAGACAATACCGCCAAGCGGGGACTCGAGGCGACAGATCCGGACTATGGAAAATGGACCGTCTCCAAACCTGAATCTGATGTGTCCCAAGGATATGTACCTACTTACAGTGGTTATTCCTCTCGCAAAAATGACAAGGAGCGAAGGCCCGATTGGTCAGAGCGAAGCGGAGGCAGAGGCAGCGGTCGCGATCGCCCTCGAGGAAGGCCTAGGGATGACTGGGTCCCGCCGAAAAGTAGAGACAGCGGTTGGTCTTCCCGCAAGAAAGAGGATAGGAAGACTGACAGTGGGAAATCCGAGAATTCCCAACTCGAGTGGACAGGACCAACGGAATGCGTCGATCCGGCCGGTGACTGGGCTGGATTATTCACAGGGACGGACTCGAAGCCTCAGGAGGTTGAATGGACCGCGGACATAGTGGATCCGGAGGGCGATTGGGCTTCAGCGGAAATTCAATATGAAGAAAATATGGGTCCAAATGCCTATGCAGCTGAATCGTCGAATCAAGTTGAATGGACTTCGTCTACAGTGGATCCGGCGGGCGATTGGGCTTCAGCAGAAATTCAGTATGAAGACAATTGGGATCCAAATGGCGATGCAGCGGAATCGTCGAAGACGGCGACAGATTCGCAACCTCAATTTGAATGGACCGGGGAATCTGATCCAGCTAATGATTGGGCTTCAGCGGAAATTCAAGTTGCAGAAGAAGGCGAACCCGACCCATATGAACATATCGCGTGGGTGCCTGGTGTACGAGGCGGAGGACGAGGTAAATATGGGAGAGGAAGAGTCCGAGGTCCGAGAGTGAGGAAAAAGAAAGTGCGCACCATTGGGCTTATGAGGGGGTTCCAAGACGATCCGAAAGAGGAAGAAGAGGAAGAAGCAACGGCTGAGGGTGTAACCGAGTCCAATATTCCTGAAGAACCAAATCCATTTTGGTATCTCGTTGAAGGCGAGCCTCAGACGACGGAGGATGAGGCCGCAAAGTGGGGTGTATCTGCAGAGGACCGCGCAAAGTGGAGTCAAACGTCAGAGGCGGAGAAGTGGGGTGTATCATCATAAATGTTCGATATCTGCGTTCGATGTATACCTGCTGTATTTTAAGAATTGTATTTTTAAATTTTTAAGCGCTGGGGAAAGTTGCACGTGCCTAATAGCGCGACCACGTGATAGACGCGGCGTTGAAATGATTCGAGTTGATGTTCATATGTAACGGACAGCGATGGAGACACCGAAAAAGCTGGTGCACTGGAACCTCGAATCCCCATCACTTTCCAATCTCAATTCTCCATTCTTCAATGCGACCTACGAGTCATCCGTGGACTCGACATCTAGCCTCGAGTTCATCAACTCCCAGCTAGTGGCGCATGGCTTTGTACCTTCACCTGGTCTATCACTCAATGGGATCTCGAACGACGACTCTGCGCGTGTCGTCAAGTGTCTGCTTGGGATGCTTAGTCAAAGAATGGTGCGTTAAGCCCCTCAATCCTTCCAAACATGGTGTGTTTGACATGCGATGTGTAGGAAGATATGTCACGGACAGAAGAGCTTACCACGAAACTCCGCACACTTTCTTACGATCATGAAAGGATGGTGTCAATGTATCGCACAGCGACCGACAAAGGTGCTAATGCGGAACGCGAGATGAACCTCCACAAGTCACGGCTGGCGTATGTTCATTCATCACTCCCAATCCAATCAGGGCTCATTTATTGCCCAGAGCTACACTCAAAACACTCCAGACGTCCGAGAGCGCACATAAACAAACCGCAGCCGAACTCCAACGCACACGTATCGCTCTTCAAGGGGTCCGTGCTACCCACCACGCTGAAATCAGAAAGAAGGAAAAGGAAGTCGATCGCGTCATGGAGAAATGGCAAAAGTTGGCGGATGCCCAAGCTAAGCTGTCCGGTGTGCCGAGTGGGATGCGCTGTGCAAATGTTGCAGTCGTGGAGGGCACAGAAGTCTTAGGAAAGGGCCAGGGTTTCCTTGAAATTGCTCTCGATGAGGCGGAGAAAGCCCGAGCTCAGCTTGGGGATGAAAACTTGCTTCTTCGGAAATTGGTTCTAAAAGCTGTCAACGAAATTCAATCCATTCTGCATCAAGCACGGTCTCTCCTTCCCAACGAGTCAATCACGGAGCTGGTGAGCTCACCTTATTTCCTCATTCATTGACGTTTCTCATCAGAATGTAAGCCTGTGCCATTCACAATGTCGACGTTGTTCCCTCTATTCCCTCCCAAAGCAGCCAGCGACAAGCTTTTTACCCTTTTTGCAGACTTCCGTACTACCCTAGAAAGCCTTTCTCAACCTGCGGCCCAATCTACAGCAACGCCGCCTCCAGCTGTACCCACTGCTGACATTGAGCGCCTTCAGGGAATTATCGCAAATCTCAAAGAAGAACTTGGTACGCCCGTTATTCCTCAGTTCAATACCAACCAGCTGAATTTCCAACTTTGAGCTCGGTCGCAGAAACAATCGATGGCTCATATGACTGAAACACAAGCCATGTTCGATAAATTTGCCGAGGACCATCGAATTGCAACAGGGGAAATTGGGGAGATGAGCATCGAATTGATGTCCGCACCTCTGAAGGACGAAGAGAGGGAGAGGCTGGATATCCTGCGCAAGGAGCTCGATATGGAACGCCAAAAATTCACCGATGCTGCGATAAAATTTGGTAAAGAAAAGGCAGCGTTGGAGGTATGATTTAAATCTTTATTTGATTGATATCAGTGCTGATTTGTTTTCTACAGGCGGAGCGCATTAAATTCTTGGACGAAAAGCGCTCATGGCAAGTTGAGATAATGCTCGCTGACCTCCCACCAACCCCGGCGCCGCCTGTGTCTCCCAAAAAGCCACCTCCAGCATTCGCGCTTTCGCCTAAGAAGTCGCCACACGTATCTCCACACAAGTCACCTCGAAGGTCTCCAGCGAAGAACATCACTGTTGGAAAAGTTGGAAGTGGCCGAAAAGCTCACCGTGTATCTCGCAAGTCGCTCGCCTCCCCAGTCAAGGTGACAATTTCCTATGAAACGGAGTACATGCCTCCGATTCCAGCGCCATCGTTCGCGTCCATGAAATCATTGGCGCCTCCAAGTTCGCTGCTGCCAACTTCATTCGTCCTACCCCCTCCATCCCCTCGCGCCTCACTTCCGACAAAACCTGCTCTTCCTCCCTCACTACCTGACTCACCCCCCAATGATAGCAGTACCACCCCATCTCTCGAGTTAACTCCACCTTCAACACCTCCAGAATCATCATCATCCTCTGAACATGATCCATCGACTCCAGCCGTTCGTCGACCTTTCCCAGTAGCCAAACCCTTCGCACAGCGCATGATCCACGCCTACTCACCCGCAAAGCCCAGTCCACTCAGCCGGATCCTCATGCTGGGCGATTCACCCCTCACCCCGTCCTTAAATCTGGCCAACCCCGATAACTCGTTCTCGCCCACACCTGGAGCGCTGGAAACAGTTGCCGAAGAGCTCGCCGAGGATGATTTGGGGGGTTACAAATATGGATCGCGTTTCCCTGACGGACAGCAAGAGCCGCAGATGTCGCTCGCTGCTGAGCTTGGGGTGGAGTCCCCACCTGATACACCGCTGCAGGAGAAGAGAGTGGAGCCGAATGTGGCCGTCGTCGCGCCGGTGCCAGTGGTGGTAGCTCCAGCGAATCTGTTTAATCGTCAGAGGGTATTCCACCATCCGGATTCTGTTGGTAATAAGAAGCCCAACACTTTCTCAGCCGCGGAGAAAGGCAAGGCCAGAGCTGTAGATGTCGCCCCTGCCACTCGTGCCCCGCGAACGTCGGGGTTGGGTGAGAAGGAGAATAGCAATTCAAAGGAGAAGAAGAAGCCTTTGGGTTTGGCTGGAAATGCTGCTGGTCCTGCGACGAGAAAAGTGTTGCCCACAGGTGCGGGGGGCAAGCCCACGAGTTCTACCAAGGCGCCTGGAAAGTCGGCAGCGGCACCAGCTCCGTCCGCCGCGACGGCTGCCAAACCTCGAGCTCCCATTAAACCTCCAGCACCATCATTACCTGGTGCGGGTGGCCCAAGGCGGGTTCTTATTACCAGTGCGGAGGCACCACCGCTCGCAAAAGGGTGGAAGGGTTAGATTTGAGATGCATGGCATTTTTTTGTTTTTTTTGTTTTGTTTTCACTTCTATGGTGGTTACTACTACAATCATTTAGTTGTACAATATTCATTTGGCTTTCTTTTTGCCTCTTCTCAAATCTCTGGTCGATATACAAAGCTACGCTTACTCGTTTGCGCGGAGGAAGGATTTGAAGTAGACGCCGATCCGCGTCGGGTTGTCCAGTGCTGTGATCATCCCAACATATCCATCTGGTCGAACGACAACCACAGCTTCCGTACCAACTCCATACTTTTTGTATCCATCGCCTCCTTTGGTACCGCTGACATCGATATCGTCGATGAGAGCCCTATGTAGATTCACAAGTTCATAGGTGAGATATTTATTTTTGAGAGAAGGTGGAGTTGAGTATATACGCACTTTGACCAATGGGATCTCAACAAAACCGGAAGGTCATTATATCGAACCTTTGTCTTCGTAGTAGCCCTGATGGATAGAATGTCGAATAACTCGAAAATACGGCCAGCCGTGAGCTCCATGAGAACACGGTGCAATTCCTCTGTGGTTTTCCGGACCTTCTCCAGTTGCAACGGCGAGCGGCTGCTGCTGTCTCCCGTGAAGACCAACAATTTGAAGCGGGCGTCAGAGGGAAGGAGGTCCTGGATCTCAACGGGACGAGCATCTGCCGCCCGTAAGAATATCTGAGGAGGAACGCGCTGGCCGATTATCAGATTGGTCGCAAGGTGTTGGTGGGTGACGTTGGTGAGCAGAGACTCGGCGTAGTGGATCCCGATCCCGCTGGTGAACCCGCCAAAGGTTTGGAATATCCTGAGAGGGAATGTCATCAGTGAGTACTTGTATTCTCAAATTACGTGGAACAGACACTGCGAGCGAACTTACTTCAAGAAATCTTCGTGCGATACACCATCCTGGAACTGTTCTGTACGAGGTTTCCCAGAAAACAGCCTTGCGAACTGTTTATCGAAATCGATAAGATCTTGTGCATATTTCCGCCTTTCGAATTCGTACTAGAAATACGTATATTTGTTTAGCTGTTTTTCAACATGGCAGCGGAGGAAGGACGGTGGAGGATTCATAGACGCACAGTTTTGAGCAAGGTCAAATCGGCCCAGCCTCTGAGAACGTGCGTCAATTTCCAAGCTGTCGTAAGGTACACAGTAATCAGCAAAGATGTCCGGAAGTAGAGATAGAATGTCTGATACAAACCTAGATTATGGCTATCATTTATGCTCGCGTTCATTCCTTGCCCTGCCTTGGGAGAATGGGTATGGCAGGCGTCCCCAACAATGAAGACCCGTTCCTGTACAGAAAACCTGGAGGCAACCCTTTGACCGACTGACCAACATGTCTTTAGCGTTCTGAATTAGAAATATTTTTTGCAGAAATCCTCTCACTGTTGTAGATCGTCCACCAATCAATTTTCTCTGGTGTTTGAATAGAATAAGGGTGAAACGACTTTCGAGCAATCTATGAAAATAGTCAGAGAAGCACTCTCACCAACGCAGCCACGAAGAGACAAGAAAGGTTAACCCACCTCAAGCAACTGGTACGGCCCGATTTTCCCCTTATCTATCCTCCCATTTCTCGACACGAACCCGCTTTCATCCAACTGTATGTAAAGTCGCACTTTATCTCCTTCTCTGGGTATAATCATGCACGATCCATTATTAGAATGGATAGCGGATTTATTTCGGATATCCGGAAAGTCTGTTTCGGGGGTGAGATCAACGACGCCCCAAATATACTCAGTCTGTTCGCCCTCCATGGCGATACCGAGGGTTTTGCGAACCCAGGAGTGTGCCCCTATCTCGCTCTCTGAATTAGACTATTAGAGCGTGGCCTTGTTTTCGTGGCTTACCGTCGGCGCCTATTACGAATTTCGCATGGACGACCTCCGTTTCGTCTGCGTTGTTCTCATGACCCAGGTGACGCAATACTACCTGTCGTTCATCGGTGTTGTGGTGACCAAGATTGCACATAGAAAGGGAGACGTACTCGCACAGGGTATGCGTCCGGATCCTTTAATTCCAATTCATCCTCAGACAGCTGTATCGAAACAGGGATGGCCGGCCTGGTAACATCGAGGCCGAACTCGCGCATAGACTCCAGAAATATAGCCTCGATAGCTCCCTGATGCAACGTTACCTACGGCACCGATAATCAGGTTCTCAATCCAAAGCTACGGGCAACAGGGGCAATAAATACCTCGAATGGATACCTGGCAGTGGGTGCCGTCACATCTGGTACCCGATCTGTCAACTTCACCATGGTGAGCTTTCGAGGAGATCTGGTATACGGAGCGCGGGAAGCTCACCTCGATTCCGCCCGTCGAGCTCGGATTGTAGAAGGCCTGTAGCAGCGAAAAATGGTGTAAACATTGCGTAATTAATCAGCGAACGAATGAGAGGACGACGTACAGCCATATGCATCTGATTTCCTTGTTCCAACAATCGTCCGGCCAGGCCATAGCTCTGTTATCATTAACGTCCAATCAATCTTTTAATAGGTAATAAGTAGACTAACCTGCAAAACCTCACTTGTTCTCGGTTGGATACCATCCGCTTGTCCTGCGGCGACCTTGACTGGTCTTTGAAGTATGAGATCAACAGCGTTGAACACCGCAAGAGGGACCGGTGACACCGACCTTTGGTCAATGATCCGAACCTTGACACTGTTCCGTGCTAGTGCATTGGCAGCCATAAGCCCCGCAGGACCAGCACCAATGATCAACACATCCACATCACTCTCTCTAATGGTCGACGTCGGCATCTAAGTAAGTAAGAGAAAATGGTGGCAACCACAAAGGGTCAGAAACAGGTGGGCGGCAAGGGGAGAGAGGAAAGGAACCAACGACGAAGTCCTATCATTGTTCGGCTTTAAATTCTCTTACACCATCCATCTCCTTTGCTAACCAACCTTCCTTCCCTTTACGGCTAGCTTTCGCCCACAGCCAAAGGGTCTTCTGATAGATGGAGGCCCTGCACGTCCTGTTGGAGAGTGAAAAATATCTACGGGCCTCTGTCATCGGTACCAAAGAAGGGATTGTTTCTTCCACGATTCAGTAAAGCCCGAGCTTCCTTATTCTGTCAAATGAGGGTAGAATGACGTCCGTCACCGTTCGTATTGGTGAGCAGCCCACATGTTCCCCCGGTCAAAAACCGCGACCAGGTGATAAGAAAGAACTCCATGGAAGATCGGAAACATGACGTCTAAATCGCTGAGAATATGTCGTCAAGATCTTATGTTAGTGCTATACTTATGTGGGAAATGTGGTTCACCACTGGTATTCAAGTTTCCCAAGAAAGTAGTGGGGGTTCGTTTCTGCATTTTGGAATGTTGTTGTCGTCGTTAGGTTCGAAGAAGCAAAAGATTTTATCGTTATTGTACAAATTGCGTACGACATGGCAGCAGGGGATCCAGATGTAGCGGTATACGAGAAGAGAATCTGGAGATTGGTAACATTAGCGACATGAAACAGGTAAAAAGAAAGAAAGGTGCATACCAATAATAACTGAAACAACATCAAGAACTGCATTTAAACTTCACCGTGAAATACAGACTGAGAGTACTCGGGCATGGACAGTCCCTGTTTCGTGTTGAGGATATCGTCGACCTGCGAAAGAGATGTCAGCGCATGTAGTTCAGATGACAAGGGAAGTAAATGCACCTCCTTCGGAGGATTCAAGCCCAAAGCCTGAGCTCGATCCCACCTGTCGCGTCGAGACACCCCAACACATGGGCCATACTCGTAAGAGCTGCGTTAAAACATCAAGACCCGACACGTTAACAGCTAGGATAAACCCACTTATCGAAAACCCGAAGGATTTCGTGTATCTTGTTCTGCTTTTCGCCATGGACTATACAGTCAAACTTGTTAACCAATGCGCGAATAATGGACGGTCGGAATTTACTCACTCGCATGCATATGTCCCATTTTCTCCTTAATTTCACCATAATGCTTCCTCCACTTGGGATCCTTGAGGTTCAGCTCAGGAGCAACCCCCTCATCCTCCTTCCGCGAGTTCGCCTCAACCTTCTTCGCCACATCCTCGGGACGCGCATTCGAGACACGAAAGACTCCAACCTTGGCCGTCTCAGTGGAAGGTCGCACTTCAGCTTTAGAGGTATTTTTCGAGGGTGTGGCTGTCTTCTTGGTTGAAGAACGAGTCTTACGTTCCGCAGGAGGCGGAGTCGGAGCGTCCTCGATGTCCTCTTCGTCTTCCTTCCTTGTGGTCTCAACGTCTGACTTGGTTGAAATGGCCTCAATATCATCGAACTCTCCAGGGATATCGTCGTCGCTGCTTATTTCTTCATGATGTAAATCTCCTAAAGTCTTGGTTTTGGCCGAAGAAAGCTCTTTCGGAGTGGGTTTCAACGCGGTGGTTGATGTTGTAGTGTTGGGCTTCCCAATTTTGGTACTTGATGCAGTTCGCTTTGCAGATGCGAATCCCAGTTTTCCTTGCTTTAGGGTGGTAGACATGATAAAGTACGCAGGCGGTTAAAGAGAATGAGAGCTAGGGGTTCAGCGAAGTGGTTCATTTTCAGGGCGCTTCCTAATATGGTAAGCCGATATTACGGTCGTTCTTCTCCAACTCTCTTTGAGCAGCGGAAATGGTATTGCCAGTAGATATGTTACAAAATATACCCCCTTGTAGATCCAATATTTTAAAATGATACTATATCCAGAAATTACCTTGACGTCGAACGACCAGTCCCACAAGAGTGATCTATTTCCTCTTCCTCCCTCCGTAATCGGTTCATTGTTGCCTCCAACACTCTTCTCCGTCGTTCTTCTGGTGAATCATCTGTTGACAATGTTGAGCCAAGAGAGGGTCCCCCGAGTATGTATGCTTGAGCCTCCGCTTCCAACTCTGACGAAGGTTGGTAGACGTCGTATCCGGGTCCTCCGTAAAGATGGTGGGTCCCTTCCTTGGTGGATTTCTCGAACTCTGCAACTTCTCGATTGAGCTTCGAGTTCAGGGATTTGAACTGTTGCCCCCATGATGATTAATTCAATTTCCAAATTGCAGCTTTTGAGGGAAAACTCACGTTCTCGTCATGATCACCCCAAACGTTATGAGTTAGCTCATGGCAGAGGACTCGTCTGACCTCATTGTAAGTGCGGAATCCGTCGTATCGGTCCGTTCTCAGGCGAAGCTTGATAGCTTGTCCAGCATTTTCATTCAGACCGAGCAGTTCTGGATGTTCGTGGGGTGCAAGCTCCGTCAACAAGCCAACAGTAAATTTGTGATTCTGCATAACATGTTTGATCGCTGGATCTTCAGATAGCTTTCGCAGGAGAGCCAAAGCTTCGGTAGGATTGGGGAGGTGAGGTAACGCTTTCAAATCGTGGAAGCGGTATTGCAGCGCAGGAGACGAAGACGAGGAGAGTGAGGATATTGGACCAGGGCCCGTGGATCGTAGCTGTAACAGAGAGTAAGAAACCAGGTAAATATACGGTAAAGCAGTGAAAAGCAAAAGCAACATACTTTTACAGGTGCCTTCAGCGCTCGTTCCCGCATAATCCTCTCCCTCCTCTGGTTCTCATTCTCTACCGCCTTCATCCCATCCAGGTCGCTAGTTGTGGTTCCGAGCATTTGGACCTTCATGCCGTCCTTCAAGCCAGCCTGAACAAGCGTCATCTCTCCAGCATCGCTTCCACTTGGCGCCTTCTTTCCTTTGTATAATAGTTTTTGAAGAGCTGGAGGCACCTCTGTCCGTTCTTCCAGTCGGGATTGCAATGCGGCAAGTGTGGTGTCAGGAAGAAGAGAGAGAAGATGAGGTTTGCCTTGAAAGTTAACAGTTAACGATATGGGGGTAGGTGTTGTCATGGCCCCGGGGTAAAATGGGATTTTGGGTGGTATATGGGTAAACTTGAAGAGGGGATAATTGAGAGACGCGTAATCCCTGCAATAAACGGGGTATCAGTCAGCGTCGAGGTGGGTGAGTAAGCTGCGGCCATTTTCTCCGAGAGAGTCATGAAGATAACACAGCACTGCGTCCGTCGGGCCGCCTTCCGTTGATTTCCCTCACCCTCGACTGAGCGCCCAGGCCTGAGGCCTAAGCCACCAGCCGCTTACTCAAGGTACCTACTTGTGAAGGAGGAAAGAAAACTCGAATTGGAGTTGCCAAAAACGCCAGTCTGCCTGAGTAAGTCTGTACATCTGTCGCTAATCCATGAAATCGCTGACAAAGTTCGCTTTAGTGTTGGAATCCTCAAACCATCTTGGTTCCTCTCCAAGGAGCTGCACCATCCTATCCAACTGCCTTTGTGAAGGTCGCCTTTGAAATAGCCGTGCCGATCTGGTGCAGCTGATTGCCAGCAAATTTAATTCTGGTCCTTCATCCGTTTCAATCACTCTTCCCTGAGCCCTCGCTTTGTCGTCAACTTTGCCTCCCACATAGCAGATATGGAAATAGGCAGTCTGTTGCTCAATGTTACTGATTGCGGTACTCAGAAGCTCGATGAGGTTGCTTTTTGGAACGCGAAGCCGATGTTTGATTAGGTGGTTGCGTAAAATGTCCTCGGTAACCGCCCAGCCGTAGAAATAATGGTGCTCGCTAGCCTTCCAGCCGGATGGAAGTCGTTTGTAATTTGCGGGGATGGGCTTCCTTAACGGTGGTTCTGGGCGGTTATTCTGACTGGTGAGCGGACCAGAAGAAGAAGAAGTAGGGCCATTGACCGCGACATGTTCTTGTTTTTGGCTACTACTCATCGTGATGGTGTGCGATTGGTGTGCGACAAGGCCTGGGTTCGCGTCGACTCTCGAGTGGCGTTCGTCCGGAAGTTGCCGGATCCACCCGCATCCCTGATTTCACTCGCCTTCGGACGATAATCTTCAGCTAGAATCACACCGTGTCGATCTAATTGTGGAACTCAAGAAGCACTTTAGCAATGCGGCATTCAGGATGCGAGCGATGGTGAATGCCCGCAAACAAGCTGAGGAACAGGCTCTGCACGCATTTAGAGAAGATGGTACCGTACATCATCGGCTCGGGGACTACCTGGACATACCGAGAGTGCCCCCGGCCAGTCCGTATTGGTATGCCTGACCCCCATCGTGACGCCACCTGGTCGCCATCAGGCAGTGACAGTGGAACTCCTGTTAGAACTCCAGAGAGGGCTGGTGAATCAAGAATACGAGATTTAGGGCTGCCGAGAGCTGCTAACCGATGTGCAGTGTTTCAATAAAGCTCGTGAATTGAAATACTTCGTGCTACAAGATGGCAATCCATGAAGAGATTACTCGTCATCACTCTGGTCTTCCAAGAAAGCCATGATACTCTTCCGCGCCGTTGTCTAGTAGACCCTTAAGAATCTCAGACGGAAAACAAAAAAAAGAGACAATACACACCGATCTCTTTGGAGCTGCGTTTTCCTCATCCTCGGATCCGCTTTCTTGACCTTTTTCAGATTCCTTGGAAGGATCTCCCTCAGAGGGTTCCTTCTGGCTCCTTGAAGCTCGTCCCCCCGTGACTTTGCTCGCGAACTCCACAACATCCTCTGAGAACCTCCATGAGCAAACATCGGAGATAAGAAAGCAGCAAGGAAAGATCAACGTACCCAATTCCTTCGCTAGCTCGCGTTTCTCTTTAATCGCTTTTGCCTGTTCCATGCTCATCCGCCCAGTCATTCCCAAGTCGGCAAGAATCTCTTTGAGTTTCTTGATTTGTTGCTGGGGGGTATCCAAGTCTTGGAACACTTTTGACCAAACTTTTCGTGTGCCACAAGCAACAACCAGGGACTAGCAAATATAATCAGAAGAAAGACATCGTTTTGTACGAGGAAGGGAGTACTTTGAGCCGTTTGATGGTTTCTTCGTCTTTGCTCAAAGTCGTTGTCGCTTTTCCTTTCTTTTCTTTGGGCTTGATTGGTTTCTTGGAAGGCGGGTGAGCTTAGTCTTCAACGGAGGCTCGTGGTTCGTGATATTTACCTTTTCCCCGGAGTTGGATTTCCGCTTTCGTTTCGGCGGTTCGTCGATCAGAACAGAGAGCTCTGATTCGCTCTTTACTGCGGCCTATCGAAATAGTGACATTTATCAATGCAGACTCGATACACATAGAGAGGGAGGGTCGTACATCATCCATTTCAACATCCTCACTCTTGGCTACCACCTTTAATTTTGGCTTAGCAGCGCTGACGGGTTTGCGAGGCGTCGTGTCGTTTTTCGGTGTTGATTTACGAGCGGGCGATGACAGCTTCTGATTTCAGAGAGGAATATGTTTGTGTTTAGAAGGATAAGGAATATAATATACCTGTTTTCCCGTTGATTCGGTGGGTTTGGAACTTTGAAGAGAAGATGGCCCTGCCACACAGATCGGAGCTGGTTCATCCTGCTCCATATCAGAGGTCGGGACATGTTCCTACAACGAGTCGAGTTAAAATGAGATGGGGCATACGAATCGATGAGACGCATACCAGAGATTTAAATTCCTTTGAATCCTTCCGCGCCCGACTTCGTTTGGCAGCGGGCTTTACGACCTCCTCCTCCTCCTCCGCTTCCGTCTTCTTCGGTTTTCGACCAGCAGGCTTTCGTTTCTTCTTAGCATTCTCTTCTTCGTCATTCTCGTCGTCTAACAATACTTTCGCCTTCGGCTTTCGAGATACCGTCTTTCGTTTCTTCTTCGCGCTTCCGTCCTCGTCTTCGTCTTCATCATCGCTAACTACTTTCTTTGCCTTTGCTTTGCCTTTCGCTTTCGGGGTAGGTGCCGACTCCTTCTCCTCCTGTTCTATCTCGTCGTCCACCATTTCAGATTCAATTGGACCATCCGACTTCCGTTTCCTCTTGGGGGAAGGTTTGGTTTTCGAGTCCTCGACGTCCCCATCAGGTGCTGAGTGTTTCTCATCCTGACCAAACAAAAAGAAAGAGCGCAAGGTGATCAGGACTCCATGAACTCAAATATTTGCATCAACTGCCACAAATGGACACATACCAAAGCAGCCTTCGTGGCAGCCTTGATAGCCCGTTTATACTCTGGTGCATCCAGAGTCCCATCGTCCAGCGAAAACTCCTTTTCTACAGTCTGGCGAATGATGCGCGGTGTAAAATCCCTAATGCACGGTTCAGTCGAGAGAATCGGGAATTTATTCAAGTGCATATTCCGAATCAAGTCGTGGGTTCCTTACTTGAGATTTCCCTTCTTCTGCGCACCCCATACGATCTTCTTCGCCGCTTCTTCGAGTTTGGGTATAGGTGGTATAGACATGGAGAGGGGTTCAGATTGGGTTGAAGATGAGTCGGTTTCCGGCCACGGAATGTCTGGATGTCGACAACAACAAGCGCGCGGGTTTGTAAATGAACAAACAAACCACGTGGTGTTACATAACGTGTTCTGTCACGCGTTCTCGATTATTTGTCATTCGGATTAAGCAGGGGTATACGTATGAAAGAACAACGATAAAAGGAGTGTAGTGGTGATGTGGAATATGCTATCGAAACGTAAAGGTCGTCAATCAGATGGAAAGAACGAAAAAGAATATGAGGATAGCGATGATGTGCAAGGTGGTCCACAGATAAAATGAAGGTGTTGAAAGGCCTTGCTCCAAGCGTAAAAAAAGGGGTTAAGATGACCATAAGATTATCCAGATATCCATCCAAATCCAGGGGCCCAGGCGCGCATGGAAGTGAAAGGGAATTCACGAAGGTGGGTCATGATTTTGTGCTGGATCATCATCGCTTGAGGTTCTCCGCCCAGCACTTTGCATCAGTCTCCTTAATCTCGCCAATTCCTCTGCGAGGTGACTGAAAAATGAGAAAAACATGGTTAGAGAAATCGAAATCAAAGTTTGAAAGAAAGGGGACGAACTTTGCCGTTTTCATCGCTTGCTCGCCATGCTTGGTCTCCTTCTCCACCTGTGCCTTCATTGCCTCAATCTCCTTCTTCCAATACTTGTCAACGTCCTCAGAGGATTTTCGGTCTTCTTCTTTCAGCTTCTTCACGGCCTCCTGTCCATCTTTCGCCTTCTTCACTTCCGCGACCAAATCCCCATACATTTTTCCGATACGCTGGGCCTCCGCCTGTTGTTTTTCCTCCCTTTTTCGCATCTCATCACGGAGACGATCGGTATCTTGTTTCCAAGATTCGGTCATGCTTTTCAGACTATCTCGAAGGGTGATATATTCTCGCTCCGACTTTTGTGACAATGCCGTTGATTCGGACAGCGTAGCCTCCATCTCACGGATTGTTTTCTTCGATGTCGTCGTTTCGGATTTAAGCTGGGCTTTTAGACTCGCGGCCTCCGCTTCCGCCTTCCGAGCACGTTCCAACACCTGATAGTCATCTGTCAGCTAGGATGGCAGAAGAAGAAATAGGGTTAATGTACCTCCTGCAACAACCTTTCCTTCCTCGCCACCACATTGTTCAGACCCTCATTTTCTAACCTCAGCCTCTCTCTTCCCTCCTTCAGATCTTCCGTCTGCCGCGTTAGCTGCGCGACACTGCGCTGGGACAGCCTTAGCTGCGCCTTCGTGTTCTCAAGCGCATTTCTAGCGTTTACAACGCCGGTTTGTAGATCTGCCAGGACCTTCGTCGTGCCGCCTGGTGTGAGAGATAGTCGCTTGTTGGGAGAGGGAGGGGGCTGCAGTGACGCTGATGAAATGTCTGAGGGGTCTAAGGGGGAGAGTTTTGATGAGTTGAGAGATAGTGACGTGGAAGATGATCCTCCCTCGTCCGCTAGGGCACGGGCATTGCCTACGAGCATGGGATGATGGATTGTACCGGGAGTTATATGCATGTGGATGGTACTCACCTACTGATGACACGGGTATCCCTGCAGGAGGAAACGCTTGGACATTAGCTCCCATCTCCTTTATATAGATAAAGGGAAGGACGCACGGGATAAGGTCCGGGTCGGACTCGGAGTACGCTTAAATGACGGATGATTTGGAGGATAATTTGAAGGTATGCCTTCTCGGATGCCATTCTCTTCACCGGGTTCTCGTTTCGGCAAAGGTAAATGTGATTCCGGTCCTGCGAGACTCAACAAGACATCATGACTTGATCTGCGCTTCATCTTGGTCGGCGTAGATGTACTTGGTACAAAAGATGACGGAGGGGTAGATGAAGAAGATGATGCTGTCGCCTGCATGTTGCTATAATTATCGGGTAATGATTCTGGCCGATATGGTCTAGGGCCACTCCGTACGATGTTCTCAAGGGTGTTCAACTGCGCTTGCTGTTGCCGAATATTATGTTTCAAGGTAGACACCTGGTTCCGCACGGCGACTAGAGAGAGAGCCTTGTGAGCGCCGTGCCGCAGATTTTACTTTGCCATGTACTCACCTGGGTCGTCAATTGAGAACGAGGGGCTGTGTGTGCGCACTGACGTGCGCGACGACGACCGCGATAAAGGATTATCGCGCGCGAGTTTGTGAGGCGAGAGGGCAGATTCAGATGGAAATTTCGATGAATGGCCGTTGGGACTGGAAGACATTCACCGACGACCTGTATGAAAGGAAATGGTATAGGTACAGCCTGGAGAAATATTTTTTCCGCCGGCTGGTATTCGCGGCCGTCGTCGCAGAATGTCGGCAACGATGACAGGATGGAATCCCCTCCTCCAACTGACGTTGCTGGAGCCTTGAAAGCCAAGATCGTCGTTCTCTCCTGAATTTGCATTTGTTGACTGGCGCTGTGGTAGGTCACGTGCGGCCACTTTAACGCGTCCGACCCTGTTATCCCCCTGATTTCCTTTCATTTTTATGCCAACCGTTCTCTGCCATTTAGACTCGTGAAATGACCTTGCAATGCTCTATCTGCCTTTCGACCTTCAAAGACCCAGTCTGTTTACCCTGTGGTACGCGATTTAACGTTTATTCGTCGCCGTTGTCTCTTCCTTCAACTTAGCCTTCGCGTACAGGTCATCTATACTGCAAGAAATGCCTTACGGACCACGTCAATGTACCCGCAAACCAAGGGCTGACCTCAAACTGCCCTGACTGTCGAGCCACCTTCAATATAGGTACACGCCTACTTTCTGAGTGGCGCCACGAGCTAATCACGCGATTGCCTTCACGACAGTCATCCCGGATGTACGTTTCGCTTTGACCGCTATCATACACCGTCACCGTTTCTGATTGAATCCATAGCTTTCCTACCTTCCTGCAAAATATCATCCTTTCATTTCTCACGCAGTTCGACGCGTCTACATCGATACGTCGGCATACACCGCCCTGCAAAAGAAGGTTAGGCACGCAGAAAAGCGCCTTGAAAGCAAGAACTGGAGCGAAGAAGCTTTGTTGAAAAAATGTGAAGGCCTCGCTGCCGCTCGTGATGCTCATGCACAAGGTGAAGCCGAGGCAAAGCAGGAGATAATCGACCTCGAGATAAGGATCGAGGAACTCGACTTGGTTCAGGATCGGTGTGAAGAGCTGGAGAGAGAAAAGGTGAAATTGCAAAGAAGGTCCGCAAGGTTATCAGCGGAAAACCAGAAGCTGAAAGAACGGTGAGTCCTCTGCTTAACGCGTTCTGTGCGAGTCTGACGGCCATGAAGCATTGAAGAGCTCGAGTCGAAAGACCGGGAGGTATATTCGCTCTGGCAAGAGGAGGAAGGAATCCCGTATACCCCTCGCCACAGGTCACCCTCATTTGCCCTTCCAGACTCTATTCTTACAAACGTATACTCGCGACCTATCAGACCTTTACCCTCACGACGAAGAGTGAGGGTTGAGAGCGATAGCCCTCCACCAAACTACACGCAGAATCAAAAGCGAGCGCGTCATTATGCATGAGACAAGCTATTCCAGCCATATTCGAGTTTATTCCTATATCTTGTTTTGTCCCCAGATCTTGCATTGGCACCATTTCCACCTTTCCCTTACGACGATCATACGAATCATACCTTTTCTCTTTCCCGAAATTCCATCAACCACAGGATCTTCATTTCTCTCCATGTACATAACATCTGCGTAATACCAGTACTGCCGGAATATAACCAGTTGCATATACAATGCATACCGTACATTGACGCGTTTCCCGACAAAAGGTTCCGAAATGCGGTCACGTGGGTGCGCCAAATGCGGCGCGTGACGCGACCCCATAACATTTTCCCCAACACCTCCCTCGCGGCGCAGACGCCCTTGTTCCTCCTCTACCATGGACCACGTTCTCGAATGTCCTATCTGCTTTAGTTCCTTCAATACTCCCATGTCTCTACCCTGTGGTGAGCATCCTCTGACTTTTGGCTTTGGTCTCGCCCCTATTGGCGTTCAAATGAGCCCGAATTCCAATTGACTCCCATTTTTTTTACGCGACAAGGGCATCTGTATTGCAAGGAATGCCTTACGCAGCACATTAACACGTCGAATAGGGAGATGGCCTTGACCTCCGCCTGTCCCGATTGCCGAACGCCATTCTATATTGGTACGCTTCCTCTCCTTCCAACTGTTACTCTCCACTTACGAAGAACGGGTAATGGAAAAAACAGTCCTTCCAGATGTAGGTTTCTTCCTGCGAACCATTCGCCGTCTATCACCCGCAGTTGTCCAAATGCTCAAGGCCTCTGGGGTCAAAATACATAGCTCACAAACCTTCCGGTAAAATATCACCGTTTTATCAAGCCCGCCATTCGGCGCGTATACCTCCACATTCCCACCACCTTCGCGGAATTAAAGAAGAAACTCGAACAAGCTGAACAGCGTCTCGTAGATAAGACCAAGGAATGCGATAACCTGAAAGACTCCGCGGCGAAGAAACTGGAACAAGCTGAACAGCGTCTCACAGAAAAGACAACAGAGTGCGATAATCTGAAAGCCGACGCCTCTCGTCTCGCGGCGAAGAGCCTGCAATATTACCATAAAAACGCAGAACTGTCGGTGGAGAAGACGGATTTAATGAATGTGTAAGCTTAGTCTTATCCTTTCACGATCCCCTTATCCTGATATTGGTCGAAAAGAATTAAAGACCTAGAAATTGACTTGTACAACACGAACGAGAGTCGTCAGGCAGAAGAGAAAGAGGAGAAGGCGATCCAGGAGCTGAAAGATGCGTAGGTCCTTCTGCTTTTTTGCCATGGTGCAATTTCTAATTTACCTATTTGGTTGCTGCAAGGACCAACATCTTGATTCTAGAACTGCTCGAAGCAGAAGACAGATTGCGGGATAATCATATCAGACTGGACGATTTGAGATACGAGTTGAGTTGTTTCTCTGATTAGAATTTATACTTCCATCGAAATAACTGCTGATTTATCTTCGGGGAAAGAATCATCGACCTAGAACGCAAACTGAGTATAGCACGGGAACGTATCGATGCAGACGCGGGGGAAGCTGATGCGATTAGTGTTATGTGAGTATTTTTATTTTTTATTTCGTTCGATGGCGGGTATTTATACCAGTTCCCCAAGGATAAATGACCTAGAGCTTGAATCACAATCTCGCCTTGATGAAAACGAAAGATTTAAAATGTACAATCGCGACCTGAGGACGACGTGAGTTTCATTTCTCCTGCCCGGTTGCGGGGAACCCAATTAACTTATCTACACCATTTTCCAGAATATATGACCTAGGTCGCAAAAAGGAGCTGGCAGAAGAAAATCTCAAAGTCATCGTAGCAAGGGTAGCCGCGGCTCTTACTCCACCCCAGCAGGCCTCAGGCTCAAGCCTGCGAAAACGCAGCCTGAGCCTGGCAGCTCCGCTCCCGATAGCGTCTGGATCTCACCTAGCTGCAAAGCCTTTGCCTAAGCGCCGAAAAATCAAGCTAGAAAGCCTATGCTAGCGAGCCAATAGCGTCCTGGAACCGCGAAGGAGGTTAATTGGTATGTCTTGCGCACAGATTCCATCCATGGAAATTAAAGCAGGACTTCGCGGCCCTTCAGATTTGTGGATGTGATGCGTTTCCGATGACCATCACATTCAAAGACCTCGTCTATGGTTTCAGTGACCATGTAGTATGTAGCTATGTTTCTGTTCTGGTTCAATTGTTAAATTTGTATCATCAAAGTTGTCTCTTCGCCCTGTTATTCTCACTTTCACTGAAATCATGGAAGGGTCTCCATTAAGTAACACTGCGCGCGGTACCGACCGGTGAATAAAAATTGAGCGCCTATAGCGTCATGATCATGGCACTATGAAACAGGGGAATTCACCTGTTCCCCGGTTGGTAAATTCTCATTATGACTCTGGCGTTGGATGAAATCATAGAAAAGGGTGTAACTCTGGTCATCTGTGGAATCGAGCCCGAGCATTTGAGGACCTGCAACCACGCATCCCATCCATGTTAATTTCTTGTCCAACTACGCTTGAAGTTATAACCAAACTTTCACTCGAAGTTGCCTTGTCGCCCTGGCACTGACTCATTCTAATTACTAAAATCATGGACCATTGACACCGAAAGGCCCGAAGTCATTTAAGCGTTGTGGCTGTGCAAGCATCATGATCGCGCCTGTTTCTGAAGCTTATACCTTTTAATTTACATGGCCCAAAACCTCTATTTTCCGGAGTTGCACGTTGACCAACCCATAGTCAGCCAGGACGCTTGCTTGCAAGAAATATATGACCATCGGGTGGATCACCTCTGGACCTCGTCGAGATACTTCTGCTCAGATGCAGCTGCACATCTCGGTTCTGACTAGGGAGTGGTTTCCGACAGGACCTGTGCGATGAGTCGGTGGTGAAATTCCGCAAGCGAAGACCAAGTAATCACATCTCCATTGACCAGAGACAAAATTTTGGTTTAAGAGAGATGGATTGAGGCCGAGGAAAACTATCGCCCCCTTCCACTCGTTTGCTCGATTAACTAGGACAAGGCCTATTGAACCACCCTCGTTTAACCGCTTGAAGACGGATCTGCTCTTTGTGAAATGTCTTCCGCTCTTCTACTCTTTGCATCTCGTCTGGCTGCATGTCTCCTTGTTGCCGACCCACCCCCATTCCCGGACAAAATATACGGTGTAAACATTGGCTCCTGGTGCGGTTTTTCATATTCTTAAAGTTGCTTAAATTCGAGATGATTGACGTGAAAGAATTAGGCTCGTCGTCGAACCATGGATGCTTCCTGCAGGTACGTAACAGGTTGGCATCAATGTTGGAAGTCTGAGCACACCCATCATCTTTCATACAGAATGGGAAAGTATGGGCGGAGAAATGTGCTACGATTGCTCTAAATGCATCTCATCCGAATTGTCAGTTATCTTTTTGTTTTCTTCCCCCCGTCCTTTTCTTGATTGTCCGCCAGTGCATTTGCCCAGGCCTACCCTACTACAGTCGACGACAAATTTAAAGAGCACTGGTAATTCCTTCATCGGCCTATATGTTATCGAAGTTGACGTGTGGAAAATTTAGGGAAAGCTGGTTCAATCAAGAGGACGTTGATCAGTTTGTTGATGCTGGATTGAACACCGTTCGCATCCCGGTGCGTGTGCTGCTACAATAATGGTATTTCATGCAATGGCTGAAGTACTGATTTGGTAGCTTGGATATTGGATCGTCGAACCTTTAGTCGACGGACCACTGAATTCTATCCAAAAGGAGGGATCCTCGAACTCGTAAGTCATCCATTCTGTCATGTATAATAATTTCTCATCACTCGCCTTCGCAGCAACGCGGCTTGCGCCAATTGAATGCCGCTGGTATAACTGTTATATTAGATCATCACGCCCCTCCCGGGGTGGCTTCTCCAAATCAAAACTTCGCAGGAAGGTAAGATGCAATCCAAAGACATGGTCTTCCTTACACATCTTGACATTGGCTCTCTCGTCTAGGTGTACCGATGACGTCCAATTCTATGTATGTGAACAAGAAACATCGGCCACTATTTCCCTCTAACGTCTATTGTTGTAGACGCAATATAATTATCATCGTGCCCTCGTCTGGGCTGCTGTTATGACAGCACTCTCGCATGTCGATCCAAATTTCGGATCTGTGGCTGCTCTGCAGGCTGTAAACGAGCCCATCACAGATGCCAGCAAGACTCCCGGATATGGAGAATGTGCGTATCATATCTAACAAATAATTCATCCATCTCAAAGCGATTATAGACCAGAAAAACTTTGTTCAAACCGTTCGCGCAGTCGAAATATCCTTGGGCATTCCTGTCCCGGACCTCAACTCGCCCGCCTTGCCTCGCCTCCGTGATGCTAACAATGTCACCTCGGCGTTCGCGATCGTCGCCAACTCGTCGTCCGTCTTTAGCTCTGAAGTCCTGCAGGTTCTGGTAGACGCCGCCCCCGTCTTTGAGCAAGTAGCGAGGCAGCTCACGTTGAATACTGATTTTGCTCTGGGAGGTCTGAGGTGTCACCTTTCACGTCGAAGGACACTGATTACAAAGTATGACATTTATTTTGCGGAAAGAAAATTATGCTGATCATTTGTGGCTGGTTTGTGTCATTCAGTTTCATGGATTCCAGCTGGCAGCACAACAATCCTTCAAATCCAGCTGATGCAGCCATCGGTCCTCAAGCCTATGATATTCATTTTTATTATGCGTATGTATAAGCCGTCTAATCTTTCGCCTCGCACTCATATGTTGTTCAAACAGGTACGGAGTATGTTATTATGGCTTCCTTTGGTAAAATTCATTTGAATTGAGTTGATCTCATTGTGCAGGGAGTTGCGGCGCCAAACGAACAGGCGTATCTGACACACGTCTGTAGTGAGTCTACTTCTCCGTTGTCGCGTATGTCCCAGAAATTCATGAGCCATAGATCTGAACCGTATCCAAACCGATGTTGCGCTTGGAAATGACATGCTTTGGTTTGGAGGTAAGTAATATTAACTTCGCTTTTGAATCTTTTCTTTGACTCATACCTTGCTTTTCATTTCGTTCGTAGAATGGTCCCTGGCGACCCAATTCAACGCTACAGACGAGTTCCTCGTAAAGTGGGCGGATGCCCAAAAGTATTCGTACAGCAAAGGTGCTGGATGGCTTGTGCGTAGCGCTATCTTTATCTTTGCATTTGAGAAACTACGCTGATGGACTGGGATACAGTCGTGGAATTTCAAAATCGAAAACTCCAGCATATCAGAGGATAAGGCTCGACAATGGTGCGTTTAGGGCGTTCCTAATATTTCCTTCTCCTAAATTCGTGTTCCGGTTTGATAAGGTCGTACATGGAAGGTCTGCGACGAGGCTATTTCACCAAGGACCCTTCACAGTTCCATGATCCTAATATCTGTGCGCCATACATCAATAAGACAACTACTACATAGAGTTGATGGGTGGGTTCCAATATCTGTGTGGAACCGTGTTACTGACATGTCGTTAGAATGTAGGTACCTCGGAGGCAGTGATGAATACACCAATTAATCTGTATCGAAATGCATGCGCATTTCCTTGTTTTCGAAAAAATCTGACAGTAGTCAGCAAGTGCTTGGCTGTTCGATATCCTCGCTCTCTCTTCCCAGTTTCATGTTCTTCGCTTCCGGGATTGCGACTGCTTTGACACTTCTTGAAGCTCTAGCTGGCACTGCGTGTTGGAGGCTCGTCACAGCATACTTATCCGCCCTTTCGGTCGAGCAAGGACCAGGAGGTAGCCTCGTACAAACTACGCTATTGCAGCCTGTTCTTCTGCATCTACTCTGGCCTGGTCTGACGGTATACCCTGGCGGAAGTCCTTGCCCTAAGGAACAAAAAGGTGTACATCGTCAATGCCTATTATGCAGCACGAGGTTTTCCCTGAGTATTTCGTCTACAAGGATCTTGTCGATCTTGGAGGATGAAAGTCGATCCGCGAAGAGAGGTACGATGGCCCGTTTGCGCTGCTGGATCGCGGAGAACAGGTTTCGACCTCCCAAATTCGTCGCCTGCAGAGCTTCAACGCCCAAAGAAACAGCCACCTCCCAACCTCCATATGCGATGTTGGGAATGATGATTGCGCATCGTGCGAAATTGAACCTCGAGGAAGAGGATATTTGGACCGTGGAAACTGCGTGAGCATTTCTCTCCCATGTCCAAAAGTAAAGAGCGAAAGAAACCTTGCTGAGAAAATAATTTTCTTCAGGCTCTGGATGAGTCTGGATCTCAGTCCTTGTTGGACTGCAGTCGCACCTGAAATCGGATTGTTAAACAGAAGCGATTCTTGCCGTTCAACATAGCTTCGTCAAGTTCGAGACAAGAACTTGAATGACCATTGCGATGAATTATACTTACAAGCTTCGTTTTTCACAAGATTCCGAGTCAACGGTAATTATGTTTACCTGTTGAAGGCCAGAACGCGATCACTGCAAAGCACACTCCTTCCTTGAATATTTCTGTGGGGATGGTTGATCCATCGACCTCTAACTATGATAAGGGGTATGCTCTTGCGTTACCTTTTCTCCTGAGCAATCTTGCTAACCCAGAAATGATTAGGCTACACGCCACCTCAGTCCACTCTTCGCAGCGATCAGCGCACGTCCCAGGGCTACTGCAAAATTTATTCTCGCTCTTTCAGCTCCCAGTATATCACCTTCCAGACCAGGAGGATATCGTCAGATTCGAGATCGACAGTTGACTTTATTGGTTCGTCGAGCGTACTCTTTGTCGAACGGTGCCTAATAATAGCAACCGTCCGTTGACCGTCCATATCTATTTTGATGCAAATGTCGATTCTGGTGAAGGCAGGTGTGCGCCTGACGGCCGCGATTGGACCATCGAATGTCCCGAATTCAAATTCGTCATTATCGGCACGCCACATTCTGCCGCAGCGGCGCCGCTGTCCAGTGTCCAATTCGTCGCGTGTCTGTTAATCAAACCGGCTCCGCGACACTCTTGGGCCTTCGTCAAAGCGATCGGAAACCACGACCTGCGTTGAAGACTTCGTTGAGTTCGCAAACCTCCACCAGTCCTTGGCTCAACCTTTGGAATTTGAAGAGGGAACATTGGGTAGTATCATCGTTACTCACGGTCAACCCGAAATTTCAACGAATATACAATGATCGCGCGGATCCTGGTGTGAATACCGAGGGTGCGAGGAGGCAGCTGGGAAGGAAGAAGTGGGAGAGTTGTCGGTGATTACTTACCCTTGACGACAACTTGAACAGGTCGTACCTGGCTTTCAACGTCCACGGACCCAAAAGACGTATGGATCGCGCCAGGAAGAACCGCCCGAATGCAATGAACACCGGGATCAATCGTCACGTTGCCTTTCCTGTGGCCTTCTGCGAGTTCGAACCTGAAATTCGGGCGCGAAAGACGCTGGCAATCACTTACATATCTGGTCTCCCGCCATTAGACTGGAAACATGAAACAGGTCAACTGGTATGACTGGTAATAATAGACCATACATATGGTCTCACAGCAAATGTATGCTTCTGTATTAATTCGAGTTATGTATGCTTGTACTTACTTTACAAAGTTTGGACCATTGACACCGCGAGAGGCGGTGGGAAAGCGCCTGGGAAAAATCAACACAACGGGTTGTAGGCCCTGTGGCTGTGCGGCAATCTTCGTCGCCTGCCTACCAGCACCACTAGGCATCAATATGAATGGGTAACCATCCTGTTTACCTTCCCAGCTTGAGGCGCGAGCCCCGATTTTTTTAATTCTTCTTTTACTGGCGCAATGACCACTCAATAACCTCCATTTTCCGAGGATACATATTGATTCAGATAAACCACATGATGCCTGTTTTCAAAAAGATGCGACCGCCTGGTGGACTACCTCATCTCAAGATACTTCTTCTCTGCATGTCGATTAACGAGGAAATTGTACTCCACCCGTGCGATGACTCGCATGCTTGTCATTTTGGAAGGCTAAGCACGTCTCAAAATGGTCTAGCGGCGTTGACCAGAGCTGAATTCTGATTTACTTAAATGTGGCGGATTGGGCCCAAACGAACTATTCCCCCTTCCACTCATTTGCTCCACTAATACTACAAGGCCTCAGGGTGCTACCGACTGCGTTTAACCCTTGAAGACCAATCTGCTCTCGCAAGATGTCTTCCACTCTTTTCCTCTATTTATCTCTCATCGGCGCATGCTTTTTTTCTGCCAACGCACTCCCAGGCTTCGCGGACAAAATCTACGGCGTAAACATTGGCTCCTGGTGCGTCTCTCATATCCTTCAAGTTGCTGATCTGGGGTAGTTGACGTTGGATGATTTAGGCTCGTCCTCGAACCGTGGATGCTTCCTGCAGGTACAAAGATTGACACAACCCTTGATCTCTGACCACATATCTTTCGTACAGAATGGGAAAGCATGGGCGGAGAAATTTGCCAGAGCAATTGTTCGAAGTGCATCGCATCCGAGTTGTCAGTTACCTTTATCTGTCCCGCTCCCTTGTCTTGATTATCCACCAGTGCCCTTGCTCAGGCCTATCCTACTACAGTCGACGAGAAATTTAAAGGGCACTGGTAATTATTTCATTGGCCCATGTCCTCCCGAATCTCAGGTATCAAAAAATTCAGGGAAACCTGGTTTAATCAAGAAGATGTTGATCAGCTCGTCGATGCTGGAATGAACACTGTTCGCGTTCCGGTACGTGTGCTTCTACAATAAGTATGGTTTTTCATGCATGGCTCAACTGACTTTGTAGCTTGGCTATTGGATCGTCGAACCTTTGGTCAACAGGACCTCGGAATTCTATCCAAAAGGAGGGATCCTCGAACTCGTATGTCATCCATTCCAACCAGTATAACCATTCTTTTATCGCCCTTCCTCACAGCAACGCGGCCTGCGTCAGTTGAGCAAGGCTGGTATAACTGTTATATTAGATCACCACGCTCTTCCTGGTGTAGCTTCTCCTGGTCAAATGTTTGCAGGAAGGTGAGCGGCGATTCAAGGGAAATTGGTTTTTTTACGCATCTTGACATTGGTTCTCTCTCTAGGTGCACCGACGACGTCCAATTCTACGTACGTGAATAAGAAACGTCGCCACTATCTCCCTCTGACACCTAATCCTTGTAGACGCCATATAATTATCATCGTGCCCTCATCTGGACGGCTGTGATGACCGCACTCTCTCACTTGGATCCAAATTTTAGCTCTGTGGCAGCCCTGGAGGCCATGAACGAGCCCATCATGGATGCCACCAAGACCCCCGGACTGGGAGAATGTATGTGTCATATTTAATCCATGATTTACTCATTTCATCGGGATTATAGTCCAAAAGAACTTCGTTCAAACAGTTCGCGCTGTTGAGATATCCTTGGGTATTCCTGTTCCGGGCCTCAAGTGCCCACCTTCCCCTCGTCTCAGTGCCGCTAATAATGTCACCTCGGCGTTCGGAATGGTCTCCACGCTGTCGTCCATTTTTAACCCTGAGGTTCTACGGGTTCTGGTCGATGCCGTCCCGGTTTTTGAACAAGTAGCGAGGCAGCTCCGATTGAACACCGCTTTTTCTCAGGGTGGTCTGAGGCGGCGTCTTTCACGTCGAAAGGCATTGGTTACAAAGTATGATCGTTACTTCCCGGGAAGAGGGTTCTGCTGATGCTGGTTTGTGTCACTCAGTTTCATGGACGTCACCTGGCAGTACAACAACCCCTCAAATCCAGCCGATGCAGCCATTGGCCCTCAAGCCTATGATAATCATTTATATTATTCGTAGGTGTAAGCCGTCTAATTATTTGCCTTGCACTCATTTGTTGTTCAAACAGGTTCGGAGTACGTTATTATGAGCTCATCGGTCTAAATATGTGATTGACCTTACTGTGCAGGGAGTCGCAGCTCCAAATGAAAAGGCATATTTGACACATGTCTGCAGTATGCCTATTTCTATCTTTTCCGCACCTGTGCCAGCAGTTGATAATGTCGTAGATCTGGATCGTATCCAAAATGATGCTGCGCTTGGAAACAGCCCGCTTTGGTTTGGAGGTAATATTCACTCCATTTGCATTTTTTTTTCGAATGATATCTGATCCTTCATTATGTAGAATGGGGCCTCTCAACCCAATTCAATGCCACAGATGAATTCCTGTGCAAGTGGGCAGATGCTCAAAAGTACTCGTACAGCAAAGGTGCTGGGTGGCTGGTGCGTAGTGTTTATGCATTTGAAAAGTTAACTTTGAGCTGAAGGGTGGCTTACAGTCGTGGAACTTTAAAATCGAAATTTCCACTCTAGCAGGGGACACTGCTCGACAATGGTGCGTTTTGGGCGTTCCTATGTTTCCCTCTTCTAAATTTGTATGTACTTTGGTAAGGTCGTACATGGAAGGTCTGCGAAGGGGCTATTTCACGAAGGACCCCTCGCAGTTCCATGATCCCAATGTCTGCGCTCCGTACATCAACAACACGTCAATCGATATTATCGGTACATAGAGTTGCTGCGTGGGTTTCAACACTTTGGATATTTATGCGAAACCACTTGACTGACCTGTCGCTTAGAATGTAGATACCTGTGCTAGTTATCGCTCTGCTCTGGACATGATGCATGTACCACCTGATCCATGTCGCAATGCATTCGCAATTCCTTGTTCCACAAAAAAGAGCTGGCCATAATCTGCAAGTACTTGGCTGATCGACTGCGCGCCAAAGTTTTCGGAGGCTTTCACGGACTCTTGCTTGGGCCGACCGATCATATGGGTGTCGTGCTTGTGGGGAACAGATAAACGCATTTGTATCCCCCTTGAAGCAGCCAATTCTCCCACTATTACCTCGGCTCATTATTTACGACCTTTTTTAACGCTTTACCAAGGTTTTTTTATCACCACAACCGGGGACACGGCACCATGGTCCGTTTCTGGCAAAACAATACTTGTTCCAACCGCGTGCTTGAATCCTGAGGTCTGAAGATCTGCAGCCTGAGCCCTGAATACCCTTCTAACCCTGGCGGCTATGGAGGATATTTCGCTAAATAGGACGACAATTGCCTCATGATTTCTCTGTTCCGCCTCCGAACTCAAGCAGGCTTCATTTGGATAATGCACTTCTCCGCATAATTTTACCTTCCCCACACGGTCCACCTTTCCATGCACATAGGCACGAGGTGTCGGCCCATGAAAACATCAATTGGACATAACGACACGTGGCTATGTTACCACAAGTACATTGGTTCTGCTGACGTCCACATACTGCTTCCATCCAATCTGTGACTACTATGTGGACTCAACGTCAGACACGCCTGGCTGCATTTTCTGTATACTCCCAAAGGCGTCTATTCTTCCAATGTTTCTGTGCTTGCCCGGGCACAAGCATTATAAGCAATGCTTAACTTGGAATGGCCAAGACATCGCATGGCCTTTTTGTCTTCCCAATGCAATCCTCCGAGTGACCGAGTCTATGATATCGATCCCAAAGTACATAACACCTTACTGAATGTGCCTTTTTCACGTTTTTTCCCGAACGAGGAAATTTTACGGCAGCCGACAAGCACTGCGAGGTCATGTTATGACACCACCATGCCTTAGACGAGGGTACGTGCCCTTGATGCATATGGAACATTTTTCGAAAGATCTTCACGACTCATACATAGGCTTTAGTGTGTTCCAAGTCTTCTGGAATGCCTTGGCCAAGCTAATCGCGCATCTAAAAATGGCCACAAGACTTGAGCCGAGCAATTGTGCGCACGATTACCTTCCATCTCGTAAGAGATTTTTTTTATTATAAGGGAGCCGAACAGTTGCAAGCGACTCCCCAAGGTTCACCTTCTCCAATTCCTTGTTGAGAACTCCCTGCATCCACCCCAGAATCATGATCCTCGCATCTGGAGTTGCTTTGACACTTCTCGCGGCTGTGACTGGCACAATCGCAACACCGGTGTTGGAGACTCGTCAGGGCATATCTACCCTTTCGGCGGAGCAAGTGGCCTCGTACAAGCCGTACACGTACTACGCTGGTGCAGCATATTGTACACCTGCGTCCACTCTGGCCTGGTCTTGCGGCAGTGAGTTTATTTTCAATCAATCATTAACAGGATCTCACCGATTGCATAGCGAACTGTAATCAAAACAGCGGATTTAAACCCATTGCTTCTGGAGGAAACGGAGCTACGATACAGTATTGGTATGTCGGATACGATACGGCACTGCAGGTAATTTGAGGTCAATTTCGCTCTGAGTTAATTGTTAGACTAACACATAAATTTGGTATAGACTATCATCGTGGGATACCAGGTAAGCTCCCCACTGGTTCTTGGGATAACCAAATAACCGCCGTCCTCTAGGGCACCGAAGGAGAGAAGATGTAAATGATTTTTGAATATTCAGAAGACTCACTGACCAGCGTTCGTCATGCTAGCTTGCCAATAATAACGGATATCGATTTCTCCCTCACGACCTTGAGTCCCACTCTCTTCCCTGGAATCGGCTCCGCCATTAAGACGCACAATGGATTTGGCGACGCTCATGCAAGGTAAGATGGGAGTTTTTAGGCTTTCCTGCGACTGATTTCATGGTGACAGGTCGGCCGCCGCAGTTCTGGCCGCTGTCAAGAAAGGTCTTTCGACCTACGGCACGACGAAAGTGACGGTTGTAGGGCACTCATTAGGTATATTATAAACTTCATTCCTCAAAGAATTCATACGCTAAAACTAGCCATTTAACAGGCGCGGCTTTGGCGATCATAAGCACTGCTCATTTGTCCTTGAACCTTCCATCCACGACAGTTTTGAAGACGATTTCTTTCTCTGCGCCTCGTGTACGTTTGCTCTATTTCCTCGTGGGGTCCGTCCGCTCAATCCTTTTTTTCCATTTTTAGGTAGGAAACGTAGAGTTTGTGAACTTTGTAAATGCAAGGGCTGACATGGTCCGAATCAACAACAAGTGCGCCGTGCTTATAATTACCGTTCCATGATTGTCGTCTGACATAAATTTTAGAAAAGACCCTGTCCCCATCCTGCCAGGTACATGTTTGTGATTGTAGCCTGTTGAGCATCCGTTCTAACCCCAAGGTTCAGGTCGATTCCTAGGATTTGCCCATACTGAAGGTGAAATCCATATCTCTTCCACGAACGCCTGGATTTCCTGCCCAGGTTAGTGGAGTCTTTGAAGTACATTGAAATCTAAATACTCACCAGTCCTGCATAGGTCAAGACAATACGAATTCCCAGTGCACTGTTGGGACTGTACCCAACATATTTGTTGGGAACACGGGCGACCACAGCGGTAAGTTTAAACTTTGCGTAACCGCTCCCGTGCTCTTCCTCAAAAGCAATAAATATAGGTCCCTTTAACGGAGTTTCCATTGGATGTTAAATGAATGCTTAAATAGCGAATATCACGGGTTGTGACGACTTCTTGACGAATTGTATTTTTAATGACATGCCAAGTTTGAACTTCTGACCAAAGAGGAAATATTTTGACCCGATTTAGACGGTTCCGTTGCGGGTAAGGCTTAAGCGCCAACTTCGAACACCTCATTGGCTCCTTTCCGAGTCCGACCTCCGCGGATCCGGGACACTTCCTTTATTTTTAACAACTACTTGCAACCTTTCATTCGCGGGAATAGTCGCCCTCCCTCGCAAACAGATGGAGCAGTCGCCAGTCATACATGACCACGGGGCACGCGATAGATATGCTACTGCCGGGTGAAAACCTCCCTATAGAAATTTGTATAGAAACTAGCAGGGGTTACTAGCGCAGCTGTGACTTACTCCATTCTTGAGTCCAGTCTGTCAAGGAAGAAAATTGCTGGTAAGTGTGGAACGTTGCGCTCCCAGTGGGCGGATACGACAAATATTGAATTCTAAAAGGGCCCATTTTGTCGTGGAGACATGATATCCTCGCATTCAAACTTCATACACATGCGCAAAGCTCAACGATGTCGCCCATTACGCAGTCATACACTGTACCTTACCCTCCAAATGTAAAGCCAGGCACTTGACTCGACATGGATCGTTCTTCAGATTTATTTTCACCCGATGTATAGCGAAAACAAGAGATTGAATACTTACCAATTCCACCGTCAGTTTGGGTCTTATGAAGGCACTTGTCCGGTATCATTGACATCCATCAGCGCCGGCGTCTTCATTCTGCCATACCCCAATCTAGAGGAGCCTGTTCCTGGAGCAAGGTAACCCTAATCCCATGGAGTGAAAAGCGCCTGACTTGAATTCCAGCTTGCTCTGTCGCTTCCATGAAGTTCTGCAGCCAGCTTCCGACCGCCTGGCACTTGTTCGGCGGCACAATGGGGAAGACTGTAAACTCCGCAAACAAATTTTAGCCAGGTACGTCGACGGACGATGTATTTTTGTCTCCGATGGTCGATGTTCCCTTCATAAGTACATCGACGAAGTCTCAAAGATTTCTGCCGTTACTTAGTTGCTCATGCCTGGCACGTTATGAGCTATGACCTGCACACTCTACAACGTCCTCCGAGTCCTCTGCTCTTACTTTCCTAATGCCCGCGGCCCTCAACACCGTGCACTGGACTGACGTCGACGTTGACTACCCACCACTGTGACAGAATTGACAGAAAATTCCGTCGGCTCCCGTTTGATTTTTCGACATATTTTCTCCAATTATTACTCCGTCATGAACCTATGGAATTTCCCCCCGCGTTGCAGTAGAATCAATCGTCGACCTTCCTGTGAGCGTATATCGCAACTCTGAGCTTATCGGACAACAAGTAAGCAGCTTTTGGATGCTGGTGGGTGGCCCGAGGTCCTTTCTTCGAGAATTTTCTTCTGATCTACTTCCCCAATAGCATCCTTTGAAGCCCCCCAATCGGGTCACACCAGGCCGGGGATAGAGCTTCGGTACCTAACCTCGATGCCGCTCTGTGCCCCGCCGGATGGACTCCGATGTCATGGAAATTTTCGTTCCTAACAGTTCACTCCCTTGTACTTCACTGAAGTTCATTCTGGCGCCCAGTGCCCACCCTGTCTATCTCCGCTCGCGCGTTCCTGGCAACTCCTGCGGGGAACTTATTTAACTGTCCAGTGTCCACCCTCCAACGACATTACTAGGGAAACCATCGTCCGAACGATACATTCAAACACATTTGGACATCAACGTTAAAGGCTTCAAGTTGAATGTGGTGGATGTTCGCTCTGGTGTGAAAGGTGAAGCAAAAGGCGGGATTGTGGCGAGTTGCATGAATTGAAGAAGCGGCTGATATGTGGTTTATTCATCCGATACTATGTTGTCCGACGTATCGTCTGTTTGATTGGTACATAAGCCGCAGTGCACATCAATGATGTTCAGAATCCTTTTATTCCCCGACCAGAAGACTTTCCTCGATTCTGATGTATGTATCTATATTCCACTCACTCGCGAGTCGCACTTGCGATGATCAGAAATATGGCGACAATCGCTCGCCTATGTACATAGAAAGATTAGCGGGAGGAACCATATGGCTCTCGCCGACCTTGGGCGATCGCAACTCACGTGGATGCGCTCCCTCGAGTCGTTTCCATGGCGAACTTTGAATTTTATGTGGCCGTCAGTTTATTCACTGCTGTGGCCAACAGGTTTACTGTTCTTCAAGCGGAGTGGATCGTTCGTTGAACAGCGTACCCATGCCTCGGCTGTTGTGTTTTTTTTTTTTGGCAATTTATTTTTACCGTCGCCGGCGTCAAGGGGGATGTTACCTTGTGCTGATGGCGTTTCACACGGGAGTATAAAGGAAATCAGAGATCCCGACAAGTCTTCTCGACTCTTTCTTCCCTCTCATTTCGTTCCGTAACGGCCAAGCACCGTACTCTCCGTTCTTTCAGTCATTCATTTTTAACTACGCCCACGACTCGACGTGATTTATAGACATGCAGCTCAAAATTGTTCTCACTATTCTGGCCTCCCTGGTCCCACTCGTTGTTTCGACATCCGTTGGTTCTGCGAGTTGCAATAACAAAGAATTCTGGTGAGTATGATAATGATTTGCACACAATTGTGATTTCTGATGATCTTGATCGCAGGTGGTCCTCCAAGAACTGTTGTTTGCCGAAAGGTGGACCACCCCAGCCTCCCCCTCCCCCTCCCAAGGGCACAAACTGCCCTCCCACCAGCTATTACTGGGGAACCAAGCAAGGTTGCTGTGTCCCACGCAATCCCGCTCCCCCCAACCCTCCTCCCCCTCAGTGCCCCAAGGGCTGGACTTGGTATCCTTCGATCCACCGATGCCATCCAACGCCTACCCCCCCTACCCCTCCCCCCACCAAGCCATCTCCCAAACCCTATGGCCCCGGTAATGGACATAATGGTCACAATGGAAATTACCACAGGCGCTCCCTCAAAGCACGCACAAGTGCCTGCCCTACCGGCCTGGATGCATGCCCCGTCTCTAGCCTGGCAGGCGATTACGAGTGCCTCGACACGTCCTCGGAACTCGAATCTTGCGGTGGTTGCACGTCGTTAGGGAAAGGCCAGGACTGCACCAGGATCGAAGGCGCCTGGAACGTTGGCTGCCACGAAGGAAGCTGCTTCGGTAATTTTTTTTCCTCTCCGTAGCAACGTTTTTCTTACCGACAATTTAGTATACACGTGCGCTGGTGGTTTCACCATCGGCGCGGATGGAAAATCTTGCATCCCACTTTAATCTTGCCGGTTGGTGCATCCCCACCGCAACGAAACCCTTGCAACCCGCCCGACAACCTATTCTCGAACATTTCTTTTTTTATTCTTTTAGGACAATCCCTCGAACATTCCTACTTCCTACTTCCCCCGCAAGCTATTACTAAGGAAGGTTCAGCCTCTGTTGTTAGTTTATGGTGTTATCTATTGGACAAGTTAGTGTTGACAAGTACATAGGGTTCAGATCATGTCTTTGGTTCTCCCAGCCCTATTGGGCTCTATTATCTTCCTCCTTTCTGGGTACTTACCTATTGCTCTCCCAGGATGGAGCCTCTCTAATTTCTTTCGCCCCCGATACATTGTTGTTGCTGTTGTTGTGTTTGCTTAAAAAACTAGACTCCTCTGTCAGCGACTTGCGGCTCAAACGCCGAGATCCGACTCTCAAAAAAAAAAATTTTGCGTCCAAGTGCGAACATTATTTATACATAGGTAGCTCCTCTATAAACCGTTGTTCGGTGTCGTCTGTAATCCCAGGGACATATCAATTCGGACATAACCTGTCATAGAATTTGGGAGATCGGAGGACCCTTTGAAGATATGGCGACGCCTGAACCGGAAAGTCTTCCACAATCTCATAAAGCTTTCTTAAGAACGTTTACTCCTTCAAAAGCCTCTGCTGCACTTATTGTCCCAGATTGCAGAATTTTTCCAAGTGCCCTGAAATCAGGAGGAAGCCCAACAGAACGCTCGAGGATCAGCATGCCGACAGCCCAGATATCAACTTCAGGTCCGTGGTCGTCCAGAAACACAGTAGGAGCATGGTTATTTTTGTTGAGGTGCGTCGCTGCGACAGTTGGGGGTGTGGCAGCGTCCTCCCAGTCAATGAGAAACCATTTTGTTAGATCATCAGCACGTTGAACGATGTTTGGCCATCGGATGTCTCTGTGAAATATCGGTTTTGGGCCAGTATGCATAACCTTTTCAAAAGTGTTCGATCGTAATGTTTGTCCATAAGTTTAAACTTGAGACGACTTACGACAAGAGCTTCAAGTATACAGCATATCGCCTCGATGACCTGTAGACCGTTGCTTGGTGATGTACTTATTCCTCTCGGTTCGAGAAAGACTGCTGCGCTATGAGTATCATCTGTGAAGGATGAGGATGCCGAAATTGAATCAACGTTGGGCACCGCCTTGGCCTTGAGAAGGTCGTAGACGTCCTTTAGTCTCTGAAGCTTCGCATAACGCTGCGGGCCTTCGAAAGTCTTCTTGATGCTCTTCCCACATACCTCAATAACCTTGTCTCCTCTACGAAAAAAAAAAAAAAAAACATTGGCTGGCATATACCAGTGATTAAATGATCCCTCCCACCTCCTCAATGGGACGAATTCTGGAGCTGTTGGCACACCAATCGCTGTTGTTATTGGTACAATGAGCGAGCAGAGTTTGATCATCCGTATCAGGTGTTTGAGGCGGTTGACTTTCAGTCTCAAGTCGAGTTCGCCGAGAGTAACGATCTCCGGGGATTGCTGGGGATAACGTGGTCGACAGATGGCGACCAATGTTATGACAGTGCCCGTTGCGTGGTATCCTATGTAAAGGGATTTTTGTTAATCAAGATATAGTAAACGAGTGAATGTAAAAAGCGTCACCCAGAACGTATGGAGCCGGGTCATATGTCCAAATCATTTTAGCGCTCAGTTCAGCCCTAGGGTTGTTTGAATCATTGGGGGCTTTCTCCTCCCCCCGAAACGGACAAACATGATGATATAGAAAGCCATAACCCGGTCTCTGGCTAGCGGCGCTCGGATGACAATTGACATCACGGATGGATACACCACCACAGGTTAAGATCTCAATGATTCCCCGGATGTTGGTATCCCAGA
The DNA here is from genome assembly GCA_000827355.1 of Hebeloma cylindrosporum. NCBI lineage: Eukaryota > Fungi > Basidiomycota > Agaricomycetes > Agaricales > Hymenogastraceae > Hebeloma > Hebeloma cylindrosporum. The sequence continues at coordinate 53,178 of KN831773.1, read as the reverse complement.
ATGAGATAAATGCATGTTTGGTGCTGTCATCCGGAGGCGGGCTGTTGTCGAGGACCGAGCTCATGCGACGGTAGATAGCTTCAGCACATTCTTGATCGTCGACGCGGAAAAGCTTCTCAAGGTCCATCCCCCGAAATGCATCATGCAAAGTGTGTGATGTAAGACTGTCAAATTGGTACTGGGCCACGGGTATCTTGGCGCGTTGATGGAGAGGTGTGTTCAAAAATCGACCGAGCTCGTCAACAGCTGGGAGCGCTGTCGTGTCTGGTAACCAATGATTGAGTATTTCTACGGTAACATCGCGGGGATATGCTGTAGCGTTTCGGCAGGGAAGGGACGAAAGGCGTGGTGAGTTAGTCGAATACGTAGAAAGAGCAGTAAGCTTACTGGCGGGCCTCTTGGCTGCGTGGTTATCATCTCCTACTGGTGATGCGCGGGGACGTTTTCGTGAAGTAGTAGGCTGATCTGCCGCGTTAAAAAAGATAAGACACCGAAGTAAGTAACTTGAGAATCAGTCTGACCACAAATGTCAGACATACTTTCTACCAGCGGATTTTCTTGAATCTCTGGACAGCGAGACTTCAGTGTGAATCTGTTGAACGAAGCTAAAACCCACTGAATATAACAAGGACCCTTCCCTGGCTATCATCTTCCTGGAGGTGTCCCAACTCGTCGTCGGGTGAATAGAAGGCAACTTTGTTGTCAAGAAAATCCATGGTAATCTCACCGAGCTCTCTCCTGATATCGCCCAAAGACCGGCCAATAAAATAAGAGACAGGGTTCAAAAGCTGACTACTTATTAGCAGGAGAAAGCGCTGAGGATGCGAAGTAACATGCCTTCCAGCTGGCGAGTTTAATTTGTTGGCCTGAAGTCGGATTAACGATTTCATGTCGGATGACCATAGTAACCTGATCGAGCAGCACCTGAACTTTGCTAGTGTTGGGAATATCGTCGCTGATTCGTGGGTGAATTATCTCAAATGCCCTAGGCGTTTTCTCCTGAACCAAAAGATAGGCGACTTGTGGCATCGTGGTGGGATTTAAGGTGTATGTCGGAGATTAGATAAGATAAGCTGAATGATCGATGATCGACGACCTTGTCGCTATCTTTCAGCTGAACGCCTTTCTCCTTTCACAACAGATCTCAGAAGAGCTTAAATCGCGCGCGTATTTCGGAATGTCGAAAGTAGTCAACGTTTTTGTGATTTCCCCTGATACCCACTCGGAGCGTCGTATCGATCCCCATATTAGCGTCGAGCAACTCAAGGTTTGGATCCGGTTTCATTCAATTCTGGATGATATGGCCAACTGGATTTTGAATTACAGGGAAAGCTAGAGCTGATCACAGGAATTCCTGTTGCGAACCAGGAAATATCGATATTGGCATCTGAGAGCGATCCAAGGGTTCTTGCTGAGCTAACGGATGATACAAAACCGCTGGGATATTATGGGCTGACGGATTGGCAGGTGCTTAAAGTGAGTATTGGTTTCGTTGTATTGGCCGTGCTGCTGATCTTTGAGGTGCTTGTGTAGGTGATAGATACCAATCCGGCTGTGAGCTTGACGGTGCAGCTGACAGACGTAACTCAAGTGGAGAAATTTGAGTTGTCCAGTGCCGAATATGAGCAGCGTCAAGGTAATCATCTTCACTGTATTTCGAGGGCATTGATGAAATTTTTATGTACAGACACTGTTCTTGCGTACAAACAACGAAATAAAGTAGGACGATTCGCACAAAAGGACGCCACTCCAGAAGTCGAAGACCAGGCTGTGGACATACCTGTGGGTTCTCGTTGTGAGATCGAATCGACCGAAGCGGGACTTAGTAAACGCGGAACGGTGAGATATGTCGGGACGACAAAATTCAGCAAAGGCACATGGGTGGGCGTTGAATACGATGAACCGTTTGGAAAGAACGATGGATCGTACGTGCTTTTAGACAAGAAAGTGAAAAGGATATTGATGTTTTTTTATTTTCCAGCGTGCAAGGTGAACGGTATTTCTCGTGTCGACAAAATTACGGTGTGTTCGTCAAACCTGAGAAGGTGAAGATTGGTGATTACCCGGTGGAGGAACTCGATTTAGAGGATGAGGAAATATGATTGTTGTACAAGTATCAGTAATCCGCGTAAATCAGAGTAGAAAGTGGTCGAAGGCACAGGAAGAACACGTGTGAGTTTGGCTGTGTTGTTCTTGCCCCTCAAAGGACGCGCGTCCACTTTCGTGCTCTTATATTCAGCCTCTTCTTTGACTATCCTCCACAAACTTTTTACTTCATAATGGCAGACCCAAGTGGCGCAGCTCCCCAGCCTGGTCCTGATGATATTTCGACCGCAATTCTGCGGCCAAAGAAATCGTATGTTTAGATTTTCGAGTTCGTCAGGTGTGCGTCACTAATCTTTCGCGTCAGGCCAAATCGTCTCATCGTCGACGAAGCGGCCGCCGATGATAACTCAGGTATGGCGGAATATTCGACGAGTTCTTTGAATCCTGCTAACGATCATACTCAGTCGCGACATTGAACCCCGCAACGATGGAGTTACTCCAATTGTTCCGGGGTGACACCATCATCGTTCGGTATGCCTTTTGTTTTGACACCTGGTTAGAAGTATCTCATCACTTTCAACGAATAGCGGAAAGAAGAGACGCGATACAGTGCTCATCTGCTTGAGCTCCGACGATGTTGAGGAAGGACGAATCCAAATGAACAAGGTCGCTCGTAACAACCTGCGAGTCAAGCTCGGGGATCTCGTCAATGTTCACCAATGTCTTGACATCAAATACGGCAAGCGCATACACGTCTTGCCCTTCGATGACTCCATCGAGGGTCTCAGCGGCAACATCTTCGATGTTTACCTCAAGCCCTATTTCCTCGAAGGTGTGCCTTCCTTCAGTCCTACCTTATCGGGTCATTAATTGACCGCCCTCCCAGCCTACCGACCCGTCCGCAAAGGAGACACTTTCCTTGTTCGCGGAGGAATGCGAACAGTGGAATTCAAGGTCATTGAGACCGACCCCTCTGAATTCTGTATCGTTGCCCAAGACACTGTGATTCACACTGGTACGTAGTTTCTTTCTTGTTCCTGAACCAGAGCTCAGTTTCTATTGCAGAGGGCGATCCCGTCAAACGCGAAGACGAAGAATGAAATCTTAACGACGTCGGTTATGATGATATCGGCGGCTGCAGGAAACAAATGGCTCAAATCCGTGAATTAGTCGAGCTTCCCCTCCGCCATCCTCAACTCTTCAAATCGATCGGTATCAAGCCCCCCCGTGGTATTCTCATGTTTGGACCTCCTGGAACTGGTAAAACATTGATGGCACGGGCGGTCGCAAACGAGACGGGCGCCTTTTTCTTCCTCATCAATGGCCCAGAGATCATGAGTAAGATGGCTGGTGAGAGTGAGAGCAATCTCCGCAAAGCCTTCGAGGAGGCTGAGAAGAACTCACCTGCTATCATCTTCATTGATGAAATTGACTCGATCGCCCCCAAACGTGAAAAGGTGTGTTGTTATTCCTCTAAATTCACATATAATTCTAATTTGCCTCTAGACCAATGGCGAGGTTGAACGTCGAGTCGTTTCACAACTCCTCACTCTCATGGACGGCCTCAAGGCCCGTTCAAACGTCGTCGTCATGGCCGCCACCAACAGACCAAACTCCATTGACCCTGCTCTGAGGCGTTTCGGTCGCTTCGATCGTGAAGTCGACATCGGTATTCCTGACCCGACAGGACGTCTTGAGATTCTCCGCATCCACACCAAGAACATGAAACTCGCCGATGATGTTGACCTCGAACAAGTAAGTTGCCGTAGATAAATAATTAATGCGACCCACTCATGTAATTTATTTTTCTAGATTGCCGCTGATACGCACGGTTACGTCGGTTCTGATGTTGCCTCCCTGTGCTCAGAGGCCGCCATGCAACAAATCCGAGAAAAGATGGACCTCATCGATCTTGACGAGGATACCATTGATGCTGAGGTGCTCGACTCACTCGGCGTCACCATGGATAACTTCCGTTTCGCCCTTGGAACATCCAACCCCTCCGCTCTCCGCGAAACTGTCGTGGAAGTGCCCACCGTTACATGGGACGACATCGGTGGTCTCGACAAGGTCAAGCTCGAGTTGCAAGAGACCGTGCAATACCCTGTGGAGCATCCCGAGAAGTTCATCAAGTATGGTATGTCGCCATCAAAGGGTGTTCTGTTCTACGGACCTCCCGGAACGGGTAAGACGCTGCTGGCGAAAGCCATCGCTAACGAGTGCAATGCCAACTTCATCTCAATCAAGGTAATATTGCTTTTACGAATTCCTTCTGGCACATTCTCATCAAGCTTTTTTTCTCTTCTTCCAGGGACCTGAACTCCTTACGATGTGGTTCGGTGAATCGGAAGCCAACGTCCGAGATGTTTTCGACAAGGCTCGTGCCGCTGCTCCTTGTGTGATGTTCTTCGACGAGTTGGATTCCATCGCCAAGGCCCGTGGAGGAGGAGGTGCTTCAGGAGATGCAGGAGGTGCCAGTGACCGAGTGCTGAACCAGATCCTCACGGAGATGGATGGTATGAACGCGAAGAAAAATGTCTTCATCATTGGTGCTACCAACAGGCCCGACCAAATCGACCCTGCCCTCCTCCGTCCTGGTCGTCTTGACCAACTTATCTACATTCCTCTGCCCGATGAGCCATCGCGGTTGTCGATTCTCCAAGCTTGCCTCAAGAAGTCCCCTGTCGCTCCTGATGTCGATCTTTCATTCCTCGCTAAGAACACGCATGGGTTCTCTGGTGCTGATTTGACGGAGATTTGCCAGCGGGCCGCCAAACTAGCGATTCGCGAGTCGATCGATGCAGACATTCGGGCGGCACGGGAAAAGAAGGAACGCGAGGATGCCGAAGATTCAAATATGGACGAGGATGCCGAGCAAGAAGAGGACCCCGTTCCTCAGATCACGAAGTTCGTTGAGATTCATATTGATAACGTTAACCATTTTGTTGACCGGCTTATCCTCCCACAGAGACCACTTCGAGGAGGCCATGAAATATGCTCGTCGTTCGGTCTCAGATCAGGACATCAGGCGTTACGAGATGTTCTCTCAGGTTAGCTTTCATCTCATGTTCAATTTATCGTCCATGTACTGAACGTTCTCTGCAGAACCTGCAACAATCCCGTGGGTTCGGGAATAACTTCAAGTTCCCGGAGGGTGATGGCCAAGCCCCTGAAGCTGCCGCGACGGGTAATGCTGGGTTCGCTGATGACACCAACGATGATGATCTGTACGCTTAAAATAGCCGACGCGGATTCCTGCCGTCGGCGGTGGGGCTTGAGAATTGGGATTTGAACCCCCACCATTTTCTCCTCCTGATCAGCGTCGCCCTGTTTTCCATCCATCCATTTTTTCTATCTCGCGTGTTATCGTACTATTGTAGTGTTACAAATTTACTATGGTGAATCCTGAATTCTAGATTTTCTCTTTCGCAAGCATAGCATAAACGGGATTCCGGTCTCTTGATCAACTCTTGTTATCCAATGATTTAGGATTTGAATTAGAGTTTGCAGGAGGTGATTCACGTGGGATGATGCATGCTTGGCGCCAAATTGCATATTCAATGCATCTCCTCTCTTGACGTTGAACGCCATCATCGCCAACACCACTGCTCGTCATTGCGCAGGTTCCTTATACATTTGCTTGAAACATTTCAGGCTTCTGTGGCTACAGTGACACACATCGGTTATCTCTTGACAGGTTCACTCATTCCACCCTTCAAAGAATCCAGTGATGTCAGGGCTCTCGATGGCGACAACAACAGAGACGGAGTTAAACCCGGGACGTGGACTGTCGAAAGCCTCGAGGTCGTTGTCGGCGAACACTCTGAAGGATGCTTTGTCGAAGCTTGCGGCGACTCCGCTGCAGAACCCCGTCGCGGCGCTGCACGCGAACATAAAGTGAGTGTGCCTGGAGGTTTTGGAGCTAATTGACACCACTAATAATCGAATGGGATAGCTTCGTCCCAGCGAAAATTCCGAGACGGAGGAGGCTACAGATGCTGGCTGTCGCTATGTGGTCGGTTATGATTGTAATCACGACGTGTGCGTGGTTGGTGCTCTGGTATGTGAATTCCTGTTTTGCCTTGCTCTTGATGTTTTAAGGTGCGTATGTGCTCACTTCTTGTGCTCTTGATACCCTAGGTCGATCCCACCTCTGTGGCCGCTTCTGACGCTGTATCTTATCTGGGCGCGGTGGATCGATGACTCGCCTGAGCGGGGAGGGCGGAGTAGTCGGTGGTTCCGGTCTTCGAGATTTTGGAAGTATTTTGCGGATTATTACCCTGCATCGTATGTCTTTCTCTTATCTTCCCTTGTTTCTTGCACCTTCTAATTTGATACTATTGATAGGTTCATGAAGGTACTTGGTTCATCCGTTTCTTTGCAGAGCGGGGCGTGACGATTTTTTAACTTTTTGGTTGGTGCTTGGTTAGGAGGAGGACTTGCCTGCGGATCGACCTTATGTCTTTGGGTATCATCCACACGGTATGTCATAGTCATAAATATCCATTACATGTCTCATGGAGGCCCCGATACAGGTATTATCGGAATGTTCGTCAAGGTTCTTCAAATTGACCTTTATCTCATCAACGTTTTATTCTTAGGGGAGCATTGGCTACGTTTGCGACGGAAGGTTCGAAGCTTCGACATCACCCTCGTGCATATACTTATCTCTTCCCTTTACTTCTAGCCACAGGTTTCTCAGCCGCCTTTCCAGGAATCAAACCTCACCTCCTAACACTAAGCTCAAATTTCCAAATGCCCTTCTACCGTGACATTTTGCTCGCCCTGGGTGTATGCAGCGTCAGCAAGCAGTCATGTTCGAACATTTTGAAATCCGGCCCTGGTTCTGCAATTACGATTGTGGTCGGTGGTGCAGCAGAGAGCCTGAGTGCGCGTCCAGGGACGGCGGATCTAACGCTGAGGAAGAGGTGTGTTTTCTTCTCTCCTGGAGCCGGGTTCCATGCTAAAGGATTCCTGAATTGATTTTTGACGTTGGCTTTGATATTCAGATTGGGATTTATCAAGCTTGCGATTCAACATGGGTGGGGTGGAATTCCTTCCTTGCCTCCGTCGAGCGAGATGATACACATCTATTGACCCTTGAACGTGATTTTTTTTCGTTTTTAGAGCGGACCTCGTGCCTGTTTTTTCTTTCGGCGAAAATGATGTTCGTAATGAATGACGTATCTCAGTGGTTGCCTCCGGATATTGACGAGTTGTATTTATTTTTAGATTTACGAGCAAATGCCGAATGAAAAAGGCACGACGATATATGCCCTGCAACGTAAATTCCAGTCGATATTCGGATTCACGCTACCCCTCTTCCATGGGCGAGGATTGCTGAATTGTATGTTGCCTCCATTTTATCTTCTGAAAGATCAAATCCGACCTTTGACTTAGACAATCTCGGGCTCATGCCATATCGGAAACAAATCATAGCAGTCAGTGAGTCGATGATCCCCATACGGCTGTTCTTGAATGGACTGTGTGATTGACACCTCCCGCCTTGTTTCCAGTTGGCAAACCAATTCATGTAACAAAGTGCGATAAGCCAACCCTGGAAGAAGTTATGAGCGTGCAACAGAGATACATCGAAGAACTTACGCGGTTCGTTTCCCTAATTCAATGCTTTTTTTGGTGCCTACTGAGTTCTGGTGTACAGGATATGGAACACATACAAAGACACGTTCGCCAAGGCGCGTCTAAGGGAACTCAGTATCATAGATTAGTCGCTGCAACCGCGACTGGAGGTTTTCTTTTTTTTGTATTGGTCGACATCACATGGACATAAGTATACCGGGCGCTGTTTTTTTATTCAAGTGGTACTTTTTATAGATTTTACTTATTTTTTTTTCGTTCATCGCGCTTCTGCTATGCAAATAGTATGTTTTGAAAGAGATTTTTGCAGGCGTCTGTCTGTGTCGCGATTGACCAGTTGGTCTTTGATTATGGTGGAAAGAAGATACAATCATCTCTTGTCGGTGTTTTCTACTTTGACGTCTAAAAGGGAAAAAAAGAGTACTTCAAGCTTTGATGGGTCACTTATTGTGGATTAGTCTAAGTCGCGGCCAGTAACTCAAGCGCTCAAGCGCTCAAGTGCAGCTATTGCCAGTGCAGTCTTGCTCGCCGCCGCTGGCCTACACGAACGAATATATCACATCACCTGTTTACTTCATGTCTGTGTGTCAATGTAGGCCGCCTGTCGCCTACCATATTTTCCTGACCCTCGTTATTCATCACGCTCCGGGCGTAAGCCAAGTGTAAGTGATGATACGATGTATCCACAAGCTAGGTATATTATGGAGTCGTATAATAAGCATCGTCTACGGAAAAATGGGAAATGGTGCTTTGCGAGTAGAGACTCTATGTCTGGGAGATAGTACTATTATGTTTCAGGGTTATCCACCGTGAAAGACAGATGAACTTTTCTTAGCTGCTGCAGGGAAGCAGGCTCGAAGCAGACTGGACAATATTTCCGAACCGACAGGAAATTGGCAAGACATCTACAGGCCAACTGAGTTGCATTGTCACGATGAGTGAAATGGTTATGGCTTACGCTTCGCAGAACATATGTCCACACTCATTGACGGTGCTGTTTCTTGGAAAATGTCGACAAATTGAACATATTAGCAATGAGGGTTGCATTAGACGCTCGTTGTCCAGCTTCTTGGCAGCTGTGATATTCAATCGCTTGGCTGGCCATCCAGCATACGCGACACCTGAATCTGCGACGTCGCCTGATGTCAAGAGCGTATGTTCGCAGAGCATGCTGTTGTCTTCCATGGACGCTCCGGAAAGCAGCCTGGATCCTGATCGCATGGCACATTGGCTTCCGATCTTGAGACGATTCAATGAAAATCTGCCTCGAGAATTGAGGTGGGCAACCACGGAGCAGTCGTCCAAGTTTACATCGTCACCAATCTACAGGACGAGTGTCAGAAATCTGGACGATGAAGAAGCAATTGCAAAAATGCATCACCTCGATAAGATCGGGCTCCGTCATCAGACCGGGGTTACCTCCAACCCATAGACCACAGTTCTTGCCGATGTTGGCTCCAAGGGCGCGGAAGTACCAAACAATATAAGCCGATCCTGTTAACGGCGCCAGGACGCCCCCAGAACCAAAGCCTTTGAACATGAGGCGCGAAAAAATAAGATGCAACTGCCATCGCTGGCAATAGCTGCTTTGGTCCCAGTCATATCGACCTGGTGTTCGACGACCCATGAGCGCCCACTTTGTGGTGATGACCCACAGAACCGAGATGATTCCTTGAAAAGTCAGGATCACCATGAAACACATCGCGATGATTGCATAGAGTATGCCGAATCGATACCAGCGAGGAGCAAAGAGGTCGAAATGGCGTAGGTGTATTTGGAGATGCCTCAAGACCTGGGCAGACCCCACGGCGCTTATGGACCAGTACAATGCAGAAAACATTGTCATGGTGGCGCTGATGAATACGATCATGGCGTACGGGAAAACGAAGAACGGCGCTTCTTTCATGTAAAATGCTTTCCCGAAAGGCGTGATAGTGTCGGATCCGGGGGTGGGCTCTTTTGGCCCCATGTTCAGACAAATTGCCTCGCCTTTATCTAGATCAAACGGTAATCAGACAAGCATCGGATGGGGAGGGGCAAACATACGATTTCCTATCCAAGTTGAACCGGCTCCGTAGGTTCCGTTTCGCCTCCCAAGAGCTCCTGCACCCATGACCGCACGGACGCCAACCCGTGTCCCAGGAAGGAGCACGACTCGATCTGCGATCATGGCTTCAAGTTAAAATATATACCATGAGCTGCTAAATTGAATGGATATAAGAAACGGTCGTCCTCACCTCCATTCTCAATGGCAATTTTTCCAGATCCTTGCCTGTCTGTAGTTATGAAAACAGACCGAGAACCAAAAACCACATCGTCCCCGACCTCCAATAATTCGGGGTCGGGACAATATATTCCGGAACCCGGCCAGTAGACACGTCGTCCAACTTTAGCGCCCATTGCCCTATATACGATCTTTATGGACGATTCGTCAGCATGCCTTCAACAATCCTGGGGATGAAACTTACGGAAACCATTTCATAGTGTGTGCCCAAAATTGAAAACGCTTCCTTGAGCGCTTCATGCGACAGGAGGATTGAACTGATGTATCGCCTCAATAAGACTATTCGCGACGTGGAGGTGTTATGTTCGCTATTAAGCCCAAGGGCCCGCTTGACCAAAATGCCGAAAGCCAGCTGGATCAAGGGTGTGAACAGAGCTCGAACGGCACGGGATAGTGCATGGAATGCTACGCGTTTGGGCGAGGCGAACCAGTATATCACATCTTCTAAATCGTTCAAGTCTTGGCGTTGTATGTGCGTTAGATCAACCATGGCAAATATAGCAAGCATCCAAGGAATATCTGGTCTTGTTTGTCAGCATAAATGTGAGGGACAGAGTCGGGAAGCAATTTACAAGAAAAGAACACCACAAAAGCTATGATGGGCCAAGCAACGAAGACCTTCAAGAATAACCGCGGTTCCTTGAGAAGAGTTCTGTTGTATGCCGCGAATGATTTTGGGGAAGGAGCATCATAAGAAGAAGTATGGGGTCCGTAGACAGATCCATCCGGAACGTGAAATCCAGGTGATATGGAGGTATAAGTATTTACGAAAGCTCTTCTCCCTATGGTGATGGGTTCGAGGCGGAAATAACCGTCTCTTTCGATGCAGAATCCTCGAAGAGTCGCCGTATCCAGGTGGCAGCCGTCTTGAAGTGCTATCAGGTCGCATTCGTAAAGTCTTGTCCTGTCGTCGATGCAAACATCCCTCCCAATACTGGCTCCGAGGAGGCGATAATAAAGAACAGTCAATGAAGGGTGTAACGAGAAGATCCCTCGCCCAGCTATCCTGATTATTTCGAAATCAGTTTCTAAATATGCAATCATACAGAATGGGCATAGCATGTACCGGAGACTTTGGTTAACAATCCACCAGCTGAGATAATATATGGACCACCTATTGTGAACATGGTAAGAAGTAACAAGGATTCGGTCTGGGCCAGAAGCTTACATTCGATAAGTTCCTGGTTGATAACGCCCGATGATAATCCACTTGAAGGCGATAGCGATGATAGGGCAAACGGTGCGAACGACCACACGAGCAAAGAGGATGGCCGTGAACAATGCCACCAGCCGATGCCAAAAGCTACCAGCCGTAGGAGCCGCAAAATAGGATAATATCATCAACATGCAAAACCCTAATCCAGTCCTCAATGAGAAAGCACTTGTCAACGTAAATGTACACGCACATGTAAGCGCTGTTTTGAAAGGATAGAACCCAACAAAAGGAATGGCTTGAACAGCGAGGCAGAGGGGGTGGTTCTGACTTCGCCCTCGCCCTTTCCCTGCATATTCTGGGTCATTCTCGAAATCGTACTCCGTTGATAAGACTGTGGAGGAGGAATTGGCCGTTGTCGCGTTCTGCTTCGTATCGTGACCAGTACCACGATCCATGTCCGATTCTTGTTCGATCAAGGTGGCTATTCCTTGGATGGTACTTTCCGCAAACAAGTCTGCGACTCCAATATTGATCCCCAACTGCCGCCGGAGGTGATAAGATAATTTACCCAGCAGCAACGAATTGCCTCCCAACAAGAAGAAGTCAGAATCTTTTTGCATTTGCGTTGGATCGACACCCAAGATATCCGCGAATATGCCTCGTACGAGCAGCTGTTGTTCGTCCAAGTCGATGGCCTCGTCGTCCAGAGATTGCTTTTCCATTTTGTCATAATCGTAGTTGCCGGACAGATCGCGGGCCAGTGGTCCACGGATAAGGCAGATGTGGTTTGGAACGGCATAGCCGGGAACCAGGAGTACGACGAAAGTCGTTATATCCCTCACCACAAGCTTTGATCTCGGCGCTACGGAGACATTGGCAGCTAGAGATTCATCGACCCGCCGCCGTAGTGCTACATCGTCAACGCCTGGTATGTTTCTTAACACGCTTTCAACGTTATCATCACAGATGGAGACCCTTGTGCAGGGTATCGGTTCCGATATGAGGTGTTGATTGGCAGGTAAAGCTGCTTCAAAATGTCGATGCAATATAGGTACATCATCCGACAACGTGCCGATGCCAAAGCGTTTGGATAGACCGATCCTTAGAGGTTTTCCAGCGCTAAGGTTATACATCAGTAAAGAAAGGATTCAAGGTAGATGATTCATCACCTGTTCTTGGGGACGTCATCCATATATACGACAGCGAATGGCCATTTTGAAGGATGGAGATGTCCTCTTTTCCCAATGAGCAAATAAAGATACTAGCAAGTCGATGATCATTTACCTCAGTAGATCATGTAACTGCTGTAAGCTAATGCGGCTGCGGCTCTCCTCGGATACTATAACAACACCGATGGCTTCTTGTAGAACGTCATGTTCGACAGAAAAAGCTAAGGCAAACTTAAAATAGGGTGAGAAATTAAACTTGAAAGGCTCGAAAATGTAACCTTGACATAATCTTTGGCAGCAGTGACGATCGCTTCTTCGACTTCAAATGGAGAGATGACTTCTCCTCCCTTGTTTATAATCTCCTTCGATCGTCCGGTGATGAATAGATATCTAAGCTGTTTGTTACAAGCGCAGTATTACAGCTTTAATGGGGAGACTTACCCATCTTCATCCAAGTAACCCACATCTCCAGAATCAAACCAGCCCTCGCTCGAAAAAGCGGATCTATCGAGAGCGGATCCGATTTCAGGCGAGAGTTCGTATCCGTCAAAAGTGGGAAGCCCGCGCACGCATATAGCGCCCATTCCTCCTGTCGCAAGTTCGTGTTCAATGTCGTGAGTTCCGCGAATGGACACATATGGCCCGCATGCAATTCCCGAACATCCCGGGCGGTCAAGTTGATAGTCTACCGAGGGAGTAGCAATGGGCATGCATCTGAGCACAAAAATTAGCGTCACGTTATTTCCATACGACGAGGCTAACACTTGCTCCGTCATCCCATAAGATGGAAGCACCACGGCTCCGAATACAGCCTTCAACTCCGAGGCAAGAGAGGGAAGCAATCCGCCCGCTGCATTGCAAATGAGCCGAATACGCAGATCTCTGGACGGGTCGACGGAATCCGGTTTTGCTGAGAGCAGAGCGTGATGGACGGTAGGAGCAGCGTAATACCTATTTTAAAATAAAAAGTGGTATAGTTAGATCACCGTCACGGTTTCTCTCATTATCATGTTAGTACGCACCATGTGGGTTGTAATTTCACCGCCAGAGACCAGAACATGTTCGGATCGAATCCACCACATATGATGGAGGACCCGCCAGAAAGAATAGGCGCCATTAAATTCCGCATTATTCCCCCGACGTGGAAAAGCGGCATCATGTTCACTATGTAGACATCGGAATTAGTCTATATTCATGTTCCGAGAGCGTAGGTTTCACGTACAATTAATGTCGTCCGGCTTTAAATCCCAGGAGCGTGCTATGCACCAAGTACCCACCAGTAGAGTTCGGAGGGAGTATCGAACCACTTTCTTCTTACCGCTGGTACCGGATGTATGGAGGATAAGTGAGATATCGTCCAGCCCATGGGGCTCTGTAGGTCGGGAAGAAATAACGACGTCGGGATCTTCTGGCATAAACACGTCGAACAGTCCTGGGGGGCCTGAATTCCGGCCACTGATATAAAAAATCTGGCAAGCTAACTCTCCTCGGAGTGATTCTAGGTTCAATCGTTTCCCAATATCTCTTGAGGTGACGATGGCTTTGGCCTGTAGTCGTAAAGCGTCGTCCTTGAGCTCTATGGCGGTACAGCTCGCATTGACGGGAGCACATGAATGATAATTTCCTAATGCTAGTAAAGCGACCGCATTCTCTGGACCGGGCGGGAGAACCACCATTATTCTATCATTCTGCTTCAACGGATGTCGGTCAGCAGCATGGGGAAGAACAAAATTGGAGACGAAGGTGCGCAAGTCGTCATGAGTCAAGGGTGGCCTTCCTGGATCGGGGGAATGGATAGCAGGTCTCTCGCCTGAGCACAAGCACTGTGCAAGTGACCGAATTTCAGTCCTGGAAAGCGAGCCATTAAGATGTTCCCCAAGGGAGGAACCCTTTGGCAAAGAAGCAGTATCGAGGACAGAGAGTGGGATGAACATGGAGTATGGAAAGGATATCGAGATCCTGTACTTGGACACAGAGAAGCCATTTTTTCCAGCCTTTATAAAGGTTTACAGCTGTAAAGTGGGAGTCGCCCTTGCCAAACGCATTTTGCAAACCTAACACGCTCGGCTTGGCAGCCGCAAGTAAGTAGATGACGCAATGACAGAAACGCGAATCACCAAGGAGATAGTCTATCCAAATCCCTTCAAATTCTTCAATCACAAAGTAGAGAGTAAGGCTAAGTTCACATACTGGGTTGAACTTCATCCATAGCTCGCCGGGGATTGATTGATAATGGCCAATGGAACTAATAGGTAGCTTCAAAGTGGCATCAGATCGGACGGTGAGAAACCATTCGCGGTTTTCCCAGAGATAAGTTGTGCGCAACGCAAGAATCATAGTGACAAAAAGGAGGGCGACCAATTGCTGGAGAAGAAAAAAATTCGTTTGCGATTTGACTTCCCAGACAAAAACGGAACAGTAAAGCCCTGTGAAGAGAAGGCCCAGCGACAGTTATTTCGGAGAAAAGGCAACCTCGAGTCGCCAAGGAAGACACGTCGGCATTAGACAAAGCGCATCGCCCAATATAATCCACGAAAGTTCTTGTCCATTCGCTGATCTCACTCAACCTGGGATCCGAGCCCAATGAAGACGTAGCATGCAAATTATACTCTGTGTTGACGTGTCAATGAGTCCATATGTCAAGCTACACTGCTGGTAAGTAATTTCACTATTCAGAAATTGGGCAACTTGAATTACCGTGTCTATTCGGTCGTGCCACGGATAAGAATTTTTGGACCGTTTCTCTGTTGATTAGCATGAAGTCAACTGTGAAGGACACAAGTGCATGTAGGAGGAGAAGGATGTTAGAGGGATGGGCATGTGCGGACCTTGGAGGAAATTCAGAACTAACGACATTTTATCAACCCGACAATCAATCCTTCGACCAGTCCAAAACCATGCTCCGCATCGGCGTTAGCGGAGCAATTAAAATAGGTGCGTTTTAGGCGTTGGATTAGAGGGTACGTGTCCAAGCTATGTCGCGGGAGGGAGTAGGTCAACCTGCGTGCCAAAACACCGAACTACGGGTGGCAAGAAAAATGCAAGCCAAGTCGTTCAAAACGTCATCGAAGTTCTTTCTGGATTATTTGATGATAAAGAGGTAATGAATCAGGAAAGCTCTCCACAGGCAATGTTTCCGAACGTCATTTAAAAGAGAAATTACGAGTAAGTTCTGCTAGGCTCCCACATTAGCGTTGCTTTTTCGGGATTCAGCGACAGAAAATACCCACCTAGATCTTGATATCTATTCTTTCGCTCTCACTCTCCACCACCAGACCTCTTTGGCCCTCTCTCCAGGATCACATTTCTTCAGTCTGTCGTAGTCATACCACACGAGAGTTTCTTTCGAGTGGGCAACAAAGGCCCCCTGTGCAAGGGAGTATGCAGATGCGGTCACATGGAATGTCGCCGTGTCATGTTCATGGGAAGGTCCTGGTGGGAGAGGGCGATAACCAATTAAGAGCTGGGCAAAGATATAAGTGATATTTCCCACTGAATCTTTTGCTACCGTGCACTCACAGTGTCGGGGTAGGTGACCGGCCGCCTGAATTGGACTTCTATGGATTTGAGAATCAAGGAAATTCCTTCTGCGCGTATCATAGCTTTCGCTTGGCTTGGCCCGCCAATTTCTTCCCCGAGGGATAACATCCATTTTATACGCGCCTGCAAGGAGTTGAAGAGACAAAGAAAATGCGGGCAAAGCGGAACTCACCGATTCAAAGAAGCGAACTTGATAGGATGGAGTGGTTAGAATTCGACTTATCCTGCGCGAAGCAACATATTTGCAAGGCTGGCTCACTATATTGCACGTTGTTTACATGTCTAGAGTTACAAGGTCCGTTTGAAGACTGGTACTCGAGAATATCAAAAAATCGACTCACTGAAACGCGTCCTGGTCACCCCAAACTACCCTTTGCTCCCAAAACGATTGAGGGTCAAAGCCTCCTCCCAGCAATCGTTCATGGGCTTCTTCTAGCGATTTAGGGGCTTTCTCTGCCTGCGATGCTGACGTCGTGAAATGCGCCTGCGTAGGGGGAGAGTCAGGGGATTCTGGGCCTTGCGTTCCAGGTGGTATATGTAATGGAGATGAAGGATCCCGGAAAGCAGCCTGGAGTGCCTACGCTTGCACTTTCAGTCGAAAATGACGGTGTGAAAGAGGGTAATACGTCACGGACACTGATGGAGGACGTGTTTCTTGGCCCCCATTTCTTCGCCAGCGAACCCACAACCAAGGCTCGTCGTGCGGAAAGTCTAATTGGTATCAGTGCCCCAAACATGAACAGTTCGTGAGGAAGAGCAGGTCGTGCGACGGCACAAAATAATTCCGGCGGTTCAGCCGCGGGCCGAATATCCGGACCTTGACAATCTCACGAAGGCGTACATATGGGCTAAGTATATATCACAAGTATGCATCTTTATGCATAAATCCAATTCTGAGTTGTATGATACATAACCGCGGTCCGCAGGGAATCGATTCAGGATAATGCAAAGATAACAAGTGTCCGATGTTGCAGATAGTGACAAGATTGAAGTTCATTGTAAAGAATGATGATTTACGCGCAATCGGTGAAAATCGAAATTGGAGGTCTCTTATCAAGCATTAACTACGTCTATACTCGATGGGTCGCCTGCTCGAGTGCTCGACGGCCTTGCATGCTTCTCGATTTGAAAGAAATTTAACGCGCGATGAATACATCGATAACGGCCCAGGAGAATGGATTTTGGCTGATTTGAAATCAAATTTCCCAGCCGACAGTGAGTGTACTCTTGATGTTTTGGTCAGGCTTGAGTAGCCGGTTGAGTAGCCTGTGGGATTGCAAGCATAGTGTAAACATTTTCTGATCCTCACCAAATACCGCATCACAATCTGCGATATTCGGCCCTACAATTGAAGACAAGGCCGAGGATCCTGAAAACTCCACCTGTATTCAAGCACTTTTGCTTGCACTTGCCAAATCGGGCAAATTGAGCTCTGCAGAGGAGTCAGCAAAGAAAACCCACCACAAAGGCGAGTCAGTCGGCCGAAAACGACCGATCCCAAAATAGGGAAACGCATTTCCCAATGCGGCCCTCTTCCGATGAGCCTGATCTTTGCGAACGGGCCTAGGGGGGCGGTTGACGATATGATCGCAGTCTGAACACCAAAGAAAACACAACACAGGCGGGGGCCGTATAAGACCCCGCTTCCAGGAGAAACACAAATCCTATCGTTCCTTGCTTCCCACTTTCACCTTCCCCAACAAAAGATCCCGGTGATCACTACCCTTTTTTATCACTCAGAAAAATACCACATAACCACCATCGAACCACCCGTTTTTACCTTTCACAACCCGCGACCGGACTCGCCCCTTTACATTGCGACAACCCTGAACCTCTCCTATCCCATCCTATCACACTCTCTTGGCTACTCGACCGTGCTGTGTTTAACCGTTCTTACTATATATCGCTCTTAGAACCCCCGAATAATGCTCGCGCTAGATGCTCGATTCACTGTTCTTGCTATTTTCTGTGGCCTCGCAACTCAATGGGCTGTGCCCGGCGCTACCGTACACGCGGCCGTTATTTCTCGTACTCCGGACGATCAGCCCCAACACGTCTTTCCTTGGTCGGGTAAGGGGCGCCCTGGATCCTCCAAAGCCACTCCCGAAGGCGGTTGGAAGCATAAGGTGGTCAGTCTTTCTTCTCGGACGTTGGTTGGGCGTAGAAACTGAATTTCGTTTTTCTTTTTGTTTTCTCCTATTTTTAAGAGAATGAACGATTATCACCCTTCCAATCCTTTCGGACGTTTTATTGACGGTATTGTTTCTAAAATCAAGCGCCCGCATCGTCCCCATAAACGTTCGCATTCGTCGATACTCATCCCGAGCAACCATGGGGTCGCCTATGCCCTCCCGCATTCCCGACGTGACACTCCGTTATGGAGGGTCGAGCCCGTCGCTCCACCTGAGGACGACTCGGAGAACGACGACGACGACGACGATTCGGAAAACGAGAGACGGGCAGTGGATGTAACTGACGGATTCGTGGCTATCAAGGTATGTTCCTTCCTTTCATAATTCGTCGTCGTTGTTGCTTATGAGGATGGGAAACAGAGCAGCGACAAAACCCTCGCATGGTTGTTCTTGACTGGGACAAACGGCCAATATATTCTTAACGCTGCGGAAAACGAGAAGACCTTGGCGACCTTGCATAAACTCTCCTCGGCCGTCACTGGCACCACTGGCGAAATACCAGTCACCCTCCAGATCCATCCTCCCGATGCCGAAACCAAGAGCTTGGCTGTCGCCAATCCTCTTTGCGCGACGTACAACCCCAATCCTTCTCAGCCTCAGCCGATGACGGTAACGGATTGCGTCGATCAAACCTCTCCCGGCCGCACTGAGGAAGGCAGCCAGACGTTCCTGCTTGACGAGGGCACGGGGGTTATCCGACCAACATTTGTCAAGGGCCAGGCGGACGGGAAGACTGACAAGCCCGCCGCGGCGCAGGCAGCTGATTCCCCATCCTCATCTTCGTCGTCGTCGTCGTCGTCCACTTCTCTCTCGGCGGACTTGCCTAGTCCCACAAACTCGTCGTCGTCAGCCTCCGCTATCACCCCCGACGCGGCTGGCCCCACCAATGGAACCCAACCGTCGAATGGTGCCCAGACGAATTCGACGACAGCACTTAATCCTCGAGCGTTGAAGCCCGCACCAGCCGCACAGAATGTCATCTTGGTCTTCGTCCCCGCTTCGAAGGGCCAAAGCGCTGCGACTGCTGACGTTGATTCCTCGGCTATCGACGCTCAGAATTCGACGGTCGCCTCTTCGGAACTTACCACGACTATGACGCGCACTGTCACGGTGTTCGCTGCGCAAACCGGTGCTTCCTCCAGTTTTACGGCTAGTGATAGCGCCTCCGCGGCTGCGAGCCAGAGTGTCAACTCCATAGGCGTTGAGTTGGTTTCTGGGAGTCCTCCGGTTTCGACGATCGTGTCCTCTACGATCTCTGCTCAGGCTTTTGCGTCTGCTTCTGCCTCGGCGTCATCGACTGAGGCTTCAGCTGCAGCCGCTTCTGTCACCGTTTACCCCTCCTCGTCGGTAAACGCCGCCGCCGTCGCTTCGAGCCTTGCAGCTTCAGCATCGGCCTCTACTTCTTCGGCTGCCGCTGCCGCTTCCGCCGCCGCTTTAGCCAGCGCTAGTTCTAGTGCTGGCGCCTCGGGAACCGCCACACCGGAAGCCATCTCGTCAACCAGTGCCAGTGCCAGTGCCAGTTCTGCGTCGACGGCCAGTGGGTCTTCTAATACGTTCGTTGCGGCTGTAGTCGAAAGAGAGGCCGTTAGTACCGAGCCTTATCAGTGGGCGTTCGTCGCGGACAAGAGACTGTGAACTGGGTTTGGCATCAGAAAGTAGATAGAATTTAGCATTATTAATTGTATGATCAGGATCATAATACATGGGGTGTTTGAAGGCTATATGTGGACAGTTGAGCTTTTAGTGTTGGCGAGTTTGTTAACGAGCCAGTGATTGCTTACGATGGAATTATGAGGCTGGAAGCAACCGTAAGGACGTCTCCGGGGCGTAGATTAAAGGGCTTTGTCCTTAGGCAATATCGAACGTGTATCTCTCACCTGCTGCAGGCGGAAGATATTTTTAAAGCAATGGATCAATCACGATTGTCGGGCACTGCGCACGAGGATCAATGGAATCAGTTGTGGATAATTGAACCTCAATAAACCATGGAAATGGTACACCACGCGGTGTGGGGCGAAGCATTGAGTCGGTGAAGATCTTAGAACTTGGAGGACCGCGATTGCAGATGCCCAACTGTATGGATGGGGGAGAGGGAGTTGGTGGAAACAATTCCGGCCGTTATGATGGCAACCAGATCAAGCCGTGACCGGTCGTGACCCCCTGTGTCACAGCTGGGATCGTGCCTTTCCTTTCCCTTCATTCTTTTCCCTTCGTTGTTGTTGTTGCCGTCGTCGTTGACGTTGTCGACGCTCTCGCCCTCCCCCCGTCCTCCTATCGGAGCCTCACATTCATTTTTCCCTATCTATCCTTCAATCACATTCTCTACTCTTCAGCCACTACCAGAAAAAATACAAGATTGCGAGACGACATGACCCACGCTCAGAACCTCCGCCACCGTCGCGCTGTCGCCGCTGCCCAGCGACGTGCCCCTGTCCCCGAACCTCAGCTAGGGTTTGACCCAACCGCAGTTTACGGTGGGCCTACCCATACTAAGGGGAGGGGGAAATTTACTGATTTCTGTGAGAACCAAATTCCAAATTTTGCTCCGATATCTTTCTTCTTGCAAAGAGAATATAATCACTGACTAAATTTCTTCACTAGTCCCTCCATTCTTTCCGACAGGTACTAGCACGGATGATGACTCTCAAACTTCTACTGCGAGTCAGCCATCCACAGATGCTACATCGGCAACATCTACCTCTTCCTCAGATCCTCTTCCGACCACCACGTCGGCCGTCGTTCCTACTACGACTACCCCGCCTCCGCCTCCACCGACAACAGTTAGTGTTGCATCGGTTTTTTGAATATTTGCATTTAACCCCTGTTCTAGACCAGCGCAGTTATCACCACCTTGCCCACGACGACAGCTGTTGTCACGGTTTCCGTTTCTCGTACCTCTTCGAGCACTACGACCTCAGCTAGTGCTACCGCCACTTCGGAGCCTTCCACTGGCATGAGCACTGGTGCGGTAGTGGGTGGAATTGGTGCAGGTATAGTAGCCATCGCAGCCATTGGCTTCGCGATTGCTTTCTTTATCGTACGTCTATCAGTTTACATTGATTTATTGCCCGGTTTACCCGCAACCCGTTTAGCGTCGTTCAAGAAAGCGTGGTAACTTTGATACCCATGATTTCCGTCGATCTGCCGTTCTTTTGGATGATCCACCCACCCATGATGATACCGTTTCGCGTGGTTTCAACCCTCGTCCTCCAACAATGATCGAAAGGCATTTGGCTTCCCCCGCGCCGACGTTCGGCATTCAGTATGGAAACCCAGGACCTGCCTACAACGAATATAATGGAGAGTATGCTGACAATGGCGCTGGATATGGAGCTTCCAACTATCAATCATTTGCTCCCGGTCAGGTCTTCAACGTGAATAATGGTGCTCCTTCTCCCATCTCTCCCAACTCGGCCCATCCAATGTATCCCAACGCTGGGTATGGACAGTCGCCATTCTCACCAGCTGCTCCTCAAGGCCAATACCCTGGTCAGGAATACTACGAAAACGGCCAACCTTGCGCTGGTGTTGCTGCTTATCCCGTGCTTACTCGTCAAGGCTCAAGGTCATCTCAGACTTCGGAACACACTCGCTTGCCAACTCCAACCGATATCCAGAGAGAAAGCGCCCCAGCAAACGACTACGTTGACCTCAACCGATCCAGTGTTTCTCCCTACCAAGCTGAGCAATACCAAGAAATCTCCAGGAGGCTCAACACGGAAGTTCCGGCCGGTCTTGCTACAGCTCAAATCGAGAAAGATCTCCCTGCCCAACCTAACACCGCATCCCCCTTCGCCGACCCTTCCTCTGCCCCACCCAGCCCCGGCGGTCAGTACGCCATCGACAGACGCAACCTCGAACGCCCGGTCTCAGGTGAAAGCCTTGCGTCGCAGACACTCGATTTCCCCGTCCCGCCCTCGCCCGCACATACTGTGTCGTCCAGGTACAGGGTCGATTCGACACCGCCCACTCTTCCTGAGATTTTCGTTGAGTCGCGCGTGTCTGTTGGTGGTTTCCCCATGGCTAGAAATAGCGAGTTGATGAGCCCTGGATTGACGACTGGCCAAGGCAGTAGGTTCCCGACTACCCCGAGCCCGCTTGCGTCGAGCTTTGCTATGCCGTCGCCCCCGCCTGCTGGGGAATCCTCGTTCCCGAACCACGGTGCTGCTGCTGCACCGTCACCGTTGCATAATGGGGTCACTGCTCCCGAGGCTGCTGCTGCTCCTCAGCAGGAGAATTCGAATGTGAAGCAGAGGGCATATTCGATGTATGATCCTGAGGATGCGTATGGGGGTATCTAAGCAATTCGACTTGTCCGAAAGACACTTGTGAAATCGGCCGGGATTACTTCAACGTTCATTCAATACTCTGCCAGCTTTAACTTCATCATACCCCGCCTCGACTCCACGCAACTTCCTATATCGACTATCGTTTTTCTACCCATTCTTTCATCCCTTCATTTTCTATGCCTTTCATGCCCTCTTCGAAATTCAAAGATTTGTTGGTAGTTTCCTTCAGCAGGTGTGGGGGGGCCAATGGCGATTTTAGTGCTGGCGCAGTTCCGATGACGATATCTCGGTGATTTTATCGTTTGTTCCATACACATTTTCCTTCCTGTTCCGCACTGTTGAACGAGCGCGGGGTAGGGGTCATTCGACGAGCTTGGGGTCTCGTTTCTTGATGCTTGTTGTCGTTGGTGCGGCATTTTTTTCAACATATCGTAAGTAGGAGTGGTTGATTGCCCTCATTCATACCTGCCATTGCCTTTTTCCCTCGAAACATTTTTATTACTATTTCTATTTATGCATTTTTTTTTCCATTTCTTCTTTTGATGATGCGGTGTGGGTTGTTATGTTGCTGTTGGTTATTCTTGTCGTGTTGGGTGTTATGTTGTTGTCGGGTGCTTGGCCGTTGGCTACTGTTGCTGTCGACGTCGTCGCTGCTGGTGGTGGTGGTTGACCTGTATTTTTCCCTTTCTCCTCCTCCTCCTCCTCCTCTTCCTGTCATTTCTTCAAACAAGCGCACTGCGTCACCTTTTCTTTTCTTGTCTGCTCTCATCTAGATACCTCTTCCTTTATCGATCCTTTTTTTCTTGCTTGTTTATATACATAAAGTACCACTTCGCGATCGGTTGTTTAGTCAATCGTGGTCTTCGCCATTTGTGTGTGTGTGTTTCTTTTTTTTATTTGCTTGCTTCCAATGTAACAGATACCCATGAATTGATTCTTTTTTTATGTGTGTGTGTGACAAAATCCCGATCCCTTAAGATGTAATCGAGTAGTCACTACTATTATTTTGGAGAGGGACTACAGTCATAAGGCCCAGGGGAACTGCGCATGCAACAGTTCGCCCAGCGGGATACACTGTAGGACTTGTTAATTATAACAAGTTAAAGCCCGTCTCCTTCGTCAAAACAAAACCGGTGGAAATGAATGAAAGAAACTTAGCGTCGAGATTATTGATGTCTTCTTTCCCAGACTATCGACAGGTCTATCGGGGATGAGATGGAGATGCATTGACGTCTCGAAATAAGTATAGGCGAGGCTCAAAATGGCGATAGCACTCAAAGTAGCCGCCCACCTCGCGACTGTCGAATTGACCCTCGAGACGGCCAGCCTCGAGATGATCCTCGAGATGGCCGCGACCCTTGAGATGGCGGCGGCCCTCGAGACGACGGTGACCCTCGAGAAGGCGGCGACCCTCGAGAAGGCGGCGACCCTCGAGACGGCGGCGACGTCAGAAATGGCGATGCTAGCAAAGAAGGCGATGGCGCCCATTGGGGCGCTGGCGACGACACTGTCAGAGATGCTCGAGATGGCGACATCGGAATCAGGAATGACGGCGCTGGCGACATTGGAAACGACAGTGTTGGAGGCGACGGTCCAATCGGCGACGGCGGTGACGGTGACAGAGCTCCAGCTGACAATGGCGGTGAAGATAATTCAATCTGCGGCGCTTGATATGGGGATGACGGTTGAAACACCGATGGCGACGAAGCTCGAGATGGCGGCGACCCTCGAGACGGCCTCAACGTCAGAAATGGTGATGCTAGCATAGAAGGCGATGGCGCCCATTCGGGCGCTGGCAAGGACACTGTCAGAGATGCTCGAGATGGCGGCGCTGGCGACATTGGAAATGACAGTGTTGGAGGCGACGGCGGTGACGGTGACAGAGCTCCAGCTGACGATGGCGGTGCAGATAATTCAATCTGCGGCGTTTGAGATGGGGATGACGGTTGAAACACCGATGGCGGCGAAGCTCCAGATAGTGGCGAAGCTCGGGATGGTGGTGAAGCTCGAGATGGCGACGAAGCTGTAGATACTGGCGATTCGGGAGATGATTGCACTGGTGATGGCGCTTCAGTCGACGAGATGAGGCTGCTCTGTGGCATTGAGACTTCGTGGCCCAAAACGTTACGCGGCCAAAATTCCGTTGCGTATAGGGTAGGAGGGTGGGTGGGAAAAGGCGTTGAGGTACCCACACGCATCAGCGCATTCGACATGGTATCTTTCTCCGGTTCTGTCAGTTGTTCCTTCATCGCGTCTAGAAGTCGGTGGAGTTTGCGATTCTTCTCTTCCTGCAATCGTCCCTGCGTAAAGAGTAGGAGTTACATGAACGAACTCGAAACAAAACAAAACTCAATAACAGTACTTACGATACGAGCGACATTGGTCTGCATCAAGTCATTCTCCTGCTGAATTCTGTCCAGTTCTTTCCGCAGTGCGTCGATTTCCCGTTTTTGGTTTTGCACGGTGTTGGAGTCGACAATTTCAAGGTAGACCGGATGTCCATCACGTTCGTTGATGAACTTTCGACAATTCGGACATCTCGCCGTCCTCTCCAACGACAATGTTGGGAAGAGTCGATTTGTGCAGCTTGCACAAAATCCGTGCCCTGTCAAATCGACATCGTAAATAAGGATACGAGTTTCTCATAAGTATGATGGTGAGATAACGGACGTACCGCATGGGAACATAAGGAACTCTGGCTTATCCGCATCGATGGGGAAATGGTTGAGGCAAATAGGGCAGTTCACTGTCGCGGTCATCAGGGATGGTAAATATGTAAATGATGGATTGAACGATGGGGTAGATGGGAGCAAACCTCGCAAGGGCGCTTAAAAGGTTCAGCGAACGGGTTTACATAACGCCATGAAGCAGCGTCCGGTCGTCTGTCTAACTTTAGCTCAGAGTTTCTATATCCAGCGAAGATAAGGGATCAATCATGCGGACGCCTCCGTTTCTGCATCGGAGCGCCAGAACCCATTTCACGGCGTCATGTCCTTTAAAATCTCTAAGTCAAATGCTGCGCCCCCTCATCCGCAGCCTCGCCCGTCAGTCCCAGTTAAATCGCCTTCATTGTAGAACCTTTGAGATCGAGGGTGCACTTTACCTCTGGGCCCTGCAGGGACAGACCCTCGACATAATGGCAACCCTCGAGAAGGTGGCAAATTTCGAGAAAACGACAATCCTCGAGATAGCAGCGTCCCTCGAGATGACGACGTCGGATGAAATATCAGCGATGCTGGAGATGGCGACGAAGCTCGGAATGACGGCCGTGTTAGCACTGATGACATTGGAAATGTCGGCGCAGGTGGTGGAATTGACGATGGCGCTCCAATCGACGATACTGGAGATGACGAAGGATCTGAGAATGACGATGACGATTGTGTCCTCGAGACTTCGTGGCTGGGAAGGTTACCCGGGCCATATTCCTTCGCATAGGTCAGGAGTTTGAGTGGAGAAGGTTGTCGAGGTGCTCACATGGGTCGGCACAGCCGACATGGTCGCTCTCTCCGCTTCTACCAGTTCTTCCCTCACCTTGGCTAGATGTTTCTGGAGTTTGCGATTCTTCTCTTCTTGCAATCGATTCCGTGCAAAGAGCTGGGGTTACATGAACGAAGGTCGGAATAGAGAAATTGAATGGGAAGGCTCACAATACGAGAAAAATTGGTCTGTAACAAGTCTCTCTCCCGGTGACTTTTGTGGAGTTCTTCCCGTAGTGCCTCGACTTCCTTTTCAACCGTGGTGAAGTGGGGAATGATACGTTCGTTGAAATCTTGGATTATTTTCTGAAGAGGTGACTGTTTGAACGCAGATTTGAACATGATTCGCGTACTTTAGAAAGAAAGGCTTACTTACCACAACACCTCCATCTGTGATTTCCTTTGCAAGTTGTCCCAGTAGCATACTTACCTTCATCAAGCTCAGAAGCGGCGCATGATCCTTCTGACCAAAGCCTTCGATCAGCTCGGCCGTCGTGGTCAATGCATAGCACGGCTCAGAGTCGACAAGTTGAAGGTAGATTGGATGTCCTTCGCGTTGGTGGATGAACTTTCGGCAACTCGGGCATCTCGCTTCCCTCACCAACGTTGAGAAGAGTTGATTTGTGCAACTTTCACAAAACCCATGCCCTGTTAAATAAATCGCGAACGTCATCATAAACAATGAAAGGAGTTCCAGATATGATGGTAACAAATTACTGTACCGCATGGAAAGATAACGAACTCTGGCTTATCCGCATTGATGGGGTAATAATCGAGGCATATAGGGCAATGGGCTGCCGTAGTCATAAGGGTCGGTGAGTAGGATGTAAATGGACAATTGAGAATTGGGGACTGAGAGTCTATGGAAAAAACAAAGTGGCGAGGAGACTAAAGGCTCGAGGAATGTTTCAAGCCATGAAGCAGAGTTGCGTTCTTCTGGCGTCGCTGATCGCGTCCGTGACGGAAAGGCGAGGCATAGGACCGGGGAAAACAGGGGTGACAAGTCGACCTATGAGAAACAAGTGATGGATTAATCATTAAATGGTTCAATATATTGAGTTTGAGGTGGCTCTGGGGCGATGCTGCAAACAGTGAGGCAGTTACGAAGATGAGTTATCTGGTGTCATGTGGTGTACCATAGCGTTGCAGGAGGAAATGTGACCGCGGAACGCGAGAGGCTCGCTGTAGGGTATAGACATCGAGCTGGTTACCGAGCCCAAGAAACTGTTTCCTGACGGTGGGACAGGTGTGAGCACTCGCGAAACCGTTCGGCGTCGCAGTCTGAAACGGGCACAGGCAGCGCGATCTGCGGAGCTGCATATTCCTTTGTGTGAAAAATTCCGCTAAGGGGACTGTGGGCTCCTGCCGGTCAATCGACGACAACTGCAGGATGTCGGGACGTCGAAGGGGCAGAGGAAAGTCGCCAAATGTGAAACACGGAACTAGCTAGACGACGAGTTTTAATGGTGATGTTAGCGTAGTTCGCCAGAAAAGAACCATTTTAGCGGTAATGGCGGTGGTGGTGGTTGCGGTTACAGTGCAGTGTAACGCGTCGTATTTTCACACGTGCTAGACTCGTTCCTTACATTAAACGCGCGTCTTTAGTTCACAACCACAACGAAATGGGTCCCATGAAAAAAAAGAAAAGAAATCCGAATCAGATACAGAATTGTTGTCTAGTTTTCGCCGAGGCCAGGTGCTTCTATACCGCAAAATATAAGAAATAAATTACTCAGACGCCTCCGTTTCTACATCGGAGTCCCAGAACCCATCCCACCGCATCATATCCTTTAAATCTCTAACTCCAATACCACGCAGGATATCCTGTCCCTGCACAAGCTTTAACTCGCGTCCCCTCATCCGCCTTGTCTTCCTCATTG
This sequence comes from Hebeloma cylindrosporum, assembly GCA_000827355.1. Lineage (NCBI taxonomy): Eukaryota > Fungi > Basidiomycota > Agaricomycetes > Agaricales > Hymenogastraceae > Hebeloma > Hebeloma cylindrosporum. The sequence goes on along the minus strand of KN831773.1, from coordinate 25,548 downwards.
GGTCTTCCCCATCCAATTCATCGTCCGTTGGCAGCCGCTCTTCCTCAGGCAACGCTGAAGCCCGGGCCTGAGTCATGTGGAGTAATGCGTAGGTTTTCGTAAGAGCCTGCGAGGCAGCTTCTGAGAGCGGCGTGGCGTTGATCGTGGACGCCTCGAGGTCTGGATGGAAATGTGCGAGAAGGAGTGCGGAGAACAGGTCGCCGACTCCGGAGAAGTAGCCTGGAATGAGAGGTACGCACTGCGCATGCACGGTTGAGATGTCTACTGAGGGTATATGTCCGTTTGGTAGGGTTGATTGGGTGGAGAGGGAGGATGATATACAGAGGAGGTGGGAGGGTCCCGAAGGAGATTGGGGGCAGATGGAAGATGGGAGGGTAGAGGAAAGCCATGGTTTGAGGGGTATTGAACTTATGACAACGTTTGGGACGCGGTGTTGGTTGTGCAGGATATCTAGGGCACGGCGCAGGGATGGCATGTCGTTGAGCTCGACCTTTGTTAATAATCTGGGTCATATGGTTTTAGTCGTTAACGTAAAAGTATATAGAATGAAGGTCGCACTCTACTTCGAACCAGTTGGGGGTTATTATCGTCGCTAATGGAAGCATTTGGCGGTATATTGGTACAACATCTGGGGAAACATAGAGACGTCCAGCGTCTCCCATAACCGCTAAATACATGAGGTTAGTCACATTTTATGAAAGCCTTTTCATGTTATAAATAGCTCACGATCCAAGAGATAAATCAACTTCGGTCTGGCATGCCTCAGCCTAGAAGCCAGCTTTTCTACGGCAAATAAGGCTTCCGCAGTAGGGATATAACCTGAAAGTAAGTGTCAGTAAGAACGAATTTAATATATGGCGTCGCAAATGACTAACCGGTCAATAAACGTGTGGGCATGAGCAACCCGTTATCCTCCATGCCCTCGAAAATAGTGGTTAGCTCGGCTGCTGGGGTTTTGGTGCCAACCGCACGGCCATACCCTGCGATAAATATCAGAAAGAGATCTACTGCACAATGATATACAAACCAGAATGATTTGAAAAATTGACAGTGTTGACTACCTTGAATCATGGTAGCTCAAATCGCTGAAAAGGAAACAGGGGTGGAGGAGGACGTACATCAACATCGTATCCCAGACATTGAAGAGGAAATACCGCAGCTTTACCGCCGACGTAACCAAAGGCGACGTGAGATTGGATACTGAGGACACGCTCGTCTACCGCGCTCATCGAGGAAGTGGGAGAGAGCAAGTAAGAAAAAGTAACCTCGGGCCGGGACATGAATTTGATGACGATCGAGTCATGTGGCAGTGCCCAAAATGGAGTGACGAGGTGGCGTGACCTGCCTAACCTTTCCCCAACGCGCCGTTTGGCTTGTGTGTGCTCTGCGTTTCTTCCACATTATCATGTCCGATGGTTCAAGGTATTACATCGTATTTTATTCAACAAAATGATGATTGACTACTTCCAGGCTGAAACAATCATGGTATTCGGCGCTCAATGAGGCAGAGGAGCGGTTCCGCCAGTTCTTGACTTCACCAACGGCAGAATGGAAACGAGTTAGCCATACAGCTGACAGAGTCTCGCCGAAACAGAAGGGAAAGGCTAGTGCGACGTCTGTACCGGAGCTTGCAGATGTTGTCGTTCATCGAAATTCGACCAAGGCTGGGGAGGATGTGTACAGAATGGTGTTGGAAGTCTCAACCGGCGAGGAACAAGTCTCACTGGAACCCTGGAAAGCCGTGCTCACCACTGCAGAGCTGCAGCAGGAATGGGATCCAGCAGTCGAAGATGCCCATCTCGTCGAAATGTTCGATCGGAATACACGAATCTCCAAGACAAACTATTCGCTGGGGTGGCCTGCAAAGTATGTCTCAATGTTCTTTCTTGATTTCTTTACTCATAAATCACTCCAGCCCACGGGATTCTGTTACTATTTCACGGGCATTCTTTGACAATACCACTCTCATCGACATTACTACTTCCTTACCACGCTCACCTGATGAACCCGCCTACCTTCGACCCTCACCTCCCTTTGTGCGATCCAATGTCCAACGTAGGTTGAGTTCCCTTTCACCAATTTTATTTTCATTCAATTCTCCTCTAGTTTTTGCTTGGTGTATTCAACATGTCCAACCGCAACCACCCTCCCCAACGGAAACCAAGAAACCCGCAGGAGGCAGGCTGCGGATAACATGTTTCTGGCAACACGATCTGAAAGCTTTGTGGGGTTTTGGCTCATCGACCGCCGCCCTTGCGCAGCAGCTTGCGACAATGACCCTCAGCCTTCTAAAAACGGTTATCAAACGTGGGGGCCGGGTTCCGAAACTTGCAGGCTACGGAAACGGTATCTCGATCGAACGTGTGCGGTATCAAATTGACAGGGAGGCGCTTACCATCGACTACGCTATCATACCCGATGATGAAGAACATCAACAAGAACTGGGCCTTTCTGGGATGGATGAGGTACATGCTCTTCGAGAGCATCGCCGACTTACGAGGTCGATTGAATGTGTTTTGCCTTCGTTGGAGGGTTGGGACGTGCAAGTGACGATGAAAGGTTCATCCGAGGAGGTAGAAAGCATACCTTGGTCAGCGCATGCGATGCGAAGCAGCTCGAACCCCTCCACCTTCTCTCCACCCGACCAGGTCCTCCTTCGCCTAACATATGGCGCACTCACAGATGACGATGCTGTTCTGAAGGTCAAGGTGGTCATCGAAGTTTCTGGCGGTACACGTGGGTTACGATTGAACGGCCTTGCCACCCAAATCCATGACCTGGAGGAACGTGATCCGTCATCACATATCATGCCGCAGAAGATGCTGCAGGACGTCGCTAGTGCGGCCGACTTGAGTTTCCAGACCTCTTCGTCGCTGGGCACAGTTAGCAGTGCTGGGTCAACAGCTGCTCGACCACTTACTCGGCCCAGCCCTGAAAGGACGCCAGCAGCGGACAAGTCGATCCTGTCAAAGGTTAGGCGAAATTACATCTATTTCTCGTCGTTGTTGCAAGAACCAGAGGCGAAATGGAGGCGCAGTATGTTCTATCTCTATCCTTATTGTTGACTTTGGATCTTTGCTGACCCTCCGAAAGCAACTGAAGCCAGAGGCGTCTCAATTACTCAACTCGATTCCATTGATCCGACACTTGTTGTGTACCGCGCTGAAGCCACCTTTGTTGGTGTTGGGTTGTGGGACCTGTATGGGGCTGTGGTATCACCGGGTGCTCGCGTATACTGGGACAAGCAACACGAAGACGGCGTACTATTGGAAGACGTTAACGAACTTACGGAACTGTGGCATTTCAAGACAAAGCCAGCTTGGCCTGTCAAGTGCGTGTAATGCAAGAATTTGTTTGTGATACGAACTAAAAATCATCTTTATCCAGCGGTCGGGACTCAGTCGTCCTCAAGACGGTGTACAAGTCACCCACAACTATCCATGTGTTTTCATTCTCAGCTGACGACCCTCACCTCTTCCCACACATCCCACCTGCGGAGCCCAATGTCATTCGAACCCAAGTCGATCTGCAAGGATGGGCGATCGAAGCTCTGTCTCCGACGACGACATTACTTACCCTCCTCGAACAATCCGATCCGAAGGGATGGACGAATAAGACGTCGATTCCGACGCAGATGATCAATACGCTGGCGGGTATTGGGGAGTTTGCGATCAAGTGTGGAGGTCCGCCTGTTGTTACCCGACTCGCGGGTTCGAAGGCGAATGAGCTCAGATATGACCACGAAAGGGGCATGTTCAAAGTTGAATACGAGCCTTCTACAAATCGACGGTCAACGAGTAACACGAGCTCCGAGGGGCATGACGACAGCCTTCCAACTATCGAATGCGAGGTCCGATGCGACATCGACACCTGGGCGGCCTCTCTTGATATTGTCGTCGACCCACCACCTCAGACGATTACGTGTCTCCGACGACATCGTCTTTCAGCTGAAGGAGGTGGTTTGTGGATAACCCTTACACACGATTCGATATTTGTGGATGACGAGCGTTTGCTTGCTCTTGTTCGGCGCGCGCCGGGGAAGGAAAAAGGCCTCGTCATGGTCAACGGCGCGAAGGTGCAGGTTGACGTGGAAGAACTGCCAGAACATGAGATCAAGTCGCTTACGAGACAGAAACGGGTCAAACCGCCACGGATACCTTTGGATCAGCCGCCTGTCATGGGTGTTATTCGGAGGAGGAAGGCAGAGTGGGGTGGTGGGGAGAGCGCTGCGGCAGCGGCGAAATCGGATACAGGATCGAATGGTGGATCGTCCTGGGCGTCTGCACCCAGGATATCGAGTCCTCTTTCGAGGTTCTTTACATATTATGTCGAGCAAGCGACGACGACGACGCAGCAGGCAGTTGCTGCGATATCACCAGCGAATGTGTCTGGAGGTGCGTTGGCGCTTGATCCTGCGAAGGCGCCGATGCAGTATGCGTTGGATGCGCTGGCGTGGACGCAGGAGTTCAATGCGAGGTCGCCGCCGCAAGCTAACAACGGTAGTGGGTGGACGTTGGTCGGTGATAAGGGTATGGTGGTGGAGAGGAAACTCATGCCTGAGATATCGCCTTTCATACCCGTGCACAAGGGGTTCAAGGTCATCGAAGGAGTGTCTGCTGAGGAACTTGCCTCGGTGATTCTCGAGCTGGATTGTAGGAAGACGTGGGATGAGCGGTTCGACTCTGCACGGGTGCTCGAGGCGTATGGTGGACAGGCGCGGTCGACGTTCATGGTGGCGAAGGGTGGGTTCCCGTTCCGCGATCGTGGGTTTTATCTGGCGAATATTATGGCACGCGAGCATAATCCGTTCTCTTCGACCTCGTCGTCGTCCCTTTCTCTTCCTTTGTCGCGTCAGGTATCGGACCAGTCCCCCGCTGCGTCGAGGAATGCCATTTTCTGCGTCGCAGCTTCGTTCAGCCCCGAATCTCCACACGCGCAAGCGTTCGCATCGGCTAAATATAATTCTTACGCTCTCCCCATCGGGCGTGTATACCTCGACGCATGGATACTCGAAACCCTCGATCCATATACAAAGGAGAACTACACCATCCCTTCATCGCGATGCACGCGCTTGGTGGCGGTGGACTACGCCGGCTCGATCCCCGCTGCGTTCAACTCGATGATCAATGCGACGATGGCGAGGGCGGTGTTGGGTGTGGAAACGTATATCAAGAATCAGGTCAAAGTTGCTTCGTTGCCTTTTACGAGGCTTCCTGCGCCTGGGCTTATTCTTAGGAATACGGAACGCCATTTCGACGCGGGGGCGGTCGGGGTGGGGAATGCTACTGCTACATCGTCTTCAGGGAGTGGTGCGACGATGTCGGATGATGTTTCTGGTTCGACGACGTCGACCGTGGGTGGGGGCGTGGTGGGTGCAGATGCTGGTGCGGCGTCGGCTGTTACTGTTCTCCCGGTGCCTGAGATGGGGTGGAAGCTTAGGAGGAGAGATGAGAGGAGGGTGTTGTTGGAGACGAAGTTTGACGTGGAGAGGAAGGTGTATAGGTGTAGTGTGCTGTTGGGGGTGCTTTCATCTTCATCTTCGGTTTCGGCTTCGAGGAGGGATGCGACCATTGGTATGGCTTCTACTAATACTACAACGAACACTACGAATTCTACGACGACGACATCGGCAACGGCAAATGAAAACGCAAATATCACTCCTCGACCTAGCAGGCTCATGCTCAGCAGCAGCCCCAACGCCTCTCGACGGATACGACAGCCTTCAGACCAATCAATACCCGACACTATTCATTCTGCGACCAGCGACTCGACGCTCGTGCCTTCTACTATCTCACCCACAACATCATCATCCGTCCCCGCACCCGAACCCACACCTCTACTCTCTATGCCGGGGGGTATGAGTATGCCCACCTCCGTCGGAGGCAGTGGCGGCGCTATGTCATTCCCATCCGGAGCCAGTTCTATTTCAAATTCCACCTCCACCGGGGCATCAGGGTCGTTTGCATCCGCTTCGACCTCGAGCCGGCCCGTTGGTGGTGGTGGTGGTGGTGGCGCCATGCCGACATCGCCTCCCCATTCGCGGACGTCGTCGATGTCGATGTCCCCCCCGCCGAGGATCCGACAGCGCGCGGCGTCGTCTGGTGGTGGTGCTGGTTTTGGTGGTGTCGTTTCTCCGTCGTCGAGTCCGGGGGTTTATTATTATGGGATGCCGGGTGAGGCTCAACCGCCACCGCATGTGAGAGGGAGGACGGCGAGTTCGGCGTTTACGGTGAAGGGGGAGGTGAGGTTGAGTACGGATTTGGTGGTTATGGAGGTTGTGGTTGATGCGAGGATGTTTGGGGATGGTGCGAGTGGGAGTGGGAGTGGGAGTGGGTATGCGGTGGATGTGAAGGCGAGGAAGAGGGCTGAGTTGGTTATTGGTGGTTCTGGTGGGAATGGGGAGAGGGGGTCGGGGGATGCGGTTGCGTTGTCGGTGCTTGATAGGGGTGGTGATGCGAGTTTGGCGCCGACGCCGACGCCGACGAGCACGACGCCTTCGTCTTCGTCGCCGAGTTTGGTGTCGACGTCGAAACCGCAGCAGCAGCAAGAGCTCGATCTTCCGTTTATCTATACGGTGCATACGATGCCGTCTTCGCCGCTGCATTCATCTGGTTTAAGTGTGGAGGCGCCGTTACGACATCTTCTTCGGATTTCTTTACCGACGGCGCAATATCGGGTCTCGAGCGTGCGGGATCCATTGACGGGGGAGATGAGGGGTGCGAAGCCCAAGCCGGCGTGGTTGGAGGAGATGGAGAGGGAGGGTGGGGGGTTGGTGGTGGAGGTGGGTGTTAGGGCGCTTGGGGTGGGTGAGAAGGGTTTGAAGGATAAGGATGGGAACGGGAAAGTTAAAGGAGGTAGTAGGGTATGGGTGAATGCTGCTGGGAAGGGTGTGGAGGTGGGGGTTGTGGGAGAGAAGGAGAGTTTGACGAACCTTGGGAGGGAGGAGTTGTTGGATGATCGGACGGCGAGGATGGGTATCCTGTCGAGGTGCGTTTTTTTTTGCGCTGCATTTCACTTTCCTGTTTCAAAAATTTCGCGAATGTCCATTCCTCCTCGGTGTGGTGCATTTTACGTCTACCGTTCATGTCAATTACAGTTAAACGCGAGGACGCTAATCTACTTTTGGACATAGAACGCCGAACGAAGCGGAGGCTTTACCGGATGAGCTGAAGGCGCCCATTGGGGTAGCGGATGATCTACTGGTTCCACCGATGACTCCAGTGGAGAATAAGACGGTTAGTGGAGGCATTTTGGGCAAAGGAGATAACGGAGAAGAAGTGAGGGAGGCTTCGAAGAAGGAGGAGTCTGGGGAAAGGAATGGAGTGGAGAGTCAAGGGAATGGCGAAGATTCGCCGGGGACGGTACGGTTTTTCCGTTGTTTTCCGTTATTGTTGTTTCTCGATTTCTTATCTTTCTCTCTCTGTTTTCTGTGGGACTAGCCGAAGACGGAAATGGCGGCTGGAGGTGGTGGGCCTCATGGCGGCCTTGTGGGTTCTAGTGGCCCTGGATGACTTCTTGGGTTTTTCCAGATGTATCATAATCCTCTTACGCGGTTCACGGGAGGAGGTGCGGCGAGTAGTAGTGGTGCTACGGATGATGGTGCGATTACAGGGACTACTGCGACTAGTGGGGCGGTGGACGTTTCAGTGCCAGGTGGAATGCCTGATGGGGGTAGCATCAGCGCACCCACGGAGACTATTTCTGGCAGGACATCAGGGACGGAGACCTCGAGCATGACGATGGGCATCCATCGGCGGGAGTATCCGCTGTCGACGGTGATCCTAGTTGGACTTATCGCATTCTTGATTGGGTCGCTGCTCCGGTCGCTGCTATCGCCTGCTGATTTCATCTATGTTGTGACGGACCTTGGGGAGGCGGAGACGGCGAACAGTGTTGGAGGATGGCGAGAGATCCTACGGCTGCTTGAGCTGAAATATTTTGTGGGTGGATGGGATTTCCAGGTGGCTGTTGTGCGCAGACATTTAACTTAGTACCACTTGTAACAATTTAATATTAACGAACGGTTGAGTCGGGGAGTGAAATGTGATGTGATGGTTTGTTTGGCTTCTTTTTCCCCTCGCGCTTCCCATCCAGTGGACAGCTCAGTTCTCTTCCGTCGCCATCGTGTACTACACCCCTCCTCGTCGTTCCCCCCGTCCTACTCCCACACCCTCCTCGTCGCCAGCAGCCAGCACCTCGACCTGCTGCACCCCGCATTCCCCTTATATCCCAGCCGCCGTCTCCAGCACCGATCCACGCACTCGACGTATCGGGGCCTTTCTGCCCGATCCCACGCGCTCTCCCACACCTGCTGGTTTCGTTCTTTAACCAACCCTCGTCGCCACACCCCTTCACCGACTCCACCATTATCCCCGTCCTCACCACCGCGAGCCCGATGGCTGCTGCCCCCCCCTCGGGCCCATCAAATCCCAGTCCTATGCAGACAGATTCCCAAGACATTCCACAGCTATCATGGGAAGGTGACAAGATGTGCGTCAATCTTATCCTCGCTCTCTTTCTCTGCAATCGTTGATTGTACTTCGTTGTGCTATTCGGCTTCCCATGATCCTTTTTTTCTGACGTTTTTTTCCTCTCTTTTCTGGTCCAGGTTCAACATCTATATCCACGATTATTGCACCAAACGAGGGTTTGCAAATACTGCTAGGGAACTTATGCACGAAGCAGAGATTTCCTCCGACGCCACCCCCCCGATTAATGCCAGACAAGGATTACTCTTCGAGTGCGTCAATTTCGTAGATCCTATTTTTATTTTTATTTTCCCGCCTCTCTAACTTCGATCGAATTTCCGTTCTCCTCTAGATGGTGGAGTGTATTTTGGGTTTTATTCCAAGCCAAATCGAACGGTGGGGGCTCAGAGGATGGACTGGTGTACACACATGTGCGTAGATCCTCTTATCATCCCATTGCACTGTCGCCCGATGACTCATGGTAATATCCTTTCACAGCACCAAGCAAATCAACGGGCTACCCAGCGCTTACAAAACAATGGAAATCACCCGTTGCCACCTGGAGCCCAGCAGCCCCTACCACCCCCGCCGCCACTTCAACAGCAAGGGTTACCACAACAACAACAGGGACAGCAGCAACCGCAAAATATGGGAGGCGGCCGTCTGGCTAACGGTTTGCCCCCAAATATGCAGCATCGACCGCCACCAAACGCGTACATGGTTAATGGGCCGATGACGAACGGCGTCGGCATGAATCCGGGTATGGGTGGTCAGCAACCTCCGCAGCAGCAGCAGCTCCAACAAGGGATGCCACCCGGTGGTGCTCCGATGAACTTTGCGGGGATGGGTGTGCACCCCGGTGGCCCACCACCACCGCAGCCGAATGGGGTTCCAGGTCCTGGAGGTCCTCAGCAGCAGCAAATGCAATTTGCGATGATGCCGGGGCAGCAGCGTCCCATGATGAATGGGATGCCTCCACAGAGAGGCGGACCCAACCCGAATGGAGGGCCTCCATTCCAGAGTCCGACGATGGGGCATGCGCATTCGCCACAGCATAATCCAGGCATTGGACAAGGCCCTCCTCAGCAACCGGGACAGCAACAGCAACAACAACCAGGTCAAGCGCCCATGGCTCAGCTTGGAAATCCCGGACCGTCGCCTCATCTCATGAATCGAGGGATGCTGCCACCGCCGCCACAGAATGGTGGCCCACAACCCCCACAAACTCCTGGTCAACAGCAGGGACAATTGCCGCAAGGACAGGGACCTCCGACGCCTGGGTATCAACCGCAACAACAACAGCAGCAGGGTGGTCGACCGCCTAGTCGGACGAATACGCCGCGGAGTGGGATCATGTCGCATGCGAGTCCGTCGCTGGCTTCGAGGCAGCCGCCTCCGCCTGGGCATGGACCACAGCAGCAGGGCGCTGGACCGATGCCTGGGGGTAGCCGTGAAGATGCGGTTAATGGGGAGATCATGGTTATCCCGTCGAGTACGATGACTGTGCTGAAGCAGGAGCTGGGTATTGGGGATAAAGAACTATCGTCGTTGAGTATGAATGAAAAGGTGCGTAATTTTTGTTTCAATTGATTTTTTCCCTTTGTGTCCTCGATTCGCGTCCCTGTTTTTGTTTTGCATTCATTCAACATACAACCTTTCGTTTTAACTTTGACATCATGACATCCCTTTGATCCGGGGGTTTTTTCTTTTGAGTTGACACTCGCCTTACGTTTTGTTGTTCGGGGGCATCTTATATCGTCATTCAGCCCTCGGCAAACAGTCACTGACTTTTTCCCTTCGTCTCTCCCAGAATCGAATATTAACTACCTGGAAGCAACGGGGCGGTGGTGGACAACAGCAATTGCTACGGAAGGATGGTCCATCTGGCATGATGGGTCAACAACAACAACAGCAGCAGCAGTCGCGACCAGGGCAGCAGCCTCAGCAGCGGAATAAAAGGAATAGCACGTCGCCAGGCGAGGAGGTAAGCTTTCGTTTGGTTGATTACGAAGTTTGAACGAAACGAAACGAAAAACGAAATTCCCTTATTAGCATGATACGTTACCGCGAAATGAATCTTCGCCGCCTGAACGGAAACGTGTACGACGATCGCCGGCTGAGCCTCCTGCGATGGCGCCGATTTCGTACCCACATCATCCACCACAGCATCAACAGCCTCAGCAACAACAACAACAACAACAGCCACAACAAGGGCATCCGGGTCAACAGCAGCAACAACAAGGCCAAGGACCAGGACCGGGACAAGGGCAAGGGCAAGGACAAGGTGGACCGCCTGGTCAACAGCAGCAGCCTAATGCGCAACAGCTCGCGCAGCAGCAACATGCGATGATGATGATGGGGAGGATGCCGATGAATGGGGGTGTTCAGCAGATTCCTGGTGGTGGGGGTGGGGGGCCGCCGCATCAGCAAGGAGGACATCCTGGTGGTGGTGGTGGTGGTGGTGGGCCTCCGGGGCCTGGTCAGCAGCAGCAGCAGCAGCAGCAAGGGATTCCGCATGCGTTGATGGGGATGCAAGCGAATATGAGTCAGTCGCAGCTTACGGTATGTGTTGTCCTTGCTCTTTTTTTTTCGCTTTTCCCTTTCGCGCCGAATTTTCTCCTATGTCTATTTTTTCCTATAATATTTCTCTTTTACTAACGATCGTGTTTTTCCTACCAACAGCAACTATTTCGAATAAACAAGGGGATAAATCCACAGGGAGGCGGAGGAGGACCGCCAGATCATTCGTTTAACCCTGGCGGCGGTCCACCTCCACTCCCCAACGGCCCGCCCCAATTCAGTTCTTCCCCTCTCAATCGGATAGGGCAGGCGAAACCGACGATGATGCCGCCTCCTTCGCCTGCGATGAATGGCCCACCGAAGGATAGCAAGGACGGTATTTTGAATAAAGGTCCTGGTGGTGGTGCGGGGGGTAACCAGCAGGCGAATGGTGGTGGACATAATCCGGATGGGTCTCCGCGGAATGGGCCGCCGCTTCCTGGTGGTGGTGGTGGTGGGCCATCGGGTGGTGGAGGGGTTCCGCCGCCCCAGCCGCCGCTGTCGCAGGCGCCTGGTGTGGGGGGTCAACCGGGTCCTCAGCAACAACAGCAACAGCAACAACAACAGTCACTGGTACAAGGCGGGATGATGTCGTCCGCATCGTTGCTTGGGATGCCGCCGAGTGGGATGGGTGGGCCGCCGGAGATGGGGATGTTTGATGGAGCGTTTATGAACCTTCCTGATACGTTGGATTTTGATCCGACGACGATGTTTAGGCCGGATGCTGGGGATCTTAATTTTGAGAGGGATTTCGGGCAGTGGTTTAACCCGGATGATGTTGTTGGTGCGGGGTTGGATGGGATGAAATGACTTGCGGTGGGAGGCGGTGTAGAGGTGTAGATGTGGTGTGTTGAGCTGGTCGTTGGTGATGGATGGTCGCCGTCGTACGCTGCCGGTGGTGTGTGGAGGTTTTGAGGCTGTTTCCTAACTTATTTATTTCCTGCTGTTGTTGTGATTTTTTTTCCTTCATCTTCTTCTTCTTTCCAGCCACATTCTCCCTTGCCACCATTCGTGCACTGTTTTTTCTTTGTCTATTCACTTCCTCTCGCTCTTTCTTCAACCTCGTATTCCCCCCACCATATCGCTATCATACCCCTCTCTACGCATCCAGCTCTCTCTTTTCTATTCCCGCAAAAGGGCCACTTTTGATACTCGTTCTGTGTGCCCCCCACTGTTGGCAGTTCCCCCGCACTACCTTTTTTTCCATAGGGATATTTTATATCTTCTTTCGCTTGTTCTTGGATCCCACCCACACATTTAGATTGTCTTTCCATCTTTTCTTCTCCATTTTTTTTGCTTTTTTTCCCCTTTGCTTTTGCTTTATCGTCGTTACCCTTTTTAAAATCCTTCTATGCTGTTGTTTTATCTAGTCTATTCTTCTCCTTTTCTCTCTTTTTTTTCTTCACCTACTTACCTTGCTTTGTTTTGCTATCTTGGCTTTCCACAACAAAATATCATTTCTATTGGTTGTTTCCTGTGCGCTTTTCTTTCTTTACTTTTCTCTCTCTACGTATTTTAATTTGAACATGTACAGGATCTCTCGACTTTTCTATGTTACCCTATCTAGTCTTGACTTCCTTTGTGTGTGTTTTTTCACTTACATATTTTTGCGATTCTCTTTCTTTTTTGTTGTCATCTCTGTCTCTCTCTCTATTTTTTACCCATCTCTCTCTATTTTCTTTTATTTTCCTGTCTAGTTATGTCATTATCCTCCCGTCGTATTGTTCTGCTCACATGTACAACCCCTTCCTTTTCTCTTCTCTTCTCTTCTGTTCTCTTCTCTTTTCCTCCGCATCGAAATTGATATTTATTTCGTCATTCGTCGCATCCATCCTAATATCATAAAGACCCTATCTATATATAATTTGGCCGGTACATGGTGGTAATAAATAGGTATCACCTGGCCCATTCTTGCTTACTTGGCACGAACGCCAGTACTCGTAAGTAAGCGTAAGCTGTACTTAGTCTCGTCCCTTGTCCTCGTCCTCGTTCCCCTTTTCCCAAACCTGGCGAGGACCCTGGGGTCCGGAACATCCAGAAACGCAAGCACAGTGACGCACCTTCTTCTTGCATTTGTTCCGTCTGCGCTCAGGTTGCTCACATGGACATTTGCTGGTGATGATGATGATCCCTTTTCTTTTTGGGGGTGTTCCAGATGGAGATACGTGGTGTTTTCGAGTTTCCTTTAAGCGACTTAGAAAGCATGTTCGCAGACACCCCTCCGACGTCAGCCTCTGTCAGCCTATGAGGGTCAAGGGCGGACAGGTGACAGGGTGCTACGTTTGGATTTGAAATACTTGAGTAACCGTAGGTCGACTTGATTATACGCGAATGACCTTTTGGTTATGCGAGACCGAAAGAAATATTTGCGCTCGAGCGATTATAATTACCGGCTGAGCGCTGAAGACGGGTCACCTTTCCTCGCCTGGATGAAAAACTAACTGGACTGGAACTGACTGAAATGAGTCGCTTGCCTGTCAATGTCTGGAGCATTTGAATTCTGCGGTCCGATGAAGGGACAGTGGTTGGCGAATTTACTTTCTTCGGTCGGTCCTCATGACCAAAATTTGTCTGCAGATGACCGTATATATTTGAGTCTTTCCTTTCCCAGAGGCGGTCGATTATAAAACGAGTTAAAGGTACAAACATTTCAAGAAATAAGTATGTAGAGTACATCGAAAGAGGGTCCGCCAAGAGAGTGGCATAGTCCGAAAAGTGCTTTCCTGTGATGAAGCTAACCAGAATGGATGCGAAAGGTGTGCGGAAAAAGGAATCCACGAGGAAAAGCCGGGAGAATACATCATCCCGGCGTGTAAGCTGGTGGGTATTCGACTATCGTAGATGACAGCGGCCTTCCATCCCTCGCTCGCGGCATACGGAACCCGCTATCTTCATGCGTCATAACTCTTTCAGGTTGCGGTGACTCAGCGAGGAGTTCTTCCCGCTTTCTATTCGGTTGGAGAAGGGCCGCAGCGCTGCCAGTCGAGCTAGGGGCGCTCACTTCGGAACTGGGACCACTAGCGCCCGCGTGCATACTGTCTCTGGCGCTTGACTCCGCATAACCTTCGCCCTGCGAGGTGAGCGGACTGGGATAAGAGCTGGAAGTTGTGGTTGTGTATGGGGATTGAGGTGAACTGGAGGCCATGGCTGCCTTGCGCGCAAAGAATCCGCGACTATTTCCCACCTCTGTTGTTTGATGAGGACCATGTACTCCAAAGGCCTCATACGGCGATTCGCTAGAGCTTGAAGGGGCTGTTCCACTGGGTGGAATATCGCGGTAGAACGGTTGAACCTGCTCAGCCTCGTTGGCGTCGCGTTGATTCTTTTTTCGACGGCGATAAAGGAGGAGAAGGATAACGAGAACGAGGAGCAGTCCGCCAACTACACCTCCTACGATCGCTCCGACGGACGGACCGCTCTTGTTGCCGCTCGTGATAGCTACCCCCGAATTCCCGGACGTTGTCCCCGCCAGGCTGCTCGGAAGATTGCTACTGCTAGAGCCGCTATCAATGCCCTTACCGGAGTCGGTACCAATGTGAGATGAAGTCGTCGCGCTCACCGACCCCGAAATCGTTGCTGTCGACGTCCCGCCGCCTGGGAGAGTTGTGACGACGGTGATCACATTGGCCGCGGCTGTGGTGGTGTCTGATCCCGTATTGCCCGACGATGATGAAGGCTCTCGAGTAACGCCGTTTTGGACCACGAGCCAGGTAAGGACCAATGGTGTAAGGCTGGTTTGTCCTTGGCTTGTGACTCGTAGTGTGTGGGATCCCAGCGGAAGAGTTCCAGTCTGAAAAATAAGCTGCGAATATTGAGAAACACCGCCAAAGCTGCCGGGGACTGTGAAAGTTGTCGGTGAACCGCCGTCTAAAGCATATTGCGCTGAGGTCGACCCGTGTGGGAGCTCCACCGGGATGTAGCCAAACCAGGTAATGCCAGTACCTTCGGAAATTAATCACCATCGCGAAAAAAAAGGACAAACGGACATACTCACCATAAAATGAGAGCGACATCACTGCCCCAGCAGCGGGCGCCATCATGGATAAAGCTCCACCAAGAGTCTTCCAACCCGAATCATAGTTTATGGCGGAATCTGTGTTGGAAATCACGATATTCGCTCCCGTGATATCGGCATTTGGGGATGGGACATATTGGAATTGGTCGAAGAGGAAAGCTTGAGAGGTGCTCGTCGCCGTTACCTTCAAAGTATGTTGGCCAGCTGCGATGTTCGTCCACGAGCAGAGAACCCAATTGTTTTCAACATATGCAAATGGCGCGCTGAGAGGGATGGTAGCGCCGTCAACTTGACAAGTCCATACAGGATCCTGGACACTGCCAGAGGTTTTGACATTCGTCGTCCCGATAACCTTACCACTCGAGCCTTGAAAAAAAAAAAGTGTCAACACGACGAAATGAAAAGTTTATGGAATCATGATCAGGCGCCTTACCATTGAAGGTATACGTAAATGTCGCTGAGCCTCCAGTGACCGCATGCAGGGTATTCAAGAACGGCTGCCCAAAATTGCCCTGATTATTCCAACTCGCGCCACTGGTCTGCGTCCATCCACTGCTGTAGTTTATCGCGCTGTCATTGTCGTCCACGGCCACCCAGCGAACAGACATAGGTCGAGGAGGCTGGCAGCGACGTTCGATTAAAAAAAAGGACGGAAGAAAAGGAGCGTGATGGCCTCAATAGGCCAATTGAGGAGTTGAGAGGAACGTTTGGTGTTGACAAGCGTCGCAAGCTCTCTTCCCACCCAGGCCAAACCGTATCATACATAAAAGGAAAGAGCCACACGGCGCGCATCAAGGAAGCTTGCCTCTTGGAGTTGCTCCATACCCTGTTGCCCGATGTTTCGAGTTTCAGGGCAAGCGATGTGATCATCAAGATGACATGTGCAGTAATAGATTGCCATTATAAGCAACGTTGCTGGAGAAATTTGAGCCGGAACCATCGCAGTTTGGGCGCACGGATGAGCCTAGCATTGAATATTGAATGTTGAAGGCGCCTACTTGCATAAAATTCGCTTTCTCTGACTGCAAGTATCGTGGAGGAAACAAATTCTAAAGATAGAAAAAATGGATAAATCTGGATTTGAAGCGATCCAGAAGCGGCGTTAGTTATTGATGGTCTTGGGATCTATAATAATTAAATTTAAGAATAGCGAAACCGACGGAATGGGAGTCTCCATTTACCTCGGAAATGAGCATCTCAGTCCGAAATATTTAAATCAGTAATATACTTACGCCGACATTTTGAACCTCCGGATGGAGAGGCAATTATTCGATCGTCACATAATCGCATTCCCTTTCGATCGCGTAGACCATGCAAGAAGATATACTGATACACACTAAACCAAAGTTAATGTAGAACAGAAAGTAGGAGCAGTTTCTTACAATGAATCCTCTAAAATATGCCAGGCCATCAGCACCATTAAGTCTCCCGGTCGAAATTCAGCGGTCTATTACTGTAGCCAACAGTGCAGCCAGGAGGGCATTCGACAATGGGGGAATCATGAGAAGTGTTCTGATGCCACGATCTTGACGGCGGACAAGAGACGAAGGGTTTGGAATCGAGCGATGATATTCTCGGAGCCGTCGCTTGTTGTTGAGCTTCCACCTTTGTGAAGTGATGCGTCCACATCATCCCTGACCAAAGCTACAGATGTACTTGGCTACTGATATTGGAGGCGAGGCGGATAGGAGGTTGGGCTTCCGCTGCCCCTCGTTCTTGTAAACCCAGAACCAGATCAAAGCCTGAGGTAAGACGATAGTCACGAAGAAGACACCTCCCAGAACACCGCCGAAGATCGCTCCATGTACGTTCGCATGGGAATTTGATTCCAGATGTGAATGATGAACGAAGGTACGGAACTGTAGTTTCGTTTTTTTGGAGCTTGGGATCTCAGAATAGATTTGACTGAGATGCGTCGCGCCCGACCTGGTGTGGTGAAAATTGACACCGACCTGGTTGCCTAGGCGGTATGATCCCGAGGAGCTGGAAAGGGAGAAATCCGTCACAGAAAACAAAGCAAGGAGGCACCCGGTAGCGTACAGTTAGATTTAAATGTTTTCATAAAGACGTGGGCACGGACAGCAAAGGAAGGCTCCATTCTCTCGCCACCTCGCACATCCCACAGATGGACTAGATGAGCCGGCGTAACCGAGGCCAGGTATTACTAAACTAATGATGTGGGAGTCGTTACCAGTGGATGACGGGTTTCGAGTCTGAGCTCAAGATAGCTGGTCCGAAACGGACGCAGCCACTGCCTCGGTTGTACTGTTCAGCACCTTGCTCCCGAGAACCTCTGCCCCTGATCCTTCTAGATGGCAGTAATGGAAAGATATGAACTCACTCGCCAAATAATACACAAGTAACGGTCGCGCTATTTGCAGCATGAAGGATGTGCACGTGTGAACATCCAAATTACCGCATGCAAGGTGGATGGCTTAATCGCTACTCAAGGGATCCCTAGATGCGTGTCGCCAATAGCGAGGAATAAAATTCGAAGTCATCGTCCTGGAGAAAATGGTTGTGGGGATCAAACAAACAGAATGTGCCGAGGGAAGAAGGTGCGCGTTCGAGTGAAGAGGGCTTCCTCACTTTTGCCATGCCGCTGGCAATGAAGGTTTGAGCTGGTTCAGACTTTGGACACTCGTGTTTGCCATCGCTTGTCGATGTCGGATGTAGTCCAGAATATGGTAGCAGGCCCCACAAAAGTTTCGATTTCTTGGACGTTGAACGTTGAACGTTAAGGAGTGGGATATATAGCCGTGAGAATTCGGCTGAGCGACGCCTCCAATTTGTACTCATCCTCTTCATCATCGATCGTACAAGGCTGGCACATTACCACAAAATAAATGATACGGTGAGCTTTCGTTGTTCGAGTTCGACTCCAAGCTTAGATCCAACGTCCATAGTCATTTTCCTACTATAACTTTTGTAGCCTGAAAGAATGCCTCTGCGAAGGCAAAATATCGCAGTAGGAGGCATTTACTGCATTTTGACCATCTCCATTCAGACGTCCGCTCTCCCATTTTAAAAACGACCAGCCAGCTGGCTGACAGTGAAAGGATCAGCTTGTTGGCCACCCCGGAGGCTGACTATCCCAGGCCTATAAATGAGCGTGAAATATAGCGTCTTTCCGCAGTTCCCAACACATCGTATATGTCACTCGGCGAGCTCAACACCTTCGAATAACAACAATTTCCTGTCTGCCTACTATGGCGGACATTCGCACACCTTTCTACGATCTCGAATAGTATTGGTGCCCTGCTCCGCGCCGACAACATGGAGCGCGTCTGGAGGGCATTCTGAAGATCCCCTGACGGGGTGATCAGTTTACATCAATCTTAACGACCTCAGGGCAGATCTCATCGTTCATCGGCCTTTCCTTCTCTTTAATTCCTTGGAGGATTTGGCAACGACGTGTGGGTCTACGCTATAATGTGGATTCCAGCGTCGTAGATATTCATTGTTCAACGTGTACGTGTATTAAGTATTTCTGACAGTACTCTGCTTCATTGACAACTTCACTCTAGGGGGTTCGCTTTGGCTCCTTGGCGTGCTCCTTGAACGATTGACAGTGATTGCAGGGTTCCCCAGAGAATCCCGTCGCTACATCGTACCATGATCTAGACCCAATCTCTTCAGTTGCTTTCCTGCATTTCACTACGCCATCTCGCCACTGACGCTCTGGGACTGCAATGAAAAAGGCGATTCAAGCGTCGCAAACGTCCTTGTAAGTGTATTATCTCTGGCGCTTCTCTTGGTTCATTGCAGACCATTTCATTCTAGTCGGTCTTTACATATTCCTTGGCGTTCCTCAAGGCCGTCGGCGGTGATTGCAGGGTTTTCCAAAGGATCCCGCTCCTGTATTTCAGTCAAACTTTCTCAGTTGGTTTCGTATTTTACAACGCCATTTCCTCATTGACGCTCTGGGATTACAGGTCATTATCGACATCCTTGTCATCATGGATGTCGTCCACATGGAGTGGATTTCGAAAGCTTCGCGTTCTCGTCAAGTCTGCTCGCTGGCAGCTCCCACATTCTCCCTTCTTCGCCTGCGAATACATCACTTACAGACTAAAGGTTCAGGATTTTTTTCACGCTCTCCTTTTATCTGTGCTAATCTGACTTCTAGAATATTATCGACCCTTCGACCAGTTCTTCAAAGTCGTGTGATGTTTTTGTGGAAAGGTATGTCATCCGTGGTCGCCCAACTCACTTTATTCACTGAATCACTCTGGTAGTTCTAAGTCTCAGCCTCGATTTTTAACTTGGCGACCTCGAACCTCATCGGAGACATTATCGGTACGTGTACAGCTTCGTTTGAAATGTACCATGCTTATTTTGTTTTGTCCAGTCCAGCCACGTCTTGTTCTCTCGATACATCTTAATTTTATACGCGAAAACGGCCCCGGTCCCAGCCAATTGGAATGGAGGGGTGTCAAAAAAAAAGGCGGGTATGTAGCATCGGTAACGAAGTCATCATAAACAGGTTCGTCATTTCGTGGGTCTATCTACGCATGGATCTAACTTTCTAATCCTTCAGTGAAAAGGATCGTAGAAAAGGCCGCGTCAGAGCACATTCGATGCCGACGTGAGGAAAAAAACTAGTACGGCCTTTTTATCACATCTTGGTTTTCGCTCCCCGTACTTATTATGATGCCCATTTGCAGGACAAAACAAAAATACCCAGAAGTACGATTCGTCAGAAGATTTCCATTGTAGATTCGCCTCTACCCTGTATCTGGTATGTCTTTCAGCTTTTTCCGACCTCCTTCGTTCCACGTCAGATCCACTATCTAATGGTCTCATCACAGATGAATATGAGGCGCATCCGGAAAAGCAAGAAAGACCCAGTGTCTGCCAGCGTTTACCAGCTGTTCGAAAGTTCGTCGCTCGGAATCCCAATATCTCCTTCACTCAAACTCCTTGCCCGCAGGCGCACCCTTTCACCTTTCCCGCAGACACACCTTTTCGCCTTTGCGAACAAGATTCACGCCAGCACGTTGACCGACTAGGGTCCAGCACCTCTGATTACAACGGTCGATTGAGGTTGGCCTCCCAATTTTCATGCAGGATTCATAGTTCGCCGTCGTAGGGCGGTAAATAAGGAGCTCGTCTTGGACGGCGTGTGTGTCGGGGAGCTTGTCTCTATAGCCATAGGGTTCTCTTCATGAGTAAGTAGTCGCGATGTAGATAGACCACGGATATTTGGTACATTGTTAGCCAGGCGTTGCCAAAAAAAAACTTAAGGGTAGTAAGTAGTAGGCTCTTCGTCCGAATTGCCTGTAATTCGTTTGGAAGGCGCCCTAATCATACCTTTTAATACATGAAAATCACCTTCCAAGTTACTTACCTCTATACGCCGGATGCTCGCCTGGATATGGGTGTTTAGATCCTCCGTCGGGCCGAATTCGGAACAACCGGACGAAAGCCTGAATTTATTACCATTACCTACCAACACAAAAGTCTTCCGATGTCTTGATTTCTTACTAGTGCTACTGGGAATACGGAACCGGGTACATAGGGAACGTGGAGGTCGCAGTGAGTCCAACAAGTTGCATCCGAGTTCTCTGTGTGTTACCTATATATTGTGGTCACCTTTCCGCCCCACTTTTATCGTCCAAGTCCGGGTCCGTTATCTCCCTGTATGCGATAATATGCGGTACTCTCGGCTACTAAGCGCTAAGCCTTTATCGACACCACAGGTTGGAGTTTGCTTATCGCTCGACCCAAGCCTTGAGGCTCATCTTGATTAGTCAAAATTCACCGATTTTGGGGTTCCCACCGCCTCAAGGCAGAGACTAAGTAATCGCCGAGCAGACTGGCTTTAAAGATATTCCCTCTGCGTTTTATGACATCACTCTTGGATGGTCATGAGGCGACTATCTTCGCCGACACCGTGCACTTCCGGGGCTTAGACACCGATAAAAGATAAAAGGAAGGCCAAACGCTTTCTGGGGGCCGTCGAATTATCTGGACCCTCCTGGACCCTTATTCACCTTACTCCCTCCTGTCATGCAGACCATTTCCTTCTTAGCCTTCGGGTCGCTTTTCATCCTAGCTCGTGGCCACCCCGGACACGACGATCAATTGCCTCTCGACTATGTTCAGTTTCCCTTCCAGCCCCCATATCGTGGGGCGAACGGTGAAGGCGAGAATCCATCCCTCTTTCTTGTAGAAATATCGTCCTTATCGTTCGTCAGCAACGGCCGATGCAATCTTTTCGGGCATAACGACATTCGCAAAGCTTCCCTGGATCCAATGTCTTACGAAAGATAGAGAAACTCCTTTCGACATTGCCTTCATCGGTGCCCCGTTCGTAAGTCTGCTCTAGAATCACGTTGAAGTGTTCGGGATTCTCAGCCATTTTGTTCTAGGACACTGGCACTAGCTACAGACCAGGTGCACGCTTCGGTCCAGGTAAAGCTTTTGGCATTTCCATTATCCAGGGCCATCAATTGACAGGGAATCCAGCTGGAATTCGTGCAGGTTCCCGTCGTTCGAGGCTTTGCGGTGGATATAACGTGCCGCTCGCAGTCGATCCCTTTAATGCAGGCCTGAGAATTGTCGATTGTGGCGATATACCAGTAACGTGAGTCAGGCGGTACTTTCGATTTCGGATTATTCACCGCTTCCTTAGTCCATACGACAACAAATTTGCAATTCAACAAATCGAGGAGGGACACAAGGCCTTGCTTCACCGTGAAGCATATTCGCCTTTGGGTAATGACTCGGTGACGAGGGAGAAACTCGTTCCTTTCTCCCTTGACGGCAAAAATCACCCTCGAATTATCACCCTTGGCGGTGACCACACCATCGTCCTTCCGTTGCTAAGATCAATCCATTCGATTTACGGCCCCATCTCCGTCATCCACTTTGATTCTCATCTCGGTATGTGACGCGGCCATTCTGGGGCTCACGTTTACTCAGTTGATAACTCAGATACTTGGAAGCCCTCAATATTTGGAGGCGCCCCTTCTGACCAAGCGGCTATCAATCATGGCACATACTTTTATTGGGCCAGCCAGGAGGGACTCATCAATAATGGGACATCAATTGCAAGTGTTTTTCGTTCCATGAATCTTGCCTCGTATTTTCTCCAGATAAGCTTTGATCCTATTCTATTCTTTTTCATAGCACGGCGCTATAAGGACCACGCTGTCGGGGCCCGAGGACTACGAAAACGATGACAATATGGGATTTAAACGAGTCGAAGCTCGCGAAATAGATTCTATTGGTAAGAAGCTCCCCAATTCCGACGCTCGATTGTGTTTTAACTCGAAGTTTTAAGGTACGGCTGGAATAATCAAAAAGATCCGCGACACTGTAGGAAATGGTCCCGTCTATTTATCTATCGACGTGAGCCCATTCCATGCGAATTATAACATCAAAATTAATGCTGGTTTAGATTGACACCATAGATCCTGCCTTCGCTCCAGCGACTGGGACTCCCGAAACGGGTGGCTGGTCTACGCGAGAGTTTCGTACGATTTTGAGGGGGCTCGATGGCCTCAAGATCGTCTCGGCAGATATTGTCGAAGTAGCACCTGCCTATGACACAAACGCCGAGCTAACAACTATCGTACGTGCCTTTCGTTTCTATTTGAATGCTGGGTTAATATTGCCATACATCCCAGGCTGCAGCCGATGTAAGCTTTCGCCTGAAATTTTTTTTTCAACCTTCTCTCATCGGTCAAACCAGGTTTTATTCGAAGTTCTGAGTATTATGACGAAGACTCCACTAGGTAAGGTTGTGGTGCACTGAAAGAAAACGGCGATTGGAACCGAGGTGAAATGCCTGCCTCGCAATTTTATCCCCTAATTTCGTTCAACTTGCTTCACTATGCATGTATATTGGATATGGAACTGTTACAAAGCAAAGCATGTACGGCACAATTTTTCCTGAGCAGACCCATGGTGAACAAAATATCTCCTATGACTCTGATACCCGTGCCGAGCGTGCAGGCCAGATTGAACGAAAGGATGAAGTCCACCCGCAGTTGCCCGCAGCAGCGACAGTTCCCCATCCGATGCCACCATTCTGTTCTTGCTCTATGAACTATCCTTCATATCCAACGTAACATATATACGGAGATGTCACTTCGAATAATGATGCCTGTTCAAACTAAATTACCAATGCGAGCTGGCTGTTTGAACAGTCTTGATCACTGTATTAATGCAGGAATATTCCCCATTCCCTCAAATCTGTAAAACTTTCCTTTTCAATTTTCGACTTAAAGATTAATACAACACAGCGGGAAAACAATAGTAGACATAGATGATGATAGGAATAGGGAATTCAATGACGTGTTTGTGGTATGGAACGTATGGCGACATTTCATGTGCAATGCAGGATATCATTCAAACGGTCCCTTCATCGTCGGCAAGTCTGGGGCCATTTCTGGATGGGACGACCACGGAACGGATGCCATCGACGACCCAAAGGAGCGCAACGACGGCGAAAAAGAGGGATGACCAGTGAACGAAATCTGAAGAGGTTTGATGGGCGAAGATAGCCCAAAGCGACCAGGCAATGACGATGGAGCCAGGAAGGTCGCCTTCGGGGGTAGCTCGGGAGTATGTTGCGGCCGAGCCCGTGAGAGAAGCACTAGTGTTAAAAGAATTAAGGATGAGGCTGGAGAAGAGGACGGGATATCCTTACAGGGTAAGGCAGACAAAGACTTTTGTCCAGATGCCTGCACTTTCGGTAATTGAATTTACCCCGAAGGCATCAAACGCAGCGAGGGAAGCGAGAACGATGGTCCAACCATGGTAAAGAGAGAATGGAATGTGGATGAAGATCTTATCAATATATGTCTCTGCTTTGTGGAATCTGATGAGAGTGAGGTAGATGTACTAGAAAGAAATGGAGTTAGAAAACTGGCATTCATTAAGCGCAAGGAGATGGCACACGGTGGCAGTAACGCTGACAAAGAAAGAAAAAACTAAGGCTGGGAGACGGTATGAGGAAAGCTGCGATATATGTGAGGGTGGGGACTTACCGAGGTATGCATTTGTGGGCCTCAGGCTGACATAGGTAGCGTTGAAGAAACCGAGAAGAGGGAAACCCCAGGAAATTCCATCGATGATTATCTTCTTCCCACCTTGGAAAAATTGGTAGATAATTGTGCCTAGAAGGAGAAAATGTATGACGGGCCTGTGGGTGGTTTAGCACGAGAAAATGGGGGGGACCGTTAGTGGAGAGCAGGCCTACCAGACGAGGAAAGCCCAGGGTGCAGGAGTAATGTAGGTCTCCTTTCCAGACGAGGGCAATGTGTCGAGTATATATTTGAGCCGAGGAAGGCAAAGTAGACAATAATATTGGTGATCTTGAGAGAAATTCCATCCTTCCAAGAGTCGGACATTGGTGTGCTGTGGTTTAAGTGTCTCCCATTTGTCCTTTTTGTACCAAGCAGTGGCGTGACTCTCATCATCCTGTCTTTCTTAAGCTTCATTTCGTGTGTCTCCTTGGTCGTGCTATCTTGATGACTAGGCTCGTGACTAGCTTTAATATGAGAATCGATATCGACAGCCTGAGGCTCATCATCGAAACCTTCATTCCAGAGTTTACTTAAATATTTGGTGAAGACCAAATTGATCGCGTGTGTCTTCCCACGTGTCACCTTCGGCGCTTGTCATGAAGTTCAAGAAGTCTTCCTATCGCCGGTATAACACATATGAATGTCGCATCTTGATACTCGGATATCACTCAAATTAGTTCTTCTCTTCTAGAGTTCTGATAATGACCCTACTCGACCAACTGAGCAGGCGCTCAACAGGCGCTTATTCGCTGCTTTTACTTATTTTGTAATCACTCCGAGTGCCAGGCTCAATAATGGATGTACATCTTGATCGTGGCCATAAGTCATCATTCTAAAGATAGTGGGAATAACTGTGTTAGCTATATGCAATTTTTGAATTTAGTCAAGTCATATAATAAAATTTCTTTGTGACTCTCTACCACCAACCGTCCAGACCCTTCATCAAAAGCAGAACATTTTCCCTGCTTCCAGTTCTTCTTTGCAAACTTGACAATCAGGAAATTCGAACGGAGCTGTTGAGACCCAACCGGCCATGAATAGTTGAGCATCTGAACCGAGGCTGCTCCACTATTTGGCAGAATTAGGCTCTTATACCCACAGTAAACTGAGCGATTTTCCCCCAAAAAGTGGAGATCCATCAAATCGATAACTTGAAGATCGGATATGGCGTCACCCTCCCAAGAAATGGTCATGCCGTGAAGTGCTCGAAAGCTGTTGAATACAACCCTCGTCGTGTTCGTATTCGTGTAAGAATTGTAAGGGGGAACCCCCAAACGCTCCCCTAGTCCTAGCCCGGTCAGTCCCTCAAACCCCGTCTCTGGTTCTCACTCTGGACACCCTCGCAACTCCGCACCCGGTCCACCGGCAAAACTCCGGTCACCGGTCGAACCCCGGTCACCGGTCACCGGTCCTCCGAGTTCCCGGTCCGACCGGTATGTCCCACCGCACCGGCGTTCACGCCCCCTTC